>CM053752.1:78787347-78809847 GCA_028658305.1 Pachyuromys duprasi | reverse complement strand
ATTCAGAATTGGACGGTAAGTCGAGGATTATTTAGTCTGGCCTGTTGGCCTTTCTCTAAGTAGTTTTTTTTTTCTTTTAACTTCAATACAAATCTGAAACTTTTCATTTCATGAGTATTTATGTGACCCGTTTCTATAGCTCCATAGGTTTCACCCTCTGTCTTCAGAAAACTCACTTTCCCTTCATTTTCCTCGATGGCCCCTTTTGGATATATTTTTCCATGTCTGTTTTTCCATCACTTTCTCTTTTCTCTTTTGAGTCTGTGTTTTCTCCTTTGACTTGATAAACTCCCGGGAAATCAGTGATTGCTGAGGATAGGAAGAAAAAAAAAAAAAAAAAAGCACAGGGAAAGGCAGCTGCTGCTTTGTTTTGGTTCCTGGCTTTGCTTCCTAGAGCTTCCTAGATACTGGAGGCCCCGCATTTGCCTAGTCTACAGCACTCTTAGGATCTCCACTCAGGTCTTTACTGTTGTGTCTTCCCTCTTATTTCTTTCAGTTGCAAACAGTCAGACAGAATCAAGTAAATTACAGGAAAAACAAATAAGAAGAATCAATTCAAACAATTATTTAAAATTTAGGTAGTTAAGCATGAAAAAGCATTATCACTTTTATTTATAAGAAATTAACAAGGGAATGGTCTCCAAAGAAAGGTTGAAGAGAGTACAATTCATACTCTCTAAATCTGTCATGTAGAGATGGGTTTATTTTCTTGACCTGTAAAATTTGTAAAGAATGAACAGTAAATAGAACTTTGAGAAATGAAGACGCGCTTTTCTTTTCCAAATGGAAAGTGAACAAAAGATAGTTTGGAGGTTATTTTGGCTTGGTTTTTGTTTTGCTTTGCTTTGTTTTGTTTTGGGGTTTGATGGTTAATACTTGCATATTTTGCTACACAGCTGTATCAGCAATTAGTATAAAGCATTCTTCTCTAATCACAACAGAGAGTATATTCATGTTTCTAAGCTATAACTTTCAACAATGGAATATTTTCTTTTTTAAAAATGCCCTTTAAGAACATATTAACCAAGCATTTCTTTGTAGACATTCAACTTAATTTATCTTCCAAATAAGCACTTTATCTGAAAGCAAATTTACCTGTTTACACTATGAGTTTATTCTCAAGTATCATTTAGCACAGACTCATGTTAATCACTAAAGATTTGATGAGAAAAATGCCAACTCACTTCTATTTCCCTAAGAAGTGGCGAGTTTAGATGGTGACATCATATTGACTGATGTGAATCTATCTGAAATGTCTTGAGGCTCATGAGTATAATAAATATTACTAATGTTCTCGTGAAAAAATGTTATTCAATTTCTTGGACTATTTATGAAAACGTAGGCATGTAATAAATGCTGATTGAAGAAATAACTTGAAATTTGATCTGGCATAATATGTAATTTAAGTTTAAATAATTTGAACTTTATTTGATATTTCTGAATTCATTTCCAATCCTTTGAAATTTTCACAAGAAATGAAAGTACTAGGGTTAAGTAAACACACTATTTGTGTCTAAATTTTCTTCTGAAACTTATCTCTTTACACCATGTAAAAGGACATTTTTTTCTGTATATACACAGAGACTATAAATCTTTGGGAATAAATACCAATTACATGAAGGTTTGCAGGTTAAATCAAACCACGGAGTCATTAAAAATGCAGCCTATAGATGTTGGGGTATTTACTAGCCCCTCAATATATATCACATACTATATTATATAAGTGTTTTCTAAGTATGTTTCATAAAATGTAAACAGCCTATGTGCTTAGAAAGCAAAGGATAGAATCCAAGTAAGTTGTTTAAATGTCTGTCATCCAAAATAAGTTAATTATAAATATTCAACTTGTTTACCTACACAGAATGTTCATGTGTATGTGTTGATGAACCACTCTAAGGATGTAATTCTAAATTGTCCTCACTCTGAGAAGCAAGAATGAATGAGACATTGATTCTTTCTCTGGCTATATATTTCCCCTCAGCAAGGCAATTTCTTTTTGCATGAAGAGTGTGCTATAATCCCAGCCAAACTAACCAGCACACTGGGGCGGGAACTTAACTTAGTTTTTACTCTAACACAGGTGAGAAATATTGTAGGCTTTGCTTAATTAAGCCTTCTTTATTTGGGGTTCCTTATGTGTCTTTCTCCCTTGTCTACCCCAATTCCTTCCAACACCCAAACACCAGGTAGGAGAGAAAGAATGTTAATAGGGACTAGAGATGTGAACTTCTAGATGTAGTTCCTTGGGGCAATTCTATTTTTCCTCATCAAGATACTAGCAGTCAAGTCAAACAGCAACAGCAACAGCAAACAAGAACCAACAACAAATAGTAAAACAGAAAGCAATAGCAGCCACAGACCTCCGCTGCAGCAAGGGCAGAAGAAACAGCCACAGCAACCTCAAAGTCTTCTCTGAATCATTTTGTTTGTTTGTTTTTCCTAATAGCTTTTCTAAGAGAAGCAAAGTAAAGAATTTGGAGAGGAAAGCCAAGCCATCTGAATCAAAGCAGTGTTCCCTCTGTGGGCTCCTATTTATACCTTCTCAGAGTTCACACCAGGATGTTTTTCAGCTGGCAAAAACCACACCTCCTGGACAAAGCAGTTTCCTGTTGACAAAGATTATGAAACCTCCCAGGAGGCTATTTATCAGCTGACAAAGATCATGTGCCACTCATGAGGCTCATATGAGCTATGAACAAAGCATTCTAGTATCCCACACTTGGGACTATCACGAAAACATATCCACACAACACAACCAAAACTTCCACTACACAATATGTATATTTTCCATTGACTAGAGACCCACACCATAGTTTTATCTGCTGGCTAGTTTTGTTTATTTACATATTATTTGTTGATTTGTTTGTTTGTTTTAGCTATCTATCATCTATGTGTGTATTTATGGTGGTATATCCTTTTAATTTTTTATTTTTTTAATTTATTTAATTTACCTCTTGATCACAGCCCCTCCCTTTTCTCTTCTTCCCTACTTCTCCCCTACTCTTCTCCTCAGAAAAGGGGAGCCCCTGCCCTTCAATCCAACCCACACTTGTACATCAAGTTTCATCAAGACTAAGCACATCCTCTTCCACGTAGGCCAGACAAGGCAACCTAGCTAGTGGAAAGTAATACAAAAGCAGGCAATACAGTACATGTCAGAAACATTCCCCTACTCCAATTACTAGGGGACATGAAGAATGAAGAATGAGCTGTCCATCAGCTACATATATGTAGGGGATATAGGCCCAGTCTACACATGCTCTTTGGTATGTGCTTCATTCTCTGTAAAGCTCCATGGGCCTAGGTTAGTTGGCTACATTGTTCTTCTTATAGAATTTGTGTCCTCTGGAGATCTCTCTGTTGTTCCCTCCTCTCTGGGTCTAAATTTGCCTGCAATTTGCATGATTTTCTTGTTTTGTGCTGCATATATATATATATATATATATATATATATATATATATTTCCATTGTGTAAATGTGCCACATTTTCTTTATGCATTCTTCCATTGAGGAACATCTGGGTTGTTTCCAGTTTCTATTACGAATAAAGCTACTGTGAACATAGTGAAGCAGATGTCCTTGTGGTATGGTAGAGTATCGTTTAGGTATATGCCCAGGAGTGGCATAGCTGGGTCTTGATGTAAAACTATTCCTAATTTTCTAAGAAAGCACCAGATTGATTTCCAAAGTGGTTGTGCAAAATTGCACTCCTACCAACAATGGAGGATTGTTCCCTTGTTCCAATTCCTCGCCAGCATGTGTTGTCACTTGAGGTTTTTTTTCAATTTTAGCCATTCTGTCCAGTGTAAGATGGAATCTCAGAGTCATTTTGATTTTCATTTTTCTGATGACTAAAGACACTGAACATTTCCTTAAGTGCTTCTCCTTGGTTTACCTCTGTACCCCATTTTTAAAATTGTATTATGTGTTTTGCTGCTGTTCAGTTCCTTGAGTTGGTTATATGTTTTTGATGTTATCCCTCAATTAGATGTAGGGTTGTTTTAAAGAATTGCCCTATACTTTTTTAAAGATTTCTTCTGGAAAAGACAGCAGGGTATCTCTTTAAAAATATGACCCAGGGCTTTCCCAATATCATCCTTCTTAAATCAGTTACTTGAAGCATGAGTATTTTTCCTTGTGTTTCTTGAGAAATATCTGCTAATTTAGAGATTGATTGTTCTGATAATAAAACATTGTGTCTATCAGGTGGGCTAGTTCTGTTAAACAAATATGCAAATCTAATAGTTATATTTTAGTTGTACTCACTAAGGCATACAATGTCTAGTCTGTAGTTCTCTTATTTCTACGTACTCTGAGCTCATGGAGCAAATTCTACTGTAATAAACACAAAAAGCCAAAGCTAAAGTCATATTCTGAAAATCTGTTTTTACATGTAGTCACACAATTAGATGTCCATCTCATTGCATCAAACATAATGTAGGTAGATTCACACTCAAGTCCTCGTGCTTGCTCGCGCGCACACACACATATACACACACTGCAGCTAAACAGTAAATAATTATCATTATAAAATAAATGATTATTATTGAAATATTAGGAAAAAGGCACATCTAAATCCTTGCACATGTAGCATCAGTCAAACCATCACACATGTGAGTCTAGGGAATAAACATGGAGACCCATGAGAACAGTTTGAGGGACACCATAAAAGTCCTCCCACTCAAATGTGCCTTCTTTTTTACATGAATTTGAGTCACTTAAGCACTTTGAGACTCTGTAATTTGAAGAGGATAACGAACATTATATATATATATTATTTTTAATATTAATAATATATTATGTACTTTGTATCCCAGCTGTAGCCCCCTCCCTCATTCCCTCCCAATCCCACCATCCCTCCCTCCCTCGTCTCCTCCCTGCCCCTTCATTATTAACACACTCTCCTGAACTCTAAGATAATTCCTGATGTCCTTATGTACAAACAAGGCACATTTTTGAAACTAGATAATGCAACGTTCTTAAATCCTCAATATTTAAATATTTGAAAGAATACTCACATGTACCCCAAGTTTGTATTTTTCTTGTGTGAATTTTTCACCGTTTGGCAGGAAAAATTTCAACTTTGAATAAAGAGAATGCTATTACATTTATAGAACTTGTACAATTATTCTATTGTGGAGAGGGATTTCTTGACATAAGCTACACCTGTTTTCCATGAATGCCCAGGGCTGGGCTGACCAGCACTTAGTCGATTTGGATGTGTCTGAAACCCTTGGCCAGCACTTCAAAGCAGGAAGCTCTATATACACAGCATTGAGTCCTTCAGATAATCAACTTGTAACCCCAAGAATGATACCAGTCTCTCTAGATGAAACACAATCTCAAACTAATAGAAGAAACCAGGCATTGTTAGGATCCATTTCAGGTGGTGAATAATCTGTTGCAAAAATACTTCAAGTAGAAACAGTTTGAGTTCTTGACAAAATGAACAGAGTCGAGCACACTTCTGGAAAAGCCTGTTTCACAGTTTGGATAGATCACTTGGTTTTCTGTACTAGTTCAGGTTCCTTCCCTGCCCCCTTCCAGAGCCTTTAAGAGCAGAACCAAAATAGACAGAGAAAAGTATATACACTTGTGATGCCTGTCGATGTGGCTTATCCTTTGCAGACACAGAGCCTCTTAGGGAGCTGTGTGACCCTACACTTCATAGACAGTAAAGCACACCTCATCTTAGTGCAGCAGAATTCAAGGTCTAATTAGGATTGGGTGTCACGTGACCCAGGCATGAACTTAACTGTGTTGTATTATTTTCTTTTTACCTGTGTGGCCTTTCCTCAATGACTAGTTTGCTGTGAAGAACAAAATGGGAGTGTTAGTAAGACTGTCTTGAGTTACAAGATAAGGTTACCTTAAAAATTATCTGGCAATGGGCAAGGATTAGGCCAAATGATGGTAGTAACACAAAGTATTTGTGGTCTTCACATTTCCTTTTCCATCTTTCTTATTTAATTAAAATATAAGTACATCATGTTTGTCTTCTCTGCTCCTTTCTACCACTTTCATGTCCATCCCCTAAATTTACAAAGCCCTCTTTGTTAAACATTGTTTTTACCTATACATATAAACAGATAAATATAGTCTGTCAAGTTCATTCCATGCTGCCTTCATGTATATTTTTCTAGGGCTGAGTACTAGGCTTTAGCTAGCCAGCCAGTGAGGTTCATCTTAAGGAAAATAGTCTCCTTCTTTCAATAGTTGTCAGTTGTCAGTAGGTCTTCATCTAGGGTAACGGATATTTGAGATTTTCTCCAACTTTGTTGAAATCTCAACTGTTATAGGAATTGATTGCTCAGGTCTTGTGTAGGCAGCCATGTTGTTGAGGTTTCATGAGTATAGTTTTCTCACCCTGGCTGGAAGGCAATATTTTACAGCAGAGCTCCTGATTCTCTGGTGCTTACAGTCTTTCCACCCTTTCTTCCTCAATGTTCTGACCCTTATGTGAAAATGTTTTAGTTGTGTGCACTTGGGCTATTCATCCAACAATTACCTGAACTCTGCATTTTGGTAGCTGTGTTTTTCTTTAATGATTTCCTTTTCTTTCTCTGTAATGAGCATCTTTAATGAGAGGTGAGTGCTACATTTATCTAAAGGTATAAATATAACTTTGAGGATGGAGTTAGAAATTGTGATGGTTTACTAAAGTGGTAATAATAGGTTTTCCCTTAAGATCCATGGCTTCACTAGCTTCCAGGAGTTGGCTGGGTTTCTAATACTAGGCACAATTTTCCTTCTGATAAGCAGGCATTAAGTTCAATTAGATAACTATTAGTTACTGCCAAGATGTAAGTCAGACTGTTGCATTTTTACTGTAATCCTGGCATGCTGTTCAACTGCTGTGGCATGCTGTTCAACTGTTGTGGCATGGGTAAGTAGGGCTGTTAGTTGTTTTCATCCCTCGGCAGTTTGTAAAGCACTTTTGGGTACTATGAAAGCTACTCCCAAAGTAGGAGGATTTCAGGTCAGTTCCAGCTCAAATTCTACAAGTCCTATGTCCAAAGTCCGTGGTGGTTTTAGCAATAGAGACAACACCTTGAACTTCTGGGCCTAATAATTTGTTGGAAACAGCAATCAAATTATTTGTTTGAATTAACTGATAATTATTGGAGGTATTTTATAACACTTCATAAATAATGACTGTGAAAAATAGCAGAACAGCCAACTCAGAATGCATGGAGGAAGATATGGAATATTGATTAAGAAGGAGATACCCTCCATTCCCAGAGTGGATAAATTAGAAAAGATTCATAGACAAAAAAAAGGAAATGAACATAGAACAACTTGTGGCTATTCATATTCAGTGAAAACAATGACTCATATGTAAGAAATAGTAGCTGACTGTATGATTCTAGAGACCATAGTGAATTGAAAGCAGAACTGAAAAGGAGGCAAGTATTTGCACATGCAGTTGTCTTAGTTAGGGTCTGGAGGAAACCGCTCTAACAAAAACATCCCAGAATGCAGCTGTGCTAATAAAATGAATAGACATTGATAAGAAGGTAGTATACAGCAAGTAGAAAGTATATCATGGTGTTGTATTCAAACTAGAAAATCAATTGAGTACTTTTCAACACACAGCATCATCTTAACATTCCCATATGTTGCTACTGTTAATACCAGGTCCCACTAATGGAATATTTAGATCATAGGGCTTCATCTTTAACAAAATGGCTTTAAAACTATATTTGTAATTATATATACCTTGTAATTTTTTCTCACATCTCAGAGGCCCATTATAATAAAGAATAAATGTAAAAGAATTATACAACTTGTGCTCTAAATTCATAGCCACACTCAACTAAAAGATACATGTTAGAATGAGGATAAATCACATATATCAATGAAAGAAACAAAGAAAAGCTACTAAAGAAACCATGGAAAGAGTTGAACAAAGATAGAGCCAGCCACAAATAGAGTTAAAGATTGTCTTCATCTGTGCTGCTGTTAACAAATATCTGAGTGGGAAAATTGATAAAGGAATGACGTCCAAGTTCAGGGTGCTGGCAGATTGACTCTTTGATGAGGACTGCTCTGTGTTTTCAAGATAATACCTAGGTGCCACAGATGGCAAAAGCTGAGTTTTCACCTGGTGAGAAGTACAGAATACTGTCCCATTTCTCTCCAGGCCTTTTATGAAGTCTTTAATAGGATTTATGCATGTGGTTTCCTCATTGGCTTCATCCTGTATTAATGAATTTTGGAGGAGACACAGATGCTTTAATCAATAACTGTAGTCTTATGAACCAAATACAGTTTCCTAGTGAGTATTCAGGCAGAGTCACTCATGGACACAATTCAATAGATTTCTGACTTCAATGGTAGATGAGAATAGGAGGCAAATGTAATTCCTTCTAACCCTGACATGTGGTGATTTAACAATGGCCTTTTCACAAGCCTGCTCACCTCTCCTGAGCCACTCAGCCACAAGCACACTTTGGATGGAATTGAGAGGTGTCACTCCACACCATGACATCCAATATCTTTCTTTGTATTATCTGGGTATGAGTTCATATTCTCAAATTCTCTAAGAGAAAATGGTGCATTTCATTCATCCTCATATTGCATCAGGATGTATGTGTGTGTGTATGTGTATGTACATACATGTGTGATGTGAACATGTTTGTGTGGACACAATGTGTGTTTGAAAGTACTCAGGTGTATGCATTTTGTTCATGTATGTGAAGTCAATAGCAGGTGTCTTCCTCTGATGCTTTATACATTATTCTTTAAGACATGGTCTTTCATTGAACCCGGAACTCACAGATTGTCTAGATTATCTGTCCAGAAAGCACAGAGATTCCTTTATCTCTGCCTTCTCCAGCTACGAGGGTAAAGTCATGTGCTACCATGCCCAACTTTTTATGTAGGCGAGGGAGATGTGGACACAAGTTTTCATGCCTCACAACAAGCACTTTACTGACCAAGCCATTTCCCTAGCCTCTCTCTCTCTCCATATATTTTCAATAATATAAACTAATATAATCATCTCAAGTTAGTCACAAATCATGGTCTTCATGCAACATGAGTTTGTAATGGTAACTGAGTCATGATGATGCAGAAATTTGAGTGTGTTAATTAGTGCTTATTCTTTCTCAAGGGAAGATGCAAAATTTCCACTAGGACACAGGATGTTATTCTAGAGTAATATCTTTACTATGATGCAATACCTTGACAATAGGCACTTTCAGGGAGAAGGGAACTTACTTGGATTACAAATCATAGTCCATCATTTTGGAGAAATGCAGACAGTAATTTAAGAAGCTAGTCACATCATATATGCATATGAGAACGAGAAAGGCAAGCACACCATCCTAAATGCTTGCTTGCTTTTTGTATTCAGCTTTCCCCTTCCTTAGTTCAGGACCCCTACTAGAGAATGAACCACCTACAATGGGTTGGCTCTTCCTAAGTCATTTAACAGTCAAGACAATCTCTAATAATCAAGACAATCTACCACAGGTAAATTTGATACAGAGAAAGACATTCAAATAAGATTGCCTTTCCAGGTGACTTTAAGTTGTGTCAAGTTGATATTTAAAACTGAACACCACAGTTGTTTTCTAAATTTTCATGTGTGAAAATTAGTGCAATTGCTTTCTGTCTGTTTTTGTTTGAGACAGAGTTTCATTATGTATCCTTTGTTGGCCTCAAAACTTCCATCTTATTACCTGGCTGTGCTGGCATTGCCAGGGCATACTCCCATGCCCTGCCCAATTACAGGACACCTTAATGTTACCCAAGCTTCACATCTTAAAAATCAAACACATGGGCAATTTCTATATATCAGTGAACCTACTCTTAGTAATAATTTTAATTATTTTTCCACAATAAAACTCAATTTCCTGAAAAATAAATACAACACATCTTTCCTATGTTTCTTGAGAGGATAACTAGATACATTTCCACTACAACTTTAAAAATTATAAAAATCTGTAGGGTCTAGAGCAATGCCCAGTGGTTACATGATCAGCGGCTGGGACCACTAACTGATCTTAAAGAGGATGGTTCTATCATCCACAGGATGGCTTGCAACCATCTGAAAATCATGTTCTAGGGAACCCAATGCCCTGTCTTGATGGTTACACACACCAGGCCCACATGTGCTGCAGACTACATGCAAGCAGAACATTCACACAGAAAATAAAAATAAATAGAACATCTAAAACTGTAACAAATATGTATGGATTTATGTGTACGTGCACACAAGTAAAATAGGAATCTTTTGTCTCTTAAAAACCATCAGTTAAAACTCTAAATGCACAGCTAGGTAATTACAAAAGATCTCATTTTAAATGAGATCGACAAGGGCTTAGCATATATAAGTTTTTACCCTGTCTATTAATGCATTCCTGTTTGCATTGTTTAAGGCAAACCTGACAGAAGAGACTCTCAGAAAATCATATTTCATACACAGTGAGCTGAGTTGGTGTGTTTCCACTTCTAATTCCATTTACTAGAACACTGTGATAACATTAACAGCTAGAGCAAGGGTTCAGAAACAGGCAAGAAGTATAGTTTTCAGCAAAAGCATGTCCACGCTCTGATCACTGGCATTCACGGGGAGGAATTTGTGCAATGGGCGGGAAGATTATTGCTAACATCTTCCAGAGATCATGAAGCTTGCATTTAACAAACATAACTTTACACTTCTCAAGTCCAACCTCTGGCTAGGAGTCAGAAGATAGCCCCTTGGCAATTAGGCTGGATATGCAGGTCACTGACTGCTGTACCATGAAATACCACTAGGCCTTAGAGGGATAGCTGATTGAAGAATGCCTTAACACACATTTAATTGAGATTCTAGGACCCTTGTGACAGGTGATCATAAGTGATATGTGCCTTTTATCTATCTGCTATGACACAGGACAATTTATCCTGTAGTATTATAGCACAAGTTGGTAAATTTTACAAAATATTAACAGGACTCACCCTGAACTATAGCTTTGCAGTTGTGTGCCTAGGACATACTGAACAATCTACATGCCCAGCCAGACATACAATCAGATTTTAAAGCCCACAGTGGTATCTTGTGCTTGTTTCTGCAATGCCTTTGTAAATCTTGGTGGGACAGCTTTTCCTCCTTTCGAGTAAGGGACAGCAGAGTTACAAGAGGAAGCAGAAAATCAAAATGGTTTACAGCACAATTCCTCCTTGGGGCCCGCCTTATACTACCTCTGGTAACTTATAGTAAGTTAGGGGCACTGGAAGAAATGTACCAACGTACAAATGCAGTCTTTTTTTTTTTTAGTAGCTGTTATCAATTCTCCTACCTCAGTATTCTCTTATACTTACTTCTCATTTCTTGCTATGTTTAAAGGGAAGTTTTCAATATCCTGTTGACAGAACATAACAGCCAGGATGAGCCCACAGCTACCAAAGATTACCATGGGTCCTTGTATCACTTTTCAGGAAACCATTCCCAAGAGTTGACTGCAAGTCTCAGTGATACATAGCTCCTGCCTGAACAGACACACACAGCATATCAACACTCGTGACTCTAATTATCACCAGTGCAACAAACACCAGGCCAAGAATCTTTCCTTCTCTCTTCTGCTTTTACCAAGCTAACTTACTGTACCTCATACAGTCACTGTTAAGTTTCTGATACTAACTTTGCTAATATAAAAAACTAATTCATACTGGAGTGTTAGGTATTCACCATAGTGTAAAAGTTTCAGCTTCCTCCAGTATCTTAGCTTGCTCTTTGTGTGGCTATGATAAAATACCAAGAAAAAAACAGCATAGTGGAAAGGGATCATTCAAATTACAAATTACAGTCCATCCTGCAGGAAAGCCACGACAGGAACCTGGAGGCAGGAACTGAAGCAGAGACCATGGAGAAACACTGCTCACTGATTTGCTTTTACTCACAGTTTGCTTTCTTTCTTATAGAGCCCTGGCACAATTGCCCAGGGATGATATTGCATAAAGCAAACTTGTCCTTCCTACACCAATTGACAATCAGGAAAATGGCCCACAAACACGTCTATAAGCCAGTCTGCTTAGGGAAATTCCTCATTTGGGGTTCCCTCTTCTCATACATTTCAAGTGGACAATAAAAACTAACCAGTGTTTCCAGACAGCCACATTTCAATGCAGATTTCCAGAGATTAAAGTTTTTTGTTATTAGAATGTATATTTAGTGTTCGAGAATAAGAAATAAAAAAAGGACAAAATACAGAGACAGTGCTTGGGAGAAGGTATGTGTCTGAGCCTTGTAACCCCTGTGTTACAGCATCTCGATGATATAGTTGTGTCTAGTGAGCTGCAGGCTATCTATGTAAAGGCACCATTATCTAATCTACTTACAGCACATACAGTTTGTCTTCTTGTATTCTTGGCCTTGGACCAACAGCATGAACACTGTTCGTGGATCTGCTTGTTTTCCTGTCTTGGGCTGACAATCGTATGAACTTTGTGGCTTAAAAAAGCAACCGTTTTATGTTACTGGTATCCATCCCTGTTGTGTCCTAAGACTGAGCTGTGGCTGGCCATTCTAAAGTGAATTAAACATGATTAGTGACTTTGAAGGCAGATTCGTGTAAATTTTTCCAAGTTAAGTAGGTGATGAGGCAGCCAGTGCAAAAGGCAACTAAAGTCCATACTAACACTATTGTTTACTTGCCTATCTTTGCCCACCCTCTACCAAATTTTGAGGTTCCCAAAACTATATTATACACGTTAATTTTCAATGTTATTCTTTTGGACATCAAACACATTATGTAAGAAAAGGAAAAAAAATAACCCTATGGTTTTGGTTAGGGAAACTGAGGCTCATAGAATTTGAAGACTTGCTGTTTTTACAAAAGGACAGGTCATAGATGACCAAATCCAAGCCTTTGTGTACCTGCTACTCTCTTCTTACCTTAGAAACTTATTTCTGCTGTCGTTACTTTTCAGGATCCAGTATACACAGATATGCAAGCAGATGCTAAACACAAGTATCTCCAGGAACACATGGACCACTCTCTACTCTGGTGTATATGTCAAAAACTATTTTCATCAGAGTGGCTTCAATGTCCTATATCACACACTTAAGAGGTGCTGACCCTCGTCAACACTTACAGAAGAAACCTAGATTCCTGGAATTTTAATATTAGCCTGACACACCTCATCCATTACTGCCTTGACACAATGCCACCTGAGTCTGGTGTAGGTGATGTTTAATCCACACAGATTGCTTAGAGTATATTGCATGTATTTCACTGTGCTTCAATTCAGAGATAATGTTTGGGGTTGGGTTAGCTAAAGATATTGGTACTGGCATGGATCTCTCTCTCTGAGGCCATCTATTTCCAGGTGATATTTCATAAGCTTAGTATCTTGGAGTATCAACTAAAGATGGGGAATATAGCATTCTCTAGCATTATCATGAATGTTGCTCCATAGACAGCATTGCTAACAACCTGCAGATCACAGGGCTCCCAAGTGAGCCCCAGAATCCTTTCAAAGAACAAATGTAGACAAGTGGCCATTTGTTTATAGAGCTCCTGAACATTATTTTTAAGCATGTATGCTCCCAGAAATGATTGCAAAACAACCTTACTCAGATATGATCTAAAAAACTAAACATGCATATACACAGGGAAATAAGGCTCTGCAGATTCAAAACAAACAAAAACAGTCTTTTCTGCTTCTTCCTTAAAAGCTCTTCCTCTTGCAGCTGAGTACCATGCTAAGAGGTAGGGGTGTTCTCCACAGTACAGTGGTACTGACAAGGTTGCTAGCAGGCATTCCACGAAGATAAAGAAAGCACTAAGCAGTATGTCTTCTCAGAATAACAAAAGTTCACAACACTTGAATACAAACCTGATGTATTGAGATTCATTTTAACTGAAGCTAGGGGCAGCTAAAAGACTTAGTCCCAGTCTTCATTTTGTTCTTGCTAAAAGGACTCAGGTATCATAAAACAAGCACATTAAGATAGAAGAAAGGTACAGAGGCAGAGGACAGGAAGAAAGAAAGGTGGATGAAGGAGAAAGAAAATAGTACTAGAAGCATAAACTCAGCATTTTTCCCCTGAAGACTTTACATCTGAGATAATTTCCCTCCTGTGACATTGCTCTGAAGTTAGACAGCAAAGAAAAACTAGGGACTCCTAAAGTTATGCCACAAATACAAGTTGTGTTGATTAATTGGGAGATGGATAAAGATGAACAGTGCAAACCATCAGAAAATATAAAACACATTAACCCAGAAGTATATAACTTTTATCTGCCTAGAGACTCATTCCAAAAGTAGTTTTAATAGCATAAAACAAAACAAAATACAACATAAAACTGCAATTGAAGGCATTAGTACAAAACCACACAGTATTTTGATTTCAATACAGTCTTTATTCAAGTCACAGGACTAGTTTTCTTCTCATATTAATTTAGTAGAAGAAATCCAGTGGTCCTTTCAGAATTTCCATCAGGTCCGCCCCACCGACAAAATCAGCATAGCCATTTCTTACAGAATCCTATACCATGATGCTTGGACACAGTAGCAAGAGGAAAACCTAAGGAAAGCACTTTGCCCATGTTTCTGCCTATCACTCACAGGACTCCCTCTGGGTCTCAACTGCCTCACAAGAAAGATACATTATAAACTCTTTCCATTGTGTTGTGAGGGAAGTATATGATCGCTGATCAGCCACCAGGTTTTTTTTTTGTTTTGTTTTGTTTTGCTCTGACTTCATCTCTCCTTGTCCTGGACAGGGTTGTGCATAATAGAAAACATGAGCCTTTCCCAGGGTTTCTCTCAGCCTTCATTTTCCTTTCCAGTTATCTGCTGCTGCACAACATCACTGCTTGATAGGAGCTTCGTAAATCTATATTTAGTGCCTAAGAAACACCCTCTTCTCCCTTCACCCTCAGGACAGCTAAGCTCAGCATTTCTGTTAATAGTTTCCAGGTTTGAACTCTGGAGGAGCAGGCTACTCTGGAATGTAGTTTTCCACACACACAAATAAAGCTTGAGGAATACTACAAAATCCTATCCAATTAGCACATGCAGATCGATTGTTAAGAGGAGATAATTGTACACCCATGCCATGGTTTGTACAGCAGAGAGCATCTAAATAACCTGCGTGCATGCGTGTGTGCATGTGCGTGTAATTATACACTGATGGAAATGCTTTGTTTCTCCTTGGCAGTATTCAAGCTGAAACTGAGGGTATGCTGAAAATATGGAATAACTTGGGCTAAAAGAATGAGGAGTGTAACGCCATTATTCATCACTCAACTTAACTGAGAAAAAGCCTGTGTGAGGGCCTAATAGGGTATTCCCAATAGTGTGTTGGGAGTAGTGTTGCTTTGTGCTTTTGTCCTGTAATAGCCTATCAGTGTCTCTGATATCTGCCACCAAAGCCAAGCAGAGTGCTGTGACATTGATAGGTGTTCGATAAACTTTTGTTAAACTGAAATATTAGCGGTTTCTTTAACTATTCGGTTCTGATGTTATGTGTATATAACATATTTACTATTACTTAGCTCTGAATCTCTGAAGATATATGCCTTAACAATCATTCCTAAACATAGAAGAATAAATACATCGAAGAGGAAGAGAATTCGCAACACATTCAAGACACTGCCTGATTACTGTTGGTTCCTGGAAAGAAGCACAGGGGAGGGATGAGGCTCCATAATAAGTTCTACAGCAAGTCTTTAGACCACCAAGGAAACCGGAGACACCTGGCAAATGAGCAGAAATACTCCTTATACTAAGCATGACATATCTCTACATAGATTTAGCTCTGAAGCTGAGCTAGGTTCACGAAAGGCAAAATCAGAAAGGTAAGCAAGTTTTACTTGGCCCAGTGAAGCTGGAAACTTCTGTTCAAGCAGAAGAAACAGGGTTTTGAAATACCTTTTCTGCATGTGGCAGGACACCGCAGTGAGCACCCTGAGTCAACACAGCTTTCCTGAATGAAGGATGTCTTTTAAACAAAAGCCTCCTCTAACTTAAAATCTGTACACTTCCGTGTTTTATTTTCATTACAATGCTCTTAACAAGGTCTTTGAAAGAGGCTAAGCCATAAACAGTGGCACGCAGTGAAAGCCTAGATGGACACAAGGCTTTGCAAGTTTGTCCTTTTTGCCTTAAAAAGTCAGAAATACATTCAATTTCTTTAATGATCTCATTTCCTGAAAGGAGTCCAACTGCAGACAAAGGAGGTTCCCTCTAGAAGCCAGAGATAGACTGCTTGAAAACTATTGATTTAGAGTGAACACTTAGGATCACATTAGACATTGTTCACCTGAAAATATCAAGTTAATTATTGATAAACACCCTGATGTCTCTATCAGGCTCAATATCCAGGGGCCTGAGTTCTGTTTCCTGTTGACCTTCTACATCAATAGCTATTCAAAGTTTCAGGTGCCTTCCTTTTTAGGTTTTATTTATTTTAGTTTACATTTTGCCTCCATAATAGCACGCAAGGTCATTCCTCTGGCGTAGTTCCACAAAGGTTGCTCAGTGCACACAGCACAGGGCCCCCTGGAGCCAAATATATCACAGAGCTGTGTTTGTTTGGGCTCCAGCAATGTTGAAAAGGCATGAGCATTTTCAGATATGGATACATTTCCTGGTTCACCACAGCTCTTACCAGTCCCTATTGCTTTCCCCGCCTATTTACAATTAAGACTTTCATTTAAAAGATATTTGAGTTGGCAAGCTCTAGCCTAGAGATGGCCTCAACCTTCCCTGGTGAAAGAAGAAATAAATTCCACTGGGCCTCTTCCTTCCACGTGACTGATTTTAGTTACCCCTGAATTATTCACAACCACACACTTTTTCACTGCTTGTCAGACAGGTCCTGGGTTCTACATACTGTTCTGGACATACTGTTCTGGATGTTTTTCTTTGGGATGCCTGTCTAAATGCTGAGGACAGGAGAGAACATTAACATAAACAATAATGCATTTGCCACAGTGCATTTAATACAATGCAAGGATGCTAATGCAGAGGAAGCAGAGAGATCAGGCTAGCGCCTACTAGTTTCAACAGGCTGTCTCTTCAGTGATGTAGTATATCTCATCAGTCCCAGGATAAAGTGGCCATATGAACCCCCAATGGTGTCAGGAAAAGGTTTCCAGGGAACATAGGCCTGCTCTGAAAGCAAGCTTGATTTTTTACAAATTAAGACCCTCCACCTCATGCATGTCTGATAGAAAAGTACTTGTAGTTTTCCAGTTGATTATATTAGTGGGTTTTTTTGAGGGGGTGGGTGGGGAGAGGAGGTAAGGGGAATGCTGTTTGCTTTTTATGCTCCTGGTTAAATTCTGGGTGAAAAAAATCAATAATTTTCCTTCTCCATGATAACTTGATGCACCTTTTATCATTGCACTAATAATAGAAGTTTGCTACTCTGCAGGAAAATATGACTGAAGCGAACAACCACACACACATACGAAAGTTTAGAAACTACTTAATGAAAATCCCATGATGAAAAATAATCCATCACACCCATGACAACATGTCAAATGGCGTGCTGTCATAGAATAAAAACAGAACCATACAATCCACTGTTGCTGAAGTACAATACACTTTGACTGCTAAAAAGATAAATCAGCTTTAATCTGACCAGGAAGCTTCCTCCTTACTGTCCAACTCACACGGTGCCAGAAGGTGTTATGAAGGCTTCTGGGGAGAAAAAGTACCAAAGTTCCCACACAGGACTGGACATTGCACTATACCAATATCCAGTAGGATAACTAGGAAAGTGTGCCCCCCGTACAATAGCTGTAGGACTGTGGTGAGGTAACCAAATATTTTCTGATTGGATTTGAGATCTTCTTCACAAGAAAGACTGTGATGTCTGGTAGTGTAATCCATGGCTGGGAGGTCATGAGCCTGTGGTATAACCTGCAGCTGTAAGTCAGCTAAATGTTGTCATATGGTTGGTTTTGTTTTCAAATTATAATCTAATATTTATGTGTGTACATATAAACCTAGTCTGCCTTCAACCTTGAACGTAAAAGTTTCTCCTTCTGGTCGTTCTTGCTCCCTCATTCTCTCTCTTTCCTCTCTCTACAGTAGTCAGCAGTCAGTAGGGAGGTATTACCGGTCAAAGTGCTGAGAATAAGACACTGAGTGCTCAGTGTGAATACACTGTAATTAATAAAAAAATTTAAAAAGATTGAGAAGAAATAAACAGAAGGATTCTCTTGGCACTGCTTGAGGTCTGAACATCCTTCCTGCCCACACATCACCTTGAGCTCCATCATCTTGAGGCCCCTTATTGAGACCCACTGGATCCTGGAGATCCTGGCATAGAAGTATTTATAGTCAACTCCCAGAGTTTATCTCTGTGTCTGGCTTCTGAGTTGCTGTATATCTACACTATCCTCAAACTTTTTCTTCAGTGTGAACCTCTATAATTGCTGAGATTATTTAAAGTCTACAAAGCTGCTCCCTTTCAATTGTGACTTTGATACATACCTGGCTTGACATGCTGATCCTCTGTAGATACTGCCCGATATCATCAGAACTGGCTTCTCTCCTACATTTATCGCCTACATGGGAGTGGCATACCCATTTGTAGACTTGGTATCACTTGCTCTGGCAAATCATTGTGGGTATCATAAAGTACGTTAAATATAGCATTTGAAGAATATATTAGTAAGCAATCATTTATAAGAAAGTAGTGATTTCTTACTTTTGGTAAGTTTTATGCTGTTAAAGAACTTAGAATATAAAAATAAGAAACTGAGGGCTTGTATTTAAATGGGAAATCTTGGTGAACTCACCACCACTACTAAGGCTCAGGGAATATTCTAGAAGTGGATTTGGAAAGAATGTAAGAGCCATCTGATAGGGAAGGAGGGCAAGGAAATACATACTTTTATACCTGCCATGGCTATTACACCCAAGAAATCAACGTGGCTGTAGTAATGTGAAAGTTTTTTTAAATAGAACATGTAAATTCTACCTCTTTTCAAAGTGTTTTTCTTAATAATTTTGTTATTTGACAATTTCATATATGTTTATAAAGTATTTTGAATATTCTCCCCACTTTCTTATCTCTATGCCCTCCTCTGTACTTCAAGTCCATTTTCCAGGCTCAAAAACTCCAGTTTTGCTTTGATACCCATTAACTTAACTAGGGTCATCCATAGAACTATTTGATTGAAATTATCTATCCTTTGAAGTCAGGAAGGGTTATTAGAGTATTTATAATTAAAGGAAAAAAAATCCTCTCTCCCTCAAACCTGAAACTCTAAAGATGCCAGAAGAGATAGTTGGGAGTATGCTTCAGTATGTAGTCATAGGTAAGAACATTCTCAGTAGGGTTTGTACCACTCAGAAAATAAGGCCAACCATAGACAAGTGGCACCTCACAAAACCAGAAATGCTTCTAAAGAGCAAAGAAAATAGCCCATTAAGAAGAAAGGCAATAACAGTACTAGAGAAAATCTTTGGCAGCTACAAACATAAGAGAGGGTTAATATCTAAAGTATATACAAAACTAAAAAAGTCAAAAATGCAGATATTAAGTAGTCACGGTGTGCCAAGGCCTAAACACTTATAATTTGACCCCTAACAGCCAGAGAACATTCTAGAATAAAAGATGGAAATATTGAAAAGATCTGAAGACTAGAATTATTGCTATGTGATAGTTTCTTATGGACAGTACAGAGATTTGCTCCTAAGAACTCTGAACAATATGACTTCATGAACAAAACCTGTAGAGACCACCCCAATCAATATACCAACATGGATGTGTGTGTGTGTGAGAGAGAGTATGTGTATGTGTGTATATATACATGACATCAGTAATTTCAGGGGCTAGTTGTGGGATATGCTGACAGAATGAGGTGGGTGGAAAGAAAGGAAATGCCATATACTCATATATGGAATACTCAAATTTTTAAAATGTGGTAAAGAGAAAAAATTGCCTCCTCAAAAAGTAAACTATGGACCTGAACAGAGACCGCTTAAAGAAGAAATACAAATAATTAATAAAGACTTCTAAAAGTGTTCAATATCACTAGCTACCAGGGAACTACAAATTAAAAGTTAAGACTTTAAGATTCTCTCTTACCCCAGACATAATGACTTTCAACAATGACTTTCTATCAATAACATTGGTAGAATGTGGGGAAAGAAAAGCCCTTATTCACTCTTTATAGGAGTGTAAACTGTTGAAGCTACCATGAAAATTGTTATGACAGTTTCTCAAAAACAAATAGAAAGGTAATAACTAGAAATTTAGCTCTCATGGGCTGGAAAGATGGCTCAGCAGTTAAGAGCACTTGCTGCTCTTGCAGAGGACCACTGTTCTGTTCCCAGTATCATCATGGTACCTTAAAACCATCAATATCCCCAGTATTGGGGATCTTATGGCTGTTATAATCACTGGGCATACACATAGTGTACTTACTCATAAATATAAGTAAATACTAAAAACAAAAATAACTAATATGTGACCTAGCTACTCAACATCACCTGGGCATATACCCAAAGGACTCTGTGCCCTACTGCAGAGATATATTGAACCTGCAAAGAAAGAAAAAAAGAAAGAATGAATGAAAGAAAAGAAGAAATGCAAGGAAGTAAAAAGACTAAGAAAAAGATGTTTTTTAAAGTGAGAAAAAATAATTTGTTTCTCCATATGAAGTTGAGTATTTTTCTTTCAAGGTCTGTGAAGAATTGTGAAGGTATTTTGATGGGGATTGCATTGAATCTGTAGATTGCTTTTGGCAATATGGTCATTTTCACTGTGTTAATCCTACCAATCCATGAGCACAGGAGGTCTTTCCACCTTCTAAGATCTTCTTCAATTTCTTTCTTCAGAGATTTGAATTTTTTTTCATATAGGTCTTTCACTTGCTTGATTAGAGTCACCCCAAGGTACTTTATGTTATTAGTGGCTATTGTGAAGGGTGTTGTTTCCCTAATTTCCTTCTCGGCCCTTTTGTCTTTGGAGTACAGGAGGGCTTCTGATTTTTTTGAGTTGATTTTGTATCCAGCCACTTTACTGAAGGTGTTTATCAGTTGAAGGAGTTCTCTGGTTGAATTTTTGGGGTCCCTCATGTATATTATCATATCATCTGCAAATAGTGATACTTTGACTACTTCCTTTCCAATTTGTATCCCCTTGATCTCCTTTAGTTGTCTTATTGCTCTAGCTAGGACTTCAGGTACTATGTTGAAGAGATATGGAGACAACTTCACATGGAGAAACAAACAAACAAACAAAAAAACCAGAATCTCCAAAACAATCCTCTACAACAACAGATCATCTGGAGGTATCTCCATCGCTGACCTCATGTTGTACTACAGAGCAATAGTAATAAAAACTGCATGGTAGGGGAGGGGAATCCAAGATGGCTGCCAGGAGAGGACACCCTGTCTGAGGTGTAGGATGGCAGAAACAATGCATCGACCAGGAGACTGAACTCATTTGTGATTGCCAGGTGAGCGGAACTCCTATGGCGAGGAAATCAAGTGGGAAAATCCTAGGGACACCCAGTTAAATCACGGAAAAATCTCTGGGTGACCAGCTAGCTGCACATAGCTCTGATCTGAACAAGAAGCCGCTCTGGGCGCCCGCAGCTGCAATACCAGACTGGGTCCCACAGCCTTTGGGCCAGACTGAGGAGGAACTGGATACCATTTTGACATACCTGCACACTGCAGGTCCACCAATAACCACCTCAGTCTGTGTGGGAGTCCACAGGCCAGTGTAAGAAAGACCCCAGTTCTGTCTCAACCAGCGGGCATGCAGCAGGCACACACCAATCGCATCGGCCAGATACCACCTCAGTCCCTGTGTGTGTCCAGGGGCTGGTCTGAGAAGGCCTAGGGCACCATTTCAGACAGGCCTGCATACAGCAGATGCACATTGCTCTGCAACGCCTGCAACTAATCCAGACCCACTGTGTGTGCCCCAAATATCATCTCAGACGGTGGTGCACAGCCCCTGGCCCTGAAGGGGGCACCAAGTCTCCAGTCCAGGGGAGAGCCCTTAGCAGCAAGCCCAGGGCAGAGCACAGAGCCCCCAGCTGACATCTCAAAACAGGACAGGCAGCATCTAGCACAGACTGAGGACCAAATCCTCCAGACCAGAAGGGTGACCAGCCTGCAGTGCTCACAGTTTCTAGCACAGAGCACGAAGCTGGGCAGAGAGAGCCCACAACAGAGCTCAACTGAGACAACACACACTAACAAACCACCAGAACTCCCTGATCTTCTTGAAGAATACTCCTGACACAGGAGAGTGACAGTTCCAGTCTGAAGTTCAGCCTTAAAGCACAAACGGCTCCTTGATTATATATAAACAAATGCCCAGAAATCGGCGAAAGAACTCACCCAACAAAAATCAGGACACCATGGCCCCACCAGAAACACCCATAAGCAGCGGAGATTTTAATTCAGCGGAGACACAGGAAAATTATCTTAAAGCTATGATTATGCAGATATTGGAGGAACAAAAAGAGAGACAAAAAGAGGAAATGAACAAGGCCCTCAAAGAAATGGAGAGGAATTTAACGGCCC
>CM053752.1:78769069-78786847 GCA_028658305.1 Pachyuromys duprasi | reverse complement strand
TCTTGTGATAACAATGACTTTAACACTCCCAGATGACATTAGTGAGTGTTAGCAAGGTCTGAAGACCCAGATGAATCTAGCTCAGGCACACTTGAGTGTTGGCTTGGCAGGAGTCGTTGACAATACATTTTTGTCCTTTAGACCTCAGTAGAGCCATGCTGATTATAGCCATGGGAAAGACAGTGGAAACGGAGGAGGCAGTGACTTTCCAGCTGTGTTTCTCTAGCACAGATATTTACAGTTGAGGGAACTAATCCTCTTTGGCTTTTCTTCCCTTAAAAGAAAACAATAACTGTGCTTACCTCAGATGCCCAGGTAGGATCATGGCGGAGTGCTACATATATTTGCTTTGACCTATGTTAAAGTAAAATGCCAGTGAGTAAAAACGTTTTCTTGTGCTTGTCTAGCAGTTATTTACAGATACATTGTTCATTACCATCTCAGCTCCCCAAATATAGTTCCTATTATAAATAGCAAATGTTACATTTTTAATTTCTCCAAGCCTTTCAGAGTTTAAGATTCTGAAAATAGTTTTCCGAACCTTTGGAATACCCATACTTGTTAAATCCGGTTGTTAAATAAGGAGTTGCAGAGACAGGAGACTGACATCCTTCTTATGACTGTTCCCTGGAGTCTTGTGGGTTTGCCTGCACAGCTTTTTAAACTAACAGCATGCATGGTGTATCCACATGTATTGCCCACAGTCTGCATTTTGGTGTATCCATCATTCACGATCAGATTTGCTCTGAAGTCTGCTAAAGTGAAGCTCATACAACAGTTCCTGAAAGGGAACTAGCTGCCCAATAAACTGTGTTTGACATAAAGAAAATTTTATGTAAAACAATTACGGGAGAGTCATGGTAATTCCTGAAGTCTTAGGTAGATTGTGGAAGCCCTTAGTTCCAGAACAGCCTACTTATGAGCATAGTTTTTGTTTTAGCATTTTCGTTCTCCTGTTTTTTTAAAAAAATTCTTTTCAGTTTTCACAGTAGACTTTTAAGGTGCACAAGTATGCATTTGCTGTTTATTACAGGCTGAGGCAAATGTGGAAGCAAAGAGATGTGCAGGACCCACCACTGATCATTCACACGTACCATGCTGGTGGCTGCATGTTGGAAAAAAGAACCCTACAGATTCTCCAATTGGAAGAAGTAATGAGCTTAAAACAAACACATTTCTTTAAAAACTGTTGGCAGTCAAATAACGATGGACATATTATAGACTGCAGAGGCATCAGTCAAGAAACAGGAAGGATGTACATGAAGAATATACCTAAAATATACCTAAATACACACACACACACACACATATATATATTATACCTTCCTATGATTAAAGGTATGAGAGGCTGGCCAATAGGTTGGCAACTGCCTGAAGTACAGTGTGTTGTGTGATGAATGACACCACCACATTACAAATGAAGTTCTTTCAGAAGGATAACTAAAGAGGATATTAGTGAAGGAGAGATGTGAAGAATAAAGTTAAAAAGTTGGCCTGAAGAGGTTCTTGTGTGCTTTCTTGCTGGAAGGACTTATCAGTAACTAACTCTGTCCTCTTTTGTATGATGAACATGGTCTAGATGAAGAGAATGTTTACAGACATCAATGGCATTGATTAAAAAGTAAAAGTTCTGTCAAACAGTAGTTTGATCTTCGTCACGGCAAACAGCCTGTTTGATGTTTTTATTGACTCAATTGATCTTTTTTTTCACTGGATTGATTTGTTGTTTTACTGTCATGTGGACACTTCCTAAATCAACATGAGCCTCTGAGGAGTTGTTTATGAAAACTTCTGACTTCACAAACCTTATGAAACACTAATTGCATTGGATAAATAGCATCAGTGCTATGGAAAAAGGTGATTTTTTCCCTTAAAATTGATCTTGTACTTCTGAAGCACTTTAATTTATAGACTGATAAGTTTTGTTTCAGTCTTGTTTGAATATGTACTTTAGATGTTGACCAAGTTGTTAGATAATCTACAACCAATAAAAAAATTGATTTCTATAGATTTTTGAAGATTGGGGTGTACAGATCTTCCACCTCCTCTATAACAACTTTTCTAGTCCCAAACTCATACTTTATTCATGCTTCCCTGCCTCTAAAATGAATCATCAAATATGCTATTTATTCCTGTTAAAATTCGTAGATGTCCAAAACTGTAAGTTCTAAAAATTTTACCCCCCCCCACCAATACTCTCAGATTTCCTGTTATGCTTTTGTTTTAGCAAAGTTTAAGCAAGGAGATAAAGCCAGCTGCATTTCACCAATGATGCATTGGTCATTTTAGATGCAGATGGTGGAAGGAGAAGCCATCTTCGGTGTTCATAACTGACCTGGTTTTATTGTAAAATATTAAAGCACATCTCATTGAAGCTGGATTAATATTGACTACATAATCAGTATGCCTGCATCCATTAGAGGCTGTGGTGAGATTCACTTAGTCCAGGAAGGTCAGCTACAAAAGCAATGACTCATCAACTTTCAGCACACACTGGGTTGTTCAGCATCCAAATTTGCCTAATAAAGAGATTTTGTAGCCTTAGTCTCTAGCACTACATCATGAATATAGCCAGATTTTCTCATGTGTCATTAATTCACTCACTCATTCGTTCATTCACTCATTTATAGCCTTGAGACCTCTAAATTTACTTCATCGATATCTTTTAACAACAAATTCGTTTTTTTTTCTATGCACGTGATCAAAGGTATCTTTCTGTGTTTCTTTGTTGTGTGATAAAGTGCCTGAGGAAAACAACTTAAAGGAGAGAGAATTATATTGGTTCATAGCACCATAAGATCCAGTCCTTAGCCTGTGGTGTCACTGAGTCTGAAGCCTGAGAGTCATTACATTATATTGTCAGGAACATGCGGCAAAAGCTACCACCTCAGAGTGGCCCAGAATCAGGTTTCTCCTTTCCCCCTTTCAGCTTGTCTAGGTGTTCAGTGTATGGGACAGTACCACCTACATTCCCAAAGCCATCTCCCAACAGTTAACCCTCTCTGAAAATACTCTCACAGACATGCCTTGACATGCATATTCCTGAAGTATAGGTGCTTCCAAATCCAAGCATGCTGACTCAATGAACAAACATATTATTAAAGAGCAGTGCTTTTTCCTATCACATTCTGATGATTTCCAGGGAGTTCTAGACTTGAATCATTGTCACCACGTCAAAAACAGACAAACAAAACTTCATATTTAACTATCTTTTTCTGTTCCATTTATATGTACCTTTATTAAATTATTGTTTCTTCTGAATCTATCTTGATTTCTCGAGTCTCTATCCTCATCATGCACAAATGTTTATATCTCTGGAAACAAGAACAACATGGCTAGCAGACTGTACTCACCAAAGTCCTTTCCTTACTGTCAGCTTCTGTCTAAGAAAACATCCCAGTTCTAGCCACCATTTCCTCTCCATCTCCTACTACTTATGTCCTCATCATGTTACCCAGGAAGACTAATATCTTTCTTATCAGTCTTGCAGGGAATTATTGCTTGTAATGGTCACTGGATCCCTGAACATTTACTTTACTTCTTGGGTAATTTTCTATATATGTCAGTGGCCCCTCAGAGAACTTACGCATCCTTATATTTCTGTGTTTGAGCATTAATTAAGAACAACAACAACAAAAAAGCTTTGATATCTCTTCTAATACTATTTGTTTCTTCCACTTATCAACCATGTGTTAGATACACTTTTGTTTTTTTTTTAATTTTTCATTTTATGTGCTTTGGTGTTTTGACTGTGTGTCTGTCTGCATGAGGAGTCACAGACAGTTGTGAGCCACCATATGGTTGCTGGGAATTGGACTCCGGTCCTTTCAAAGAGCAGTCAGTGCTCTTAAACTCAAAGCCATCTCTCCAGCCCCACCTTTGGATTTCTTCAAGCACAGTTTTTGTTTTGTTTTGTTTTGTTTTGTTTCAAAATAAGGATGTTAATACCTAGTGTATACAATACACAGGATTGAAACAAGAGTCGGTGACTCTCACAGGGAACTCAGAAAGTGACATTTGTGAACTTGTGTTGAATAATATGCTAAACTGTCTGTTCAGTTGTTTGGGTTTGATCACGGTTTCTCCTGTTTGACTAATTTTATGGGATGGATGGTCCCACTGTTACCACAGTTGTGCATTTTAAAACACAGAGTAATTGGGACCTTCACAAAGGCCCCTGCAGCTGCCTGAGTTCAACCGAGAAGCCTTGCCAGCTGCCTCAGAAAGGGTCATGGACACACTTCCTGGGGAATTTCTCTAACAGCCTGCTGATATCTGACCCAAGTCTACTCTAGTTCCATTTAGATGTTCCTCCTTTATGTGGCTTGTTTGAATTCCTACACTAGACTTCCTTCTGGGTCTAACAGAGACCCAGAAACAGAGACTTCTCAGCTCATAGTTTCCCATGTAAGTTGTTAATCATGTTCATAGTTTTTCACCCATTAGGATTGACTGAGTAGCTCTTTCTCCCTAGCCAGACAGAAATTCAAAGTTAACAAATACATGAAATAGTCAACAAGATCTCTAAGCAGGTAAAGGTACTTTGCCCCCAAATATGAAAATCTGAGGTGATCCTAGGACCCACATAATGGAAAGAGAAAAATGGCTCCTACAAGTTGTCCTTGCCCCCCCCCCATACACATGTGCCAAGTCACATGGGTGCACATCCACATGCACACACATACAAGGAAATAAGTCTAATTAACAAATTTAAAGGGTGCTTAATCAAGATCTACTTCTAGAAGCCACATTTTGAGGGTACAACAAGATCGGGCCCTCCAGTGTCTCAAGTGGGAAAGGTTCCAGTAACCATTCGCTTCTACTTTCGTCTTCTTTATGTCAATCAACAATCAGTAACCCACAGTTACTTCAGCTTTCCAATGTCACACACTAAGCATCTTTCCCTTTATTATTTGTGACACAAGACTAGCAGGGCCACTAATTGATAATAATATCAGTTTCAGTTAATATTTATTGAGAGTCCCATGTGCTATGCATTCAGGTAACTAAGGCTTTGTAAGCCACACACATTCTGAAAGAAGACACCTGAAATTTGCTTTAGGACATCGTCAGCACTAGGGCTGGGGAGGTAAGTTCAGCTTTGACAAAGACACACTCTGCTTTCCTGGGCTGCAATGATGGAAACGACCCTGTTTCTTTGCCAAAATCACTTACGTGCTTTACGTAAGTAAAATTTCACAGTTTCCCAAGCAGAGATGTCGCAGAGTTGCACCCAACATGTCATGTCATAGAGTTAAAAGGAAACAGTAAAGATTTGCCTTGTATTTTCAGTGATGAGGTCGGCACCAAGGCCAGGAGACGAGAGGAGAAACAGGGGCTTACAGAGAAAGACCTTAAGTGAGACTGTGATCCCTGATGTCAGCTTACTTAGTAAGTGTAGACGTTCTCTGGCTAGCAAGAAATGCAAGCGCATCCTTGGAAAGAGTCAAAATAGAAACAGCGGTAAGAAGTCAAGCCCCAGGAAGCAATGTCGAGGTGCAGTGTGTGGCTTAGGAAGAGAGGTTACTTCTTGAAGTCTTCCATTAGTATTAGACCTTGAGCATGTGCACTCTAAACTCAAAATAGTTGGCATGAAAATCTGAACACTTTGTATGCATTCCCAGGACAGCAAGCACTGAGTGTGAGATACAAATGTTTTTGTTCTGTCACTAAACAGTACTTGGATTTTGGACAACTCTCCTCAGTATTATGATCTTTTGATTTGCCATCTTAGAGCTTAGAGCCTTGAGGTTGTTCTCTAATATTTTGGTATTCCATGTGCTTCACACTTGATAACAGCTCATGATTTGGGAATGGGGGCCAACTACCTAGGTTGTAGATTCAAGAGCAGCACATGTGGATGTCATGGGTATCTCTTGTCTCGATTTCAGAGGACACTTTAAGTCTTGCTAGAAGTGTCCCCAGACTGGGGACAGCACATGACAGAAGATAACATACACGTTTTGCAATGTAACAAAATGCGCTATGATTTAGCTGTGCCAACAAGGGCCCTGTTTAATTCTTTGGACAAGTTCTTTTCTACCTCTCTGAGCACCTATTTAATCGCTGCTGATACGTATATATTCATTTGTTAGGTGCGTGGGAACATCAGTGCGCCTGGATATGTAAAAACACAATCACAATAGAACAAGCAGATAATTTGGTTTGTAGTTTACCTCCTCAAAACCCAAAGAAAGATCACCTTTGGTCACACTGGGAGACACAAATTGCTCTCTTTATTGCTTTAGTAAAACACACCACTTGGTCCAGTTTGTTTACTGGCTTTATTTCAAGCACGAATTCTTACACAGGTAGAACTTAGAGGTCCATGACACACTAATTGTAGAAGCAACAGTGCCAGTTCAACAGAATCACCAAACCGCAGGAAACGTTGATGAATTTGATAACTGTTGGTTAAGTTGTTTGAAAATAATCTTAAAAAAATCCAACAAAACAAAACCCCCAAAACCTGTTTTTTAAAAGTCCATCACTAGTGTGTTTATCTATGCTAAGTAAACCAAGACATTAAGCATCAGTCGCATAAATCAGTGAGAAACACTCAGTTGTTTTTGTGACACCCAGTGTGAGTAGGGTATTTGGATTTGGTTTAAATTACACCCTAAACTATTACCATGGACAGGCTTCCAGGGACAGGAACTTAAAAGGAAACAAAACAAAATAAAACAACCTTTCCCCACCTCCCCCCTTTCCACTCACTGCTCCTGTTTGCAGAAAGCAAGCATGAGTTAAAACACAAGAGCAGTTTGAAGAACGCTCATGACTAGCAATCAGCGCTAATAAGATTTTTTTCCTTTTGCAAGATTCACAGAAAGCCCTCAATCCATGCCAAGCACATTCAAAGGCAGGGGACTGAGCACTCCCTCCCAGGTTCATTATCATTCTCAGGTTATCCCAAGCCAAGTGAATCAGGAAAGCAAATGAATTAGTGAGAATTAAGGAGCCTCTGTGGCCTGAACCCACTCCAAATCTCTGCTAAGATGAAAGGTAGACGCTGATGTCTTCTGTCCCCAGGTTCTCCGGATTGGAGCCCCGGTGCCCAGCTGTTCCTCCAGAGCCTCTCAGAAATGTGCTGGCAGTTAATGTTGCTTAACGTCTCCTGACCAGGGGTTCAGCCATGTGGGAAAACTTTTATGAGACTGCAAAACCCACCCCCCTTTCACTCACAATTAATTACAGAAGTCTTGTTATATCACCTGGCTGTCAATGAGTTCAGCATGGGTACTTTTACTCTCATTTTGATCACTTACTAGTAATCAAAGATACCAGGGTAATACTCCATCACTCAGTAATATCAAGTGGGGTTTGTGAGGAACAAATCTATACGATATTTGAACAGCTAAGTTGGAAGCCTCGTTGCAATCTGAGGAGACAGAATCAAATGGGAACGGGAGGCTTTAGAAGCACAGAAGTTTCCATAATCGTTTTTATTGCTTTAAACGCTCCTGGCAAGTAGTGGTGGGCAGAGCAGAGAGCATGTTGTGTACTTGCTAAGGAGCTACAGTAATCCTCAGAGCATCTGTGGGATTTGAACAAAGCATGTAGTAAAGACTTGGGAGTAGCAGTTTGTTTTCATTAAATACTTGTTACTGCTAATTATATTTGATCACCATAAAGAATACAGTTTAATTAAAGAAACACAGCAGTTAGGAAAATATTTGATTTCCAAAGGAGAACAATTTATCTTTGCATTACTAAGCGGGGGGTGGGGGGAGTAATTGTGACTGCGTGTTTTTTTTTCTTTTTTCTTTTTCAGTATGTTATCAGATTCAATGGAGAAGTTTTTTTGTTTGTTTTTTGTTTTAATTTTGATCCTGAGTAAAATATACCTTATTCCTCATCTTAAATTTATACTCAAATACCAATTTCAAATCCTGTGCTTGCATGAATTGAAATTGCATGTTCAAATTGATTTAACATAAGTAATTATTTAAAAATTGAAACAACATTTGGCAAATGACGTTAAGCAACATATTCTAAAATCAACCTAAATGAACGTATCTCTTTCACTGTGGATGAGGTTTCCCTGTTAACTCTTTCAGTAGATGTTGAAATGGGCTTTGACTTCCCCTGTTTTCTCTAATCAACATATGGTTTTCATTTTAATTTTGCAAGGTAATATTTTGGCAGTGGTCTGGAGGAAATTATTGGAAAATGAAGGCATATAAGTATACTTGTAACTGAAGCTGAGTATTTATATTGCTTGTATATCATTGTATATAATCACCCTTTTAAATAATCACACTGGGATCTCTTATTTAAAAATAAAGCTTAGACTGTTCATGTCAGCTTAGCTTGAATGAACTTCCATGAAATCTGTAAGCTTAATGGATAAGATTATATCTTGACCTAGTAATGGTAAGTACAATTTTAATATTTTCCTTGCAATATTTAAATGTTTAAGTTTAATTCAGATTTGATATAAAAAGTATCCTGTTCTTTGAAGCTCCAAACTACCAAAAACATTACAAAATAAATGCCTTGATAATTTTTAAACATAATTTACCAAAAAAGTAATATTTGATGTATCTATGTTAAACACATATACAAATTACAGAGTAGTGTGTGTATTTGTGTATGTGTGTATGTATATGTGTGAAATTGTCATAGGTTTTCTGCTCTTAACAATTTTATATAACCTTTTAGTTTGTTTGGAGTTTTATTTTTTAAGAATCTTCTCTTTCTAGAATACCATATAAGAAGATAAATCTAAAAACTATGTAGCTTAAAACTTTATGGCTATTTTTCTTTTTATATTGCATTTCTGTATTTCCCTTCTCTTCAGCCATACTAAAGCTAGATGAGAGCTAAGAAAACATAAGTTCCCAATTATGTCCAAATGCAAAATAAGAAGTGGTCTTCTCTTTTGGTCCTGTTTGCATTCCATTTTCTGTTATTCTCTATTATGTCTGCATATATCTTTTGAAAGAATTTTTTAAAATATGAAATAACAATGTTCTAGCAATATTAGTAAGTGGAAAATAAATGTCTAGCTTATATTAATGTACACTAATGCCTGTAGGCTCAAAACAGCTAAATCTGTGAGTAATTTCCTACCAAAGTCAGCATTTACCAGATTTCTGAATAAAGCACAGGGAAGCAATTAGAGCAGTTTAGTGCCTAGCAAACGGCCTAGAGAACAGCTTTCTGCATGCTTCCATCAAAGCAGGAGCTCACTCTTGCTAATAGAAATATTATTTAAAATGCTCCGAAATGGCAGCTGCCTGGAGCAGACACAACAAGAGGTCCTGCCTCAGCATAGCAGCCTGCCCTGCCTGGCGCTGCCTACTGGTGACCAAGGAAATCCCAAAGGGACTCTTGGATTTCTGCATTCTCATTTCTTCCATGGTAAAATATCTGTCACTCACATCCCACACTGGCCAAATTGACACCTGCCAGTCTCTAGAGCAAGGACAGATTATTGTCCTTCTGCCAACTAAATGTCAGCAATGAGGGCAACTTGTGGTGAAGCTGTGCAGCTAATGCTGGATTCTGAAACTATGTGATTCTTTCTCTCTGTGTCTCTCTCTCTGTTTCTCTGTGTGTGTGTGTGAGACAGAAATAGATAAAAAGAGAGAGCTTTCTTTCAAGAAGTCTAATTTGATTTTAATATATTTGTACAATGTTTTATATATTTGTACAATGTTCTCTTCGTGGTTTACTTTAACCAGAGTAACACATTTAAAATTGCTTACAAGCTGTTTCTAAGGTATATATAACCCATAAGCGTAGGCCTCTCTGTGCAAGGTCCCATAGTTATCACTAAAGAAACTTGGCTTTAGTGAGGTGGTAAATGTCACCACTGGAGGGCTTCTAGGTTCTTTCTGGGGCCTCAATCAAAGCACTTCCTTCCATCTAAGTTCTGATTTTAAAGGTTTGTGTTACGTGCACGTGCAGTCCCAGGAGAGACCTGTCATCACATCACCCAAGGTTAGCCAACATTCTGTCTCCCCGTGATGAGATGAGACGGGACAGAATGTAATGTAATGCAACGTATCAAAAATGTAAATAATATACTTTGTGCGATTAGATATCTGCTGTCAGTTCCTACGATAGGGATCCGAGCTGAGCTTACTGAGGCAGACAGAAGCTCAATGAACGCCAAACTGGCCATGGTTTTCAAAAATGATGACACACACCACAGTTCACTGATTTCCTCAATTACTTTAGGGTAGTTTGGCACGTATAGAAATGTTCAACAAAAGTTCTCTTGTTGGACACTTCGGGGAAGTAATTTGATTGTTAATTACAAACGCTCGGGGTGATTGCTCTACATAATTGTCTCACTCCTTCAGCACTCCATTAGAAGCTTATCTGTTGAAGGTTTATTTTTAGGTCTTTGAATTCTTAACATCTTCCTTATGTCAAACTGATGTAATAGATGTGACCCCTCCTGAGAAATGCTGTTACTGAGCTGGGAAAATCCAAGGTTTCTTGGGAGATATAGAAAACAAGAGATAACATAACTGCCTGTATTTTATTATATCAATACTGTCATCAAGCACTTACATACATACACACACACACACACACACCACATACAAACACACACTCAAATCTAATTTTCAAAATATTGTGTCCTTTGAGGAAAAAAAAAGCTTTTTCTGTTTCTAATTGCTTGAAAATTACAAAGAGCAAAAGGCAAATCTCAGAATTAAACCAAATGAGTTTCAGATATTCTTCCTTTTTATTACCAGGTTCCAGCCTCAGCTCCTAACAATAGATCACACAGAACAAGTCCACAGAGCCTTAAGGGAAGTGGTCAGGAACTCACTTGACGCTGCGTTCCTCAGAATGGAACCTTTTATTTGCTGTCATAGTGATGACTTTTAATTGTCCTAATAAATAAGCTTTTAAAAAGCATCTAAAATGCTCTCTAATAACACACTTTGGTCTTTAGCCATAGAAATGCAGAAATAATTAGAAGTGGCATTGTAGACACTGCCTTCTGCACTGGGCTGAAGGTGAAGGAGAAAGACTCATGCTATCCTTGTCAGCTGCAAGGGTAATTACTGCTGGCTGAAATTACTCAACATTTGTTTATAAGCTCCCCAGAGCATGCTGTAAATAGATTGTCTGTTATAGTCCAATCACATTAAAACGCTGCTCCTTGCAAACTGTTACCTCCTGTTTTCTGTAAGCCAGACAGAGAGAGCCTGCTGCTCACTTATTACTAAGCATGGAAGAGCTATGTTTAATGTGATTGTTTTCGTTAGGCTCTTCTTTGTCCAAGCTCATGCTTGACGTTTGTAGGGCCTGAACGCTAGTGGGATACATTACTTTCATTAGCTCTGTGATTTGCTTTCAGGAAGGATGGATTTCTTTATTTTCAAAATGAGGATGCGGGTCAGTTTGTATGGGAATTTAAAACAAAAGAGAAAATGGACCACACACACTTCTTTTCCAGCATAGGATTTACTTATCTATAATGAGGGATAGAAAGTTTATACGATGCACTTCTTACAGCCATTTGATTCCATATATATATATATATATATATATATATATATATATATATATCTGGATGTCCTGCCAGATTCACATAGGGAGATTATAATCAGCTGGAGAAAAGTAGCTTGATATATTTAGAATAATAAAATATAGGTGGCTGGCAAGCCTGTGCTTAGAAAACAAGTAGTATTTGCTGCCTTAGAAAGGTTAGCAAGGGTCAGGATGGTGTACACATTAGTGGATAAAGTGTTTGCAGTGCAACATGCAGAACAAAGTCTGGCTCTCTGCACCCACATAAGAACCAGCTGTCACAAGTGCCTGTGACCCAGGATTGCAGGGGCAAGTCCAGGTGGGTCCCTGGTCACCTAGCCTGTCTGAACAGTGAACTCCACATTCACTGAGAGAGTATATCTCAAAAATTAAAAGATAGAAATAAAAGGAAGAAGATACCATCACCCTCTGGCCTACATACATAGACACTGATGATGATGTTTTATAAATGGAATTATTTTCTCTTTCATAAATATGACAAGAGACACCTAGATGATTAGTAACAGAACATTTTTGAGAAATCTGCCTCCAATGTGCCATTTATAGTGGGATGGATTTGATTGAATTGTTAGGCTAGCTATTCTTAAAACACTTTGCATGTAGAAGACAATAAAAAATAAAAAAGAGTTGAATGGAAATAACCAAGGTTACTACACCAGTTCCTTCCATGGTTCAGTTTGCTCTCTAACTGATCAACAAATTTTTGCTATTTTGTTTTTGCTTGCAGTTGAAAAAGCATTGGAATATTTTGTGACTTATTCCCATTAATGATTGATTAACCAAGATTTACAAAGTGTCATTGACCATATCTTTAATGAATTCCCAAACAGGAATATATATATATATTTATATATTTATTATTATATATAATATTTATAATATTAATATTTAATATTATATAAATTTAACATAATATTTAATATTATATAAATATATAATGTTTATAATATAATCATATATATAATATTTATTATATATATATTTGATTTAAAAAAAACAATGACCTAGCTTATAAATCTGTCTTTTAAAAGGACAGATATTAAAGGGAGAATATTGTGGGAAAGGGATATTGGTTAGTCAATAGCAGATGTAGGATTGAGAAATACAAAATACATAAATTCATATTCAACAGAATAAAATGTAGGGAAAGTAGGCACTATCTTAATTTTTAGACAATAGACTTTCTTACACAGTCTGCAAAATTTTCTCAAAAACTTGTGCCATTTTAACAAATTTGGAATTGCTTTGGGAAAACTCCCTTTTTAAACTCTTCAATGTTACTAGAAAAGAGGGAAGGAGGGACAAAGACATATGAGGGAGGCACAACAAAGCAACTCTCAGAAATAATGACTTAATTATATATTCAGTACTTTCTAGAAGTATCGTGTTCTAAATTTTAGTGCAGGAAAAATGTTGAAATGAATGTTGTCTTTGGGTGTCTCTATTGTCCCTGAAAGCTTGGGACGTTTTACATAGAAGGGCAAATGAGTATGAGGGTGACAATGGTATATGCATTTCAGAACGTTTGACTGAATTTCTTTTCAAGAGAAAGCTGAAGCTAAATAAACCCATTCTTTAGGGCCAGCCCATGTTGTCTTAAAATGGACTGAATCCATTTGAAATCTATATAACATTTTATATGCTCCCCATTACTCACGGCATGCCATTAGGAAAGCACTGAATCTTTAAAGAGAAACTTCCTACAGCTAAAAAAGACATTAAGGGCGAAAATGCTGGGAGCCATCGTGACAGGTACAACTAAGCTTGTATCCTTCGGTTCCCTGGAAACCAGTCAAACACTATCTCATCTTGCAATGGCTGTGTCTGATCCTGTGCTTCAGACATCTTCCTAATAATGGCAACTGCAGAGGTGACTCTCTGCAAATAAGGGCTTGCAGCCACTGGGCATCCATCACATTTCTCTAGAGCAACATTAGACCACCCTAATGGGTACTGCCGTCTTCATTATGATATTAATTCTCTAAATTTCCGAGGTGATTTCATTTGTATTATGACAAAGGCTGGCCGCTCAGGAGACAAACTGTTTTCATCCCCCTCCTGCACGCTCACAGAGGGTTTCTCTCTTTAGTCTTTGGGGGAAAGGGAATTTGATAACATCAGATCTCCCGTGATACACAAGGCTGCCTAACAGCTACACCACCTGCCAGCGCTTCATGCCTGGCCTTCCAGCCTGAAGCTTTCTAAAGCAGTGGTTGATGAGTGGAACATGGATGTTGGTTTGGAAAGAAACTATGTGGAGAGAAAGCAGCAGCAGAATAAAAAACTCGGCATGGAGGCTGAATGGGATTTGAGGGTAACAGTGAGGTCAGAGAGAGGCTAGAAGCAGAATCAATTGCAGCAGGGCTGGCTTGTTACAAGCTCTCTAACATGGAGATTTTTGTTTTCACACTTACACATTGCCATCTTTGTTATGGCTACAAAGTCCAAGGCTGGCAACTGTGTACAACATCTAAAATATGATAATCTAGTTTCCTTTCGTCATGCTAACCTCCATAGACTTTAATTCAATCTACCCACATCAAAATTACCCATATAGATGCTTACTGGATAGAAAATGCATACTCACAAAAATGCCATCTTGCTCTCCTAGTCAACAGTGAGAATTTGTCACTCACTGTTTTTCATTGTTTCCAAATGAATTCGGCTTCATGCAGGGAATGTCAGACTTGAATGGCAAAATGCTAATCTTTTGAAAGGTCCAATATTAGTTAAAATCCTAAATACTGGCATGGCCTACATTTTTTTCTGCTTCCCCTTTTCTTGTTTCTCTTATTTTAAATGGTTGAGATTAATTTTTAATGCATTCTTGTTAGGAATGTTCTTCTGTTTGCATCCTGTTGACCGCTTAACACATCCCTTTTATTTAAAAGCCTAACATCCTAATCAGAGGTAACCCCGTTGAAAGGCAAACAAGAGTTAAGCCTGCACTTCATTCCATCAGTACACTGCTCAATGTTGTGTTTGAATGAATCAAATGACCTGGGTTTCTGCTTCACCAATTTGAATGAAGTTGTACTCTAGATACCCCACTGTACTCATAAACCTCCACTGTTTTATGTGATTCCTCATGAAGTATTTATAGTTTAAATATCATTGTGTATTTTATCAGGTTTTTATCCAAATACATTCAAATACCTGGTACCCAAGAATGATTCATTTGTGCTGTATCTTCTTGTGACAAATTTTAGTCAAATATTCATATGATTGCTACAATCAACAGTCTGATGCATATTATGGTACTAGGGACAGGAAGAAAATATAATCTTTAAGTTGATTTTATTTATATTATGTTAATAACTAAGTAGAACTATATTCATCACATATTACATTCAATAAATTTCAAAAGTAAATACTTTGAAATAATCAAAACCTTTTGCCTTAAATTCCAAATTTCTTTAATATAAAGTAACTTGGTATAACTTCATTGTATATTTTATCACTTATATACTTTATTTTCAACTTAACTTACTAGCCTACAAAATTTCTCAGATTTTCATTTTACGTCTGTGACTTTCAAAGTGTATATTCAAAATTAAGATTTAGTTATTTAACTCACTACCTCTGTGAATGCTATTTTTTCCCTTTATCATTTGATTAAGAATTGGCTGTTTTTGTTTTTGTGGTTTTTTTTTTCGAGACAAACATTTTCTAGAATTAATCAAATTAGGTTTATTTTTTTTCCTCTTGACTTCCAGTGGAATAAAGTAGTATGTTCCAAGTTTGTAATTAGAGTCTTAGAAGATTTGGAAAAAAAAATCAAAGTAATTCTTCTGATTTCAAATGTCTTATGTTTTCCAGTACCAGGCATTCTGTCCCCTGCTGCTCATACGCTGTCCCTTTCTAAGGCCTTTCACAGCAGCACAGCATCTCAGAGGTCATGAGCATGGAACCTGGGTCTTAGATGTCAGGATGGTTATAGCATGGAGACTTCTGATACCAGTAGAGGATTTCCATGTGGGCCATGATTTCCTTTGGCCTCAGCTTGGAAGAGTTAATTTGTTTGAGTGTGAGAATTTTACTGAGAGCCTACTAGAGCAGATCAGTCTCTTTCCTCCAAATGTGCTTTTCAAAGTATAGCCTGTTGCAATTTCTTCCACTGCTAGGATCACGTGACGTCATGGCAGGTACAAAAAGAATAGAGCCTTTGTTGTTTGTTAGTCCTGGGTGGAGGTTATGTTAGCACAACATGGAATGGCATAAACAAGTGCAAAGATGCTTGATAAAACCTCTGTTGTTTGACTAAAACTCAAGAAAAATATAAGATCATTGAGTTCATGGTTCAGTACTCATTTGTTCATTCTCTCTTCTTAGTTTAGAGTACAGATATAACACATATCCACTCAACTAAACTCAGTCCACGTGGAGATCCACGTCTGATTCATTCCTACTAATTTGCAACAGAAATTCTAGTGAATGGTTTGAGCAGTTTTTGTGAGTACATTGTGAAGAACAGTAAGATGCTATTAATGTTGACAATAATTCTAACAACTTATGTTAATAATACAGGATACTATATGGTATAGGACTCTTTAATTATCTGCATTTCATCCGAGGAACAAACATGCTAATGAGTGATCTTCTTGTGCTATTTTTAGAAAAACCACTTGGAATTTTGAACACTGATGAATGTTATTTCTGCATTGTTTTTTTTTACAACTTACTCTTAAATAATGTAATTAAGGATATAATTCATAGAACATTTAAGTACAAGATAAGCAATGAAATTATTATTAAGTGTTCTGCAGTGTTAAAACTAATTTTACTTAGCATTGGAATAGGGTCATACTCCAGTGACTTTGCATGGGATCAGCCATTTGACAGATGTCTAGTTTTTGTTCCCAGATTGCCAACTTCAGCAATATTCTTCTTTTTTAAAATTTTTCAGCAACATTCTATGAGATACCATGTAAACATGGATTGTATTTTGAACAGAGTCTCTGATTCAATCCTATTACCACTTTATTGAAAGATTTTTAAAGGTTCTACATTCATCTAGTGCTTCATTAACACAGCGTGGAGATTCTGCATGTTTTGCACAAAAGGGAACATCCATGCTACCAATGAGAAAAAACAACTTTCCTGAGAGACAGTGTCCTCACTCTCCTTCAGCCAAGATTCATGAGTCTGGAGAGAACACCAAGAAAATTCCTGACTCTTAATAGTCATTGGGTGTTAGCCACAGACATGGGAAAGATGAGTATCAACAGCTGGTTTACATCATTTAATTCACTAGCATCACATGCTGCATATGAATCATTTGTGATGATCTAAAAGTTCAGGATCTTAGGTTAAAATTTGACATTTATAAATGAATGGCTCTTTGTCATTGGAGTCAATAAAACCCCTTAAAGATTTAATTTTCTTAGTGACCAAAAGAGAAAGTGAATACTTTGATCTTTCAAATTATTTTTTTATTTTTACTTTCTTTTTTTCTTATTAAATTTATTTATTTTTATATCAATCACAGGTTAGGGTTTTTGCATCCCATGGGTAGCCCCCTCCCTCATTCCCTGCCACCCTCTCCAACCCTCCCTCATCTCCTCCCCGCCCCCTCCAAGTCCACCAACAGGGGAGGAACTGCTCCCCTTCCATCCAACCCCAGCTCATCTTGTCTCCTCAGGGCTGGCTGCACTGTCCTCCCCTGGGATCTAGCCAGGCTGTTATTCCCTGGCATGTATGGGGGAGGGTCAAAGAGTCAACCATCAAGTTCAAGACTGAAACAGTCCCTGTTTCCCTTACTAGTGTCTTCAGTTCGATGATGAGCTATCATTGGCCACATCTGAGCGGGGGTACTAGGCCATATCCATATATGGTCCTTGGTTGGAGAAACTGTCCCATAGAAGATCCCTGTGTCCTGCTCAGTTTGGTCTTTGGGGAGCTCTTGTTCTCCCCAAGTTTTACTAACTTCCCTTATTTTTATTATTACTTCCCGCCCTCTGCCAAGGGCTTGATTGTGAGTCTTAATATCTGCTTTGAGACATTGCTATACTGATTCTTTCAGAGGTCCTCTTTGGTATGCTCCTGTCCTGTTGCTTGTTTTCTCCTCCATTCAATGTCCACCCTATTTGTTCATCTAAACCAGCATTGATTATACCAACTTGGGTCCTCCTTCTTGTATATCTTCCCTAGGTATGTATAATTCAGCATGACCTTCCAATCCTATAGGTCCATATAAGTGAGTATATACCATATGTTTCTTTTTGCTTTTGGGATACCTCACTTAAGATGATCATTTCC
>CM053752.1:78749640-78768569 GCA_028658305.1 Pachyuromys duprasi | reverse complement strand
CCCCCCGAGGGAGGAGCAGCCTTGCTAGGCCACAGAAGAGGACATTGCAGCCAGTCCTGAGGAGACCTGATAAGCTAGAGTTAGATGGAAGGGGAGGAGGTCCTCCCGTATCAGTGGACTTGGAAAGGGACAGGGAGGAGATGAGGGAGGGATGGGGGGAATAGGGAGGGAATGGAGGAGGGGGCTACAGCTGGGATACAAAGTACATAACCTGTGATTAATATAAAATAAAATAAAAATGTTAAAAAATATTGTTTGTTTGCATGTGCAATATATGTGATTTGAGGATGTCGGAGATGGTGTGGGTGCTCATTCATATGTGAATATGGCACATAAGTTGAAATAAGACAACAGCCCTGAGCTTCAGTCCTTACTTTCCATGTTCTCTGAGACAAGGTCAGTGTCTTTGTTGTTTGCCACCGTATATGCCAGGCTAGCTGGTTCCTGAGCTTCAAGGAATATTCTTGTTCCCAGCTGCCATCTGACTCAAGGGATGATGAGACTTCAGATTCACACTGCCTGGCGAAGATTTACCTAGTAGTATTTGAGCTCAGGTGCCTCTGGTTGCACAGCCAACATTTTACTCCCTGAGCCACGGCCTCCGGTCCCGTTCACAAGCCTTAAAATGTTAAACTAACCTAAAATAAGGGGGGATGTCTTGTGGAGGCTGGATACATAGGTCCTGGGACTAACTCTGCAGGATCTGGTGAGAATGTACCCAGTGTTGGTGTTGCTGTTGCTGTTATGGTACACAGCATTTCTCTGAGTCTCTGTGTCCCGAAGCCTGTAAGCCACACATTTCCTTTTCAGCACTCAGTTTCCCTCCAGAATTGGAACTTACCCCTAACTTTCAGCCCAAGTATGTGAATCTTTGGTTCTGCACCTGCTTTTTGTCAGGAAAAGGGAAGACTGGACTTCATCCCTTGACATATAGCCTGCTTTCCCACTCCTCATGATGGACAGCACCAGAAGGTAAATCTCTCCCAATTTGGCCCAGTGCAACTGTTAACCTAATTTCACTCCAGCTGGATAACAGACAACACCAGTAGGCACCCTCCCTGGGTCCACAGGTTCCTTTGGAAACAACGGTGGATGGTTGGCTTCCTTTCACAAAGGCTCAAGCTAAAATTGGATCATTTCAGCCAGCCTGTGATCTTGCAGCTTCCACCTCTGTCCTTTTCCTCACCACTGAGCTATTTTTGTAACAGAAATTCCAACGCATTAGACGATCAAGACCATTGCAGGTAGAGTTTGCCCTTCTAAACTATGATCTTTTTTTTCTGCTAGTATTAAAGATACAAAAAATGTTAATTACTAATTCTTACATATTGTTTCTAGAGATATGAAGTGATCCTGACTCTAAAAGACAAGTGATATGAAATTATATATTACTTTCAATGGCCATTGCTTTTAACACCTCATGATTCTTCCTTTTTTATATCAAACTGATCATTTCCAAGCTAAGGTCCTGGCTGTGGACAGCCAACTGAACACTCTAATATATTGGAAGGAAAAACAGTTTTATAGTGAGCCATGAGTTCAAATTCTATCTGTAAAAGTTAGCCTGTGTTACTTCAGACAAGTTCCTTGATCTCTCTTAGTCTCCAGTTCTCTGGTGCTAAGAATGGGGTTGATAATATTTGCCACAAATGGTTGTTTGAGAAATAAATGAGATTACAGATCAAAACCATTCATGCTAGTATCTTACACTAAGGAAAAGGCAACTCTTTCCCTCATCTTTTGTTTCCCCTGGTAAAATTACCTAAAGATCAGAGAAACTTCACAATCAATCACAATCAGTTCTATTCCTGAAGATATCCTACAATTTTAATAAACCACACCAATATCAGAAATATGACCATGAAAGCATAATTGGCTGCATTTTTCTACTTGCGTCAACTAAGCAAATTCAAACAATTTCATAAATTGGAAGCACTTACAGACTCTTTTTTTTTTAAGTTTCTTTCTTCATTTACTTTTTTTTCAGCCTCTGGTCATTTTGAGTGTGCAATCAGCTTTATTGTTGTGGCACAGTTTGCAGCTGTGAGATATCGGTGTATATAAGAAGGAAGGCACTTTTGAAAGTGTTGGGAGCCGTTTGTGCTTTCCTGGAATGTGGTTATGCTTTAAAAATTCAACTAATGTTCAAAAACTTGATCTTTTTGGTTATGGTACATTGAAATGGTAGAATAACCTTACCAATTATGAGGACAAAAGTCATGTATTTCTTTGAGTAATCCCTGAAAGAATTGTATCTTGCACTTGAGAATCACTTGAGTCTATACTTTGTACATTGAGGCAGATGGTAAAACATGGCCATGTCAGCAAATGCCTTGGACACGTCTTTCTTGCATCTGTGTCTTTGACCAGGGTGTCATGTCTGTGTGCTCATATCCTAGTTTTGATATCTTCTGACCACATATCTGTTTTAAAGAATAACCCCAAAGTCTTTGCTATGCCCCCCCTTTAAGACTGATCTTGACCCTTCCTCATAAACTCTGTTACAATTATTTAAATAGTTGTCAGGAAAACTACTTTACACAGTATATGATAAATTAACTCAAAATAGATTAGCAATCCCAATATTAGAATGAAATCATTAAAATGTAAAAAGAAACCATGATGGTAAAGTTTCATAGCCTTGATGGTGCTACCAAAAACGTGAGAGGAAAATCCATGTGAAATATTGGTAAATTATACATCTGATATTTCTAAAATGCTACGTAGAAGACAAACAATACATTTAAAGAGTGAATGAAGGGCTTGGGTCATAAGCTTTTCTCCAAAGGAGATACAGAATGGTCAGTTAGCAGTTTAAATGACACCTTACAAAAATCAAGATCATAATGAGCCACAATTTCAGAGTTACTAGAATAAAATGAAAAATAATGAGCTTGATGATGATATGAAAAATTTCGAACCTTCATATACTACCTACAGGAATATTAAAAACACAGCTAGTTTAGAAAATAGGTTGGCAATCCCTTAAAAAGCTGTAGATATTGAAATAATTCCTGTTTGTAGTCATAAAATATTGAAAACCAAAGCTTTAACAGATGCTCATATGCTTATGTGTACAAGTTTAGGGCTACACTTACAAGGATGAAAAGTATGCATCCATAAAAAGGAATGGAATGTTAATAGTGGGTCAATTTGGATAAATACAGTCTGCTAAATAGTCTGGTTGTGATTATATGGACTGTGTGGAGTACATTGGGAAGCTAGATTAAGGATCACAAGGGGTTCAGATAAATTATTTTCTCAGGAATAGGGTTTTTGTTTACAGCACTGAAGGTATTTAAGAAATGTCTAATGGTGATGTTTGTATAGTGATAAATAGTATGTACACTGCAGATTTTATTAAAATGACAAATTTTGGTAGATGCTATTACTCTTTAAAAATCCCAGATAAAATTGAAAGGGAAATGTACAGATAGACAATTATACCTGAAGCCTTCACCACTCTTGAACAATGTGATCTTGTTTACATTCCTACACTGCTTCAAACAACTGTAGATAAGTTTTTTCTAGTGCATATGGGCAACATTCCAAAATAGACTACACCCTGAGTTAAGAAACAAATCATAGAAACTTTGAGAAAGCAACATAATATGAAATTTGTTCTTGGATCATAAAAAAGATTAAGGAGAAATCATTAACAGCAAAGACACCTGAAAATTCCTAAGTTATCTGAAAATTTTGTAGTGTCTTCTGAATTACAGATGGGTCAAGAAGGAGTCACAAGAGTGATTAAAATGTTTTTTTAATGAAAAATTAAAGCACAAATAGACCAAATTTTGTGGGATATGTCTAAAGTGGGGCAAAGGGGAAAACATATAGCTTTAAATACTTAGTTTAGAAAAGAGGGGTCTCAGATCAATGAGCTGAGCTTTAACATTATAAAACTGGAAAAGGAAGAGCACTTAAAAAACACACCCAAGTTTAAGAAGAAGAGAAACAACAGCTTTGGATGCAGAAAACAATAGCACACAGTAGGCAGTAAGATGTTGAGAGAAAACACCAATGATGACTTCAGATACAAGCCCTAGATCAAGTCTCAAAGTCAGAAACTTATTTACAGGTGATGTTCTTTCACTATGCATACTCCATGGCCAATTCTGTGTGCTGCCCTCCACCTGCAAAACAGTGTTAAAAAGTCCTTTCGGGATGCTCTGTGAATGTTCTCCAGAAATACACACTCCCCATACAAGGCATGATATATTAGCAAAAGGAATGCTCTTACAACCAGCTATGTTCTCTTAGGTTTCTGGGTTTTGTTCCTTTATGCTCTAGCATGCATATCTAGACATTAAGTTCCTAGTATGAGTTGCAAGCTGTGAGAGTTCTGTACTTTATGTGGTTCTTAGTAACAATTGAATTGAGTGTATCACATCTTCCTACCTACTTTTAAAACTCTTAAAAGCACGGATTATATACTACCACCTTAAGAAACTCTTTTTTAACTTTGTTATTATTATCATTTATTACAATTTATTCAATTTGTATCCTGGCTGTGACCCCCTCCCTCATATCCTCCAAATCCCTCCCCCCTTTTCTCCCCCATATCCCTCCTCTAGTACACTGATACAGTAGGTCTTCCTCCCAGTCTATTTAACCCTAACCTATCAGGTCTCATCAGGACTGGTTGCATTGTCTTCCTCTGTGGACTGGCAAGGCTGCACCCTGCCCCCCGAGGGAGATGATCAGAGAGCCTCCCACTGTTCACACCAGAGAAAGTCCCTGCACCCCTTGGAGACTGAGTCTCTGGGGTACATCTGAGCCAGGGTTTTAGGTGCTCTCCAATGCATTGTCCTTCGTTGGGGAATCATTCTTTTCAGGGCCACCAAGTCTCAGATTTTTTTGGTTCTGTTTGTCTCCTTTTGGAGCTCCTGTCCTCTCTATGTCTATCTCCCCCTTCTTTCTTTCATAAGATTCCCTGCACTCTGCCCAAAGTTTGGCTGTGAGTCTCAGCCTCTGCTTTGATACCTTGATCAGTAGAGTCTTTCAGAGGCCATTTGAGGTAGGCTCCTGTCTTGTTCCCTGTCTTCTTCTGCTTCCAATGTCTATCACCTTTGTCCTTCTGAATGAGTGTTGAGCATCTTCACTAGGGTCTTCCTTGTTGTTTAGCTTCTTTAGGAGTATAGATTTTAGTATGCTTATCCTACATTAGACGTCTAATAACCACATATGAGATAGTATATACCATATACTGCTTCTGGGTCACCTCACTCATGATGATCTTTTCTAGTTCCCAACATTTGCCTGCAAATTTCATGATTTCCTTGTTTTTAATAGCTGAGTAATATTCTATTGTGTAAATGTACCACAATTTAAGAAAACCTCTTCAACATAGTGAAATAATTTTCTAAGCACATGCCTTCCTATTACTAACTAGTTATAATTGGTAAACCAATGCATCTTCCTTTGCAAATTGTAGTACCTAGTTACACACACACACACACACACACACACACACACACTGAATAATAGCAAAATTTCTTAAGTTCTTACAAGTTTGAATATCTTAAGGAATGTTTGTGAGTTTGGTTGCTCTGCACATTTATCAAATTTTAAAACTTGTGTTCTTCCTTCCTTCTGCTCACCCTTGGCTCTAACACCACTTCTGATTTTAGAAGAGAATTTGTTTTTTTTCTTTTGATCAAGTTTATAAATTATTCAGGGTGAGTATTGAGTCTTAGAGGTAATCTTTTGTCTCTCTACAAGAAGATAGTTGTCTCCAAATTTTCCATGGACCTCTAAAATGATTTTTATATATTACCTGTCATATTTAGAATTAAAATTCACCTTAATTTCTGAGTGTAATATCATGAAACACCTTCAATGTTTATAAATGAGTGATCTATTTATTTTTCTAAATTAGTTCTAGTCCATCTTATATACATTTTCTACGTTTCTGCAACAAAGATCCCTGTTAGGATGAATGTTATGCTAAGTTCTCTCCTGCTCTTATAATAGTAAAAATCTAACTTTCTAGCCTTGGACTAAAATAAGCCTCCTAATATCTTTAGGAGGCTTAGCATTTGAAGGAATATGTCCTCCTCTGTCTTTAAGGTCAATGATAAAATTTGCAAGGGTGGCTGCAAAATGACAAGTAGAATTTAACTTTACATCTTGGCTGAGAACCAGAATCTCCACAGCTCTTTTCCCTCAGCCTTTCCTCTCTCTCCCCTTTTTTTTTTTTGTTAATTAATTTTTGGGTTAGCATACAGAGTACTGGGTTTCATCATGACAGTATTGTACATATGAGCCCTTACCTTTGTTCTTAATTGCCTCCTCCCTAGTACTCTGCTGCCCCATCCCACCTTCTTTTACTTTGCTGGCTCTCCTTCTACCCCTAAATAATGCCGCTTTTTTTGTTTTTCTTCTTCATATAATCCTATGCATGGCTGTGACTAAAGGCTATGCTCACAACCAAAAATATAAGATTTCCTTGCTTTTAATTGCTGAGCAGTATTCCATTGTGTAAATGTACCATGATTTCTATATCCATTCCTCAATTGGGGGACATCTGGGTTGTTTCCAGATTCTGGCTATTACAAATAAAGCAGCTACAAACATGGTTGAGCACATGTCCTTGTTGTATACGAGAACATCTTTTGGATATATGCCTAGGAGTGGTATAGCTGGATCTTGAGGAAGCACTATTCCTAATTGTCTGAGAAATTGCCAAATTGATTTCCAAAGTGGTTGTACAAGTTTACAAGTTTACAGCAATGGAAGAGGGTTCCCCTCTCTCCACATCCTCTTCAGCATATGTTGTCACTTGAGTTCTTGATCTTAGCCATTCTGATGGGTATAAGGTGAAATCTCAGGTTGGTTTTGATTTGCATTTCCCTGATGAGTAAGGATGTTGAACATTTCTTTAAGTGTTTCTCTGCCATTTGATATTGTTCTGTTGAGAATACTTTGTTTACTTCTGTACCCCATTTTTAATTGGATTATTTGATTTGTTGTTAACTTCTTGAGTTCTTTTTTGTTTTAGTTTTTTATTATTAATTACATTTTATTAACTCTGTATTCCAGGAGAATCCCACTCCCTCATTCCCTCTGAATCCCACCATCCCTCCCTTGTCTACTCCCTGCCCCTTTCCAAGTCCACTGATAGGGGAGGACCTCCTCCCCTTTCATCGGGCCCTGGTTTATCAGGTCTCTTCAGGACTGGCTGCAAAGTACTCCGTGGCCTACTAGGGCTGCTCCTCCCTTGTTGGGTTGGGAGGTCAAAGAGTCCGCCATTGAGATCATGTCAGAAATAGTCCCTATTTCCCTTACTAGGGCACCCACTTGAATACCATGGGCTACAGGCAAGCATAAGTTCTAGGTTATATCCATCCATGGTCCTTGGTTTGAGAAACAGTCTCATATAGGACTCCTGTGCCCAGATATACTTGATCCTTGTGAAGCTCCTATCCTCTCAAGATCATATTAACTCTCCCTTCTTTCATATGATTCCCTGCCATCTGCGAAAGGTTTGGTTATGAGTCTCAGTTTCTGCTTTATACACTACTAGGTACAGTCTTTCAGAGGCCCTCTGTGGTAGGACCCTGTCCTGTTACTTGTTTTCTCCTACATCCCATTTATCTTTTTTTATCATATTTTTTAATTTATTTATTTTTATATCAATCACAGGTTAGGTACTTTGCATCCCAGGCATAGCCCCCTCCCTCATTCCCTTCCACCCTCCCCATCCCTCTTTCATCTCCTCCCCACCCCCTCCAAGTCCACCAGCGGGGGAGGACCTCCTCCCCTTCTGTCCAATCCCAGCTCATCTTGTCTCCTCAGAGCTGGCTGCAATGTCCTCCCCTGGGATCTAGCCATTTATCTTTCTAAGTAAGGATTATCATCTTACCCCAGGTCCTCTTTCTTGTTTATCTTCTTTAGGTGTATAGATTTCAGTATGTTTTTCATATCTTATAAGTCTAAATAAGTGAGTGTATACCATATGTGTCTTTCTCCTTCTGTGATACCTCACTCAGAATTCTTACCTCATCTTCCTGGTTGTTTTCTGAAAACCACCAACTTGCAAAAACACTTCCTACCAAGAACCCTAGTGGCTAAACTAGGCTGAGACACAGGTAGCTAATTTTTGCCATCCTTCTAGTCCTCAGACTTGTGCTTAGCCCTGCAGTAGCTCCTTCTTCCACACCTCCATTCCCTGTCAGACTCTGCCTCTTGGTGTAGGGCCCAGGTTCCCCCAGTTATTTTCCCAGTAACCCTTATCAGCCTTTCCTTTTAGCCCATCTTTTCTTATCTGTGTTCCTTATAGTTCCGTAGAAACACACCATGCCAGAGACTTGCCTGGGATCTAGAATGGAGAACAGCAACTGAAGAATGGAGGACCTATCCAGCCAAGACAAAACCAGATAACTATACCAAGAAACTCCTCAAACACTGTAACTCCTCATGCCTTCATCCCAGGACAAAAACAAAAACCAGACCAGCCAAGACAGTATGCTCTGACAAGCACACAGTAATGTTGTAACAACAGGTAAAAAGACACGCAGTGAAGCCGAAGGACATGACAAGGACTTCACAACTGTAACTATAGATATGCCCGACCATCTTAAAGATTATGTAAACAAATGCCTTAATAAAGACAAACAAAGAAGATATTTCAAGTCATGAAAGCAGAATTTAGCAAAGAAATAGAATCACTAAAGAAAACCCAAACTGAAATAATACTAGAAATGAAATACTTAAGATGTCAAAAAAAAAATCCTCAAAGGTAAGCCTCACCAATATATTACAAGATGTGGAAGAAAGAATTTCAGGTCTTGAAGACAAAGCAATACTTCAGTCAAAGAAAATGTTAAATCTAAAACGAATATCCGAGCACCAAAAATTCCAGGAAATCTGGGGCACCATGGAAAGATCAAACCTGTGAATATCAGGAATAGAGAAAGGAGAAGAAACCCAGGTCAGGACCACAGAAAGTATTTTTTAACAAAATCAAAGAAGAAAATTTCCGTGATCTAAAGAAAAAGATGTCTATTAAGGTATAATATTTGCACAGAAATCCAAGTAGACTGAAACAGAAAAGAAACACCCCAAAATACATAAGGATTAAAACACTAAATGTACAGAACAACAACAAAAAAGTGACCTTGTAGGAGGAAAAGACCATATAAAGGCAGGCCTATTAGAGCAATACCTGACTTTTCAATGGAGACTCTGAAAAGTCAGAAAAACCTGAATGGATGTTCTTCAAACTCCAAAGGACCACAGCTGCCAGTCCATACTGCTATATATACCTTGATAAGACAAAAATTTAAGTCATTTCTATCTACCATTCCCCTTTTACTAGAGACACTAGAAAGAAAATTTCAGCCTGAAGAAGCTCCCCACACCTTATAAGCCACAAGATATAAATAATCTAAGAAGAGTGAGTCAAAAAAGAGGGAAAACACCAACATTATATCAATAAAATAACAAGAATCAAAAAAACCACTAATTTATAACTCTTAATTCTAATGGTCTCAGTTCCACAAAAAAAAAGATACAGACTAACAGACTAGATTAGAAAACAGCATCTATCTTTCTGCTGCATCCAAGAAACACACCTCATCACTAAGGATAGACACCAATTTAAGGAATAAAGATGAAAAAGGTATTCCAGGCAAGTTGACCCCCAAACCCAAACAGGTGTAGCTTTTATAATGTGAAGTCCAGAAGAAGGCATCAAATCGCTTGGAGCTGGAGTTAGAGGTGGTTGTAAGCCGCCAAGAAATGAGAGTAAGAACCAAACTGCAGTCCTCTAAAAGATCACAATTGCCCTTAAGAGACAAGCATTTTCACAGGCCCCTCCAATACACTTTTAACATTGTCATGGTCTACTATCCTCTATTTGTTCAAACAATTATTCCATAAATATGTTTTGTATTTCCCCATTTATCTTAAGATTCTAAAGGCAAGAAAGAGACAAGTACTATTTTCATGGAACTCACATCAGAGAAAGAGAAGCATATGCAACCTCTTCATTACAATAGAGAATAAATAGGAATACAGAAATATTCAACTTAGTAACAAGATCATTCAGTTGAGCTCCCAAAGAAACAGAGTCAAGAAAGAGCTTCCAGTTTGGTTCATAGGAGTGCAAATAACTGAACAACAACAACAACAACAACAAAAAAGAAACGAGGTAGTGTAGCCTGCTTCTTTTAGTTACTGAAAAACATTGTATTCATAGATGCGCCATAGTTTATGTACATATGCTTATCCATTCAGAGGTTGGAGGACATTTGGATCATTTATAGTTTATAAAGATCACAAATAATGCTTTATGAATAACCACATATAGATATTTGAATAAAAGTATATTGACATTTTCCTTGAACAGATATTTAAAACTGAGTCTCTGCTGTTTAGTCTGTTTACTTTTTTAAAAATGTTAATATACCTGGCATTCACCTAAGCAGTGCATGAGAGTTACAGTTTGCTACATACTTATCATTCCTGGATATTGTGAGACAGTCAGATAGCTTTGTTTGTATGTCAGTACAAGGAATGAGTATAGGTCCTCATCCATGCTAAGTATATGCTTGGCCACTGAGCTAGATACTCAGTGATACTTTTGGTTATTATTATAGCCTTTTAATGTATTATAGCCTTTCTAGTTTCATTTGCATTTCCTTAATGGCATGATGGTATTTTTACATTTTCATGAACTTATTAGCCATGCTTAGAGCTTCTTTGGATAGAATTTTTCATTTACATCTTTTTAAATGATTTTTATTATTATTTATTACATTTTATTCAATTTGTATCCCAGCTGTGGCCCCCTCCCTCATCTCCTCTGCATCCCTACCTCCTTCCCTCATCTCCTCCAAATCCCACTCTCTCTTCCTCTTCTCCTCTTATGCCCCTGCCTTAGTCCTGAGATATGGAGGCCCTATTCCCCTTTAAAATTAGTTATTAATTCCTTCATTTGAAATAATTGTTCAAAGTAAGTGCCTTTAACAAACAAACAACACATTTATCTCTGTGAGTTAAGGTTTTAGTGCAATTTTTATTTTGTGATCAGGACTAGCTTTTTTTTTTTTTTAAATGAGATTACAATGAGGATAACAGACATCTGAAGACTTGACTTGGATTGAAGGACTCACTTCCAAGATTCCTCACTCACAAGGTTGGTGGTAGCTACTAAACCCCAAAATATATGATAACCAGATTCCAGAATAATTATTAACCGAAGGGAGAAAAAGCAAGCTATAAACCGCCATGGCCTTCAAAGTGCCATGCTTAGAACCCCTGCACAAATATAGCCAATGGCAGCTCAGTGTCCGTGCGGGTTATCCAGTAATAGGAATAGGGGCCATCTCTGACATGAACTCATGGGCTGGCTCTTTGATCGCCTCCACCAGAGGGGTGGGAGGCAGCCTTACCAGTCCACAGAGAAAGACAATGCAGCCAGTCCTGATGAGACCTGATTGGTTAGGGTCAGATGGAAGGGGAGGAGGACTTCCCCTATCATTGGACTTGAGGAGGAGCATAGGAGAAGAAGAGGGAGGGAGGGTGATATTGAGAGGGGATGGGGACGGAGGCTACAGCTGGGATATAGTGAATAAATTGTAATTGATAAAAATAAATTTTAAATTAAAAAAAATGTCATGCCAGATCTTGGGTGAACTAGCTTAATATCTATACATTCTAAGTTAATAATTTTTTTAAATGTGATTTCACTTTTCTTTAGAGTTGACTGCTATTCTGTTTTATGTATGTACCAGATTATTCATTATCCATTCATCTCTTGAAGAATGTCTAGGTTAATTCCATTAGCTTGCTGTATTAAATAAAGCACCAATAAACATGGATTGCAAATATCTCTATGGTGTGGTATACAGTTTTCTGAGTATTGGTCTAGAAGTAGAATTGGTATATTGTCTGGTTACCCACCATCAAAAGTTAAAAAGAAAAAAAATAAACAAAGAAACAAAGAAATTGTTTGTTCTTCCTCGCATGTAGACCCTTGCATTTAATGTGTACATATAAAGTGTTGTAAAATATACATACAGGTAAAGTATAACATTTATAAAGAAGAACAAGAAAGAGTAATATCAGGCCATAAAAAAGAATGGGATGTAGATAAACAGCAGAGGAGTCATTAAAACTACTTTTTCTAGTTTTAACCTTTGTAATTTTTTTGTGGATAAATGTATAAAAATGTAATTGGTGTTGAACATGTGAATCAAAGATCCACGGCTTCAGAACTGCTATTCTAATTGTATAAAAATTCATCGAGACGTAGACTTTGGGACCAGGCTAATGCTTGAGTAACTATACTAATGTAGACACACGATGCTTTTATTTGTTAGTTCACTGGAATGCACCAGCTTAGTACAAAGTGGCATAGCCTCAGTTCTGCTGTAGCTTAGCCATGACATGTCCGTCTATTTATTTCATGTATGTAGAACGTTTTCAGGAAAACAACAGACAAGGGACCATCAGAGGTTATACGGAAGCTATCACCCTAGTACTAATTTAATCGGGTTCCCTGTTGTTGAGTTGTTAGGATTATATTTTTAATACTTGTTCTTTATCAGGTTATAATTTAGAAATAGTTTCCTTGGTTTGTAATCATCTTTCCATCTCTTAATAATGCCATAGATAAGTGAAATGCAAACTCTTTAAAGGAATTAAAAGAATTTTAGATGTATACGACCTACTAAAATTAAATCAATATAAAATAAAAAAAAAATAAAAATATATAACCAAGCAACAAGACTAGAAGTTACGAACACCAAAAATCTGGGCCCAAGGGTCTTTTCTGAGGCTGATGCTCCAAACAAGGACCATGCATGGTGATAACCTAGAACTCCTGCACAGATGTAGCCCATGGCAGCTCAGTCTCCAAGTGGGTTCCCTACTAAGGGGAACTGGGGCTGTCTCTGACATGAACTCAGTGATTGACAATTTGATCACCTCCCCCTGAGGGGTGAACAGCCATGCCAGGCCACAGAGGAAGACAGTGCAGACAGTTCTGATGAGGCCTGAGAGACTAAGGTGAGATGGAAGGAGAGGAGGACCTTCCCTATCAGTGGCCTTGAGGAAGGGCATGGGAGGAAATGAGGGAAGGAGGGTGGGATTGGGAGGAAATTAGGGAGGGGGCTACAGGTGGAATAAAAGTAAATAAATTGCAATTAATAAAAAAGAATTTAATAAATAAAGAAATAACAAAAGAAAACAAAAGATGTTACAATTATATTTTAAAAGATACCAAAATTATATCAATACTTCTCAACTTATTCCAAAAAATAAGAGAGAATTTTACCACACCCTTTTCACAAGAACAATATTGTTCTGATACAACAAAGAAACAGACAAAAACACAGTAGAAAAGAAAATTATAGAGCAATTATGATGAATATAGATGCACAAATTCTTAATAAGAACATATCAGATCAAATGTATGCATGGATACATCAAAGAGATCATTTTTTTATGATCAGATTGTCTTCATTTCAGATATTCAGGAATGGTTCAACATGTATAAATCAATAAATGTAATCCCTCATGTATATGAAGTCAGTTCAGAAATCAGATAATCATCTCACTTGATACAGAAAACTTTTGAAAAATTCAATTTCTCCTCAGTCTAAAAGCTTGAAAAAGACTAGAAATAGAAGATACCACAGTATCATGAAAACTAAATATGACAAATCTGTAGTCAATATATTAAATGAGGAAAACTCAAATCATCTCCACTAAAGTTCAGAAGACAGTTGTAACTACTTTCACAATTTTCATTAAATGTAATTCTCAAATTCTTAGTTAGGCAAAGAAGGTAAAAAAAAAGAAGTAGAAGGAGTTTATATAGAAAAGAAAGTAAAAATATCACAATTTGAGATGATATGATTCTATACATAGAATACTTCAAGGACTCCACCAAAAATTCTTAGATCTTATAAACTCTTGCAATGTTTCAGGTTATAAAATCAACAAATGGATGTTAGTAGTCATTTTATAAAGCAATAACAAATAACATGAAGGAAAATCAAAATAACAAAACAAAGAAATGACTCCATTCACAATTGTCTCAAAAATACCTTGGATTAAACTTAACCAAGGGCATGAAAGACTTATATAATGAAAACGTTGAAACACTAAGAAAATTAAATAGAGGATTACATTAAAAAATGCACATATTTCCATACTCATGGAATGGAAAAATGAAAGTGGTAAAGAAAAATTAAATGATGTCCAACTAAAAACCACAGATATATTTGATAAAGCTCTCCCCAATATTCAACATCATTCTTCATAGAAACAGAGAAAAATCTCTCAATATTTATATGTAATCACAGAACCTCATACAACGAAAACAATGCTGAAAAAAGAGTATTAGAGGAGTCACCATACCTGATGTCAATTTAACAACAAAATCAGCATGGTAAGGAACAAAAACAAGCATAGATCAATAGGGCAGAAGATAGGATTCAGAACTAAACTTGCACAGCTCCAGACACACAATTTTCCACAAAAATGCCAAAATTACGTATTGGAGAAAACACACACACGAAACCCTATTCAGCAAACGATACAAGGAAAGCTGTATATCTGCAACACACAAACAATAAAATTTATTTCCTAACTCTTATATTGTGCCAAAATACAAGTGCAAGCAGAGGACATTAACTTATAAACTCAACATCTGATACTATTAGAGAAAAAAATTCAGATAAATATTTTAAGATATAAATATAAGCCATCCATTTCTCAACAGGACTCCAGTTGCTGTAAAATAATGTCAACACTTGACAAATAGGAAAATAGTAAATTGAAAGCATTCACTATGACAAAGGGAACAGCCAATTGAGTAAAGGGACAGCCTAAAGAATGGAATAAAATTGTTACTAGCTAAACGACAAATGACTATTATATCCAATACACAAACAAGAAAACTAACTGATCTAATCAATAAATGGGCTAACGAAATGAGCTCACAGTTCTAAAATGATGAAATGGTAATGACCAGTAGGCATGGGAAATGTCAATTTATTTTACATCCCAAGAGTGCTCTCTCCATCTTGTCTTCCCACTTGCTCTGTTCCTCCCTTCCCAATTTTCCTTCCCCTTTTCCCCCAGAAAAGGAAAGCCCCCCCACCCCACCTCGCTCCCGTATCAACCTTCCCTACCACATCAAGTCGCATCGAGACTGAACATATCTTCATCCCCTGAAGACAGACAAGGCAGCCCTGCCAGAGGGAAGTTATCCAAAAGCAGGCTATTGTCCATGTTAAAAACAGCCCTCTGCCCTCTCACCAGGTAACCCCTATGAATACCACACACCCCATCAGCTACATGTGTACAGGGGGCCTAGGTCCAGATCATGCATGCTCCTGAGTTGATGTCTCGGTCTCTGAAAGCCCCGATGGAACTGGATTAGTTTTCTCTGTTGGTCTTCTTGTGAGGTTCCTATCCCCTCTAGGCCATTATATCTTTCCCCCAACACTTGCAATGGAACCCCCGGATCTCTGCCCCACCCCATGCTTGGCTGCAAGTCCCAGAATCTGTCCTGATTGGCTACTAGCTGGAGCCTCCCAGACAACAGTCAAGTTAGACTCCTGTCTACAAGCGTAGAAGAGAATCATTATTAGTGTCAGGAGTTGGCTTTTTACTATAAGATGGGTCTCAGGCTGGACCAATGATTGGTTGGACGTTCCCTCAATCTCTGTTCTCTTTCTATCCCTGCGCTTCTTGTAGGAGATTTTTGGATCACAGGTTTACACTAGTCAAAATGGCAGTGTATTATGAAAACAAATAGCAGCAATCACTAGCAAAGACATAGAAAAAAGGAACCCTTCTATGCAATTGGTAGGAATGTAGTCAAGTCAAGCTACCATGACTATCAATACGTAAATTCCTAAAAAAATAAAAGTTTGACTTACCAGATGGATGGTTTAGTGGATTCTGTCATTCCATCTCTAAGTCCCAATCAGTTTACTTGGTTTCTGTAACACTAATTTTAAAAAGCTAAGTTCTTAATATTATGAATTCATTAATATTTGTATATATAATTGGAAATATAGTTTGGGAATACTTTAGTTTCATGTAAACATGTTATGTGTTCAGCAAATTCTTTAAGAATTCATGAAAGCATAGTCATAAGCAATTTCTTGATTGTTGCAGCCCTCCTCCCACTGCCCTGAACTCTGGGGGGTACAGTCTGAGACTTAGAATGGTGTGATGATTCCAGGAACATAGCAAGTTCTCAGCAATCTGATAAGTGAATAAATGGAGACGTTGTGTCATGGGGAAAAAATTAGGAGTACTTAAACCAATACATTTTCCTCTAAGGAGTGTCTCAGCTGCATATTGTATGTTTTGATATCCCATGCCCCCGTTGAATCAATTTCAAAATATTTCGATCTTTTTTAATCTCTTGTATATCTCAGGGATTATTCAGAAATATGATGCTGACTTTTAAAATATTTGGAACGTTTCCTGGAAGACATAGTTGTGGTTGTTTTGTTTTGTTTATTTAACTCCATTTTAGTTAAAAACACACTTTAAAATCTATTTTTGTATATTGAGATTTATTTTCTGGCTTAATATTTGGCCTAACATGAAAAAAAGATTCCTTTGTATTTGAAACATTGGGTTCAGTGGATCTCATAACTGTCAGTTAGGTCAATTGTGTAAGAAGAAATTTCAAGCCTTTTAGAGCCTTGCTGACTGTTTGACTTTTAAACATTTATTGAGTGTGATTGGAGCATTTAAGGTTGAAATTTCTTTTGATTCATTTTTCCCCAATAATGTTAGGTTTTATCCCAGATCTCTAGGCTATAGAGTCTCTGGTTCTTGGTAACCCAAAGCCAGGGGTTCCTTCCTGTGGAGTAGGCCATAATTCAACTCTGATGCTAGTAGTGTACTTCCACAAGTTTTGTAACACTATTGCTGTAGCATATTTTTCAGGTAGGACAGGTTGTAGTTCAAAGTTTTTGTGTCTCAGTTTGTGTCCACATTTCTTTTTCAGTAGCGTGCAGAATGCCTGACTGTCCCAAAGAGACCACAGCATAGGGGTGAAGACTCCATGTAGGTATGAGTTTCTCCATGTTCAATGTCTTGTGTGCATGTTGTCCTTGGCAATGAGGCTACACCATTGGGTTTTGGAGATCAATCTTTTTTCTTAGCAACAGCCTGGAATGTTTGGGAATTCCACAGGAACCCTTTGGACAATAATTCAAATGAATGCCACCCAGTCCTGATGCTGGAAGATTCACTTGGCAACAAGAGGTGGCCAGTCAAGATTTTATTTCTGCTATTACTAGGAGTCTTCATTAAAATCACCTGCATACATTCCAGCAAGTTTCCACTGCACACGGTTTCCACACCAGCCTTCAAATGCTCCCAATTCCTGTCATCTCTTAGCACTCTTTCCTTCCACCATGTCTCCACCTATACCTGTCCCCTTAATTCTATCCTTATCCTCCCCAGTCTGCCCATAAGATCTATAAAATGACTCCGAATGATATTCTGCTATATTTATAGATCAGTGGCTTATCCAGTCACTATCAGATATGCCTCATGGGGCAGCAGATGAGAACTGATGCAGAGCCTGACACCCAGATGTTATGCAATGAGAGACTCTAAGTTAGAGATGCCCATCAATTCTCTCCCCTCAGAGTTCTGGGAACACCAAGGAAAAGGAGGATGAAAGAATATAAGAGTCAGAATAGATGAAGGACACTAGGGGAATACTACCCTGTGAATCAGCTAAGCAAGGAACATACGAGCTCACAGAGACTGAAGCAGCAAAAACGAGGTCCTCATGGATCTTCACCATATATACAATATGGAATATACATTATAGTTTTCAGCTTAGTGTATTTTATGGGACTCCTAAGTGGTCTCTGCCTCTTTTGCCTGCTCTTGAGATTCTTTTCATCATGTTGGTTTGCCATGTCCAACTTCAGTATGAGAGCTTTTTGCTTCATTGTATTACATTTTAATTTGTCTTGTTTGGTTGTCGTTTCTCCAAAGCCTGTTCTTCTCTACAGAGAGACATAAAGAGAATAGAGATAGGGAGGAGCTGGGAGAGTAAAGTAAGATGAAACTATAACCAGAATGCAGTATATGGAAAAAGAATCTATTTTCAATGCAAGAAAAAAATTCCATTTGAAAAATCTGTGCCTCTTTAATTTTCAGATTTTGCTGAGGGCACGGTTCTTCATGCTTGATATCATTGTAACAGCAAACATATATTCCTGATTTTGAACATAAACTTATAAAAGTCATTTTTGAAATTGTACTCATGTACACGTGTGTCTGTGCATACCTGGGGAGGGACTCTGTTTGCATATGTGTAAATGAGTGTATGTGTGTGTGTGAGAGAGAGTATGTGTGTGTGTCCAGGTGTAAGCAGGCGCAAGTGGGAATGTCTTTCTGGAGTCTGTTCTCGTCTTCCAGTTTACTGAAGCAGACTCTCTTTGTTTGGTCAGTTCACTGAATATCCCAGGCAAGCTTGCCCACAAACTTCCAGGCTAATGTCCTGTCCCTGCTTCCTTTCTCACAATGTGAGTGCTGGGATTTCATATGTATGTCACCACATCCACCATTTTAAAAGGACTCCAGGGCTTTAAATCCACTTGTCAGGCATGCATTTGCCTACTTAGCAAGCTCTCCAACATCTATGATTTACACAATATTTACTTCTCAAATTCGGTTTTGTCTGATTATTTTTTTAGAGTTTCATTTTCTAAATTTATTTATTTTTATATCAATCACAGGTTAGGTTTTTTGCATCCCATGTGTAGCCCCCTCCCTCATTCCCTTCCACCCTCCCCAACCCTCCCTCATCTCCTCCCCGCCCCCTCCAAGTCCACCGACCATATATGGTCTTTGGTTGGAGAAACAGTCCCATATAAGACCCCTGTGCCCTGCTCAGTTTGATCTTTGTGGAGCTCTTGTTCTCC
>CM053752.1:78695423-78749140 GCA_028658305.1 Pachyuromys duprasi | reverse complement strand
GCATCCTGAATGTGGTTGTCACTTTCCAGCAGCAACCCATTTGAAAGGATATAGACACAGTCAACTCCTGACTGATATTAGAATCAACCTCTTCCAGCTTCCAACACAGACTGAAGACTAATGCTCCTCAGGAATCCTCTCGGCATCTGGCCAGATTGATGCCATTGAAACACTCAACTATTTAGCTCTCAGGCTCTCCATGACACAAACATAGCTGAACTGCTCCGGCCATATTATATAAGCAATCATAAAAATCCTGTTTTAATATATATTCATTCTATTGGTCTGTTTCTCTAGAGAGCTCTTAATAGTACATATAGGAGCTACTAACACAGCAGAAATAGCCAATTCGGGCATTTCTGTTCCACCTGACATTCTCAGTGTCTTTGATCAGACAATGTTTAATAAACTCTTTTTGGATGAAATTACTGATAACATTTGAATTGTATTCATGACTTGGCTTTTTCTTACTTCTGTATGGCATGACTTTGGATTTTCTGTTACCTTTACTGATTTCTTTTGTGTCAAAAATTATGGTGGTAGGTTTACATCTTCTCCATTTTAATATTTAATACACTTGATTAATACAAAGTTTTGTGTATTTATGGGGATGAGTATAATTTTTAGTTGTTGATTTTTATCTAACATAAAACAAAAATGGTATACATTTACGGTCTGAAATGTGATGGGATTTTTTGGTACATGTAAAATGGAATGTTTGGATCAAGCTGCAAAACACTCCACCTTTTCACATATGTATCATGTCTCTACTTTGAGAATGATTTAATAATTTTAAGTGCTATATTCTTAGTTGTTGTCCCGGTCATTAAAAAATATAGATAGATAGATAGATAGATAGATAGATAGATAGATAGATAGATAGATATAGGTATAGGTATAGATATAGATAATATATATGTATATATACACTAGCTATTGTGTACTTAAACTATTAATATGAATAGTCCAGTAAAGACAACACTTTGTCTTGACATGAGCCCATTGAGTCCCACTTTAGCTGTTTTGCCATCATATATGCTATAACTAGGTATGCCATTAATCCCACAGCTGTATATGTGGCTTTATGTGGTTACATAATTTAGAATAATTGTTGAGGAAACTGAACTGCCATGGGCTACATCTGTGCAGGGGTTCTAGGTTTTCTCCATGCATGTTACTTGGTTGGAGTATCAGTCTCAGGAAAGACCCCTGTGCTCAGATTTATTGGTTCTGTTGCTCTCCTTGTGGAGCTCCTGTCCTCTTACTATTTTCCACATCTTTCGTAAGATTCCCTGTACTCCGCCCAGCAACTGGCCATAAGTTTCAGGATCTGCTTTGGTAGTCGGCAGGGCAGAGCCTTTCAGAGGCCCTCTGTGGCAGGCTCCTAATTTGTTTCCTGTTTTCTTCTCCTTCTGATGTCCATCCTCTTTGCCTTTCCGGCTGGGGATTGAGCATTTTAGCCAGAGTCCTCCCTCTTGATTGGTTTCTTTAGGTGGACAGATTTTAGTAGGTTTATCCTATATTATATGTCTATATGAGTGAGTATACACTGTGTGTGTCTTTCTGCTTCTGGGATACCTCACTCAGGATGATCTTTTCCAGTTCCCACCATTTACCTGCAAATTTCATAATATCCTTGCTTTGTATTGCTGTTCCGTTGTGTAGATGTACCACAATTTCCATATCCATTCTTCAGTTGAGGGGCATCTGGCAGTAGAGTGACCAAGAGTCTGGAAATCAATCTAGCTAGTTTTAAAATGTTTCTCAATTTCTGGATCCAGAGGGAGGAGCAGCCTTGCTAGGCCACAGAAGAGGACATTGCAATCAGTACGGAAGAGACCTGATAAGCTAGAGTTAGATGGAAGGGGAGAAGGTCCTCCCCTATCAGTGGGCTTGGAAAGGGGCAGGGAGGAGATGAGGGAGGGATGGGGGGATAGGGAGGGAATGCAGGAGGGGGCTACAGTTGGGATACAAAGTACATAACCTGTGATTAATATAAAATGAAAGTGTTTAAAAAAAGTTTCTCAATGGGTTTTAATTTTGACTATAATATGACCACATTTTACTATTTGGAATACACAAACACCCTGGATGCACCTTTGTTTGACTTTAGCTTTTAGAAGGATTTTTAATTAAATTTTATTTTTTTAATATTAGTTACCGTTTATCAACTTTGTATCCCAGCTATAGCCCACTCCCTCATTCCTTCCCAATCTCACCCTCCCTCCCTCATCTCCTCTCTGTCCTTTTCCAAGTCTACTGATAGGATAGGTTCTCCTCCTGTTCCATCTGACCCTAGTTTATCAGGTGTCTTCAGGACTGGCTGCAAAGTCCTCCTCTGTGGCCAGACAAGGCTGCTCCTCCCTCAGGTGGTGGTGGAGGATGTCAAAGAGCCTGCCATTGACTTCATGTCAGAAATAGTCCCTGTTCCCCTTACTGAAAAACACACTTGGATACTGACCTGCCATGGGCTACATCTGAGCAGAGGTTCTAGGTTATATCCATACATGGTCCTGGGTTGGAGATATCGTCTCATAAAAAAAAACCCTCTGACCAGATATATTTGATCCTTGAGGAGCTCCTGTCCTCTCCAGGTCATACTAACTCCCCCTTCTTTCGTATGATTCCCTGCACTCTACTGAAGGATTGGTTATGAGTCTCAGTATCTGCTTTGACACACTGCTAGGTAGAGTCTTTCAGAGGTCCTCTAGAGTAGGCTCCTGTCCTGTTACTTGTTTTGGTACTTTTACACAATTGAATACTACTCAGCAATTAAAAACAAGGAAATTATGGAATTTGCAGGCAAATGGTGGAATCTAGAAAAGATCATCCTGAGTGAGGTATCCCAGAAGGAGAAAGACACACATGGTATATTCTCACTTGTAAGTGGGAACCAGACCTATAAGATAGGATAAAAATACTAAAATCTGTATACCTAAAGAAGATAAACACGAAAGAGGACCCGGGGTAAAATGATCAACCCTCACTTAGAAAGACAAATGGGATGGACTTTGGATGTAGGAGAAAAGAAGTTTAGAAGGATTTTAATGATTTCTCTTCAGATGTTTTCTCTCTCCTTTTCTCCTTCTGAGGTCTCTGTGAGTCTCCCATTAGACCTATATTTGCATACATCAAGTTCTTCCATAGGCCATTGAGATATTCCACATTTTCTTCAGTTATTTTCTCATATTTCCTTCAGATTTGATATTTTCTATTGACCCAAATTCACTGAATTTTCTCTAGTGTCATCTCCTCCCATTAATTTCATTATTGTGCATTTTAATTATATTGAACCTGCTTGTTTCTTTCAATAATTTCGTTTTCATTACTTTTAAAAAAGAAACCCCAAGTTATCTGTAAGTCTACTTCAGCTTCAGTTCTTCAACACCTTTACCTTTTGTAGGAATATTTAAGTTTGCTTTAAAATGTTTGTCTTTAAATCAAAGATCTGAGGGGAAAAAAAGACCTTCCCCCCTCCACCACCACCAAAGGGTGCATCATGGGTTCCTGCTTCTCTGTCTGTTTACTTTAATTTTGATTGTGGAAAAGTGCATCATCTTGCATTATATATTATAGTTTTTTTCCCTGGGGTGTATGTCATTATTTTTGGCATTGCTTTGCTGACTTTTGTACATGCTCTGTTCTTCCTGTGTGATTAACTTCTAACCTCATAACCAATGAGTTGCAGTCATCTAACAATATTATACCAAAAGTTTAGGCAGCTATCCTGGATGTCCAAAGTCAAGAAAGTTTCCACCCTGCGAGTGGGCTTTGGAGAGACTAGAGACATTTTCCAAGTTGAGGAACTCAGTGTTTGACTTATATTTTTCAATTTACAGCTGTGCCTTACTCAGTCTTCTTTCTTGATCTACTACTGTTTCCCAGCATCCAAAACCTATGTCACATTAATTCTAAAGCTTTTATTCTTTCCCCTTCTGGAACTAAAACCTCTTATTTTATGTTCAACTCCAGGTCACCCTGACTCTGACCTCCTCATCACCACCTAGTAACTGATATTTCTGATTCTTTGGATACCGGTTGTCTCCTTGATGCTTGTCAATGCCTGGGTTGGCTTTTGTTATGGACAACTGAGTTTGCAAATAAGGTCCAGTAGAGAGAGAAAGTTTCAAAAGATAATATATTTCATCTAATCTTAATTTTGTACAAATGCTGCTATCACACTCTATTCTCTTAAATACCCAGTAATTATTTGTTCCATTAATGCAAAGTGAAATTACAATAATTTCTACTTTATAGCAGCTTCTTTCTGTATGATTTGTAACTTCTCAAAGATTGAGAATATTTTGTAAATTTTAAACTCATTTTTCATGTAGTATCCATCAACCAGAGAAAGTTTGAGAACAATACAAAAATCATGTATTTTCAAACAATCAAATATTTTGTCATCTATTTTAAGTTGTAAAATTTAATTCTCATATCTAAGCAAAGACCATTTCTGTATTGGAGATGGGCAAGTCTTTAGTAATGAGCCGCCATGGCTGCTGTGCTCTCTCACAGATAACCATAAACTAATGATTCTTTCTTAGGATAATATGCATATTAATTAGTTCCTACAGCACTTGAGAGACTTCAGGACTATTCCCACCAGCAAGGTCAGGAAATGCATCCACCTTAGTTAGCAGCAAATTTAAAAATCCTGAAGCAAGTTAGGGTCACAGTGAAGAGTGAATACCCCAAGGGAAGGGCAAAACCAGAGCTCAGAATTTTTCACAGCCCTGAAATGATACCATGTGACCTAATCAATGGACTTCATTTGTAAGCAGTCTAATCCCAATACCCACAATTGGAAGAGACAGTCCTGTTCAATTAATACGTGGTCAGGGTGCATTCAGATTTGGTATTGAAAACGTAGGTGTTCCACATTAAAATTCAAGTATTCAAATTCAGTATCTCAGGAGGATTTGGATTTAATGACGGGTGCTGAGCTATGTATAATAATAATATAGAGAAGTTCACCCACTAGAATTTTAAACTATGGTTATGTACACTAAGGTAAGAATGCCAAACATTCAGTTTTTTTTCAATTTTAGAGGCTATAGATTTCTTGAATACAGAAAAATCAATGAGCAAATAAATAAACAAACAAACAAATGAATAAATTTTCATTTTCTTAATCACACAAAAACTGACATGATATTTCCCCTTAAAGATTGTACCAGTACTTATTTATCTATGGATAACCATGGATATAAATATATGCTTCTATTTTAGGTTATCTGAATCATTTCAAGTTAGTGCAAAGGAAATAATTAAATGCCATATTTTGTCACTTTCAAAAATTATTAAACTGTTCTACTGCAATTAGACAAATTTTCTTTACAAATATAGCAATAAATGAGGGAAAAAATCTAAGTGTTAATATTTTTGGAGTGTGGTAAAGTTCAACAGGAAAAGGAACTTGTACAGTAAGACAGGCTATGAAAACTGTTTTTAAATATTTAAAGTAATATTTTATAAAGTTCTCTGCGCACCCTTCAATAGGCAAAATTTGATAACCAGATAATTTTTAGAGTATTGATGTACTTAACACATCTATGAACCGAAGAAACATATTTCCAAAGTATAGTATGTGTGTTGAGAGGAATAAAGGAGCCAAAGGCAGCCTTCTTAAAACACAAATCTCGAAAGTTGGGCTTATGATAACTCTTATTAGGGCAGAAGCCGCTTGAGACTGTGAGCCTCCGTGTCGTCATCTGACCATGAACTTATTCCTGCCCATCGGTCTGTCAGAGATGGTAATGGAAGCTTAGATATGGCCAGCCGTCGTGTATTCTTTAAACTAAGGTTTTAAACAACAACAAACTTAACTGAAAGATTATCAATAAATATATCTATGGCTCTCCTCTCTCCCCTTGCCTAAGTCTGAAGATCTGACAGGGCGTAGGGTAGAATCGCCGATGTGGCAACACTTGGATTCAGCTGCATCAGGACCGATTTATCCTTCTGTCAGCAACCCAGGGTCAGTCTCAATTGTGTGATCATCTAAACATTAGGTTTCTATTTCCGTTGTTCTGGATCTGCTCCAGCCTTGTTGTCTTACAGGAGCCCAGGCCAAACACATGCAATAAATATCGTGATCCCTAATTTGGAGCATCTCTTCCAATCCTACAAGTCAGTAGATCTCTAAATGCTTGTATAAGAATAAATTACCTGTTCATCTCTGGAATGCTAAGCTTCTATCTGAGAGGAATCAAAACTACAGAGGAAGGATAAAAAAAATACAGTGATGATCTAGTACAGGACACAGTCACAGAAATTTGGAATGGCAGTCCTTGTTTAACTTGAATAAATTTGATGTAAATAGCTAAAGGTCTCTGGGGAAAGAGCCCACTTAAAATTTGTACAAAAAAGAATGTAGCACAAATATTCAAATGGAATTGAGAGAGAAAGTTGTGGCTGATGCGCTGGAGAAGTGGCTCTGCATGTAGGACACCTTTCTGCTCTTCCAATGAGTCTGAGTTCAGTTCCTAGCAACTCTACGGGGCATCTTACAACTGTCTATAACTCCAGCTCAAAATAACCAGACACCTGCTTCTGGCCTCTGAGGGCACTCACACACTCACGATTTATGAACGGATGCCATCTTCCACATACTAGTAATGAAAATATTAGGATTACAAAGACTTGCTTTTTCAAAAGCATACAGCTTGTAATTCTCAGAGGCAAGATTTGAACCTGCTTTCTAAAGTCATCATAAAGCTATATCTGACATGTAAGAGCACACAACATGTGAACCCTAAATAAGCGACCAGCTGAAATGTCCCCCAATAAATTCTAGGAGCACAGTGCATCTAGGAGCACATCACAATAAGCTTCACCTTGAAATCTGTGAAATGTCTGAAATGTCACTACATTCATTTACTTTGAAAGGTTGAGTATGGTTGTTTCCAAAGGAGTTGGAAAGCCAAGATGAAATGCAGCATGCTTACACTAAAAGGCAAGGTATCACATGAACGGTGACAGAAGATTCGGCCACTTTTGAATTCACCCATATCATACATGTTGATACTCATGCTCATTAGTCTAATTCTGTATTTTACGAAGTTAACTATTATAAAACCTTTCTAAAAGTTGTATTAATATAAAATTATGGACACCATGTAACTCTATATTCAACACTTCCAGAGTAGTAGGCAAAATAATTTGTTCACTATACTTTTCTTTAATTTTTTTGAAAGAGACAGTCTAATTACATGTGATATTCAAAAAAGCCAAATATCACCCAAGAATCATCTTTTGACCTTTAAATTTGGATTGCACTGTTTGAAGGGTCACTATGCCCAGTTGCTTTTGTTGTCATGGTCATCACTGACTCCATTGCATCTCAGAAAAATAATCCAGCACACAGAGGCATTTAGTGGATCAAGACTATCCCTTACCATGTCATACTATGTCAAATTCACATGCTCACAAAACATTGGTTATATTAATCAGTTACACAGACACTTGACCCAACTAATCCTGTTCTGTACTTAAAATGTGACGATGAAAAAATATTTGTTTATGCTACACATAAAATTTGCATCTCTTTTCTCTAAAAGCCAGGCCAAATAGCAAAGCCTGGCCTCCTGTTTGTGCTCTATAGTATAACATCTCTTGATTACTCTGACAGAGTTCCAGTCACAGGTTGTGAGTCAGAAAGAGGGTTTTCAATGTCCGGCAGCTAAATGTGTCAGCCATGACATTTCTGAAAGTTCTATTTTTATATACAGAGAGAAGGAAAAAACCACTTCTTTGTATCTGTCCTTTGCAAAATTCTCAGTTTAACTCCAGCTTTAGATACATACAATGGCGAATGCATTCTTAGTCAACATGACAAGCAACTGACATTTTTAAAGCTGGAATAATGCATGTAATGAAAAATAATCGACGCAAGTGTCTCCCCTCTGCATTTTTATTTCCTTTCAGGGATAAAGCCTGTTAAAATGCACTTGAAATAAGACAAACTGCAATCTGTACCTCACTGCTATCCTAATCCCCTTTCCCCACTATTATATGGTTTATCTGAACATGTTGAAATGTAACTTGCTTGAGTTAAGATGTTATGTGAATTGAGAGGCGGTATTGTTTGGAAACCCCTTTTAATTGGTCTATGGGGAGATTTTCTGTATATATTAAGATGATTGTGTGTCTGAATTATAACGAACTTACCTTTCTTTTGTGTTTAAATATGTATTTGAGACAAAAGATTTTAATATTTCTTAGGCTGGGTTTTATTGCTAAAATTATTGGTTTGGCAGTCTTGGCAAGAATGGAAATTTCTGATTGGCTGTCATATCAATGTCAGCGAAGCCCAGGAAGTGCATGGCTCTGGCTGTTTTCCTTATTTTTATTTATAAATTCTGTTTCATAACAGCAATAAGATGCTCCAGGCCTTGCAGTTCTGGGGGATTATTGCAGTTGTCAGGTGGTAAAAATCCCGGCCCCTCTGCCTCCTGTCTCCAAACACCACTAGAGGCATCTAATCACCAAGAAATGCTAGCACTGGAACCTCTTAATGCTTTATTATGACATATCTAACTTTTAAAATAAATCATTGATTTTGAAGGCTGGAGTTACCATAAGAGAATCCAACCAGTAGCTAAATAAAGGAAAGAAAACCAAAGTGTAGATGTGAGAAGCAGAATTGGCCAAGCTGTGGGCATTTGACTTTGAGTCTCAGGGGATTCTGATATTTAAAATTAAGTATATGTCACACTAACATTGAGAGGCTTCTATGTTGTGGGTTAAAATGAAGGCATATTCATATACATGTTTTCACCTCAATCTCTAATGTTTCTTTTCTACTTCACAATTAAACATTAACTTGTTTATATAAGAAAACATGTATAACTTGAGTATGTAAATATATCTCTGTCATGTTAGGGAAAAAATGTTTTCCTTACTCTGAAAGGAAGACTGTTTTCATTTATGGAAAAAAAAATCCTATGTGATGCAAAAAAACCTCAAAAGACTAAAACTAGTAAAAAGAGTATTTTATTAACTTTATAGAGCCTAGGTCTGTTGCTGTTGTGTTGTTGTTGTTGTTTTTTAATTCTTTTTATAATAAATAAAATATAAAACCCAGCCCTGTTCTACAGCAGTAGAGAGAGACTTAAGCTTGCAGATTACATTTCCATTTCTAAATAATTATTTAGAAGTTTCAATTTCTTTATCTTTAGTATTGTTCCAAAGAACAATGTAAACTGAAGGAAGCCAAATTATCCTTTCAGGCAAAGAGTATCAAAGTTTTTCTTGGAAAATTGCCAGTTTTAGGTAGGGGGTGTTTATGGCTTAGGGAGTTGCTGCAGCAATAGAAAAAAAAGATTAATAATTTGCACATGTGAGATTCATAGAAGGCAGGACACAGCTGTAAAGAATTAACCCCTCTTGAGAGATGTACAAACATAGAGCAGCTGAGAGGAGACCTGTTGGGGGGGAAAGAGGGAAACTATTCAGAGTACAGATGTCCTCACAGAGAAAGGCAGAGTACACTGGGGATCTGACAGCTTTTGTCTCCGCTTATAAATGAGGAGATAACTTAGGAAATCTTGAGACAAAAGGAGCCAGTTGTGACCAATTAAACTGTATCACAGAAATGTTAAGTAAGCACTCTGATGAGTTGTTTAATGAAATTGGTACCACGGACTCTGCCGATGGGATCCCATTCAGAGAGTTTGAAAGAAAGGCGAGTCATCCTTGAGGGGACGCTCTGTACCTCCATTGTCTGGAAAAGTCACCTTATTGACTGGTAGAAACACATTTTTTTTCCAGAATCCGCAGACCTCAATTAAGAAACAAAATAGTAAACAGACCCACACATTTTGTCAATAACAAACGAGAAGTCTAAATTTTATTTTAACTGAAATCAGAAGGGCAACTAATTCCCCTCAATGAGAGGGAACCAGGGTAATGTTTTTAAGGAATATAAACACAATTTTAAACATGAGACATTCCTGGAAACATTTTGCTAAGTCTCCTCGAGGTAAGTCTTCTTCATCATTCCAGTTTCCTTTGAACCTAAGGCAAACATGGAAAAAATACAAACGTAACTTATGCGTTATTCAGGTCTTCAGATTCTACAAACTAATAGGTCAGTGGTCCTCAGCACCTGAACTCAGGTCTTCTGAGGGTTCCCAAGACTCTTTGAGAGGCTGTGGGGGTCACGCTTATTTTCACAATACTGAGGCATTATTGTCTTCATAACACTTATCCTCTCATGAGTGTTTGGACTTTCTAGAGCCTATCTGACACAGGATGACATCAACTTGTGGCTCATAGCATGTGTGCCTAGGAGTTCAAACCTTTGTGAACTTTTAGTTAACTTTTTAAAGTCACCAATAATTTTTAGGATATAAACATCTCTCTGTATAGATAGATAGATCCAAGTTTTAAATATTATATATGTCTATTATATAACATATAAAAACACATGTATATATATTGTACATATATATTATTATGTCTATTATATAATAGACATATTATATAATAATATAATAATAATATATACATATAATCATATATATATATATCCAAGCTTGAAAAGTTCTAAAATATAGTCATTTGAACCAACTTAGGATACCATGTCTACCTATGTTTTTTAGGGTTTTTGGCATGGTACTGAACATATTGAAGTTGCTATTGCCATGATTAAAGAATACCCATTATAGTCTATGTACATTTCAAGCTCTGCCATTAACAGAGCCATAGCACGAATTTATGAAACCAACAAATTAACTCATATTTCACTTCCTTCTGACAGGCCTACCCTTGCCTTTTTTGGGGTACAACTGCTGTTCTGAGACTATCTATCTTACCCAATATATTTAAATCTATATTAAAACTCTGTCTTAATAAACTCTGTATCAAAACAAGCAAATAAATAAATAAAAGCATATAAAATGAGTAAGAGCTTCTGTCATTAACGGACAACACAGACACACCGAGCAGCCTCTTGAGACCCTTCTAGAATGTCCTTCATTCCCTATAAGATAGTAAGGAAACTGCCATATCAGGGTTTCCCAGGGTTTCAATGTGGCTGTGTATTCTCTGTCTATTGCTTATTTGGTTTGTATGGTTCGGCATGATTGATACTACCACTCTACGAATGTACAAAGCAGACAGATGACTAGGAGAAAAAGAATACAGAATTATTAAGTTCATCAGCAGTGAACCCATACAAACAATGGAACAGGAAGTGATGAAATTACTGAAGATAACATATACCTTTAATAGACTAGGGAACTGGAAAGTATGTCTGCAAGCAAAATTGGGGTAGTATATAATTATTAAGGAAGAGAAGGAGTATCTACAAAAATAAGTGCCCTGAAAAGTTCCTCTGATTTCCAGTCTCTCTGGCTATGATATATGCTCATTTGTGCCTGTTTCCGTGTGAGTGTGTGTATGTGTGTATTTAATGAAATTTCAGTAAAAAGGTTGAAGGTAATGTATTTCTGTTTGATGTTAGGAAGATAATGGAACACATAGAAAAAGATCTTCTTTCATCCATGGTGGCTCGCCAAATGTTCCCAGTTTAAATTTATCCAGTATGACATTTTCGAGCTGCAACAGAATCAATGACAATCTTATACTAATCCTATGAACTTTATGAAAAAAGAAAGGTTGAATAGCTATGTGATAAATAAATGGGCAGTCCTAGAGATGATGAATCAAATGTCCACAGTCACAAACCAGCCTACTGTGCAGGTAACGTCACACTAGTGTCCTCTGGCTCCAAGTCCACAAACTATCCTCTGGCAGTGGTTTGCAACCTGTGGTTCACAACCTCCTTGAGGTAACGTATCAAATAATCTGCATATCAGATGTTGATATTACAATTCATATCCGTGGAAAAATTACTGTTATGAAGCATTAATGAAATAATTTTAGAGGAATTGTATTAAAGGTTTGTAGCATTAGGAAGGTTGAGGAAAAAAAAAGTTATGTGGCATTCTGGGCCAAGTGGTTATTTTAAAATGTGGCTTTATCATTATTACATGTTTTGCCCTAGAAAGGGAGAAAAGGACATCAGTTGCTTCAGTCATTCTGAATTTTCCTCAGGAATTTTCTTCTGAAACCTCAGTTTGACAACTAACTTGAAGATAACATTCTCCAGAGGGTCTTCGGTTAGCATCGCCCTCTGCCAAGTGACCTGACTAATTAAGAAACAGGAGATGGAATGATCATAGAGAAAAAGTATGGCTGGATCGATGATAATTTCTCCTTCCTCTGTTCATCAAACCCAGCCTACCATTCCTTTCGTGGATATATTTGCAAAAGAAGCATTGACAATTTAACTTCTTATTTTATGTAAATTATTTTCCAGCCTCTTTAAAATAACAGCTTTCTTCCAGTTAAGAATATGTCAGCTACTCATTCAGAGAGATACAGAACTAGATAGGATCACAAAGAATAGACAATGGCTAATAAATGACAATAGTGTTCAAGGTCAGCCTGTGGTGTTTCAGTTAACTACTATAGCACATTTCATCCGCAAGCAGCTGGTAATAAGATCTTCTTTCCAGTTCCCTAAATTCTTCTTCTTTCCTCAAATCAAAACATGGAAATCTTTACTTTTATCTTCAATATAGTAACATGTGCTCTGTGGAGCAACATACTCCTCAAGGGGAATAGGTCATTTCCCTAATGAGTTTGAATCTAACATTTTCTTTGGGTTACATGATATAAATACCAAACCCTACCCCACCCCACCTGATTCCACCCCAAATAAGATCTGATTATGTCACTGTTTTTAGACTTCACTGAAATACCAGCAGCACCCCCATTCTGACTGCTATCTTATAAAGTACCTAAATACTATACTTATTAACTAGCATATTCCTAATCATTTCCCACCTGGACATAGCATCACGAAAACATCCAGTAGTCGAGGCATTTGTCAAGCTGTGTTAGTTAATAGTATCTGTACTATAAAGACGACAGAATGTTCAGGGGAAATTAATGCAACCATTTAACACAATTCTGTGTTTAATTAACACAATAATGGTTTGCAGTTCAACTGTTGCTTTTGTCTGAATACCAGCATTTTGTCATACAAAAATAGAACAAGAAAGCTTGGAGTGTTTATATTTTTTAGTACTGGGGAGTTCTAGTCATGTAATGTAGATAAACCTATTGCAGGTGGATAAAGCTTATAATCTTATTTTATTAATCTTACTAGACAGAGTAGCTACATAATATTCCTGGAGTCATATAGAAATGAATGAAGCTGAAGAAACTGAGTCACAGAATTTTATTCCCTGCTCAAGCTTTTAGGTTCTTTTGATACTTTGAAATTACTTCAGAACCAGAAATGTTTCTCTTGTCCAAAGCATTAATTACCAAACACCTTCTTCTATGTGATGTGAATTTCTGTGCATGATATCCTAGCCATTCTTTTAAAACTAACCTACCAAATGATTTCTTGTCACTCAAATGAAATTTGAAGATGTTAAGAAATTTGACAGGCTTGCATGTGACTAAATGACCACCCTGTAGCCAGGTTTAAGAACCATCCTTTTACTACCTTGTCATAATATTATTTAAGACTAAAAAGTAAACATTTCTATAAATAAGTATTTAAGTCACAGAAATAATTACATCAAGACAATATAACAACACACTGCAGGGGACAGGAGCTCCACAAGGAGAGCAACAGAACCAAAAATAACTGGGCACAGGGGTCTTTTCTGAAACTGATACTACAAAACCAAGGAACATGCATGGAGAAAACCTAGAACTTCTGAGCAGATGTAGCCCAAGGCAGCTCAGTCTCCAAGTGGGTTCCCTATTTAGGGAGACAGTGGCTGTCTCTGACATAAACTCAGTGGCAATTTCTTTGATCCTCTCCCCCTGAGGGGGACCAGACATACCAGGCCACAGCGGAAGAAAATGCAGCCAGTCCTGATGAGACCTGATAGGCTAGAGTCAGAGAAGGAGAGGAGGACCCTCCCCTATCAGTGGTCTGAGGGAGGGGCAAGGTAGGAGAAAAAAGAAGGAAGGTGGGATTGGGAGGAGAAGAGGGAGGGGCTACAGCTGGGATACAAAGTGAATAAACTGTAATAAATAAAATAAATAAATACAACAAGTGTAAAAGAAAGAAGCAAATACAAATCCTCCAAAACAAAACAAAACAAAATTGTTGCTAGAAATAATAATAAAAAAAAGGCAATGCACTTCAACGCAAAATTAAAATCTGGCAAATTAGTATTGATCCCTTACAATGCCAGAATTTTTTAATCCCTGACTTCATGTAGCTTACTTTCCATAGTGTTTTGATGGGATATAAGAATATATGAGTAAGGTGGGAGATAAGAATAGTTGACAAAGCCCCATACACCCAGAATAGAAAAAGAGAACCAAATGGTTCAGGCAGGGAAGCTTCCCTCCTGCTGCGTGAAACATTGTGACTGTGACTCCTAGATATTTTCAACTATGGCAATTGAAATTCATGTATTCTTTTACTAATGCAGACCAGCTTGTTTTCTAAGTGTTTACTATCTATATCTTCAATGTAGTAAGGCATCTACCCACAGAAACCTACCCAGCATCCATTGCTTTAGACATTTCCCTGCAGCTTCTTTTTTTTGTGCTTTGATTGTTTCCTGGGCTCTGAACCCACCTGAAAGTATAGGCTGGTGACTTGGAAGGTAAGTGACAGAAAGGTGGCTCTGAACCTCCCTTAGGCTTATCAGCTTTTAAATTGGCCAAGTGACTCAAGCCTGTTGTGGCAACACTCTTGCCTTTCATTGGGGTTTGAGAGGAGTGCTTTCAGAGGTTAGAGAAAAACACTTTCTGCCCAGTGGAGGTAGAACAGACTCCTGAGAACAGCAGGACCAAGGCTTTGAGCAGAACTGTGAGCCAGTGAGTCACATATTTGTTACCTGAGTAACAGAGCACGACATAAGGGTTTGTTTCCTGTACTACTGAGCAATTCGCAGAGAATTTAGGTGAACCCCCAAGTAACCTGACTTAACTGAAGTTGTCTCTCAGTAAACACATTAGCTTTATTAAGAAACAGAGTCTAAGGCATTTACCTACAATGCACTCTTCAGTCAAGCACCTCCCAGGAACACACAGACAACTGTTTATTTTTCCAACTAACAAAGGAACAAGAGAAACTCTGACATTTCTGCTTGGGAAAACTCTTCAGGTAATGGGATGCATTTTTAAAATTAGAGTTTGGAGAGAGACTGAAGCTCAACTCAGTTAACACGCCTTGTTCTTCTCACTGCTTTAATTACTGCTCAAGGGAGACTAAGTTGGTTGCTCCTGGCTCCTGGGCTGCTTGGGGGTGGCTGTTGTTAGAGTCCTCTTGAGATAATGTTTCTTCTGGGTCAGTCTGAAGAAAACGCCAGCAACAATGGCAATCCCCAGAGCCACACTCCAGAGGGGGTCTAGATTCAGCTGTCAGTCACCTTCAGCTCAGAGCCATCAAATGTATTTACACAAAAGCTGGTTATCACAAACCTTTTGAAAAACTATGTAAAGAGATTTGGCCATCCTTGAGTCTTAGGTTTGGGTTTTTATTTCTCTTGAAATGGCCTCCTTTCTCTCAGTCTATCTTTCCTCCCCACCCCCAGCTCCTTCCCTAACCATCTCTGTGAAATTCTAAGGGTCCCCCCACTCTTTTGTTCCACCCTCAAGCTTACTCTGCTTTTGTGTTAGAGTTTGTGTCTAAGCTTGAATATCACTCACAAGGAATAAATATCTACTATGACACAAGCAATTTTAATTCTAATCATTTTTCCAAGAGGGATGGAATTTTCTAGGACTGAAGGATAGATTCTGTGAGGTGGATCCCTGCAGCTGAACAGTAGTAAATAGGTCTTCAAGCTTTTATCTGTCTATACTAACACATGCATTCACATGTCTTTAGTATGCATCATTTTTTCTTCTTTCTTTTTAGTTTTTTTTTTACATAAAGTCTTTTCACTAAAATAAATAAATGAAAATTTAAAGCATGGAACAGTATGCCACTGGAAAAAAAAAAGTTCCACAAGATGAAGAAATAGTTTGTTCTTTTACTGCCAGTGAATGTCAGATAAAATAGGAATTTTGCTACTCTTTTCTGTGAATTCTATACCTTTTTAAAGTTTATTAAATGAGTGTTTTCTTATGATTTTTGTACATCACATGTGGCAACGTGACATCAGCAGACAAGCTCAATTTGTAAAAACTATAAATTCCATGTTAAACTGAAAAGTGAATCTACTTCAGGGATGTGTACATATGTGCTAGGATCAGCTCAAAAATAGTAAGGAGCATGATACCTGGAGGGAATATCTGCATCTGTGATGACCTGGTCCATTGTAAGAAATGTAAAGGATGTGAACAAACCAACACCAAAGCAAAGCACGAGAAAAGAAAAACGAAAACTCAAAACACGTTACACAGAATCAGAGTCCAGCCTGCAGTGCTCCATACTACAGCCCTCAACAGTCACAGAGGCTAATCACATGCTAATACAACCCACTGCATATTCTGTTTGTCCATGTGCCCTTATTTTTCAGCCTTTAGTACTGGCAAAGGCACAGCAGTAAAAGACCACTAGCAACTAACTATGGAGCAGAAAGGGCTCAAATAAGTATCTGAGGACGCATGCAGCTGATGGTTAGGTAATTTTAAATATTCTGAAATGTTATTTGTGACATTAATTTACTCTCTTCAGGATGGCTATTGCCATCCAAATCTACATGGCTTTGTTCCATCCCATGCTTGCCTCTTTCTAAACAGTCTGTTCCCCTTGCAATGTCCCCCAAACATATCAGGCTTCGGTTTTGTTCTGCTTGGAAAAAGCAGAGTCAAGTTACTAGGTTTTACATGCAGATTTAAGCTGCCATGGAAGTGTCAGGTGATCTAACCACTAATAATTGCCCATTGTATGCATTCGGTATATCATAGTAACTTTTAATTTTTTTTGTTTTGCCTTGTTTTCATAGATGTTATTAAAAAAAAAAACCAACAGACTTGCGAATGCAAAACTACAGAAATATTTTGTGTGGTTGTCCAAGCTGCCAGTAGTATCTGTCATTTCTATAGTTTTAGAAGCTGCTTGCTCTGTACTTCCTGTTTACTCAGATAATATTTATCCTTCTCAGGTCTCTGATGGGATTGAAGACTAAATAGTTATAATCTTTCAATTACTTCTTTAGGATTTAATACGTTTTAGGTGTAAAAAGATGGTTTTTGATTGGTATTGCAAGTTTTGATACAAAGCGATTTAGATACAGAACTTTGGACTCACTGAAAGAGGATAGTAGGATAATTTCTTCAAGTTTGCTAATTACACATGGACTAGACATTGTGAATGTAATGTTTACCTGATTGCATATAATTTATTGATATTAGAGAAAAGTATTTTATTTAGACAAAAAGGGGAAGTGTTGCAGAATATTTGATCCCATTAAAATCCCAAAATTGTGATCTGTAAACTCCTGTTTCTTTGGAGTGGTTGAACCCTATCACACACCTTTCATCCAAGAACTTTCTGTTTTTTATAAACCAGTGATTATGGGGTGGTTCACCCAGGCATAGTACAAACCTTTAATCCAAGAGATTCTGTTCACAGGATTTAATAAAGTTAACCCTATGTCAAGAGGTGGAGAAAGAAATCAGCTTCCAGGGATTAGAGAGCAGGAGGGACTTTAAGTTGAGGGGTATTTAAAACATCGTGGAGAAGAAGAAAGGTCTATTAGCTCAAGCTCTGGCTGTCTTCAGCTCTTCAGCTCCATTGCTTTTTTGGGCCTTAAACTAACCTGGGCTGTCAGTTGAGCTGGTGAGCCTTTGGGTTTTTTCTATCCAGACCTGAGCTGAGGAGGAAGGTTAGATGTTACTTTCTCTGGCTCTCTGAGCAAGAGGGTTTCCACTGCTGCATGTGGCTCCTGAATCATTATTGGCAAAAGAGAAGGTTGAGAGTTTCCTTCTTTTAAACAGCACACACCAAAATTTACGAGACACAATCTATGTATCTCAGTGAATTTTTACATCGTTAAAGGAGCCGTTCTTAAACTGTGGAACTTAACATTGTATTTTACACTTTCGTTATCAAATACATTCTTATGCAATTGATTGTCACCAAAACAAACAAACAAACAAACAAAACCTATGAGTTGAAGTAGAAAAATAATTATCTTTATGTCCTCTTCATAATTTGTTAATTACCAGCAATGAGTCCTTCTTAGTAGGCAGGTAGCCTTTCTAGTTCTCTTTTTTACTTGTTATAAGACATCCACACGAATATGAGTTTACATATACATGCATATCATGCGTTAGGTTCCATAAATGAGTGAGAACATTTCTTGCTGATATTATATGACATCGCTTAATATTACACATTATTAATGCAGCCTTTTTCTTGCAAGTCATTCGTTGGAGCTGAGTGAGAGTCAATATTTTATGTAATCACTTTCAATGACAAGTGTACTATGTTGAGGTGGCTTCTTTCCACTATGCCTTGGCATATCATTACCATAATCAGCATTACTGTAATCGGCATTAATATAGCAAATGCCTATCTCCATATATTTTATGTAATATCTTTAGTTCCAGAGACTACAGTGACAACTTAAAAGATTGCATAGCTTGAAATGCCAAAAAAAAAAAAAATCATATTCTCCATTCTAGAAACCAGAAGCCAGAACTCAAGGTGTCCTTGTGTCTCTCCAGCACTCTGTGGGCTTCAAACCAGGGTCTCTGTGGCCACATGATGCCAATCTGAGCCTCTGTCCTGAGTCTCTTCTCTGAGAAATATTTGTCCTCCTTTATAAAATTTCTAGTGGGTTTCAGAATGTTGTTCTTATTTCAAGATTCTCTACTTACAGTTGTTTGCAAAGGCTTTTTTACTCCTCACTGAGTAACGTGCACAATGTCTAAAAACTTCCCATGGACACATATTTTTGAGGCTCATCATTCAATGAACTAAATGCTAGATCTTATAACTTTTTATGTCATATCCTTTCAAATGTCTTAGACATGCTATTTATGTTTCTTTTTAAGAAACATATGTTTTCTTTTAAAGAAAAAATATTCACAATACCTCCATGTATACCTTGAGCGACTCACTATGTATTGATTTGAATACTATGTTTGATCTTTCATATCTTCTAATGAGAATTTTTTATTGTTGTTGTTGAAGTCAGGATCTTACTATGTCACTCTACCTGGCCTGGAACCTACTATGTAGCTTCACCTGGCCTCAAATGAATGGTAATTCTGTTGGTTTGGCCTTCTCAGTGCTGGGATTACAAAGTGAGTCATAATGCCTGACCCTGAAGAGGAATTCTTATAAAATTTTGATGATTTAATTTTAAAACCGGAAGTGTTTACCGAGGAAGGGTCTGGGAAATCATTTGTCTTTTTCCTTACAAGGAAGGCTTATTTTCATAACTTAAGAAGCAGGTTAAAGGTAATGACTATTAAATTCAACAGCATGTGTTACAATCAAATGTTTGAAATATTTTGACAAGGAATTAACCCTTTTACATGCAAATTTAGAGATACAGGCAAATTTTGGTTAACAGTGATTGGGAAAATGTAAATTCATATGCATTTGTATTTATTTGTATTTTTTTATAATTCATGAACCTACAAGTACCAGAGAATCAAATATTCTTTATTATAAACATATCCTAGTGTGCTCAGTTAAAGAATTGACACATTATAACTAAAATGATTATTTCTGTAGATGATTGCATGTTTCCTCTAAAATCCTCTCTCTTTGTGTCTGTCTCTTCCTTCTTCAGAGGAGAAGAAAACATTTAACCAACATTTTTTTTTTTTGATAAAACAGAAGCGGTCCTGAATTTGGAAATTAAATTTAGGAGAACCCTTGGGTAATAATCAGCAACTGACAGAAAGATGTTCAGAAAGAATGAAAACATTGGAAAAGGAAATACAAATGAATTGAAAGCAGCCCTATTATATAAGAACACATGTAAAGAAGCACTAAATAATTCTGCTTTTAAAATGGAGACATACCAGTCTAATGCACTATTTGTTTGTTTGTTTGTTTTTCATTAAAGGGCAATTTTTATTTCTATTTCAGCTTTGGAGGAAGCTATGGAAAGCCAGCGTTAAATATCATGTCAAACCTAGAGTCACCCACAGCTCACACTAACCTTTCCACAACAATCATGGATCTACTTGATCAGATCAGAGACCTCTTAGGTCCCAGCCTTTCAGTTGCAAAATAGAGGCGTATCTGCCACCAGTGATATTCATATTCATAATTAATAATAAAAGTGACTGATTTTCCCACCTAGTAACTTATAGAACCATGTTGCCTATTTTATATTATGGCTGTAACTGTTCAGCAAACCAAACCTTAATTTTCTGAAATAAAGTTTTTGATCCCCAAATAGCTAATACTATTGAGCTACGAGTTTACTAGAAAATGATGAACTCACAGTAGAATAACACAGGGAACGAGGGAAAATGATTAAAATTAGTTGAAAATGACTTTGTGTTTAACAATGATGAACCAACACAGAAGTAGGTCACAGGAAAAGCTGGAAACTGATGGGGGGAAACAAACAAAAACATAAAATGAGGTGATATAAAGGATTGAGTGTATAAGTGTGTGAGTGTGTGTCTGTGTGTGTGTGTGTGTTGTGTAAGTCTATGTGTGTGTGTGTGTTGTGTAAGTCTGTGTGTGTGTGTCTGGGTGTTTGTGTGTATATGTGTACACTTACAAATTCTTGGTTCTAGCATGAATAAGAGGAAACCAAACGATATGCTAGAATTTATTTTAGAGGCTCAGCTGTCACATCTCAATGTATTCTTCATAACTGTTTCCCAACATCTCTTTTCTCACACACCAGTCACAGGATTTACTTGATGTCATTCCCAGAAGTAACACCTCACGAATCACATTCAGAGTAGTTTCTCAATCCCAGCATACTGTTACCATTAGCAGCCAAAATAAAGAAATAAATAAATCTGAAACTTTAAAGACCAGGGTTTCTGAATATATCAAGAGCCTGGCTTAAAACACCTTGGATAGGGTGTACTAAGATTAACCATTAACACCATTAACACTGATTAAAAATAGTAAATTGAAACAGAAGTTATAAAACATCTGTATCTTAGCCGTTACCTTTTAAAGTACCTGGATTGACATAAAAGTCTTGATTCTTCTTCAGCTATTCTTAGAACAGTCAAGCTATGTTAGGACTTTTTGTAGATGGTTAAGGTTTTTTATCCAGGTGAGCTGGGATGAAGGCTTTCTTTGACAAAGAAAAAGGGAAAGAAAGAAAGAAAGAAAGAAAGAAAGAAAGAAAGAAAGAAAGAAAGAAAGAAAGAAAGAAAGAAAGAAGCCATTTGGCCCGTGAAGTGTAGCTCTTCTGTGATTTAAAACTAATTCTTAGAGATTTGTTTCTAAGAACTTAAAAATCCAGAAAGAAGTGAACTGCTGTTTGAATATATTAAGAGACATAATTTACACGGATTTGGAGGGTGTAGCTCATTTTCTGTTTTAAAGGAGTCAAATAAACTATAAACAGCACCATCTGCTCTTCATTAAATGTGATAACGGATCTGAGTGTGCACTCTTGTGGTGTGCGGAGAGATGAGTCTAAGGTAGACTTTAATCATCAAACTGTCATTTTTGATCCAAAAGATAGAGCCATCTTGGAAATTTTTGCTAGGTGAAACTAAAATCTATGAAACACTGAGATCATGGCCATTTAAAATCCTGAAATCTCATAAATTAAGCATCATTGTTTCTGGTCCCATCTTTCATAACAGCTCTCCGGAGGAAATCTGAAAGCCAGGCCACTCTGAGTGGAGCTGAGGATGATTCAGTAGGTGGCACAGTTTTCACCGAGTCAGTCCTGAACCGATGCCCCAGCATGGAATGAGGGGGCACGGCGCTGCTGGAGGTGTCGTCTAATGGATGAGGGTAAAACCAAGGTCCTGACCACCAGCAGTTATTAAAAATCCCATGGCACTTTTCAAAAGAGTAAAGATGATGTTAAACCCTGTGTCCTGGCTAATTTCCAAATTGGGCAATTATATTCTGCCTACTTAAAATTTCTCTGTAATTTTAGTTGGATAATATATTCTTCATCTTCCGCCCTACGCTTTTGCTGCTTCCAGCTCAGAGGTGGGTGTATTTCTGCAGAGCAGGAACTGATGCTTCCTTGGAAAATGTCTTGCAAGGTCCGGGATCAGAGGATGAAAGGGACAACATCCATCTATCAGAAGAGGTGCCATATTAGTTTGTTTCTTGTGTCATTAGGCTGACTCTAAGAAAATTGCCAAATAAGTGGCTTTTAAAATAGCCTCGTCAGGTAGTCAGAGGTGCTACGCTTGCAAAGGTTTCCAAGATGGATACTTTAATTCTATTAAGATGTGACTAAGAAATGAGGCTCCTCTTGAAGTGAATATATTATGTAAATATTAACAATTTAAGCATAAAATTATAAACATTTAATAGGAATAATTAAATTTTCTAACATTTGCCTAGCATGGCCTATCACATTCATGCAGAGACCCTAGTCGCCATCTGATGGTTACCTACAATGGGTTAGCATTTCCTCTAAGTTGCTTTTTCCAAACAGAACAAATTATAATTGGGAACGAATGGAAGCATTTCCTTTAAAACTAATGAAGAGGCAGGTCTTGGTTCACATGTTTTAAATGTAGAGAAAGTCAGGGAAAACAACCTGAGGAGACAACCAGTAACAAGATGTGTGCGGCTCGATTGGAGCTTCTACCCCTCTCTGACACTCCGAAATAAACCCTTTTGGGAGACTTGTCAGTGAGGATTTTGTTTCCTAAATGGTGGTGCTTAACGTTTTCCTTGACTGTGAAGCTTTAAAAAAAACCCAATTAATTAGAAAATAATGATAATAACTAAAAATGGCCCAGTTTTAAATCTAGTGCCATGCTTTTATTTTCCTGTGACAACAAAGGATTGATCAAGTCTTACTTACTTATTCATTCATTCAGTCATTTACTTTGCTACAATAATGTAACATCAAAGTTCTCTTTTCAAAAAGCTTTCTGAATCATTCTGTTTTACAGATATATAGAAATTCATACTGTTCCTATTAATCCATGAGTTGAAATAAGAGAGTGCTTCAAACCAAACATCTTGTAACACTAGTGTGAAGCCCCATATGCTAAGATAATCAAATATGGTAATCCTGTCTGGAGATTTTTTTTCTTATGTTTGTTGCTTAAAGCAATCATTTGATAAGAAAATCGCATCTTTTGTATTTGGACTTGTCTTCAGCAGGAACTATCACAGTCTCTTTAACGTAGCCTTTACGGCTACCACACACTTTATTTAGCAACAGTGAGGGTTCACTTTAAAATGGAAAAGCTAGTCACTGATCACTTTGTCTTTTTAGTATTCAGCCCAGAGGATTCAGAAAAAGATTACATTTACCATAATTAACATATATGTAAATGGAGATCATGGCTATGAATGATAAATTTTCATAGCAATTTAAACCTTGTACAAATTAATCAACCATACAGACACTTGATTAATGGAAAGCAGTGTCACTTTAAAATGCAACATGTTAATATATATTACAGTTATCACAGATCAAAGAATCTTTAAATGTAAACCCGTCAGAGCAAAGTTCAATCTGGATTTTTAATAAATGTAATTCCTGGATAATTATGAGATAAATTTGAAAAAAAATAAAGTCAGCCTGCTTCATGTGTATTTACTAATTTTAGTAAAAAGTTGTAAGAATAGATTTTAGATATTTCATTACAGTGACTAGGATTCAAAAGGCAGAATTACAATATTGGCTATGGATGAGATCAATGTAAAGATGCAATTACCAAGTAGGGGCAAAACATTTCACTTCATGTCAGGACAAATCAGATGCTTTCTTCTAGGTCCTTGCTTTGAGTATTACGGAAAGAGTCAGGATAAATACATTAAGCTGAATGATTGACAACTAGTCAGAACACTGTTTGAGATGAGATTTCTCCTGCTGTCTTGGTAAACATCATTTTCTTTGTTTTGAGAAATAGAAGTAAAAATTTCTGCAGTTTTGAATTTATTAAAAATAAATTATTTGGGGATGAAGAGGATGACTCTTGCAGAAGACCTAGGTTCTCTTCCCAGCATCCACATGGTGGTTTACCATTGTCTGTTACTCCAGTTCTAGGGAATGCCATACCCTCTAATGGCTTTTGAAGGCAGCAGGTTGGCATGAGGTATATACATACACATTCAGCAATCATCCACAATAAATAAATAAAATAAATGAAATAAATAAAGAAATAAAAATAAAGAAATGAAAATAAATACTTTCATTGTGAAGAAATTTCCAGGAAGAAAACTTTTTAGAAATAATAAAATTTACAGTCACTAAGCATGTGCTTGAAAAGCAACATCTGAGATAGGAAGTTTCTTTGCAATATGACTGCTTTGTAGAGCATAAAAGCAAGCACATTACTTTACAAAATCAATATAGATGTGTTTTACAGAGGGAATCCCATAATGGATCACGAATGTTCCTCATTAGTGGAATTTAGGCTAGCACCAATTCATACCACTTAAGCCTATATATTCTATAATGCATTGTTGATCAAGGATTGTTAAAGATGACCCCCCCCCAAAAGCCTAGCACCTGTACTAGATAGGGAGATGAAGAAATGTGGCCTTAATTTCTGTGCCAAATTCTTCCCAAGTAGCAAGGATTAAGTTCACTTGAAAATAGTTAGTAGTCATTACAAATTTGACTGTGTCATATACCTAGTAAGAACTTTCAAAATGTAGATATGTATAATTTTATTATAAAACCCCTGAATATTGATAACACTTCCATGAATCAGAATTAATAAATGTTGACCCAGGTTGTGAAGAATAAGACTATAATATAGATCTTTGGTTTTCTCATTTCAATGCTTGCATTCTGTATACTATACTGCACTGTCTTTTTGCATCAGTGAAATACTATTAATATCTTGCTCCTTAAACAACTCCCACTGGGGTCACAATACTACTGATATTAATATAGGATCATGACTTGAGATCTGCTAATGTGTTACAAATTCTCTAAGTAGTTTTAAATAGCTAGGCCATCTAATGAAACCCCATTCTAATGTCCACTGGAAATGTTTGAAAAACTATCTTGGATCTGCCACTCCTAGAGTAAATATGTTAGAAAAGTAGATAAGTAGATAACATATTCACAAATCTTGTTACCCTTAAATGAGCTTTTAAGATTTTCTAAGATCTTCACTGAGTATGAGAATACAAGACTGAATAGTATTTCAATCCACAAAAGGCACATGGTATGGTGAGGCAGGATGGAAAACACTCAACCAATTATAAGAAACTAGGCTATGTCCTTCCATGAGGCGGTAGTTTATGATAATGTAGAAATTTATGATCATGCGCAAGCCTACACGAAGAAAAAGAAAAAAATTAAGTTAGAATAACCTAAAATACCTGTGTAGTGTGGTCTACTTTGACATGCTAGAAACTTCTACACTGTACTGTTCCAATTGTTACAGGTAGACTTTAAAGGAAAATTTCCTTTAGATGGGCAAAGGACTGCAACTGTAATAAGCTAAATTACTCAGTTACAGGGTAAACAATATTATACTAAATGTTGTAAAAAGCTAGTGATCATTGTACCAGATAATGTATCAGAAGCACTCTAAAAAGAAGTAGTTCAAAGAAGTCTCTCTTTCAGATTTATTAACCCCCTCAGGAGTCCAGTGTTGTGGGAGCACCATAACATTATAAAGGACTTATGTTTCTTCCTTCACCATCACAGGCTCCTAGAATGGCACAACATACTTAAAATGACTTTTAATCAGACTCGTTTAATTCAGATGCCAGTGAAGTTAAGAATACAGTCACTTTGACACACTTCCGGGGTTAGTCTTTCAGAGGCCCTCTGTGGTAGGCTCCTGTCTTTATTCCTATTTTCTCCTTCTTCTATTGTCCATCCTGTTTGTCTTTCTGAGTGAAGATTGATCACCTTATCCAGGGTCCTCCTTCTTGTTTAGCTTCTTTAGGCGTACATGGGAAGAGATGAAGGAGGAAGGGTGGGATTGGGAGGGAATGAAGGAGGGAGCTACAGCTGGGATACAAAGTGAATAAACTGTAAGTAACATAAAAAATTAAAATTAAAATGAGAAAAAAGAATACAGTTACTTAAATGAAACCCCAGTGTCTCAACCAGTGTATTCTTCAAAGTCCTGGGATCCTGTTTCTGTACTAGAAGACCAGAGATGGGTATTGGAAAACAACCGTAAAGGACAGTCTCAGCCTCAGCCATGAATCTGTTTTCTTAGTTTACAGAGGTGGTAAATCAATTAGTAATGCAGTATTTTATCTTGTCTTTACTGATCATTCCAAGCTCCTTTTTATGTTCCTTCTGGGCACCTTGAAGTCTCTGCTGTGCCAGAAGGTAAAGCCTGGATTGTCACTACTTTTTTGAATCTCTATTTAATCAGTAAACATAAGATGTCTTTTCATTCTAAAAGAAGTTTTTTGCCTGTGTGAGTTGAGAATGGGGGAGAAACTAACAGCTACTGAGTCCCACTAAGACTTAAAACACTACATACTTGCTTTTCATGCTTGACTCTGAAATTAATGAAATTTTTAATAATTACAGACATCAAAGAGTTGATAATTAAGTGCTTTTATCATTCATTTATCTGTTCATTCATTTAACAAACATATGCACTCAGTGTCTATCATCTGCTAGGCTCTGATCCAAGTGCTGCAATCAACAATACAGCCGAGGCATGTCTGGAGCTTACATTCTAATGAGTGATGATAGACCATAAATAAGGCTATAAAAACATTATATTTTTCTATTCAGTTGTGGGTTATATTTTGTCTCCTTCAAAATTATATGAAAATTTAACCCCCAGAACCTTAGTGTTGCCTGTGTTTTGAGATATAGCTCATAAAATGACAAATGAATTTTAAAAAAAAAGAATTGTTATTGTGAACTCTAAACCAATCTGCTAATACTGTTAAAACAAAACCAATACAACAAGATGGCAGAATGAGAGATATGGAAGAATGGAAGAATGTCTTTGTTACAGGGCAGCAAGAGAAAATGACCATCTGCAAGCCCAAGAGACAAGTCTCAGACGAAGGGAACCATCTATACCTACCTCCAGAACTGTGAGGCAATGGGCTTCTTTTGCAGAAGGCATCAAGCCTGTTACATTCTATGTGCCAAATGTTTGTTCCCTTCTGAAATTGATGTTAGCACAATAGTTAGAAGAAGTAGGAACTTCTGAGGGTGACTGTGGAGTCCTCATTAACGGTAATGACGTCCTCATAAAAAGTTTTGAGGGGAAATTTTGCCTTTCCGTCATGACAGCAATAGGAAATCATCTGGGACACCAGCCCTAAGCTAGCTTACCTACCAGTGAATCTGACAGTGCCCTGATTTTGGACTTCTTAGACTCCCCATCAAAGGAGAGAAATATTTCTCGTATTTGCAGACTGCTCAGTCTAAGGTGCTCTGCTTTAACAGTCTGAGACAAATTGTTACTTCTGATAAAATGAGGTAAGGAGCTGGGAGACTGCATAGATTGGTATTTGAATAATGCACATTTCAACTGAAATCTAAATGATGCAAAAGATTCGACTACGTAAATATCTGGAGATGAATGCTTTGGGAATAAGAAAGAGCTAATACAAAGCCCATTTTTCCTTATAAAAGTTGGGCAAAAGGCCAGTCTGGCAAATGACCGTTTTCACCATCAAAACACCATTTGCTCAGTAACTATCTATTCATGGTATGTGACTTCATTGCTATGACAAATACTTGAGAGAAATGGTCTAAAAGAGGAAAGATTTATTCCAGACCACAGTTTCAAGGTCTGCTGAATCCAGTGCTCCGAGTCTGGGATAGCATGTAGAGTAGCATGGTAGTCAGAGTTTGTGGTGGAAGAGACACTGCCTCTCATCACACGTAGTGTGAAAGCTCAGTGTGAGAAGGGATGCTAATGGACTGAGGTCCAGGTGGAGCCTCCACAGTCAAATTCCCAGCAAGCCACTTCTGTTCTGAGCTCCTCTGTCTTCTACGGTTCCCTCCATCTCCCAATAGTGCTCTTCTCATTTATGAGCCCAGCAACACATTAACCTACTCTTTATGCCAGGGCTCATAATCAGTTCACCAAATATCACCTCTAAGCATTGCCTTGCTGGGAATTAAGCTTCTAACATATGTGTGCAGCAGGAGGGGAGGGTTTCATATCCAAACAAAAACACAGTACTATGAAAAGCACTATGGAGTTGATATCATACACCATGAATAATGCTGCATTAACAGTTTCACTGTGGACATGGCTCTCTATTCATTGACTATCCAGCATCAAATATTAATTTATATTTCTGGCACATATGCAAGAAATGTGTTTGCGGCACGACTGCGATGCTTATCTTGCTGATACTGATATTTAAGGAAGTTATAATCAGACAAGGCTGGGCCTCAGTTATTATGTGATAGGGGCAATTTTACAGGTGGAAGCATTGAAGCTCAGAAAGCTTGAGACCTCTTCTATAGGGTGTGTCACAATGTATGTCCAACAGCAAAAGCAGACCTGAAATTAAGGACTTTCATTCCTCCATAGGAAACCTGAGGCATGCAAGCTGTGGACAATGGTCAGGGGCTACAGCATTACTCCCCAAACTCTAAAAGGATTATGTGAACTTTGTCTCTAGGAATCTGCATTTCGCTCGAGGTTCCCAGCCAACACAGGTTATCTGCTTAATGAGCTTCTTAATAAAGTAACCATTCAACAGTTAAAACCATACAGTATTAATTGCCTTATTTTGTTTCAAAAAGCACATATGAGAAGGCGTGTTGTGTGTGTGTGTGTTATTGCTTCCGTTAGGTATTAAATATTAATATGTTTTCTCAGTTGCCATAATATGACAATCACCTTTTAGTTCTTGCCACTGTTGTTCTTGCTCACAGCAAAAGCCCAGAATCCCGGTGACGTAAGATAGTAGGCGGGTGCTTTGCACACCACTGGAGTCAGCGAGTCTCCTCTGGCTGTACTGTGACAGATGGGCAAAGGGAAGCAAGCTGTAATTTAGTCAGCACTAATGCAAGCAAACATTTTATTTAGTGAAGAACAGAACCATTTAGAATAAAATATTCTTGTTAACAGGAACTAAAACTTGAAAAGGTCAAATTTAGAGTAGCTAAATATGCTCATTTAGTAATAAAATTTCTGAATGGGAGGAAAAAATATTGATTTTAGATGAGTTGACAAACAATCTTTCAAGAAATTTCAAGAAGAGTTTTATAAACACTTTATGAGGTCTAGAAATATATATGCACGCTATATTTTTAAATATTTATTATTTTTACATATTTTTTCTTATACATCAAAAGGAACTTTTCGAAATGATGTCTCAAGTATTTTTTAATTAAGGTAATTCTAAGCAATGGTGGTTTAATTTATCCTGGTTTGGGGATCCTGTTTAGTTTTTATATGACAAAACATTATTATAATTTGCATCCTACCCAGGATTTCCTCTTGAAGAGCTATCAGCAGCTCCCAGAGTGGGTCTCTGGGGGTGAAGCTGCTTTATCATTCTCATGCTAGATCTATTTGGTAGTAAAATAAGGGTTAGTAACCTAGTGCTCCTTACGTAGGAAAAAAACTCTGTATTAACCCTGTCTTCAGTGTTCTTGGGAAACTGATAATAAATTTTGTCCTTCTACCCTCTGCTCTTTTCACTTTCTGGCATTCCAGAGGTAGTTAGAGTTGCCTTCCCAGCACCTTCCTGACAATACTAAATTTGATCTAAATTTCTTCCAGCTTCTCTTTTCTGTGAGGTTTCTTTTCTGTGTTCCTTGTCTGTTTCATTTGGTTAGTATCTTTCAAATTATCACCATCTGCATCTCACCACATCCAGTACAGTCCTGTCTCTCTGCTTTGGTGCTTATGTTTTCATTTCTACCCATTGCTTCATAAATGGGTTGTTGGATGCTTTGAAGTTTCTCTGGCCTTTTATACAATGCTGGGCATCAAATCACTGCCAGTGTTAACCATAGGCAAATATCTACTATAGAGTGACAACAAACTCCTTTTGGATAATTTAAGAATTCTGTTCTATTACATATTAAATTATTTATTTACTTATTACCTCAGGGGCTTACATGTGTAGTCAGAGCACAGCTTGATGGAGATTTTCTGCCTTCCCACCATGGATGGACCCTAAGGATCAAGCTGAGTCATTGGGCTCAGTGCCAGGCACCTTTACTCATAGAGTCATGGTGCCAGCCATACAACTCTGTACCAAATGACTGGCACTTGCACATATGTAGCTTACTTTGGGAAGCCTTGCTGATATAACCAAAATTTTGATAGAAAATTTAATCTTTTGAGAAGTATCAACAATGTCAGGAAATCTATATTATGTATTATATTATTATATGATAATATGTTAGAGTAGTTAAAGAGTATCAACAGTAAATATATTTCACTAATATTATATAAAGAAAAATAGGTTTGTATTTCTCTCTTCTTAATATGAGTACTCACTAATATCAAATTCACCTTCAGAAAGACAGAACAGAAGCCATACGTGGCAATACTCCTTCCAACTCTATCACTTGGGAAGATGAAGATGGAAGGTTGGTGCAAGTACAATGCCAGCCTCAGCTACACCAATATTTCAAAGACAGCCTAAACTTCCTATCAGGACCCTGTGTCAAACCCAACCCTTCAAAAATAGTAAGTAGCAAAATACTAAATAATAATGAAAACACTAAAATGGCAAACTGGAAGGTAATGGGCTTGAGGCTTGTCTAGGTCACATAGTGAGACCTTGCCTTAAGGAAAAAGGAAACGTGGTATCTGCCTCCATTATTGTATTTCCTCCCTGAACATCCCTTTTTTAGTTTGCTGGCTTCTATTTGTGCTCCAAGATGAATGTACAAATCCAAAGAATTAAAGCCAGAAACAACCTATGAATGAGAACCTTCAAATACTTGTTTTCCTGGAACTGTGTTACCTCACTCACATGCACACATCATCAGAATTAATTGGGTTAGTTGGGATAGTATGATAGGGAGGGAAAAGATAAGAAGTTGGGAGAAGAAATGTTGGCAGAGTGTCTAGAGGCAGCTGGAGGTGGGAAGGAAAGGACGTACTGCCATGAAGAGCTGGATTTGAGGGTGGAAATAAACAGTTTTCAATGTATACATATATAAACTTCTTAAAGAACATGTTTTAAGAATATAAACTTTAAATGATAAAGCAGGAGCAGACAAAGCAAGGGATGAAACAAAGAAAGGAAGAAAAGAAGAGAAGGAGGGAGGATGGAGAGAGGAATGTGGCAGGCAGGGGGAAAGGGATAGAGGAAGGCAGGAAACTTAAATTTAAGACTATCTACATGAAGAATAGAATGGTGATCTACTTTTCAAGATGTTTTAAGATGTTAATTATCAGTGGAAAATGGATTTTCCTATTTGTTTGCTAATTACTTATGATATGCAGACTTGCAGCTGCTATGCTATGCTATGAAACAAATATCACCTGTATTTTTGTTTAGCACTTGGAGAGCTATGTAATGATGCTCATAAATATTGTATCTTACCCTCTTCATCATTGCAGTAGATCTTAGTAGTAACTGATTTTCCACAAAAATATTGACATCTGCTCTGGAAGAGAATACCTATAATACAATCAGTAAATCTTTCTGAATATTGCAACAGAGGATTTAAATTTTGTTGTTAATCTATTCTGGAACAGGAACATAAATTCCAAAACTGTAATTCTAGGAACATAAATTACAAAACTTGAAACAGATATATAGATTCTTGGCATTCATCTTTTTCTTTCTAAATATAGAATCATAGGGTCATCAATGCTGCAGTCTGGACTTCTCCAGCATGGGTACATTTTAAATCTCAATAGGGAAGCATCTAAAACCATTGTGTAGCATCCTTTCTTTTCAATCAAAGAATTCTGGTAGTCTTTGTTAGTACTCATAGGATGAATATAGCTGGACAGATTGTACCAAGCCCCTTTGATACCAGTATACCCAAGAGTTTAACACTATGCTTGAAGGTGGAGATACTAGATTTCCTAAAAATAATATTATCTTATTAATGAAATGTATTGTGTTTGATATTGTTAAATGCTATAACTTGCTAAGGATCTCAAATTTTAAGAAGGTGATCTGTCAACAAATTATGCTTCTTGATTTTCTTAAGATTTCACTATTACAACTCAGAATAATGTTCACCCAAATCAGCATGACTATGTGTATAGGTATAAGAATGTCAATCAGGGGCTATGAAGAATCAGAACAGTAAATCTAGAGACTTTGTCTTTGAAACTTTGAGATCAATGACAGTGCAGTTGAGGCTGTGCAAAATCTTCAATGAATACTTTTGAAACCAACCTAAAAGGTAAGGTGCTACTGTGGAGATGTGAGGTCGCTGCTTCACCTCTGTCAAAATCTTTAGAAAATTCTCACAGATTCTCTAGATATTGTCAAAAAAATTGAGCTGATATCCTTAATTGTCTAGAGCAAACTTACCAATCACTATTTGAAATCCCGTTGAAACAAATGTCAGCTACATATCTATTACATTTATTGTCTAATTGTTACAGTAAGATATATGGAGCAATAAAGTGTAGAAGAAACAGTCCTTGGTTTAACATACTTTTAAGACACTAACAAAAACAGGCATTTGCTAACTATAATCTAAAGAAAAAAAGAGGTTTGATCAATATGCACTGAAATAAGAGAGGAAAAATAATTAAATGTGAAGGGTCATTAAAGGAATACTCTTTAAAGAAAATGCTACTTAAATTTATCACTGAGAAATTAGTGTAAACTTAATTTAGAAATAAGAAGAGCAGGGAATTCTAAGATTAGTGTATGTTATGAAAAAAACATGGAAGTAAAAAGTGATACAATGCTAATAACAATGTTTGAGATGTGAGTTTTGCTAACGTAAGAAGTGAAATAGATCAGGGCACAGGAGTCTTTTATGAGACTGTTTCTCCAACCAAGGACCATGTGTGGATATAACCTAGAACCTCTGCTCAGATATAGCCCATGGTATCTCAGTATCCAAGTGGGTATCCTAGTAAGGGGAACAGGGACTATTTCTGTCATGAACTCAATGGCTGGCTCTTCAAACTCCCCCTCCCCGAGGGAGGAGCAGCAGTGCTAGACTCTGAAAAGGACAGTGCAGACAGCCCTGAAGAGACCTGATAAGCTAGGGTCAGATGGGTCAGATGGAAGGGGAGGAGGTCCTCTCCTCTCAGTGGACTTGGAAAGGGGCATGGAGGAGATGAGGGAGGGATGGGGAGACTAGGAGGGAATGAAGGAGGGGGCTACGGCTGGGATACAAAGTATATAACCTGTGATTAATATACAAATAAACAAATTTAAAAAAAAACTAAAAACAGAAGTGAAGATTTGATGCCCAAGAAGAGATTCCACCACAGTTTTTAGGTTGACTCAGTGATAACTCATTGAGGCTGTGTTAATACCATAATTCAGACCAGTAACAAAGTGCTATAGATTAGGTTGCATATTAAAAAACTTTTTTCTCACAGTTTGTAAAATAAGAAGTCAATGATACAAAGATTTGGGAATCAGGATGGTTTTATGTTGTAGTCACAACCATTCCCAGATTGGAGGCTCCTCAATGCAGCTTTATATAAGAAAAAAGCAAGCCAGTTTGGGGTCTTTTAGAATACAAAAGCCATTCATAATGACTCTAAAACTTTGATATGTCACTGCCAATAGCATCCTCCAGATACCATTACACGGATGTGAGGGTTTCATATTAGGGTGTTCGGAACATACGCTTTCAGTTCTTTATAAGCATATTAATCAACCATGCAATAAGACCTAAGACAATAACATATCACAAAAATTAATTAGAAGGAAATGATATTTGTGCCAAAACACTTGTACTGAATTTGCATGACTTGGTGCACCTTGGAGCTTTGCAAGTTTCCCAGCCTGTTTTTTTTTTTTGTTTGTTTTGTTTTTTTTTTTTGTGGGATGGGGATGGGGAAGCTCAACAATCTCTTTTATTTTCCTCATTTCTTTTTTTGAATAATTTTTTATTTTTTATATTAGTTACAGTTTATTTACTTTGTATCCCAGGTGTAGCCTCCTCCCTCATCTCCTCCCTGCCCCTCTCTAAGTTCACTCCTCCCCTTCCATCTAACTCTAGCTTATCAGGTCTCCTCAGGACTGGCTGCAATACCCTTCTCTGTGGCCTAGCTAGGCTTCTCTTCCCACTGGGTGTGGGAAAGTCAAAGAGCCAGCCACCAAGTTCATGGTGTCAGAGATAGTCCCTGTTCCCCTTACTAGGAGACACACTTGTATACTGAGCTTCCATAGGCTATGTCCAAACAGGGGTTCTAGGTTATATCCATACATGGTCCTTGGTTGGAGAATCAGTCTCAGAAAAGACCCCTGTGCCCAGAAATATTTGGTCCTTGTGGAGTTCCTGGAATCTCCAGGTAACTAACTCCCCATTCTTTCTTTCATATGATTCCCTGCACTCTTCTCAAGGTTTGGTTATGAGTCTCAGCATCTGCTTTGATACATTGCTAGAGTCTTTCAGAGGCTCTCTATGGTAGGCACTTTCTCAGACAATTAGGAATAGTGCTTCCTCAAAATCCAGCCATTCCACTCCTAGGCATATATCCAAAAGATGCTCAAGTACACAGCAAGGACATTTGTTCAACCATGTTCATAGCAGACTTATCCGTAATAGCCAGAACCTGGAAACAACCCAGATGTCCATCAATGGAGGAATGGATATAGAAATTGTGGTACTTTTACACAATGGAATACTACTCAGCAATTAAAAACAAGGAAATTGTGAAATTTGCAGGCAAATGGTGAGATCTAGAAAAGATCATCTTGAGTGAGGTATCCTAGAAGCAGAAAGACATACACGGTATATACTCACTTATAGGTGGGTACTAGACCTATAAGATAGGATAAACATACTAAAATTTGTACACCTAAAGAAGCTAAACAAGAAGGAGGACCCAGGGCAAAATGATCAATTCTCACTTAGAAAGACAGATGGGATGGACATTGGAAGTAGGAGAAAACAAGAAACAAGACAGTTTTCCAGTTTTAAGAACTATGTGGTTATTCTGCAACCACTAAGGCAAAACTCACATAGAGAAAAAGCTTTGGTGTGGAAGTATGACAATGATGTAAAGAAGTAACAAGAACTAAAATTCTGGAATTAGAAAAACAATATCCACACTAATATTGTCTTTAGGTGTGTTCTCATTTATGTACTCAAATTATAGAGAAAAACCAATAACTTTCAAAGTAAAGTGAAATCATATATAGGGCAACTGTGTTTGGGTCCAAACTCTGACATATTTTAATGATTTCTTTATCAATGTGCCTTTTCCTATGAGTGGATTTAATATATATATATATATGATTTATATTGCTATCATATGCTTTTTATGCTTACTGAATCTATATTATGAGCTTCACCTTATGAGTTGAAACATTGTGTTTGATGTTGTGAAAGATTGTAACTTAATATCAACTATACGGATATAGTTCTTTTCTGGTCTTTGTAGGAGCAATGATACAGAATAAAAATCATCATAATAAAAACTCTTCCACGTAGTGAAGAAAAGTAAAGCTAGATAAGAGGATAGAGGGTGTAATTATATATGCTACTGAAGCCTTGGTGATCGCTGAAGACACTGACTGTTATGGCATTACACATTAGAGTTAAATAATTTAAGAATGAGATGAAGACTTGAGGTCATGCTCTCTTAGTATCAGAAATAGGAAGTTTTATAAACATGTTTACATGGCAAAAAGCAGAGAGCCAGTGAGATTGGAGTAGCAAAACATGGACTCTATTTAGGGTCTTCTAGCTCATGATAACGAGTTTGGATTTTATTATTAAATTTGTCAATAGTTCTATATTTGATCAGTTGTGGTCTTCACACCCACCACGAAAATAACAATGACTGCAAACATAACAGAAAATGACCTTGAATATTAGTCTAAAGAATTGTCTAGAACAATTTTTAAAGACTACCGGGTCCCATTGCTTCAGCAAGTTTGGTGAGCAAACATCAGATTTTACATATTTAACATGTTCCCAGGTAACATGGCTGCTGCTGGTCATTGATCACATCTTGAAGATACCATTTGGAATAGTGTCACTAGATATGACCTCTTCAATATTATCAACCACTGGAGAGTTCAGCACCAGTTAAGATGTTATGTTTAGAGTTGGAACATATAGAATGATGGTTATAGATTCCATTTCAAAATATGCCTAAAGAGATTTAAAATCTGTTTTGTTTAAATTCTGGTAATCAAGTATATATACTAAGAATAGTTAGAAAAAGAAATTCTTACTTGCAAATCTATTGTGAAATAGAAGTTAAATTAAAACTCCCTGAAATGTTCTTGATGTGATAATATCTTTGATATTATTTATTTATTCATTTATTTAGTGTGTGTGTGTGTTTGAGAAAGAGAAAGAGAGAGAGAGGCCATTACATGTGGATTCCTTAGATAATAGACGAAGACCTCAGTTCCTTGGAGCTAAAGTTACAGTTACAGAGCCACTCAATATGGGAACCACGTCCTCGGGAAGAGTACCAACAACTCTTAAGCACTGAGCCTTCTTTCCAGTCACTGTGCTAAAATACTAAATCGAAAGCAACAACCCATCTCCGCAAAAATCCCAAATAATCGAATGCCATCCCCAGTATTAAGTTTTGCAGTGTTAGTGACTAAACCTATTTTTTTACATGCTTGGTGCTCTACACAAAAGTTCAACATATTTTTGAGATTGAGGATATAATGTCAAACACATAAGTAAAGATACTATGAAATTTGGCAATCCTAATCCAAAGCTTTTTATTGTAGGAAATCAATGGTATTCTGTAACTGTGACTTTTTATGCAATTTCTTTTTAAAATGTAATTTCTTCAGCTCATAAATTAATTAATGCATTTCTTTTTCTCTGATAGTAAAGATAAATAAAGCAATTTCTCATGTGGCAGGAATTTCACTGTGTTACCCTTTCTTGGTCTTACCATTATGAACTTATCTCCAATTGCTTATACTATTATTTTGAAGATAACTTGATGGTCTTGACATTTTGTAGATGAAAAATATTTTTAAAAATAAAATGGAAATAGTATGAATGGTGTCACATGAGTGCAAAATTCATGTGTAAACCTCAGAAGCAAATAACTTAGAGTATTTTTGGCACTAGCTTTACTAACCAAAACATGTTTCTCTCAGGTCATACCTATGGCTTTATTGGAAGTACCATATGACATGTCCTAACAAAGGGAAGGAAGTGATAGCTACAGAAGAACAAACATAACAAGTGTAGCTTATGTTGAATCTATTCTAATACTGGAGATGAATCTTTAGACTTCGGGTTAGGGTGTGAACAAACTGAAACCACTCAGCTGGAAATGTGGCACCTAATACAAGTTTCTATGCAGTATTCATTTCCTGTATATCTACAGGAACAGATGATCACAAACTCAGTGGTTTAAGGTAAATTAGGTGTATTTTCTCACCATTGCAAGAATTTAAAAAAAATGACTCAAAATAAAGATTTTGACTGTTTCTCTCTCTTTAAAACCTAAAAAAAAATCTTTTTTTTTAAATTTCAGCATCTAGTGACAGTCAGCCTTTATGGGAATTTAACATGGCTGAGAGCATCACTCAGTGAAATGGAACAGCACTACCTCCTCTGTCTACGAGCCACTTGTCTATCTGCGTCCACTTCATTAGGTGATGGGACTAAAATGTATGTCACCATACACTGGTGTCTTTTCTAGAATACTTCTGAAGGAACTTGGAGTCTTCCCATATAATCCAAGATGATATTTTTAGCTTCTCTTCCTGACCCCTTGCCAAGTAAGGTAACTTTTCTTACTAGGAATTAGGAGCTACCATCTTCGAAGACAATTGTCCAGCTTACTATGTGCCAACATTGAGAACACAGATTTTTTTCCACTGAGTGAAGCATAATAATATAATTTGAAACAAAAATATGAAGGATTGCTTTGTCTAGAGTCCATCCGTTCCCTCCATACTCACTCTCCACCATCCATTTTGTTCTGTACTCCAAGAAACAATGGCAGAGTTCTCTTTAGCTTATACATAGGTGTACTCTATAGGGTGGGACCCAAGTAAGAAAAGAATAAGAGGAGATTTGTAAAGCTAAAAGTACTCATTTTATGGCCTTAGTTTCTAATCTCTTCAGCAATATGTTCTGCATCCCCCTGCCAAAATTTATAGGACCTTGGTATATACTCTGTTTCTTGAAGTCTCTTTTTCTAATGATTTATTTTTAACCCCTCTCTCTCTCTCTCTCTCTCTCTCTCTCTCTCTCTCTCTCTCTCTCTCTCTCTCTCTCTCTCTGTGTGTGTGTGTGTGTGTGTGTGTGTGTGTGTGTGCCACATTATGCAGGGGTGATTGTTGGATCTTTTGGAGCTGGAGTTACAGGTACTTGTGAATTGCCCAAACTGCTTCTGGGAACTAAACTTTATTCACCTGAAAAGCAGCAGGCACACTTAACTGCTGAGCTCAGCCCCTGAAATCTCTTTTAAGATTTTCCTCTTATTAACTTTATGATGGAGGAATGGTATACTGAAGATACTTAACAGTAAGATATCTAGAAACAGAATGAACACAGAAAAAAAATAGTCAAAGATAGAAATATTACCTACCAATTTAATGAATGATACAACTTATAAATAATAATAATAAAACATACAATACAATAAATTGGTTAGCATCAAGTGATTTTCATAAAGTACTTTTGTTGATTTTTGATGAGCTCTTATAATTGACAAACATGTATAACTTGTATAGGAATTTTGTTTGATTTTTAAAATTTTATATTAATACTTAAGATGAAAGTAAAACAAAGATGATGGGTTTTGTAACTCATTTGTAAATGATGTCAGTTAATTGGATAATAGCTTTAGACTATTAGAAGAATGTGTTACTAAATTTTAAAGTTATTTTCACAGTGTAACATCTATAGGCACCAATTATTTATGTATAAGCTACATTATCAAAACTAACTTAGCATTAATTTCATAACTCTGTTAAATAAAAAAAAAAACACACCACAAACCATGAGTCATACAGTGACAGATTTTTATAGTGTAAGTATTCCTTCCATGGTAAGTTTTAAACCACCAATGAGATAAAAATGAATCTGATACAGTTAGATATGAATGAGATTAATAGAACTTATATGTCATTTGCATCATCCAAGCTATAAGATCCATGCTTCATTAACTTATGTAACCATAAAAATATTTAGAGATAATTATATACATATATATGGATTATGTAGAAGTGGAACTATGTCACGAGTTTAGACATTTTATTCTTAATAATGGATATGTTAGACAACTGACTTGAAGTATTCTAAAGATCTAATTGTAAGCTATAGTATATTACCGTACACTATATCTCCACTGTTGCTTAGTCTAGGATCCTGTATTATCACTTGTAATACACTAAATCCTTCCCATCATCCTGTAAGTAAATACTTCTCCTTCTCTAATTAAACTCTCCTCAAAAATACACAGATAGACATTACTTCCGCAACTAGGGTCATGGTTAATATAAACAAGTGCATGTTACTGAAGTCACAGAAATGATGATAATCCTAAAGAGCAAATAGAAAAGGGGGACTAAGGGTCAGTGTCTGCTAAATTCAGACAATCAGAAGAAAACAATAGTAAAGTAGATTGAGAAATGGTAGTCCATAAAATAGGAGTGTGGGGGGAGGGTAGGAGGCCCTAGGCCAAACAGAAAGTCTTACCAGGATGGAAACAATGATAGGCTTGTACTTACAGGCCGCATGCTGAAGGAGTGATAAAGGACCACTGTCTTGTTCAGATAAAGACTTTGGTAATAATAAAGACTTTTGATAATTTTGGTTAGTTCTTGTTAAATGATGGGTATGAACGTCATAGTAACTGAGAAATGGAAAGAAGATATCAGATAACTATAAGAGGTCGCAATCACTTTTGCAAATAATTTGAGTAGAGAGTTGGGACTTTATATAATGTGGAGATGGGATGGATCTCGTAATCTACCTCAGCAAACAGAAAACAAGGAAAATACCAGGGAGAACAGCATATCTGATCTTTTGAAACACAATGTGGTTTTATTTCATCTACTATTTTCTCAAGTAAATATTGATGTCATTGGCTGGAAATGAAAGAAAATTGAAGTTTTTAACTAGGATTAGTGTTACCTCAAAATCCAGCTATACCACCCAAAAGCATACACCCAAAAGATGCTTCACCATATAGCAAGGACATTTGCTCATATATGTTCATGGTAGCTTTATTCATAATAACTAGAATCTGGAATCACCCTGATTAAAAAGATGAGGGAGGGGCCTACAAAGTGAATAAACTCTAAATAATGATGATGATGTTGATGAATTAAAGAAATGAATGTCATTGTTTATTATTTTGTTTAGGAAAAACAAACTGAACAAGAAAAGTTAATACAATCGGAAAGAATATATGAAGATGTTAAATAAATCTCCATGTTTAAGACTTTGCTCAGTACTTAACTTTGAGGAGATTCATTTACTCCAACAGGCACACTGGATGATGTGTTGCTCTAGACATCACAGGCAGCATTTACCCATAAAGACCCTTCTCCAGGGTGAAAAATAAAATCCCTTTGCTTGCTCACTGATTGATGAGGACAGGTATTGGTAGAGTGTAAGGGGTAAAGCTATAGAAGCCCTGAGCCAGGGACGTTCTGTTAACAAGACTTTTTTAAAGAACAGAATAGGCTGTCCCAAAACATATAATGCTAGAGAGCTTAGAATGTAGTTCAATTGCAGAACATCTACCTAGCATAGTGTATGGCCTGGGTTGAATGACCAGAACCACAAATAAAAACAAAGCAAAAACAGAATATTTGACAGGTTAGATAAGGCTACAAGTTAACCTTCATTTGAGCACATTCTCCATAGGTGCATTTAGAAAAACAAACAAACAGAGCAAAACAAAGCAAAACAAAATCCATTGAAAATGATCATTTGAAGGAGCCACAGAACAGACAGCAACAGCTGGAAACTGATACAGAATGAAAGTGAAATATTGTGTAAATGTACCACAATTTCTGTATCCTTTCTTCAGTTGAGGGACTTCTAGGTTGTTTCCAGATTCTGGCTATTACAAATAAAGCTGCTACAAACATGGTTGAACAAAGTCTTTGATGTGTACTTGAGCATATTTTAGATATATGCCTAGAAGTGTTATAGCTGGATCTTGAGGAAGTACTATTCCTAATTGAGAAAGCGCCAGATTGATTTCCAAAGTGCTTATACAAGTTTACATTCCCATCAGCAGTGGAGGAGTGTTCCCTTTCAATACATCCTCTCCAGCATGGGTTGTCACTTGAGTTTTTGATCTGAGCCATTTTGATGGGTGTAAGATGGAATTTCAGAGTCATTTTTACTTGTATTTCCCTGATGACCAAGAACCTTGAACATTTATTTAAGTATTTCTCTGCCATTTGATATACTTCTATTAAGAATTATGATTATCTCTGTACCCCATATTTTAATTAAAAACAAGGAAATATTGAAATTTGTAGGCAAATTAATGGATCTAGAAAAGATCATCCTGAGTGAAGTAACCCAGAAGCAAAAAGACATGCAAGGTATATACTCAATTATAAGTAGATATCATCCATGTAATATGAGATAACCATACTAAAATCCAGCCCTAAACACCCTTAACAACAAGGAGGACTCTAGGGAGAATGTTTAATTCTCAATCAGTAGGGCAAACACGATAGACAACAGAAGTGGTAGAAGACAGGAAACAGGAATGGAGCCTATCATAGATGTCCTCTGAAAGACTACACCCAACAGGGGATCGAAGCAGATACAGAGACTAACAGTTAAACTTTGGGCAGAGCACAGGGAGTCTTATGGAAGTAAGAGTGGGCGTAGAAGGACCCGATGGGACAGGAGCTCCACAAGGAGAACAAGGCCAAAAGATCTAAGCCCAGAGTGGCCTGCAGAGACTGATGCACCAACCAAGGACCAAGCATAGAGAAGATCCAGACCCCTGCTCGGATGGAGCCCATGGTCTCTGTGTGGGTCCCCTGTAAGGGGAGCAGTGGCTGTCTTTGACATGAACTCTGTTGTCCTTTCTTTGATCACTTCCTCCAGGCATGGTTGCCTTGACAGACCACAGAGGAAGAGGATTCAGGCAGTCCTGATGAGACTTGATGGTATGGGAGGAGGACTCCCCCTTTCAGTAGACTAGGGAAGGAGAAGAGGGGGCAAAGAGGGACTGAGGGTGGGACCAGGAGGAGATGAGTGAGGTGACTATAATGGAGGTATGAAGTGAATTAATTGAAAAGAATGAAAAAATGAAAGAAAAAATTCACTTTTTAAAAAAGTGAAATATTACCTAGAACCAGGAGTGATACCAAAGTGAAAGATGATGGAAAAAGGGATATAATGGCCAGGATTGAAAATTGAGAGATATAATCTATGTGTTTATTATGCAGCTCAATTCTGGGAGGCTCAAATGTGAATGAATGACTATGATATAATTTATAAACACGCATATTTAAGTAAATTTGTCAGCAAAAGGAAAAAACACTAGGAAGGTAATTTGAGCAGCATTCAACATCAGAGGAGACAAGAGTTTTCTGATTTTATTTCATATGGATAAGCCAATGGTTATGTTTCTTATTAATACAATGTCTGCTATAGCAAATCATTCATAGTTATCAGAATTTCCTTTTTTATCGATATATAAAGAAGTAATCTCTGATAACATTACAACACATTCTGATGGAATTCAGTAATGACATGCACACAGGATTATCCTCTCATCTATGAGATTTTTGGGGAGAGGAGTGCAGTGGACAGCTTTGTGGGTAAAGGTATTTGGCACCAGAGTTGGATACCTGGGACCACATGGCAGAAGATAACAACTAACTCTTTCAAGCTTTTTTCGGACCTCCATTCAAACACAGTGGCACTGGAGTGAAGCCCCCCCCCACACACACACACCAAATAAATGAGAGATTTAGGGTGGTTGTCAGGATATTGAAAATTTAATGTATGTATAAACTGGTCCAAATGAAAATGTTAAGTGAACTATCATTGCTTCTTACATTGTATCAAACCTTACCACTTGGTCACCATTGTCTTGCCAAATAATAATCAAAGAGTTTATTGATTTAAAAAAAAACAAAAAATGATGAAATCAGAAGTTAAGGGCATAGATGAAAAAATTATATCAGATCCATATTTACAGTGGAAGAAATACTTATTGGGTCACACAATATCACAGTTTTATTTACCTATTATACACATTGTTGAGGAATTATCATGTTTATAAATATTATAAATATGCTTGCATTTTTGATAAGATGTTAAGCATGCCTTAGCGCCTCTTAATTTCCTATCTCTAAATATAGCTTTCTGCTTGTTAGCTGCTTCGAAATACGCTGGCCTGTGTGACCTTTACCATAATTTACCTTTACTCTCACCAACTCAGAAGCCCCCAGTTTCAAAATTCTCTTTTGTACTCCACATTTAAATCTTTGAACTTGAATATTGAATAAACTCTGGAATTATTTTGAGCTCTGGTGTTGAGCTCGGTAACCTTGAACCTCTCATAAATTGGGGGAAACCTCTAAAGCAGCCAAAACAAAGCTCTTGACTTTCTAAATATAACATTTGCCTGACTCCGTGGCTTACCTGCGAACTCTGTTGTTTTTTTCCTTGACTGCTTTGCCACTATCATTTGAAGTTAACCTTTTCTTTACTCAGTCGGAAATCAGGTTTCAACGGATTAAAAGATAAAATAGCATTTTCTTTTAATTAAATGTAAGAATGACTCTAAAATGTGACTTGAAAAAAATTCTGTATGCGATCATTCTCCCCAAATTATGATCAAGGATAACGAGAGTCCTCCCTTTAACGATTTATCTTCCCATTGCGCTCTTTTTGACAATAACAGTGAATGAATGTCATTTGAATACTAACTTCACTTTTGCCATTTAAATCTATCTCATCAATCTTTATTTTTATTTTCAGATTTTTCAAACCTATTTTTCCTTCTTCAACAGTCACTTCCAAATATTAAAAAGGACACACATTAGTTTTATAACAAAATTAGGACAGAAATCATGAAAAAAATAAAAAAGAGGGACTATACTTCTTAAACTGAAGCCGTAAGAAAGTTAGTTAAGCCGCTTCTCATTTGTCTACACAGCATCTCCACATGGATTTAAATACATGCCTCCTATAATGTTAAGTTTCCATATTTAATGTGGCACAAACGATTAAGTGGTTGATCAGTGGGTAGGTGATCAATTAGCAGGTAAACACAAAGAGATAATGTTTAAGTAAAAGCTGTAGTATATTCGAAATGTTATTTTATTTTCCCATATTGAACTGAATTCTAGGGATTGGGGAAAATTCTCTTTTAAGTATTTTTTTAATATTTAATAGCCAGGTGAAAATTAGTTCATAGAAGGTGCCCGCTGATAACAGGTATTATTTTCCCTTCTCCGAAAGAGAAGGTACTTTGTGCTTAATATTTATAAACTATTAAACTGGATTCAAAATGTAAATGAAAAACAAAACCATAATAAGAGAAGTACAGATAATTATCTCGTTAAATTATCTTAGCATTTTTAGCATGTCATTTACTGCTTTTCTCTAAACAGACCAATCTAATACTACATACTTTTGAGTATAGATGTACTGCCTTGCACAAAAGCACTTACTATAATGAGAAATGAATATGAAATGTACTAATACTGTATTTTGTAAGTTATGAACAAATCACAACCCTTCGGTATATAGTGTTGAATATATTTTTAAGGATATATGTATACTTGTGTGACTCAAAACATTAATTTTGAAGGGGTAAGTTTCTGTAAGTGCCCATGAATTCATAATGTACCGGGTGCCTTGCAACCAAATATATATTCAGTTCCCAGCATTATTGGTGTTTCCAATTTCAATAACTACAATATTACCACCTTTGGACTTTTATGGCATCTTTCATCCGTGGACCTTAAAGGGCTTTACAAACATTAATTCACACAGCATTCTTGTGAGGTACAGAAATATCATTAACCCCATATTACAGATGAGGAAACAACCAGGGAAAGGTTAATAAAACGTGTGCAGCGTCTTCGACTCAGCCATGTCTAAATACACAGGAAGCTTCATAATACAGGAAGGGTCTAAGGCAGACTTAGACATTTACTCATGGCAGAATTTTACTCTCTCATGAAGTATCTAGAAACTGTCTCTATTGCACATATTAATAATATAAGACTGCTTTTAGTCACATGGTTTTCAGTTGTAATTGGAAATCATGAATCAAGCTTACCTTTAGTTGTCTCTTCAGTTTTAACGTGTGAATGCTTGATCATGCTACATAATATAGATTATGTACAAATGCATATTATGGTTTTAAAATCTCAAGATCCAAATAATACACACAATATGAATATCAGGTTTGCTATAGTTTCTTTTTATGCATCAGTGACTGGTTGCATTGAAAAACAATTAGAAACATTTTTAATATAATTTCATTATTTTTATATAAGCTACTAAGTCCTACCTACGCTGTGGCTCCAGATGGCGTAGAACTTGCTATGTAGAGCAAGCTAGTTTCTCAGGCACAGAGACCTGCCTTTTTCTGCTTCGCAAGCCCAGGAGTTAAAGACAACATGTGTCATCACATTGGTTTATTTGTTAATTTTTGTACTTTTCGGTCCTCATGGTTCACACAGATGCACCAAGAGTATCTATGTCTTTAAAGACCAGAGCTGCTGGTCTGCATCATCCACAGCCGGACTTCTTCATGCACAGATATCTTCCCTTCAAACACTAGCATGCTGGCTTTCAGAACATCTCACAGTCTTGCTCAGTCTTTCACTCTTAGAATTTACCAGGGAATCCTGTAATATTGTTTTCTTGTTCTCTGCTTGCCAACACTTTCTTAGAAAGACTGTTTATAGCTTTCTGTGTCCTAGAAGGCCAAGCATACTGTCCTGTACACAGAGAAAAGAGTGGTATGCATGAAGAGCTGCTTTAAGAGAACTTGTCGTCAGGTCGTATACGCGGAGCGTGCAGCTATGCTGGCGTTAATTACATCCTACTCTGCTTAGTTCAGGTACTGCACAGTCTTTCTTTGGGGCTTTCTGCAAACCTCTTCTTTAAATCACTTATTTTGTCTTTTCCTTTTCAACCTGATCCAACTTGGAGTTAGAACTGATCCCTTTGTTGCCGTTTTACTGGCTTATCTTCTCCTACACTGAGAAATAATACTATCAATGGAGCAATGAAGCCTCTAACACACTTTTGTAGTATTGACGCAATTTTGACACAGAACGGCACACTTTAGCCCAGATATGCACCATGGTACTTGTGGTGGTACGCGGCTGAATGTATATCTGAGAAGAACATGGCTCCTAATGTACTTCATTGAGAAATGGCAAGTTTATGTCTAACGGGATAGCTGGAGTTTAAAAAATGAGCACAGGAATTGTGAATGCAATGCTTGTTTGCAATGAATTAAGTAGAGAGCCACATTTGTTTCTAAGGACAGCTCCCTAATATTGCCTTGGTATCATTGGCAGGCTGAGCTGGTTTTAGAGTGATAGAAGTTAAGCCTTGGTCTCCCTTCTGGGATTTCAAGAACATGTAAAGTAGGCAAAAGAGAGATTGATGAATAGGGCTAAAGTCATGCAGTCAGAGCAGGATGGAAATGGAGGCAGAAAATGGCTTTGATTGCTATTATCTTTACAAAGAGAATAAGCCCACTGCAAAGCATAGTGAAACACATAGGTTTTCAGATTTGATAGAGCCATATGTACCCAACATATGTACCCTACATGAACTCACTGAAACTAGAATTGACATATCCACTTTATGTGAGCTTCGGCAGACTTACATCATGAGGGCACGTCAAGTGAGCTCCATGGAACTTACTATTTACAATTTCTTATGTATATGAAACCCTCCTGGGAGATATATGAAACACCAGTTGCTGGTAAGAGAGCTCACTAAGCGAGCATAAGGTCTTGAGCTTAAGACTCCATCCCCAGTACTCATATATTAAAGAGCCTAGTGTAGCCAACTGGAATATGGAACCCCAGAGCTCCAGGGGTAGGGGCAAGGGACTTACAGGGGCTTAATGTCCATAAAACCATATCCAGGTTCAGTGAGAGACACTGTCTTAAGGGAATAAGGTGGAGAGCTGTAGAGCAGGACTGATGTCTATCCTCACCTGTCTCCACGCAAGTGTGCACGCGCGCGCACACACACACACACACACACACACACACACACACACACACTACTCACATTCAAATACACACAAACTCACACATACTCAAACATACACACGTTCACAGTCACAGATACTCAAAAACAAACTCACTCACTGGCACACTCACACACATCCAGACACACTCACCGAAACACCAACACACTTGCACACATTCACATACTCATACACACTCACACGCATACACACACAAACACACAACATTCCCATTTCTGTGCTCCCACAACTGCTCTGAAGGAAGAGAATAAATTACGGTTTACAATCCTCATCACCTTGCCAGCCCAGAATGAAAGTGTGTGTGCTAACAAGCTCTTTCTTCTATATTTATTACCTGCTTAATGATGAATGATATCTGTGCAACTGATCCTTGCTGCTCATGGATGCAAACTAATCAATACTCCTGTTTCGTGCTCAGATCATACAAATATGAAGTACTTACCCAAGGTCACACAGTCAGGCAGTAGTAGAAGGCAGGGCAGAGCATATCTAGGTGTTATAACTCACGAGTTAAGGTCTTACCTCCCAGCTCACACAGCTTTAGAACAAATCCAACAGGCTGATCAGTTCCCGAGATTGTGAAAACCTTACTAATACTGTTAGAACATTCCAGGCCTCCTTTCCCAACATTACTTCATGTGTATCTATCAAATCATTCTCCTCAAATGCCAGGGATGTGTTGCTCACCAGAGTGAGCAGTCTCCAGCAGTCTGTAATGGAAAAGGCAAACCTTTCCACTAATGAGCAGTTTGTCTAGTGTTCTTAACCTTATCCACAGCTCCTCGAGTGATAAAGGCTTAACTATTATGCACAGAAAGGTGTTGATAATTCTCAATCTTCATGCAGAAAATGGCTCTTTTGTCACTTCTTAGAGTCTACTGTTAAACTTGGCACACTGCTTACAAATTACCTTTCCTGTTCTGCAAAGCAGTCAGCTGGAAGCAATGGTGGGGCGGGCGGCAGGTGGAGCCTCCTCCTGTCAGGACAAAAATGATACCCGCTGCTTAATAGAAAAAGAACCATCTGCAGTTTAATGATGTAGACCTGTCTCAGCAAATGGCCTGGGCTTAAATGCAAGGCAGAAGGAAGAGCATTAAAAATATAGAGAAAATGAGGTGGAATAGTAAAGACTGTACAAATAGGACTGAAGGCTGCGGTTTTATCAACTCAGGCATTAGTGCAGAGTGACTAACGTGATTTCCTCTGCTACTCCATTCCTTAGCCACTGTTGGCCCCAGAAAGCAAGCCTACAGCTTACAGGCCCTTCCTGTGCCATCGTCTGGAGTGACGAATACCACCCTACACAGTCTCCATGTTGCTGCAAGAGAAACAATAAAAGCTTGATCAGCTGAATGCTTAAATATGGCTGAATGTTTGATGAGATGAAGATGTAATTTTGTCTACGTTCCCTAAGGATCTGGATTAAATATGACTACAGGGCCTAATCAAATAGCTAGTCACTGAACAACGGTCCCAACTGCATTTTTCATTCTAGGCATGCCTTTACCCACACCGCACCCCCCTTCTCCTGCAAGTACATTACTTATTCACTGGTTTGTCAGCAGTGTGCATTATTAGCGCTTGAGAGATAAAACTTTAAGTGTTGCTCCCAATTAGCACAACAGTGACCACGCACCATGCTCTGTGCTTAATGCCTGCTCTCAGAGAGGAGCTGGTTTTGAAGGTCTGAGGTGGAGGAGAAAAAAAAATGAAACAGCTTAAGCATTCATTTTGAGTGGAGAGACAGCTCCTATTAACATTTAACAGCATTTGTGCAACTTGGTGCGGAGGTTATGATGCAAATGAGGAGGAATTAAAAGTGGCCAGGGGTTTGTCATTGATGGATTGCAGTCTGGCGGTGTTCACACTTCTGCCGTGTCCATCAGAAGCGATTACTGTGTAATTAAACCTTATTTCTCTACTCTTCAGTGCATAATTACTTTGTGAATGTAACCATCATCTAAAAAAGCTACCAAAATGCTTTAGCATTTAGTCTAGCAGTCATTTCCCTAGCTTGTGTCAGATAGAACCATCAGACAGTGCAAAAGAACTGTCACTTTTAATAAGAGGCAAAAAATTAAATGAAACAGTATGCTTATTACAGGAAAATTAGGCGTTCAAGTGGTAGAGTCCTTTTCTGCTATTTGCATAATTTATTCTTTTTTGTCCCTCACACCAGAAGCTTCAGGCAATTTTCTTCACATTTAAATAGATCGCACATTTAAGGCTACTTAAGGAAAATTATCACTTTGCATATTTTAATTGTTGTAAAGAAAGTGAATAGAGGAGGTCTGCGGCTTGGACTCTTGAGTCGGGCAGATGCTCAACTGTGTGATTCCGGAGCTCCCATGGTTGCACTGTAGATAACCCTGCAGTTCACAGCCTTCCACTTGCATTTCATCAGGATGCAAATGCAGCTCCCAGCACCACAATGAGCGGAGCTTTGATATTTACAAACTAGCCGCTAATAACTAAAACATAATTTGTTTGACATAACTTTAGATTCTCTTATTGCTGGGCCTTATTATTATTATTATCATTATTATTATTATTTCTTTTTCAAAGAAAAGAAAAGAAAAAATAACCACTAGGTCTCTCGGGCTTAGAAATACTAGGAGGTAGTCCCGCCCAAGCCAGGCAATGTTCTAAGGGTTCTAGAAATCCGATTGGCTGCACAATAACAGGAGTCCCTATCTTAGCAGGCTATCTGTCTTCCAGAATTCTTTTGTTCGGCCTCAACTTTATGCAAAAGAAACGAAAATCAAGTAAAATTATCATAAAACTATCACACCAAACCAGTTGCTAACAGGAGGGTGGATTCAGTGATTTGGTCTCTTTGTACTATAATTCAAAAAGAAGAGTGCAACATGTCAGAGCATCTCAGAGCAAACGCTGTAAACAGAAGGGAGCCTGTAACAGGCTCTTCATTATGAAACAGGGGGAAAAGTTAAAAGGATACTCCAGTGAAACTTGATCAAAGCATACTTGGCTTACTTATTGTACTTAAGTGAGGTAAAGTGTCTTTGTGGCATAATTTGCTTAGTTGTCATTACCAATTAAAAAAAATTCCAAAGAGACTAAAACTAAAAGTCTTCATTTTGACAAGACAGCGATGTTTTAAAGCATATTAAGATGTGAAACTGATTAACTCAGCAACACTTTTGTTTAATTACAAACAATTATATGTTCCCTTTGGCTACTGGTCATTTTCATTTACAACGCCATTGTCCTGCTTAAGTGCAAACTCTAAGCACTAATGAATGTCTGAGGGACTACAGTTAGCACACAATTGTAGACACTAAGCAAACATTTGTCTGTAGAAGTAAGGGAAGTAGGTCTTAGTGTACAAAAAGTATCAGTGTATGATGAATTAATATAAATCAGCACTCCGTGGAGAGGACAGAGTGTGTAAGACAGTAACTTGTAATTCAGAAGAGAACCTGCCTGCCTTTGGGCCTGATGTGCCTCTAAGAATAACCTTTATTCTGTGAACTTTAAAAATGTATTTTAGAAAGCAACTAAGGATGCTTACTGTTTAGTTACCTTCAGGAAAAATATTTGCCAACGTGTATATTTACTTATTTTATTTGAAATACTAATAGGAGAGATTATAAAATTCTGAAGAAGGTGGAAAAAGAAGGTGAAATGTGGAAAAGATCTTACTGTCTAACAGGTAGTTTCACGATGCTGGATTCTGGCATATTGATTGGTGATGAATCAAGTTATCCCTTGCCGTGTTTTTTTACATGTGTTTGTTTTTTTTGTTGTTTTTTTGTTTTTTTTTTTTTGCTTGAGCCATTCAACTGCCACCCCCCCGCCCTTTCTGTGTGTTTTGTTTTGTTTTGAATTCTGATTTAGATGTGACTCTAACTGTGCTGCTTTACTGCCCATTTTAAAGGGGAATTATATACTTTTGGGATGGTTCTTTACTAATTCCTCCCACTACCAAAATTTGGAAGACAGCCAGACACCAAGTGGCCCCTCAGTGTTGTCAAACATGCTGGCAAATGGACTACATCTATTTGGTTTCTGAATCAAATGCCTTCAATGTACCTGTAATAAATGTAATTGGAAATGAAAGAATTTCTCTATTTCAGATATAAGTCCTCAGAAAGTAAGTTTGTTTGAAGACAGAAATGACCTGTGTCCCAAAGTCACCATTTTTACCATCTGTGGGACTTCATATGAAAGAATGGGATGCTGATAGTTGCAGATGAGGGGGAAATCAGAACAGGATATTTCTTCTGAGCATCTGTGAAAAGTTTATGTATCTTTCTATTATACCAGCAAATAATGAATGATATTTCTAAGCCATATGTTAAAGGATAAGAGATAGTTCCAAACAAATTCGGCAATTGGCCCTGCATGATATAGAAGTAAAAATAGCCTGCCACTTAGAAGACAGAATCTAGCATTGTAAAATTTGTCCAGGAACGTCAATTTGAAAGGGTTAAATAGAAATCCAGAATATTCTAGAAGTTTCTATAGTATCACTCTAACCCAACCATTTTCAACCTGTGGGTCACAACTCCTTTGGGAGTCAAAATACCCTTTTGCAGGGGTTACCTAAAGCCATCAGATAGCACGTATATTTATATCACAGTTCATAGCAAGAGTAAAATTACAGTTATGAAGGAGCAATAAAAATAATTTTATAATTTTGTGTTTGGGTGTCACTACAACATAAGGAACTGTATTAAAGGGTCACAGCATTAGGGAAAGTTGAGAACCATTACTCTAAACCTTAAATCGCAATTGTCTTTTCTGAATAATCCTCAGCAATGATATTTAAGTTGAATTGATATGACAGGCACATTGAATCAGTTGGTCTTTGGACACTGTAGTACAACAATGAAGAGCACATTCTTTGAGCCATTTAAAATTCTTCACCATTTACTGACTTTTTTATTTCATATATATACATATATATATATATATATATACACACACATATATGTTTCCTGAGTTTCTATTTTCACCTTGGCAAAGGACTGTGGGAAAAGGCTCATTGAGATAAATTAATACTCTTCCAAGTCCTTAGCAACCAGTAGAAATGGTCACAACGAATATTTTTGTTATAACTGTAGAATAACACACTCACTTGTTCATATACATGTCCGCAGTGATTATTATTCACACTCTGTTTCAAAATCTTTCATTACTAAATATACCTTGAGCTGAAAAAGAAAGTCATGTTTTTAAAATAAGATTTTAAACTTATTATCTATTCCTTTCTCCTTTTTTCATTTGTAAATTTATTTGTTGTTCATCTATCTACCTATTTATGTGTACATGCTTAGACAAATGCTGTATCATTTAATTATACTCAAATACCCTAAAGTCCTTATAGTAGTTGATTCTATAACTAATCATGTGTCTTTGTGGTATAATCTGTATATTAAATATGGCTAATGGTACATTAACAATTAAGTTATTTTTTTTAATCTAAGAGTTATGTGATACAGGGCTAACAAGATTAGCTCTCTATTTTTTTAATTCTTTCCTAGAAGTTAACAGATTGACTAAGTTGGATATTATGAGTGATAACACATACCACTCCAAGGACCCAAAGTTATGCCCAATGGTGACTGACATACAACATGAGCTCTGGTATTCTGTGCATAAGTTAAAAGTCATTTTGAAGGCCTCATCAAGCTGTAATTACTCCGATATATAACTACAACCACCCTTGATGACTTTCTTATCAGTCCTGCTCAATGATTTTTCCTATCAGATTAAGCAGTCTAACTGTACTGATATCCTGGAAACAATAAACATACTTTATGAGTTTAGTTTCACTAAAAATTAAAATGCTAGACTAATCATGTGATAAATAAATATAAAAATTCTATTTCTTTTTAAGAACCAATAACATAATCATTTAACAACATATATCAGAGAGGGATTATGTTTTTTAGAAAATGAAAAAAAAAGTGCTACGATTTTAATTATACAGCTTTACTACAAAGAGCACCTGGCTCTTGAAACTGTCTGGCTTTGGTTAGAAAAGTACCTAGCAGAGGATGGTAATATAAATGTCACTCTCTGGAAGAGCTTATAATCTTTCAGTTACAGTGCCTTGTAAAGACAATTTTGTCATTTTGACTGTTAAGTTCAACATCCCTGCCTTAAAATGAAAACTTAACTATTATAGTACTGTTTCACTCCTAATATAAGATCAATTTATTAGTATGGACTAGAATCTTTATTTATAAAATAAAAACTGATTAGCTTAGGAGTTAGTACAAATGATTTACTAAGGCTCATGATAACTGCTCTGCCAGTTATGTGTCTTTACTACTTTATATGTTTAAAACTCTACAGGTAAAACCTATTACCTAAACTGAGAGAACATCTGGCTG
>CM053752.1:78607923-78687923 GCA_028658305.1 Pachyuromys duprasi | reverse complement strand
ACGATAGGCCACGTGGAAATTACATGTAATTTCAGCATCTGTCAAATGGGTGGATCTCAAACCACTCCTATCTCAAACTAATCTTTAAGCCATTCATACCTCAACTAATTTAAAGCCATTTAAAGCTGAAAGCCAACATGTATGTCTTCAGTTTATTATCAGTATTGTGAGAACAAAACACAAGTGTCATCTCATTTGGCATTAAGTCTCACAAACAACACTCCAAACCATGTATGTTAATGCTGGGTTCTTGAAAGTTGACTGGAGAAGACTGGGCTTGTGAAAGCTTGCCAGATGCCTTATTTATTTATTTATTTATTTATTTATTTATTTATTTATTTATTTATTTATTTATTTATTTATATTTGGTGAACACAGCATATTGGTGGAAATGAGATAGTGACATTTAAAAATAGAAGATAGTGACATCTGAAAATAGAAGATAGGTCAGTACTGTCCCGGAAAGTAAACTTGTGAGTGAGATCAATATGGGCCCACAAGTTAGTGGATATTAGAATCTGCCTTTCCCAGGGCAGTGCACAGGATAGATCCAGAATAAGACTGTAGCGTTTATTCACTTGTGAAAAACAGAGGAAATATCTATGTAGTATTATCATTTGTGTATCCTTAGAGAAAGGCACTGCTTTTAAAATATGGAATATTTATGTTTAAGAACATTGTTAGCTGATACACTTTCACAGTACATTAAATTCTAGTTCATTTGCTCTGTTTTAGCAACATGAAAAAGAGGGAGATTACTAACCAAACATCATAAAATTTTGAAATACCATGAGTTCATTTCCTCATTCAGTTTCTCTGTGCTAAGAGTTTCAGAGAATTAATTTGCAGATGAGCTCAGAAAAAAAATTGAAGGAGAAAAAATAACAGAAAGACCTTTCATGGGGCTGCCATTGCATTTATTTAAAATTACTTTAAAAATGTACATCACTCATTGAATACACAAAATGCCAGTGCTTTGTAACAGTTACTGCATCTCTAAATTAAAACAAAACAAAAAATATCAAAACACAAAAAGAAAAAAAGAAAAGGGGAAAAAAAAAAGAGGGACAAAAACCAGGAAAATACATTCAAAATGCTAGGCTGTTCTGATTCGGCACGGCCAATGGCTACGGAAAGCCCTGTCCTGCACTGTGACAGTGAGAGGCGTTGGTGAATGTCAGCCAGCTTTCAAGGAAAACTTGCACATAATGCATTACAGGAGACAAAGAACAACCTGGTGGAAGCAGGGGCAGAGGTGGGGAGTGAGGAAAACGCCACATATGCCATGCGGTGAGTGTTCAGCTGTGAAAGAATGCGTAAAGACTAGTGTTTTGGGAAACCAGATTATGACAAAAGACGGAAGGAAACACAACAGAGCACAACAAAGCAAAAACACCCCCACATTTGGCAAGCTCACTGTGGTAATCTTGTCCACATCTAATTTTTCACTTGACTTTCCAAAAGAAATGTAACGAAACTGAGGTAGAAATGAAGATGGGAGCGGTACGGCCCGGGTTCCAGGATGAGAAGCAAAAGTGCACTATGAAGAGGGAAGTCAAGACGAGGAAGAGGAAGGGGAAGTGGGCCTGGGAGAGGGGTCTCTGCGGACACATCTGCTTGGTTGCTTTATTATTAGTATTGGTATTTTTATTAATTTGTGTGTTTGATTTGGTTCTATCCTCTGCTTTCTCTGAAAGAGCTCAGCAAGCCTAGAAACTCTTAGTGAATAGAATGACACCATTCCCAGCAGTTTAAGAGAGAGCTTCCAAAGTACCACCATCTCTACCACCGCTATCACCTCCACCATGGCAGTAAAAAGCAGTTACAGTTAGTAGGTTCTTTCACTTTCGGGGTCCTAAACATGTCTGCGGCTGACTGCTCTAAACACCAACACAAACGGAACACATAGCTTTCGAATAACCAGTGTAACTTTTATGAACATTTTCACTTAACCATCAAGGAGAGCAATGTGTTAAGTACTCTTCAGTAATTGTCCTGCTCTGGTTAATAATTCCCCATAATTAGTAAGAGAACTTTAATAAAAAAATCCTTCCACTTCTACTTTAAATTGTAAATATTCAGTTGTACCACACTTCAGTATTTTTTTTCTGGATACATTCAAAGTAATTTTCCTTGCTATTCTCCAATTGTTGAGGTAAACATACATTTTAATATAAAGTAACATTGAAGCCTATCCTATTCCTCTCAGCAGTACGTAGTGCTTTTAACACATTCCTTTGAGGTACTGTACAAATCACAATCACTTTCCTGAGTTTTTGCAGACAAGAACATTAAAAGAAATGAACTGCAGAAATTAAGGTCCAGATTACCGTTACCCTGTTTTACCTGTTCTTAGTTTAGCACTGCAGAACAGACAGGATTGAGGAATACTGTTGCTCTTAAAATGGCAAAAATCTGGTTCTCTGTTGTAACACAACCGTTCATCTCTTTAAGTCCAACAATGTTTGAAGTTAAAGCTCTTTATATTAGCACATGCCACCAATGTAATTGTGAGGCAAACAAACAAACAAAAAATAAAATAAAATAAAGCACCACTCCAGGCACTTGACAGCAACTAAATCTCGAGAAGAGCAGAATGGAATCAACAAACGAGGTTCATGTCCTTCTGAAATCAACACACTTGCGCCTTGCTTCTCGATGAGTATTGTCTAGCTTGAACCGATCTGAGCATCCACGGAGAAACGCTTTTCTGTCCTCGGGGGGCTTTCGAATCAGAGGCTGTCATCTGATGCACGTATCCTCCAAAGCTACCCTGACTCTAAAGACGCAACGCAAATTGTTGTCTTCCCCCGGTACCCTTTGCATTTGAGACACTGCTGGAAAGGGGCTCTATTCCCTAGGTAGCGGGTTTTATTTGTGTGTGCCAACATTCATAACAATTTATTTTTAATATTTTTAAAGATGTTATCACTGACTGCAACCAAACATTTTGTTCCATTCAACATACATATCAAGCTCTTTTTGAGATATGCTAGGCTGTATCTTGCAGAAAGCATTTTCAAAGTCTTGATATGTAACGGGCCTCAACTGGCTGGGCATAATGGCTGAAAGGTCTGTAGCTGGCATAGCATGGAGAGGGCCCACTGCAGCTTCCTGACACAAATGAGCCACGTCTAGTCCAGAAAAGCCTTCTGTGCGCTGGACGAGCAGTGCAAACTCCTTGTCATTGAGACAGTAATTGTGCTGTGAGAGCAGTTGTACTATTATCTGGTGCCTCGCTGTGCTGTCAGGAAGTGGGATTAACAGTCTTTTCATGAAGTACCTCCGAAGAGATTCATCTATTTCTTCTGGTTTACTGGTGGCACAAATTACTACGATTTGGTCCTCAGCCGAAGTTAGTACAGTGTCCAGCTGCATCAGGAACTCTGTTCTCATCCGACTTACTGGACTGTGTTCCTCGCTCACTTGAGAGGAAAGGAGCATGTCAATGTCACTAACAAAAATCACGGAGGGCTGGCGACACCTAGCCACGAGGAAAGAGGCGTGGATAATTTTCTCTGCTTCTCCTAGCCACTTCGCAACTAGTCCAGAACCGGCAATTTTGAAAAAAGTGGCCCCCAGCTGACTCGCTATGCATCTGCCCAACAGTGTTTTGCCTGTTCCCCGCGGTCCGAAGAGAAGGATGCTCCGTGGCAAGGCTGTCAGCCCACTGAACGCATCTGACCTCAACACTGGCCACAAAACCTCCTCCTTAATGACAGCCTTCACTAGGTCAAGACCCGCTATGTCGCTCCAGTCCACAGGAGGTCCTTGGGTGATGATCTCATTCGTGACCAAGTCGATGAGGTGCGTGTCGGTGTTCTTCAGTTGCTCGTCCACAGAGTGGTTGGATGAGGTAGCTGCACGGAGTCCCGGACCTTGGATTGGATGAGCGAGGAGCTGCCTGTGATCGTCCCCGTGCTCACTCATGACTGGCGACGTGTACTTCCCAAAGGATTCACCGGACCTTGATCCTAATGAATTTTTAGCAGTACTGTAGGAAGGAGGGGTCAGAGCCCTACTGGACTGGCTGCTGAATTTCCTTTGCTGCTCAGAGGACATCAGCTGCTTTGTTGGCTTAAATGCTAAGGATGATGTTTCAGCATTTCTGTCAAAGCCATTCCCCCGATTCGAGTTTGAAATGCTGTTGTCGGGCATTCGGTACATAGGACTCTGTGTGGATCTCTGTTGGCCATAGCTGTAATTTCCGTAACTGGAGTCCATGTCTCCTTGCCCTGCCATATAGAAAGCTTTCCTTTTGAGAGAACTTGCCGAACTGTTGGTCAGAGCGGAGGGTGCGATGGGTGTCAAACCATGACCCTGGTAGGTGTAGCCAGGAACGGTGGTGGGGGGCAGAGGGGTGGGAGCAGGAATTCCTGAAGGCAGGTATGCTGAAGGAGGAGGAGGCGCTCCACCAGGGCTGTACCCAGACCCCACAGCAGTCTGAGGAGGATAGCTAGCAGAGGGATAGCTGTAACTGGAGAGATTGGAAGTCCCATTGTAACCTGGGACCAGGGCTGGTGGGGGAGGAGGGGGTGGCGGTGGCTGCAGGAGCCCAGAGCTATGCAATGGGGATGGATGAGGCGAAGGAAGGGCAGGTGTGGGCTGGCTACTGTAAGTAGAATGCAAATATGATCCGTTGTATCCTGGAGCATATTCCTGAGATGGGAGCCCTGCGTGAAGACTAGGGACTGTGTGACTTCCACAGGTACTACTTGAGTAGCTCGGCTCTGTCAGGTTGCTGGCCACCCCAGGGGAGCTCCCGATACTTGCAGAGACGTCTACCGGAGGGAGGGCTGAACCAGCTTTGCTGGCAGTGATGACATCTGGCACACAGTTCATAGGATAAACGGCTTCTGAATTCAAGGAAGGCTGCCAGGGCTCGCTATCATTTTTCCGACCATTCACTAGTCCTGACGGTGTGTCTGAATAATTGCTGAGTACAGGTCGGTCTACAGGACCTTCCAAAATGCCAGAATACTTCTCTGCATATTTTTTCAGAAGGTTGGATGCAGTCAGAGCAGATATGTCATCATTCGCCCAGGCGTACTGGTAGGTGCGCTGCAAATGACCTCTGTAGGCTTCAACTTTGTGGGCAGGAGACCGAGTGGTTGAGGTGATGTCAAAGTGCTGTTCTGGCCACTGGGCATGCTCTGGCGTCCACTGCATCTTCAAGCCTAAGAATGTTGGGAGGGGGGGAAGATAGTAAATTTACTTAGATATTGACCAGAACACTTAAAACTCCCCACCCTCCGATATACATCTGCTATCTATTTTCTGCCATTAATGATACGGATAGGAATCTTCACAGGTTGTAATATATACTGTGACCTCTAAAATAGGAATTCTTCAAAAGAGGGAAAACATTAAACTCTGCAAAAGAAAAAAGATAGCCCCCCCCCAAAAAAAACCTCTGTAGAAAACCAAATTAAAACAAAAAGAGAAGTAAGCCTTATTGCTGTCAGTCCCATCAAGTCACTTGTTTAACACACACACACCAATACACACACACACATTCACACTGACACACACAGTATATATGCACACACACAATCCTGCCAAGATAGAATTCAATCATCATTGTTTGCAATAACACACACGCATACATTTTCATATCTGGCATGCAATACGGTTAACATGTATCCACCTAGTTGTGCTGGCTCTTCCCATCAGCTTCTGTTTTATATTTTAACAATATAAAAATGAGACACAGATGACAGATCGCATCTAGGATACCACACTTATTTGGTACTGAACACCTAGTTAGCGCAGTATAATGCTCCCTGCACAGAACAATATGACACAGACATAGCAGGTCATTCCATAATCCAACTCTCATCTAAAGTGGTCCACGACAGTTTCAAATCTGCTTCGTGGAGTGCAGCAAAGCAATCTCCCAGGCAGCGCTCCATCGCTTTCATCACACAAAGCCTACAACTCGGTATGAATTACAACTGGCTCCTTTCTGCCTCTCAGTTCTGTTGTTGAGTCAAAAAAAAAAAAAAAGAAAAAAAAAAGGACATCACTTGTCTGTCCAGTTTCTAGTGTTGTTCTCCCTGCTCCTCTGATAATCCTTCTCCCCTTATAGACTCTGAGGTACCAGGAGAGGAGGGGAAAGCACATATGAGTATAAAAGAGAAAGAAAAAGGAGGGGCAAGAAGAGATGGTAAAAGAATCTGGATTCTAACCCCTTATATTTCTATACTGAACCATGTGTGGCAGAAAGTGGAAGAGTACAACTCAGCAATGAGGTCATCTAAGTAATTCCATCATCTCCTAGATTGCTAACTGAAACCAGTGACTCTGCAGTAAGTAACCTGGATGTAAGTATTTTCTTAAGCAAGAAAATACTCAGCTTTTTTTCCGCAGTCATTTTAATTTATAATTTTTGAAAGACCTTAGAAATTGCCTTCTTCACACATTACAAAAGTCATGCCCAAAGCAACTTATTGAAGATGTACCACTGAGGATTTCATATAGTTAGTCACCAAAGAGCACTGGAACACCATTCCCCTACGTTTAGAGCTTGCTTCTCTTAACTCTAATCTCTGCTCACATCGAAGGAACACTTCCTATTCTCCAACAGCTGTATTAAGATGCTTTCCTTAATCTCTTTTGTATTACCCAAAGTGAAATTTGCAAACCATCTTGTGCCCTCTGGCAGAGAATCCTTGATAAAAAGGAGGCCTGGTCTAAATGAAGCATCTGTGGCAGCGGCTCCCTTCTGAATTCCCCAAGCAGTGTTGACAGCTCCTATCCCTTCCTGCTCTCCTCCCCCAACCACTTCAGCTTCTCATTGCCTGACTCTGGCTCCTGACATGGCCAGCTTTGACTTGCTGAGCTAAACTGAACAGAGCACACAGTTTGGTAACAGAATGGCATGTTGATTCCCTTCTGACTCTGTCTTCCTTGTTTGCAAAACCACTGCACCAGACAGTGGAAGTTAATTAGCGGGAGGATGCTGTGCTAATTGTGTTAATTTACAAGGTTTTAGTCAAAGAGAATCATGCCAGGGCTGGCACTGCTGTCATGCTTCCGACTTAATGATTAAGAAATACTGAAAACAAGGTGGGAAGGATTGCAGTAATTACACAATAAATGAATAAAGCAACAGGATTCATTTGCAAATATATTTTCCTGCAGTTGTACTCATTTGCATTTGGATTTTTTAAAAGGATCCATGCAGACATTCACTTGCAAATCATTAACTCAGTGAAATTAAGTTTGAATGCTGAGAAAGTATAAGTTAATCAGCCTTTATATAAGTATGTGTGTGTGTGTGTTTAGTAAGAATACTAAAGCTCTTCTTTTGTATATGCATTAGATTCGCTTTACTTACAATAATGCATATATGTGTGTTTTAAGACTATGTACACTTTAAAACGCTCTCTGCAAATGTGAAAACAATATTGTGAACCCGAAGAAGCGTACTTTTATTTATCCTTCCACTCAGAGCAATGGTGGTGAGCAGAGCTCTAGGAAGAACACAGTACTCCTAATTGTTTCTGTTTTCTCAATCATTACTTTTTAAGAGGAGAAAAAATGCACCGCAATAAGGGTAAAATGACTGAAACTACACTTTTTTAAGGGGGGGGGGATGCAATTTTAATGAAGCGGCTTTTGAGGAATCATATTTTCATTAAACTCAACTGGAAATTATTAAGGGCAAATCACCAGGAACCAATCGCAAGTAATCAGTATCTAAATTCTTCTAGTGTCAAGGGATTTACTCTGAGCCTAACAAAAAGGGGAGAATATAAATGTGACTGCAATGTAGAACTAAACGGCCTATAGATTCATTAATCCCATGATTATTTCCAAGTGATTTCTATTAGGATCTTTTTTTTCCTCTAAAAAACTGAAACTATTGAGTAATGAAAAATGAGAACACACATGCGATGATGGAGCATTTTATTAGATTGCTAAAGATGAAACATGAATAAGTGTCTCAAAAATCATTTAGAAGTGACAGGGATACAGTACAGTGTACGTGTGAGCAAGTGCACGCCTGCACTTATACAAATATATCCTTGCATATGCAAGCCCACAAAATGAAAGGATTCATCTTCCTTCCAGTTACATGAGTCCGTTAGTTAATAACAACGATTGAAAGAAATAATCTTCCAAAAAAGTGAATCCTCTTTTTTAAGTAGTGAATAATTTTAAAAAGGGGAAGGTAGCACTTCTGATTGACTAAATAAAGTTTTCTAAAAATTAATCACTTATAAAAATGTAAACAGGAATTTAGTATGTTATCATTGCTATAAAAGATAAGAATATGTGGTTTGAACAAAATACATAGCCCGCTTTATCCAGGTATTCCTGTGCAGTTTAAATGTAGCAAAACTAATGAAATTTCTAAACATCTCTATTTCTTCTGAAATTAAGCAAAGACCCTATCCATCAAAATAATTTATTGGAATAGTTACTGGACTGAATACATTTATTGACGTAACTGAAAGTTTATCTATAGCTGCATAGTAACTACCAATATCCTTAGCAAATGTGAGAAAGGAAAGCCTGAGCTCTCTTTAACACAAAGGAAAAAGAACTGTTCCTATCTTCTGGGAGAGCGCTGGAATTACCCATGTTATCTGAAAGCAAAGGTTAATCATTATCCCTAAACTAGATCCTGCTTTAGTGAGATGCACAGAAGTATTCAGGAACATGGTGGGCCTTGGTGGCATAAAACACCTATTCACCAGTGCCTGAGTCTTAGCATTATACCAAATGCATTGTTGTTATTAATCTTGTTTACTGGTAGTGACAACGTACAAGAAAATGTGGCACACCATGTTCTTTAAACAAAGGTGTATCGTGCCTCAGCTGACTGCACCACTGTCACCTGTGGGAACAGAAGGCTTCTTCGACCTAATCTGGTACTCAAGCAATGAGAAGAGTTAAAACAAAACAAAACAACCAACACACTTGTTTTCAGAACAATAATTTCCACTGTTGTTTGGAAGTATCACACATAGTACAATGAAAACACAAATCAGAAAACAGTCAGGCATCTAGGCCCATACACTCTAATTCTAGCATCTGGGAGCCTGTGGGAAGTTCATGAAATAGGGGATAGCCTGGGCTACATAGAGATATCTTGTCTCACATACAATTCTTCTTCCTCCTCTTCTTTTTATTTTATATTATTATTCTTTTAATAAAATAGAGTAAAACAAGACCTATAGTCTTTAAAGATAATTGAGGAATTGCACCAAAATGTCAATTTTTATTGTGGAAAAGATGAGAAATTTCTTACCATAGCTGGCACAATTTAGGGTAAAAAATGTTATTTGTGTTTTAAAATAATTTTAAAAGTTGTAGAAAATGAAAATGATGATTTATCAAAAATGTTACCTGTAGGTAGCAGATGCTATGATACAATCTTTTGAGGCTTTTGTACCCCTGTTTTTAGCACAGGATGATGTATGTACATTTAAATGAACATCACTTTGTGATATTTAATGTATAACATAGTGGAGATCTGAATGACATTTGCCATCATCCTCATTACTGACCATTTTAGAAGTTAGTCCCTAAACAGTCACTGCCTTACAACTTTCATCTTGGTTCTTAATTCTTTTCCTTTTAAGCCAAATGACCAAAATGTCTGAAATTCTGCCTCAGTTTCAAAGGTCTAAAAATAAAATAATACACAATAGAAGTGAAGGGAATAATATTTAGGAAAAGATTACACTTGGGTAGCTCTACAACACTACTCACGCGACAACATACCTATTGCGTTCTGTGTGTGACTGTACCTCTGAACTTTTCCTTATTTTTTTAAACAAATAACCTTAGAATATGACTACAATATTTATCAACATTCTTCATAGAAAGCAATCGTAGATGGAACAAACAGAGTAATTATGAGGGTTTAGAACCTCCACGGTCGGCTAATGCAGCAAATTCATCATCCCTTACATTGGAAAAGGCAGCAAACACACACAGAACTTTCCAGATCTCAAGTACAGTGAAGAAAATTCACTGGCCCCAAATACAGCTTTAGCAGCAGAGAGCCTTAGGAGAGAGGGCCTGAGAAATTCCAGGCAGCAGCTGGCTCCCTGCAATATTTGCTCATTGCTTTTCTTCCAGGAAGTGAGAGGAACAAGTGTTTGGTCTGGCTCTGCATCTCTCTCCCTTCCTCTGCTAATCTTCAGCAGCAAAGAGAGCAGCATGACCCATTTACTCTGGAAAACACCTCACTCCTTTTGCCAAGGTTTGTTGGGCTTAGAATACAATATAAAAGTTATGACAATCTCAGTGAACTTTATCTCAATTTGGTTGCAGTGAGCACATGCCAACGCCTTGTATCGCTTGAACGTTACCCAAAAGTTCACGAGTTTGTGTAGCACACAAGTTTAGAATTTTTAAAGTACAAAAACTCGGGCCTCAGTGAGGAAGCTAAATAAAGGGATTTCTTCATTTTTAATCCTAATTTTGTTATAAACTATTTAAAATTAGGCCCATGTTTCAGGAAATTAACATGTTTTTAATAATGACCTAATACAAACAACATTGTTTCACTTTCTGTTTGGCATTTCAGTTACTGTTTGCTCTGTATGTTTGGAGATATTTTGTATAACAAAAAGAACTTTGTTTTGAATCAATACTAAGTTGATGGAATAAAAAGACAGTGAACAAAGTTCTTCATATAAAGAAATTCTAGGGTCAGAAAAGTGGCTGAGGCTGTGAAGGCTCTTGTTGCAACCATAACAGCCTGCTTTCAGTCCTGATTCCCAAGTGTAGGTGGAAGGGAAAAAAAATGACTCCACGTATTTACATACACATACACACACGCACACACACTTTTTTTTAAGTTTAAAAAAATTGAAAAATCTAGGCTTGCAAGCCCATTATTACACATTACATATTCTCATCTTTGTCTGTGTTGCTCGAGCTTATTTTGCTTATCTTTGCTATAAAATGTACAGGCTTGTGCCACCCCTTTGTTAGGCTGCCATCAAGATTACCCCTCCGTAATAATATTTTGTGAAAATATTTCCCAAGTGTGAGGCACACAAACATCACTTTTTTTATTATTTTTAAAATGCCAGAGGTGCTTTAAACACAAAAGAGTGTGCCTGGGACACGAAAAGAAAAAGGAAAACAATTCCACTTAAAAAAAAAATCAAGACAGCCACTGAAAAGGACAATTTCCAGCGAGGATATGTTACAAGAAAAGTATAGAAATTCTTTCATACTCAGCCAAGCAAGGTGCAAGATCGCCTTAATCAAGAAGGTGTCAAAATTCAAACTGCTAGCTGGGTGCAGAGGGACTGGCCTGAAACCCCAGTATGTAGGAAACTGAAGCAAGACAATGACCAGCTCAGGTCTACCCTGCGCTACACAGTGAGACAGGTCTCAAAAATAAATCAATGGGCTTTCATAGAATTTCATTTATTTTTTCAGGTTATTTTTGTCTCAAATTAAGGTGGAAGGGGGCTTAAAACTGATGACTAATTTTAATCTGCAGTATCACAGTGAGATACTTTGTACTGGTTATTTACTAATAGGGTCAGTTTTTATCTTTTTTTTCTTTTGTCAGTTTCACATCTCAAAACTTCATATTGCAATCATCTGGAAACACTCCCTAATCCCACCATATTTGTATGAGAGAGTCATTTTAAAGGCTACCAGTGGGAGAGAGCCAACCCCAGACACTGTTAAGGATGCTCTGCTAGGCTTGCAGACAGGAGCCGAGGATTAAGTGTCCTCTGAGAGGCTTCACCCAGCAATGCATAGAAACAGATGCTGATACCCACAGCCAAATATTATGGAGAGCTCAGGGAGTCCTGTGGAAATGTGTTTTGTGTATGTGTGTGTGTGTGTGTAAGGCGGAACAAGAAAGGGACCTGGAGCAGACAAGAACTCCACAAGGAGATCAACAGAGTTAACTAACCTAGGCCCATGGGGGCTTATAGAGATTGAAGCACCACCCAAAGAGCATTCATGGACTGGACCTACGCCCCCAATGCATAAATAGCTGATAGGAAGCTTCATGTGGGTCTCCTAGCAAGTGGAGCCAGGGGTGTCTCTGACATGGACTCTGTTGCCTGCTTTTGAATCACTTTCCCCTAGCTGGGCTGCTTTGTCTGGCCTTAGCAGAAAAGGATGCTCTTAGTCCTGATGCAAAATGAGTTTCCAGGATGGGTCGGTAAGGGGACCAGGGCTTCCCTTTTCTGAGAAGGGAAAAGGGGGAAGGGGGAAGAAGGTGGGAGGATGAGACCAGGAGAAGAGGAGGTAGGAGCCTGCGATCAGATGTAAAATGAATAAATAAATAATTTTTCTTTTGAAAAGGCTATTGAAGATATTTATGGCTAACTAATCTTCTGGATAAACCCAGTTCGGCTACTTCACCCTCTGGCAGAAATAGTCTCCTTGGCACAGCAGCAAGCAGTTTCCATACTTGTTTTTGAGTTTCTCCAGCAAGGGATTTCAATACATAGCCAACTTCATCATATTTAAAAGCCAAACACACAAACAAAAAAAACAAAATCACTTTATTTCCATAGTTCTCATTTAAGACTCGTGAAAAGATAGGACATTTGGCTCTGGTCTGGCAGCTGTGTGCTAACTCTGAAAAATACCTTCCACTGTGGACACAGCACTCCTTTCCTTCCTCATGGTTTCCAAGCATCCAAACCATCAGGCATATTTATGGGTAACAGGTCATAAAGGCAGGGCGAATTCACGACCATTGTAGAGCCTTGAGGCTCTATGTTTGTTTTCAATGGAAGTGGAGTCCTTGAAACGTGGCAAGTTTTTACTCCAAAACTACATTTTTAATGTAATCACTTTGGAAGGAAAAAATTCCAAATACTGCATTTTAATAAGAAAATATCCTTAATCAGAGCACCAGAAAATTAACTGATGGTGTTTGTCAAAACACGGTGTCACTGAATAGTGGATGAGGGCATCTTTTAAAAAAATATATTTATTTTTTTATAAATTACAGTTTATTCACTTTGTATCGCAGCAGTAGCCCCTTCCCTCATCTCCTTCAAATCCAACCCTCCCTTCCTTCCTCATCTCCTCCCCTTTCCCTCTGACCCTAGCATATCAGGACTGGCTTCATTGTCTTCCTCTGTGGCCTAGTTAGGTTGCTCCCCGAACAGGGGGAGGTAATCAAAGAACCAGCCACTGAGTTTATATCAGAGACATTCCCTGTTACCCTAACTGGGGTACCCACTTGTATACTGAGTTATCATGGGCTACATCTGTGCAGAGGTTCTAGGTTGTCTCCATGCGTGGTCCTTGGTTGGAGTATCAGTCTCAGAAAAGGCCCCTGTGCTCAGAATTTTTGGTTCTGTTGCTCTCTTCCTGTCCCCTCCAGGTCTTCCTACCTCTCCCTTCTTTCATAAGATTCCCTGCACTCTGCCCACAGTTTGGCTATGAGTGGAGTAGGGCATTTTAAGAAACCTGGTCTGTGATTGCTAGCTTAGCTTTCCCATTTGACTCTCAAATATTATTTCTGTGATATTCTCTAAATCCACCTCCATCATTCTTAATATTCTCCCTTTATCATGCAGTGGATTCTGACATCACAGGGCAATGTGTGATTTAATAGTCAACTGCAACTTTCAAGAGGTTCAGACACCCACAAAGAGACGGATCACATTGAGGTGATAGAGCTTGTTTCACAGGTCATTATTTCAGGTTTATTAAGAGCTTGTGTTCATTACAGGCATAATAATTTGGACTAGGGTGGCACATATCTTGTCCTTAAATATAGCTTGTAGATAAGATATGATTTGAATGAGACTCCCTTAAATGCACTAAATTCTAGCTAGAGAGAGAAAATGTTCACTCATAAGAACATGACTAAATGAAATGACTAAATGACTATTCGTCCATACTGTAAGCCAAGGATGAAACTAACTATGTGTGGTACTAATTGGTCATTATTTTTAATATGGAACTATAGAAGAGGAGGCAGGAGGGTCACTGCAAGTTGTCATCAAGACTGCAAGTCCAGTCTTGTATACATAGGAGTTCCAGGCCAGCCAAAACTATATAGCAATAGCCTGTCTTAAAAGAAACAATAAATAAAAATAAAAATTTTAAAGATGCACAAGAATGGAACAAAAACTTAACACAAAGCACCTAATCAGAAGAATATCTTGAGACCTTGGAATTCCTTTTCAATATATGATTAGACTATGCACCATATGATTTAAAACAACTCAGAGAATAATGATCATAATTCAAATAAGTACTTCTTTATTCCTGTGAGTCCCTAAAATTTCCAGCACTTAAATCAAACTGCATAACTGAACATTCACACAAAAATCCATAAAGTTTAAAATTAAAAATTTGAGATGTTGTGTGCAAGGAGTAGAGACAAGTTTAAAAATGTTTTTGGACTATAACAAAGTTCTGAATAATAATAATAATAATAATAATAATAATAATAATAAAACAAGTATAAACCGGAGCCACACGCTGTGCCTAGAGTAATTCACAATGTTAAATGATAGTTTGTTCATCTATGACTGAGAACATGAAAGTGACTTCTTCTCTGACTCTGAGCAGCTGCTGCCAGCTGCCCTCAACTCATACAAGAAGAACATGTCTGAAGTAAGAGGGCTGGCAAGGCTTCTACTACCTCTGGATTTGGGCAATTTATAATCAGTTGCAATAGCGCTTTGTAGTTAACCTTTAAAGTTGTTACTTTCCAGCCCCTCATTCCTCATGCTGTCGCTTCTCTTTTCCCATGTATGTTTTTCACTCCATTAAGGCTATCTACCCTTCCTCCAGTCCTGTTAGTCAGACAAAGATCATCAGGACATACCACATATGTCCATGGGGACTGCTGGAGCTAATGAATATGTATGTCTTGTGTCACAATAGAGCACTCCCCTTGTTCTGCAGAATCAATCCTCTTATGTGTGTAAAGAACAGGTGAGCTGTAGCATGCAGCGGTAAATGGGGTTAACACAACCAGAAACCCCAATGCCACATTCTCGGTATACAGACTAGGACAAGCAATATGGATACCCAACGTATTCATATTACTAAGAGGTCTGAACCTTTTTTTTTTTTTTGAAAATGGACTCTGTGGTGATTTTAACTCCCAACATTCTGTGTTTGCGATTATACTGCTGATTTTGGAAAAGACACTATTTCCATATTTGCATATTTAGTGACATGATCCCTGCTTGGTGCCATCTTGACTTATTACCTGTCCGTTGACTTCTGCATTCATGATCCTTAACTGCAAATATTTATTTGCACACGCACCGTTTACTTAAAAACACCTAAGTCCAGTGCTTGATTTATTTATTTTAAAATATTTTATTGTGTTGTACCTGATTGTATGTCTATGCACCACATATGGGCCTGGTATCCAGACAGGGCAGATAGTGTCAGGTCCCTGGAACTGGAGTTATAGACTGTTGTAAGTCACCATGTGGGTGCTGGGAACAGAACCTGTGTTCAGTGAAAGAGTAGCAAGTACTCTTAACTACTGAGACAGCTCTCCAAACCCAACTTTAATTATATTTAAACTGAACTTCATTCATGGCCAACATAGTCATTTGGCAAGAGTCAATCAAAAATTTAGAATTTCCAAATAAATCATGATCTTGGAATTTGCAGCCTTCTTCTTTCCTGCATTCCTTTAGAATTTAATTCTCAAATAATACTTTACATAGAACAAACAAGATAGACACATGAAGATGGTTATTTTAGCTGGAGAGGACTCTCATTAGACAAAGAGTATAGTATAGTATTTCATATATATATATATATATATATATACATATATGAAAGCATATATATATATATATATATATATCAAAGTATAGCCCTTCAATTATTTTCCTTAACACTCTTTAGATGGGTAGAAATTCTGAAAGCATACATTAAATTTGTTTAGTTTATTTATGCAATTTTCTTCTTTTTTGGTAACATGTACATTAATTTTTAATATAGCATAGAAGAGTGTCTTGGATAAGGAAAAAACTCTAGAGTGAGGGCTAGGTGATACAGTACATTAATCCAGTGTCATTTACTCCTGGGACCTGTGTATAATTTAATCCAGCCTGAAGAAAATAACTTTGATCTATAAGCAATAGGAAAAGCTCCACATGAAATGAGATGAGTTCTGGTACTTTTTTTTTTCCCATATGAGAGGACACATGAAGATAAACTGCTGTAGAACACACTGCTCTGTGCCGGGGTCTAAAGGTGAGAGCTCTTCCCGGGACTGAGGGTTCATTACCTTTAGAGTTTTAGCACACTTCCCTATTCACAATGTGGTGAACTGCACAGGAGCTCCACCTGGGATTTGGAGTGTTCTGATTTCCAGGTAAAGAAAGTGGGGTGTGAGTGGAAGGCCAGCCTTTAGTGCCATTGCCCTATTCATTGGTGAAGATATAGAATGCTTCATGATGAGAGAGTGTCAGGGGAGGGTGCAGCAATTGGTGCTAAGCCATGGGAAACTGCTAAAGGCAGAAGGGATACTGGTTAAAGGAATAGTTCTAATACTATCTTGACACGTGTGTATGTGTGCGTGCGTGCGTGCATGAGTGCGTGTGTGTGTGTGTGTGTTGCATCCATGTGTGTGCAATCTCCTGTGTGTGCACACGAGAGGGCCAGAGGCTGACTTTGCAAATCTTGGTCTATCTAATTTGAGAGAAAGTCTCTCACTAAATTTGGAGCTCACTTTTTGTGGACAAACTGCCCCCACTGCTGAAGCTATACACTTGGCTTTTTACGTGACTGCTGAGGGATCCAACTTTCAGTACTCATGATTGCGCAGCAAATACTTCACATATTGAGCCATCTCTCCCCAGCCCTTGATTATATTTTTTTGGACAACAGGTACCACAATTTAATATATTTCCATGATGGATAACATCATTATGTGTTTGAAAGGGGTCTAGGCTTTGAACGAATTAAGGAAATGAGTGATCAGCTCTTATGTGTATGAATCACATGAAATACGATTCCATTTATTTGGTTATAATTTCTCAAATACTCACAATTCAGCATTTTTTCTGATTTTAAGGTCTCAAACAGTGTTTCAGTAAGTTTAAAACTACAATGAAGCAACTACTCTATGGTCTAAACCATTCTAATGATGACTATGATCAGTTTTACTAATATGATTCCTTATAGATAAGTTCGCTGTGTGTTTCTTAATAACTTTAGGAATAAGGGCATTTCCAGTGAAATTTTAATGAACAAATAATTTGAAAGAAAAGGCATTTGTCAGTTGTAGTTGTGTTAAAACAAATAAAAAGCCAGACAATGGCTCCAACCCACGAGCCTACACCATGCTGCTTATTTATTAAATTGTGGTATCTAATTCACACAAATTCCTCCAACCAACAAAAAAGCCAGGCTCCACCCATAACTATGCAGTTGACACAAATAAGCTACACAGAAAGTGAAATATAGATTCATGCATGTGTGTGTGTATGTGTTACATGCACATATAGGTGTAGATTTAAAAAGGCAAAGAGAAACTGCAGGAAAGACATAAATGAAAAAGATTTTGATGGTTGATTTTATCCCTAAAGTAACCTATAATTTACTAGACTTACAGTAGATTATTTCTGATTCCAAAACACATCGTAATGAACTCTTAAGGGTAAGGGCTTATGGGGTGAGGGGTTGGGGATGGAGCCCAAAGCCAGCATGCACTAAGCACCTGCTCTATAGCTGAGCTTTACCCTCATTCTCAGAGAACAGACTACACACTACTCAACTAATGTGGATTGTGCACATCATAGTTTTTGTCAGATTAAGCATCACTTAATTGTTGTTATTTGCTCATTTATTGCTTGTGACTTAAACAAAGTCAAAAGCCTCAAGAAGAAACACATTTATAAAACTCAATCTTGGTGGATGGCTCTTTGGTCACCTCTCACTGAGGGGGCAGGGGCAGCCTTACCAGACCACAGAAGAAGACAAAGCAGCCACTCCTGATGAGACCTGATAGGCTAGGGTCAGAGGGAAAGGGAGGAGGATCTCCTCTATCAGTGGACTAGGAGAGGGGCATGGAAGGAGATGAGGGAGAGAGGGATTGAGAGGGAACTAGGGAGGGGCCTACAGCTGGGATACAAAGTGAATAAATTGTAATAATAAAAAATAAATTAATTAAAATTAAAAAAATATATATCCCTTTAAACCCATCAGAATGAACAGGAGAGGATGATAATTCCATTTATATTTTGTATTTAATACATGCCATCCATGCCTATTACCCGATTACTTATCTAAGTCGTGAAGATTTTTTCAGATAAGTGTTTTATGGTGCCTTCTTTGGTATTTAATGCTTCTACATCCAGCCATTATTTTGATGTTTTGCTACAGAAATTATTTTATCCAGTTCAATGTCAAATTACAATATACTTTTAAAGAATCTATGAAAGCATATTGTGAAGCAGCGTCTCCCATCCCTCGCTGTGGACCCCAGAAGCACTAAAACATTGCTGGGGAACGTGCATGACAACTGTGACACAATGACAGCCTAATCACTGAAAGGCTTTTTACATTCGCTTTTTTCTTTTCAATTTGAGTAGTAAAATTTCAAGCATGATTTTAGAAGAGGTTAGCTGTAACGCAGAGTTAAATAACACACTTTTTAGGAAAAAATAAAAAATAAAGCTTTGTTGCCCGCAGATAGTTTTGCATACACTCTGAAACATTGGTGGACATTCACCAGAGTTGTGTCTTCCTTCCCTTTATGTGCTTCACGTTTAAAAACAGAACTGATAATTTGTGTTATGATTTGAAAAACACAGGTGAAAGGTGAGTCTTTGAACCTGGAGAGAACAACCCTCCACAAAACAAACAGGAACGAATCAGGTTAGTAAGTTTCTGAGCTCTTTATGGCTTTGCATTCCCAAGGAAAAGGAGGAGAGGAGTAAGGGAAGGACGGAGGGCCTAGAGGGCAGCCAGGGGTGACCTTATTTAGATACGTTAGTCAGCAAAGCCTTCGCTGTTTTTAAGCAAACACGGCTGTATCTCCATTTTGTTCATCCAGATTTCCAGTGTGTAAATTAAATGATGACTCAGACATTTCTCTCTTCATTAGTGAGCCCTGGAAAGGAAATACTGATGAGGCTTTCTCTTCTTTAAACTCTACAAAGTCTTGGATCTAGATTCTAAAACATTGAGGTCTCACACACACACACACACACACACACACACGTATGGAGTATTTTTTTTTCTTAGACAAGCTGTCGTAATTGAAATGAAGTCTAATCAGACTCATTACTGTTTTCAGCAATTTGCACCACCAAAGATGCTTATTAGGTAACTGTGTTTAATAAACCACTCTTTAGAAAAATACCAGTAATGAGCTCTTAACAGCCAATCTTTAGCGTGAATGTAATGTGAAAAGCATTCCTAGCACTGAATAGATTTTCACATTTAGTAGTGTCATAATTAAGCTCCTTGGATTGGTGGCTTGTGATGTTACATTTATTGCAATAATCTTATTTTTTCTATTTTAAATATATGTTAAATTACAGTCATCTTCTATTAGTGTTGAATTATATTCATTGTGCAGCAAAATTTAGGCTGGCCCCAACCTGGTGAAAGGTTTTCAGATGGGGATTTGCTAACAGATGACAGCCAAGGATTTTACCTGATAATTGGTACTAGCCTTTTGTAATCAGCGTCTTAGCACCTTATAAAAAATTTCTTCCTATCATTTGATTATGACAAATTGCAACAAGTTATCCCAGATACAAATATGCTATGATAATTATGAGGAAAAAGTCACCTCCATTAAGGCAAAATATAGAAAATGATATTCTGAAAGAAATATTTGAAGAAATGTCAACCTTTGATGTTAACAGATACAAATAACATATTATTTTGTTAGATATTACCCATTAGGTTGCATTCTTTAAAATTTGATCACAGTTTTTCACCTTGATTTCTTCCCAATTTGCAGCAGTACTAACTAGGCTGTCAATATTAAAGGACTGTAATGGATATTTAATATATATATATATATATATATATATATATATATATATATGCACACACCAAGGGTGGTCATGAGATGGGTTGCCTTTTTTTTGAGGTGGGGAGGATATTGTTGCCCACCTCTAGGGAAAGGAGTTATTTCTATCCACAGTGATGTATATGCTAAAATATGTATAAGACTATAGAAACTACACTGTTTATGAGTAGAGTACATTCTAAGTTATAACCTTATGCATTACAATTACAGACACAGGAGTTAAATTCTTTTCTTAAAATGCATTAATAAGATATAAAGAAAGCTTTCCAATGTTCATTCATGAAATAAACTTCTCATAAAATAAGGTAAAATATGTTCTGCTTACTAACTTCTTCCCAAGAGATGACTTAATGAAACTTTGAACAGGGATTGTAGGTATCCTAAAATAACCAAGATTCATAAAGATAGCAAGTGAGAAAGTACATCCAGCAACAGTTTACACCCATCCACGGGAATATGTTCAGAAGGTGTATGTTACTGCATGACTCCTCTTCAAGGCATCCTCTATCTCTCTTTCTCCCAAACTCAAGAACTCCACGAGTTCTGACTGGGGCAAATCAGCCTCCATAACTGACTCTAGCTTTCTGAATTAATGGTATCCTGAAAACTGAGACTTAAATTAATGACTTGTTTCATCTGATTTTTTGTGGAACACACTCTTTGTATTACAAAGTAGGGAAGAAACATATCTCATTCTTTTGTGAAATAATATACCCTTCAGAACAAATATCTTCTCGTTTCTTTAAGTCAACTGAATTCATATTCACAACCCCCAAAACATAAACCATGTATGAAACTGTTAGAAAACCCATGTTGCTTCTTTTAATGGTTCACTGATAGAATTACAAAGCACACAAAAAATGAGAGAGGGAGCCCTTTAGTGTTTTTGAAGTTCCTTCTGATAACCCTGAATAACTTCATTTATGACTCATTTATGTGTTTTTTTTAAGTAATGCATGCTTTGTGCATTGGCTCTTTTTGTTGTTTTACTGAATATAGAACCTAGGGCCTTGGGCATGCTAAACTACACCCTTGTTCTCAAATAGTAGCTTTTTATTACCACATGTAAGAGTCCTTCAGATGTCAAAAAAGTAATACAACAATAGGAACAGTGGGAATAGGATCATTCTTTTGGTGAGTTCTAAAAATAGCTCTCCATAATGATAAAGCTTTAGCTTTAATTATTAATTTTAATTAGAAACAGAGAAACTAGTTAATATGTACTTTATCAGGTTTAACACAGGGTTATGGAAAGCTGTCATAAAATGGCTTGGTCTTTTTAAGTTGTGGAACACAGCTAGGGAAGATTGACGACATACATAAATATTAACACCGAGGCTGATACACAAATACACCTAGTCACATATAAATCGAGCAACAGTCCTGTCATCCAGCGGAGGCAGCAATGCTCTCCTGGTCACGCAGGGTTTTTGAACAACGATGATTTGCATTATTGCCTTTGGTTGTATGGCGTGATAGCAGTCGAAAACTAGTTAGTGCATACATTATCTGAACAGTCTGAAACAAGCTGATATGTACCAGTTAATGTGCCAATAGGTACTTTAATAGAAAAGTCATGCTCACAGCTCATAATTTTCAACAGAAATTAAGAATTATTCTGCAAAGATTTCAAGGACCAAGAATGCCTATTGCTGCCTCACCGTTCTTGCCCACTACTCAGTTTCATCACTCACCAAATTTCCTGTGTTAAAAAAAAAGCTATCAGCAAATATTTTTCCATATATATCTGCATGAGACAGACAACCACAAATGCGATCCGAGAATTCGATCTCTTTCAGTTATGTCTTAAATCATCTCAGGCTTCGATCCAGCCTACTTCCTTTTAGTTCTGGCATGTTGGCTAGTGAATACATTCCCTTCCCTTCTCCCTTATGAGGTTCATGCAGTTAGTCAGTTACAAAGACATACTAAGCGAAACCATTCAAAACCCTAAAAAATTACAGTCCTAAGAAACAACATCTTTGGGTTTCTGATTCATGAAACTTACATTAGTATTAGAAAAAAATAGTGTTAGGGTCAGCCAGAAGGCTCAGCCCCCAAAAAGATTTGCTACCAATCATGAGAACTTGAATTGATTCTCCTAGTCCTACATGGTAGAAACAGAGAACAACACATGAATGCTGTCACCTTTACATGCAGGATGTAGCACATATCCTTACAAACATACACATACACACAAAGTAGAGACAGAGACAGACTTACAGAGAGGCAGACAGGCAGACAGATATATACAATAGAGTGAATTGGCGAAACTATTTAAAATATGATAGCAGAATTCATTGTGTATAAATCTTAGCACAGGAGAGATATTCTCTTCTAAATGCTGGGAATTACAATTCCCTACACAGCTGGAGCTTACGGTTTATCTTCAGAGGAGTGAACAGACAAAAGGCAACTCTAAACCTATGACTGTGAGGAGTATTTAATAGCAAAAGACTATCTTGAAAGCAGAATAAAAATTTATCTATCAGGATACAGAGAGACAGGATTCCTGCTTGAGAAAAATCAGTAAAGATCGCAAATGACACTGAGTGTTTCTGGCACGTTCAATCAACAGGGTAGTCTGATAACAGTTCAAAGACAGGATGGGAGTGGGCATCCATGCCTGTGGTGGGATGGGGTAGACAGGAAGCTTGACATTAAATGACAAAGGAATCAAATATCCAAACTCTACCAGACTGCCAACATACAGTGTGATCCTGGCCTGTCTTTGGAAATTTATAAAGAATAAAAATACACAGAATCAGATATTAGAGAAATGAAGGCAAGTCTTACACTATAACCAAAATAAGGAAGATACTGAAGGAAAATTTAAGAGACACAGTCGCAAGGATAAGCTAATCAGTTATGTTTGGAGAGGTGAAAACGAAAAAAGTGAACACTTTACAGACCTCATCGTAAAGATAGAAATAATTGTGAGACAGCTGTCAAACAGTAAGTTGAGGAGTTGTGGAAATGTTACATTTAATCTTAGCGAGAGGTTGGTGTCCTTGTATAGATGATGGCATAAATCCTGTGGATTTAAGTCACGGCAAACATAACGGAGAAAAGGGGTGACACGGCAGAGAAACGGAGAACAAAACCATTGAGTTAAACCTAAATTTAAGGAGCAGGCAATGGGGACCGGAAGGTACTCAAGAACAGAGGGAAAAAAAAATATGATGCTGTAACAGACACTGACGAAAAAAATTCAAAGCCAGTGTGTGTGTGTGTGTGTGTGTGTGTGTGTGTGTGTGTGTATGTGTGTGTGTGTATACATATTTACAGAGAAGTCAAGTAGCATTCAAATGAGAAGCAGGAACTAAGATCTCTAGATTTGAAAACTGAGAGTTGAAGACTGTCAGAGTGGTCAGAAGTCATTATGAGTTGATTATGGAAGAAAAGATTCCTGAGAAAGTGAGATGAAAAACCAGGAAAATTTCCCTCATAAACGCAGTAAAAAAAGATATGTATACTGTTAAGAAGGTTGTTTAGACACAATAAGGGCTTTTGTGGACATGTGAAAATCATCATTACCCTCAACAACAGAGCATCAAACGGTGCCAAACACAGCTTGGCAAGGACCTGTGGATGGTCCCAACAAAATCCAGCCACACCCAGCAGATTGTGCATTTTCTGTTTGTGTTCTAGCTACAAGCAGAGCTGAGTAATTGAGGCCCGTAAAGCTGAACATAGTCATCATTTAGCCCTTGTTAGGAACTCTGAGAAGCCAGGTTCGAGGTAGTGAAAAGGAAAAAGGAGGGGATAAAAAAGAGGTACAAAACTAAATGGAGGAGGGATGAGTGATGATGGATGGAACAGAGTTCTCAAGTAGAACGACAAAATCAAGGCTTCATGTTTTCAAGAAACACTGAGCAAGTACTGAGAGAAAAGAGTGTGTTGGAAGGTGCTATGGGCATGTGGAGTGGACTTTGGAATGGATATATATGTATGTGTGTGTGTATGTATTTCTTATTCTAAACATGTTGAAGAGGCTCTTAATCATTTCCTTTTTTCCTGTGGTCATATCTTTAGACTCATGCTCTTTCCTACAGTCTGTTGGCTCTAATCCCAATTCCAAGCAAGTACAAACTGTAGACATGAGGAGGGAAAAGGTGAAGAGAATGTACAGACATCAAGGAAAACCCATCACCATGAACAGAAAAGCACAAGAAAATCGCAGTTGGGAATGATTCTTTTGCTTTGAATGAAAAGAAAGAACAGTGCTAGAAAAATGGGCCTTCCTAACCAAGTTGTTCTTAATGTTAGAAAATACTGTAACAAAAGAAGAGTGAAAAGTAGCAGTTACTACTAAAACAAATTAATAAGATATTCAACTTTCAGGATGAATCATAGGTTTTTAAGAAACATATGATGATGCATGAAAAGAAATGACTATTCCCTTAAGACATCTTCTTCTAAGTATTTAAGGTATTTTAAGAGGATATAGTTCTGAAGTATTTTAAAATTGTATATTGAGCAAAAATATTAAATCAGATATGACAATTACAACCCCAGGAACACAGTGGATGCTAGGTCCAGATATAGAACTGTGTTTTCTGCCTGGCTAAGGCTGACTTATGCCATTTCTTTTTCCTCACAACTTGAAATCTCATTTCATGAGGGTTTCCCACCGCATGTAGAAGAACATTCTATCAACACTATGCTGTATTCCTCTCCTTCAGTGGCCTCTTTGTCTTAGAAGCTGGGAGATGCTTAGTACACTTGTCAGGAAGTGCCCTAACTGAGAAAGTGAGATGACAAGCAGAAGAATTGTTCCCATAAACACTGAGAAAGCTAAATAGCTTTTAAAGGGGGCCTTTTACACAATAGTAAGTCAAGGGTTTTCATGGATACTTGTAAATCTTCATCATTACCATCAACAACAGAGTATTGAATGCTGCCAAACACCGATTGGCATGGTCCTGTGAGACTTATAGTCATCTGTGAGTAAATGTTACTGAATGCTATCTTCCTTTACTTAGATCCATGGACCTCACAGGTCCTAATTCAGTAATGTTAGGAAGGCTAACCTGAGAAGAGCCCCTACAGGGAAGGAGGCCTAAAGGTATTTGTGCAGGGAGTTCCAAGTGCCTAGAACACAATCTGACAGGATGGCATTGGCTCCAAGTGGGCACATCCTCTAGCCTCTTAGGTTAACACACATCTTAACCTGTCACACTGGGATAAGAAAGTTATGATAAAAAGTATGATTGGACCCTATACACCATGGGGCACTTTTTGTTATAAAAAAAAAAGATGGACGTGACGATATGGATCAATAATTTACTGGGTTCCAAACCTGATAGTGACATTACTTATACTTCCTTTTCAATGGTAGAGCATAAGGAAGGAGACAATTAAATGCATTTTAGTAGCATTTATCCACAAATTGCCACAGTAATCATCTTCTGAAGACCAACTTTCTCTCTAAAATCCCTCACTAGCCTAAACCTAAAAATTTGCTACAGCTGCTCACAGAGTTAACAGAATGACATAGTAGATGACAGGTGGCAAAGCAAGGGAGCAATCAGAACAAAGACTTCAGGTTACTTATATTGTTTTAAAAGTTTCATTCTGTTATTTTTCACCATCCAAACCTGGTGGTTAAGTTCATCTTCACTCTCAGTATAAGGTTTGTCTATATCTATTTTTATTAAGCAATTAATTACACTATGCTTTTCAGAAAGCAATAAGCCACCCATTTAGGAAACAAACAAAAACAAAAACTATCATCAACAGCTATGTTCTAGCCCTCTCTATTTTTACCAACATAACAACTCACATTTTTCGACTCATACTCTACCAAGTGGTTGACAGTTTACACAATGTAGGGTAAGTACATGTCTCCACAGGGAATTTTAAGAATGTAGAATTATGGTAAGATCCAACGCTCTCAGTTATTGGAAGAATGGAACAGAAAATAGAGAATGTTATCTAGTTTCCAGAAATCATTTTTTTCATACTATTCACAATATGCTATTCATTGTCTTACCAAGATGTATTATCTTTAAAAATATTTTCCCACATAAATATCTTTACTTCACAATTATCAACCCTGCTGAAATGTCATTTTGATATTCTGACCATAGTGGGTTAAATTTTGAGCTGATGTGTGAATTATTCTAGGATTGAATCCTAGACACTCCTTCTCTTTTTTTGTAGGGCCTTAGGTAATTTCACCTCATGTGTCACACACATTCCTATTTCAAAGGCAAGAAAAAAACTTCCTAGAAAGTTATGTGGAAGATTAAATGAAGTGATTAAGGAAAGAAACTAGTACATCTTTACTCTTTAAAAACTATTAATACTAGGAGGCTTCTCTGATTTTCAAAGAGACCTAAAGACAATGAGGGAAAGAAAATGATGACCATGCAGACTTCAGAATCATAATACAAAAACTCTCTGATCTCTGCTCTGTTAATCGTGATTATAAGATTTATAATGTTTCCTAGCCTTGGCAATTATTTGCCATTATTAAAAAACAAGCTTTCCAAACAACTAGAGTTATTGTAGCATTAAGTTCCAGATAGTTGGATAATAAAGAAAATAACAACCACAACAAAGCTAGCATATCTCTACCCCCTCAAGGCCAGATACTATTCTAAGAGCTTTAGCAACATATATTCTTCTGTTCTGCACTGTCTGATCATTATTCATGCTCTGAACAGAAAAAAAAAACAAAAACAAACAACAAATACAAAATACAACTAAGACAGTGAAAGACTGAATGGTCAGCCAAACCGCACAGCTACCACTGTGGAAACCTGGGCCTGAAAGCTGGCAGGCTGGCTCCCAAGGCCATGATCTTAACTGCTCTCTTCCTGCTCATATATGTTCTTAGCTGTCTTCATGTATACAGCTTAGGCTTCTGGACAGTGCCACACAGCAGTAATTTAGATGTCTTTCCAACTCATAGACACCCTGGCTTTCTGACTTGACATAGTGCCATTGGCAGCAGAGCTAGATTTAGTATCACCCTGCCTTTTTAGAATACAAACTTCAGACTTCGAATTCCTATCCACAGTTCTCCTCTAATTCCATGGCCACTGTCTCTTGAAGACCTTGTGGTTCCTGGGACTCTTGTCTGTAAATTCAAAGTCTCAACTCTGCCCAAATATCACTTTGGACTGCCCAAACCAGTTAACCTATTGCCCTGCAGTTGGGGTGGGGAGGGGGCAGCGAACAAAAGACAGGCAACAAGAACCACCACGGATCACCAGACTCTGCTGGGTTTTCTAGATCATCTCCTCCTGCCCAACAGGCAAACTATGAACAAAGTTTCTCATTTACCTCTTACACAAAACCATGTGGCCTTCTTCTCTTCAGTGTGTCATCGATGTAGGTCAGCTTTCAAACTTTTCAACAGGGACTCTCAGATTTGTTATTTATTATGTATGGTCCAAGATATGTGTTTAGGTGCCAGTATTTTTGATTTCAGAGAAAAATCAAACTTGTTCCCATGCTTTTAAATTACAAATTTATTATTTTTAAAAATATGGTCAGTGAAATAAAAACATAACTGTGTCTGTTATATATCATTATGTAGTAATGATGTCATTTAACATTAAATTTCATTATAGTATTTTATCTATATAATCATTATATTTCACGTAAATCTTTGCCATTTTAATATTGTAATATTTTGGGAACTTTTCTGTTTGTCTATTTCCGACATTATTGAGAGCAAGGTGTAAGTCCTTATGTCCTACTAACTCTGGAGGATGGACCTACTCATACCTCATTCCTCCCTGTGTGTCATTTTCTCTGCTGGCTTTGTTCTCCTCACACCACACTGTCTTTTCTTGGCCTAACTGTACTGTGTTCAAGCTGCAACTATTTGTCTCTCTTCTAGATTATGGAATTCTTGGGATCAGTTAACTTTTACCTCTGTTCTAGGATGAAAGTGTGTACGTCAAAATCTCACGGGTCTACAAAAGTGATATTATTATGATATATTTCCAACAAGAAGGCTTATCATAAGTAGATGGGACATTAGAGTGATTGGAGTACAGTTACCCATTGAACACACAGATCTTGAGAACAGAGCATGTAACGCTTCTGATAAGACTTGTGGAAGCAAATGTGGTTATCATTCTGTTAAACCGAAGTTGTTGCTAAGTTACGCTAAGGCTGTGTTCTTCATTTAGTGTTCTCAGCATCCCTGTACAGTGCAGAATGCCGAGAACATGTTCAGTGAATGGAAAAAGAAAACAGGTAAACTGTCAAACTAGTGAAAACCACAGAACTGAATTTCCATGAAGCACAAAAGTTGCTGTTTATATAGCTTCTCCTATTTAAAAAATAATAATATGTTTTCCATTAGTCACACTACCTGCATATGTAACTTCAAATGTACATATTTGTTATTGTAGTCTTCACAAAGCAGAAAATAAAGCTAGGTCTCTGTAATATTTTGTAAGAACTATAGAATTGATCTTGATGCATGGATGTAACAAAAACACTAACATACTTAATGCATATATTTATATTATGCTTAAAAATTAAAAAGTACAAATATAACATTAATATATGGATAGTTTAAGTCACATTCCATTCTACTTGTAAAACTTCATTCATAGCATTTATACCGAGTCTGGTCTAAATAATGTTGGCAATCTAATGGTTAGAGGGCACACGCTGGCATTTAAGATGTAAGGTTGCCCCATGGTAACTTTGATGGGTTATTTTATACTGAGAACAACCAGCTATGGCCTTTCTCTTAAAGGTCCAGCTCACAGAGAAGTACTCGTTTAATTGTATCAGTGGGAAATGGTCTTCAGCCAACTGAAATATTTTATAAAGAAAAAATGATTCAAAACCAGAAAAATAGATATGCAAGGTATAGATTGATACAGAAGGTATAGATTTTTTGTTGTTGTTATTTTGCCTTTTTTTTTCATTAGCCAGGGTGATGTTACATATGTTTCTCAGTCAGTTTAAAGAGTGTCATGGTATGTTGGAGCCCAGACGTACAGCACTTTCCTGCAAAGATGACACACTCTCATGATTGTAGCTGATTCCTTAAGATGTTCATGGTTGCTTTAGAATACAGCCTGCAACTTGTACAAGCTTTACTTTTTTGTAGCTTTTCCTTTCAGTGTGAGGTCGCCTCGTTAGATTAAACTATGTGCTGTAACCCTACCTCTTATTAAAGCCACACCTACCTTCTTCCCAAAGACGATGTTATAATGTGTGGCCAAGCTACCTCACAGTGACTGCTTTTGTACACATTAAATGGGAATACATATTCTCCAGTTCAAACAGAATACTAGGAAAGTATCTACAGACTCATATTAAAAGAAAATAAATTGTAACATTAAATGGAATTTACCCAGGAAAGCACAAAACAGGTATGCATCCCTCTCTGCACACATGTGACATATACACCTTCTCATGCATCTTTGTTAATATATAATTACAATTGATTCAAGAAAAGAAAAGCAAGAGCTAAAATGACTGCTCAGTAGGTAAAGAGTCATGCTTCCTGGCCTGATGACCCAAGTTCAATTCCTGGGACCCACACGGTCCCAGGAAAGAACTGGCTCCTACCAGTTGTCCCCCGACTTCAAGATGTGTCATGGCATGTATATCCCACCACCACACACATGAGATAAAGAAACTCTATGAAAATTTTAAGCAAAACATAAAATTATGAGTTATAAGAAAAAATCAAATATGAAGAAAATCAGTTAATCAATTATGAACAAATGCTAAGATCTCAGACACTGTTTAGGTTATTTTCAAATAAAATAGAAACTGCTCACAAGGAAGCACAATGAAACAAAAGAGCTATAGCTATCTCAGGGTGACCTATTGTGGAATTTGTTCCTTGAGGTTTGGGAAGAGAGCCTGCATTCTCAATCTCCACCTCCTGGAAAGGTTCAATTCTTCTTCTTTTTTTTTTCTTCTCCCACTCTCACAAATCTAATTATGACAGTTTTAACTTTGCCTGATAAATTAAGCGTACCCTTTGATAGCAGAGAAAATCAAACTGAAGACATGTCCACACTTCTGACTGCTGGCATCTGAGATTTAATGGCAACTGATGTCTCCGCAGTGCCTCTCACTTAGAAGACATAATGCATGCGAAGATAGACAAAATTGTAGGTTCAGTCATATCAAAATGTGATTTATGCCAAAATAGATCTGAAAATGTCAACAATTTTCAGAATAAATGACAACTTTTAAACTCCTCAAAAGAGGAGTGAATTCAGTAATTATCTAACTTTTTTTTCCCTTTTGCTTCTAGGAGAGGAAGCAGTCTTTACTTGCACGTACACAAACAGCGTTAAAATTTTTATTTTTCCTCAAGCAAGCCTGAGAATTTAATAAGACACTATAACTCCTCAGACCAACACACATTGTAGTCTTTTTACCCTCCCGGCATATTTTTGGCATGATACAACTTTTGTCATAAAAAAATTAGATTGCGGTGCTGCAGATGAAATTTCAAGTAAACAAAGCATGGACAGAAAGCACGGTGCCTCTGAGTGAGGGGAGCTCCAATAGAGAGCCATCTGCAAATGGACAACTTTAATTCGATTCCTGGCACCATTGGCCGTGCTGAGAATTCTCCTATCTCTTCACACCAGGGGTTTGCTCTTTTAAGCATTGCTCCCTGAAGGGAAGGAAAACTAGAGAGAGAGGACTTCCAATGACCCTGCACAGATGAATGGATATGTCAATGGTGAATATTGGTTCAGCTTTGAAACGGAGTCCTGCAGTGGTCTTGCGTCTCAGGTCCCTCTCTGCTAGTCTGGGTGTTGCTGAAGAAGTGTGAGCAGGGATCTTCAAAGGATCAAGATAGAGAATGAGAGAGAGAGGAAAAAAAGAAAGCACTAGCAAAGGGAAGACAAATGCTTTTTAAAAAATTAATGATCATTTAAATGTTTGGGCAGTTCAATTCTCTGGTAACATGTGAGAATATTAACTCTTGTTTGTGGGGCCTTGCATTTAACACTTGGAATTCAGGAAGGTGAATTTGCAAACACTACTTGCTCAGTCAGTTAGTAAGGTGGCGTCCATCAGACAAGTCTCATAAAACAATTACACACTGAACTGAACACTAAGCACTTTAAATCCTCTTACTCTTTGTCCTGCCACTACTATAGGGAAAGCATACCAGACACTAGCAAAGGAAAGAAACACCAATGCCATCTTGCTTGGAAGATGAGCAATTCAGCTACTAATCTTGTAACTGGACAGACACAAAAACTCTGCCTGAGCAACCATGGAACACACATTTATTTTTGTATACTAGGTGGCTAGTTTTCATCCAGCTATCAATCAATCAATTACACTGTGACATGATATAATTTCCTAATCATACTAATGTTGCTGCTTTTATCACTATTGGACCTACAGCACATACATTTCAATGGGACAGAAGTCTAATTATTTAAATATGTTAGAACATATTACATCTCCAAGGCTGTTTTCTTTATGAGTTTCCTTCCTCTAAAAGAATATCTAATTTAATTGTAGGGAGGAAAGTATATTAAACAGCATTATAACCCTCCAGTAAGCAATACTGATTTATTTTCACAGACCCCAATAACTGTGGAAAGATTGTATGGATCCTCACTTTAAATTAACATTGTTTGCTTGTTATTAAGAATAACAAGGTAGAAAACATGGCTCAAGTGAGGGGAAAAAGCATGTGAGATGAAAGTGAAATATTTTAATTTTATTTTCCAATGACATTTACCCAAGAAAATGTATAATAAAGACACACTGGGAACTTCTCAATATTTCTAAAATATGATTTTGCATTATTTTCAATGAATACTTAGTTTTTCTGTATCTTTTTTTTTCACACTTAGAGAACATTATCAATTACCACACCAGTGTTTCCTTGGAAAATTCTAGAGAAAAGCAAAATATTCTCTGACATGAATGTTGCAATCCATATCTTTGAAGTCTGGTTGCTTTAAAGGCACACTTCTGAACTGACTGTAGGTGAACTCTGCAAACATGAGCAAGTCCCATAAGATCTGTATAGGGAAAACAATTAAGTTAGGTGTCCAGTCATCATTTCTACAGTGCTTTGAGGCCCACAATTCTCTCAAGCCACTGAAATAGCTCTTTGGATTCCTTTTCTTTATCATAATATATATTCAATTATATTTTCAAAGGAGCCCTAAAAATTTCATCACTCGTTTTTCCCCCAGTGGAAAATGGGCACAGATACCATAAAAAAAAAAATCAAAACGACTGTCACCATTAAGAACCAACATGCAAAAAGACATTATTTTTCAAATATAAAATCAACTGTTTTCAACCAGTAAGATCTGTACATTGGACTGAGGGGCATAGTTCAGTGGTAGATGCTTGCTTGACAATCATGAATTCCTGGGTTCCATCCCTATCAACTCAAAAATAAAACAAAATAAAATAAAATCCTGCCTCCTCTAAATTCTACCCATATGCTAAAATCTTCCGTTACTATTTTTCTATAACTAATAAACCATTTTATTATGGTTGGTGTAACATTCCAATGTTTTAATTTTTACAATTATGAGTGTGTATATATGTGATTATTTTATGCACAAAGTTGGGTAGGTTGGCATATGTTATCTACTGAATTGTTATTGTCCTTGCTTTGCTTACTTAAACTTTATTTTTTTAGGAAGGAACATATATGGACATACACAGTGCATTCTAACAGATGTTTTCGTCAACAGGTGTTAGATTCCTCTTAATTCTTTATTTCCTTTATTTTTTTCTTTGTGTTTTTTTGGGGGAGAATGTGTCAGCATTTCGAGCAGAGACTCACTCACGAGCTAGCTAAATATGAACTAAATTGCAGAACTAAATATGCAGCCCAGAATGACCGTCAACCCCTGATCCTCTGCCTCTAATTCCTGAGTGCTCAGATCACAGATTTACACAAGCATACACAACTTACGTTCATTTCTCAAATAGTGAAATTTTACAGAAAGTTTCTACTTGCTTTAAGACTAACACATCCATATATTGTGCTGTTTTTATTTTTAATAATTCAACTGTAATCAACATAACACACACGGAAAACAGTGAACCGGAATGCCCCACAACAGGGAATGAGGAAACATTCATGGTTCTATGAGAAGACAGAGAGAAGCAGAAGATGTTGATTTCTAATCGGTTCTGTGAAAAGTTCCCTTGATTATTCATTTCCACAGCTTCTTTAAACAGAATACACTTGCCCTGCTATCAGCTCTTCCTATCTTATATAGACACATGCATTTCTATACCTAACTTTCAATAAATTTTATTTAAATATCTTATCTCAAGAAACAAAAAAAGCATTTATCACAACTCATTTTAAGTATATTTTATTTATTTAATAGTCTCTATGTAAAAAGCAATTTGATTGATTCATTCCCTTTAGTTTTTAATGTGAGGAACCTCAACCTTCAGTCTTAGAGCTCATTATTAACTCAAGGCCTACTAAATTAAAAATATAATCCAACTGTTTTGATTCCAATACTAGGTATTTAAAATATATTCACATACATGGAAGACAGGGCTAGTAAATAAATGTGGATTGAATAAAACAGTCCATATACACAAAAAGCAGATATCAAAAGGAAAGAGCACAATATGTATTTTTAAATTTTTTGGAACAACACTGTACGTGTGAGTCCTCCCCTAAGACTCTTGTCTCCCAAGTAATAATACTTATCAGGAGCATTGATTCCTTTCTTTGTCCCTGAACAGACTTCATGGCATCCCTGTATAGTAGGCTAGAAACCCACTGTTGTCACTGAGGGCTTGAGGGTCCATGCTCAGAGGCAGCCAATTGAGAAGACACGAATTCTTGGTGTGAAATGTGCCCAGCATGGATTCACCCACGTGGGTTCCAGAGATGCCAAGCATTGCCAATGGAGCTCGTGTAGCACAGAGTCGGGTAAGTAGGTCACCATCAGGACTCACAATTCAAAGCAGCGAATTTCACTCTGGCCCCAGCCTCCCTCCTGTTTGTTTTGGAAAGCTAGAACTGTGTAAAGCTGTGAAAATAAAACAAAGTTTCTACCGTTGATTGATCAGCCAGATTTTTATATCTGGCTTACTTCAGAGTTTGGATGTCCTAAATGGGAAATGAATCTCAGCAACCTGTTTGATAGTTAACTATCAACAGTTCCAGTTGTAAGTCCCAGATTTTCACAGATTTTGAAGGAGTCTGGAGGCCATTAGTTGGGCTCTTTACAGTAGAGGGACTGTCCCTGTGTTAACCACACAGCACAGCCAGGTTAGACACAGCCTGAGAACATGGGTCCCGTTTCAGTGCAGGTAACTTGTTCTTATCATACTTTGGCTACCTATATCTTTTTAGAACTTGAAACTTGATCAGCATTTGTAAATATGGGAGAGTGCTTGTCAAACCTATTTGAGGTGCTAAGGTCAATCTCCAGCATTACTGTCCCCTTTCCATTTCTTTTCATTTATATATTCTTTTCCTTGTATTTATATATGTGCATACATTTTCTTTATAAAGTCTACATACTAAAAGATGATTTTTTATTTGGGGGGGGAGTGGAAACCACCACAAGTTCAGTGGGCAGAAGTCCTATGGGTTGTACTTTCTAATTAAACAAACAAACAAAATAAAAACAAAATGAGCAGAAGAAAAATCACCATCTGGGGTACAAAGCCCTCTCTCTAGAGTTCTAATCGGACCTGTCTCTGTTGGCAGCAAGTAGAGATAAACTTATTACTCATTTTTCTAACCTAAAAATCTAGTAAAGATATCTGAGGTTTTCTGTTTCCAGAATCAATATTCCCCGGGCCACTAAAGTGGTAAAGATTTTCAGCGGGATTCATGTTTATGCATCACGGTGCATTTCGGTAATAAAGAACATTGTCAAACCGCATTATTGGTATATTACAGCATCATCATACACCCACACAACCTAATACAGGCATTTGCTTGTGGCTTTAGGTGAAATAATGCCCTGACTTCAAATTCAGCTCACTCAGAACGACTGAGTCATGTCTTCCTGGTGTGTAAAATGTCCAGTGAGAGTTAGTTTTGTAAAATACATTTACTTTCCAGCCATTATTGCACAGTTTCACACACAGCATAGGTTGGTGCTAACTACTAGCACCTTAGAAATCCAATAAAAGCAATGAGTGCTTCCCAAAGCCTCACAGAAATACCTGTAAACCCCGTCAAATACTGACACCAAGGCTAGATGTAAAGTGAAAAGAGGCTGGGTCTCAGTTCTGGCAACGATTTGTTGTGTTCATTTGACAACATAACGACCTGTTTCTTGCTTTAGTCATTTCAACTTTTGGTTTGTGTTATATCTATCAATTTATGCTAAGAAATTGAGGATACAGTAAATGTGAGACAACACCATGTGTATCTTGCACAAGATACACCAGAATATATCAGTCAGGATGAGTACTCCGAAGTAGGATCATTAATAATATATAGCAGACTTGGCTGTGGATCCATCTAGAATTCTTACATTCTCAAAAGCTGGTACTGAATACTTTCATTTATTGGATATAGCATAAAATAAAAAATAAAGAAAACAATTTTATACATGATATTAAAAAGAATAAAACATTCAGGAATAACGATATAAAAGGAGAACAAATGTATGCTTTCAAACTGTAAATGTTAGAGAAAAGTTATGGAAATTTAAATTATGGAAAATTAAAGAAAACTCAAAGTTTGTGTATATAGATTGGAAGGGTTAATATGATTAGGATTAAACTTATCTTCAAAGTATTACGTAGACTTGAACAACTTCTCTTAAAACCCAAGCTTACTTCCTCACAGAAAGGTAATAATCTATAAATTCATGTGAAATTTTAGAAACCTGGTTTAGTCAGCATGGGCTTTAAAAATTAGAACAAAGTAAGAGTCATGCTTTTCAATTTCAAAACTTACTATAAAGCATTGCTAATCAAGGCAGCATGTTGCCAGCATGAGGTTACGCAGATCAATAGGCTACAATTAGAAGTGTGGAAATAAAAGCACACTTATGGTTAGCTGATTTTCTACAAGCGAATGAAGATCATTGAATGGAACAAGAATAGTCTATTCAACAAATAGCAATGAGTCAAGTAGACAGCACATGCAAAAAGATGAAGACCCCACTTTCTATCGCATAAAAATGAGTGAAAATGGATCACACACTTAAAAGCTGAATCCAAATATACAATCTCCTCTTAGAAGAAGACATCCCCACAGAGTTATCTGTTAAGAAACTTACATAAAGGATGGAGACCACCTCCAGCTAAATGATACAATGGTTGCATGGAACATGGGCTCTGAGATACAACTATGTACAGACAAAAAAAAAAAAAAAAGCATGTGGAATGGGCCCTTGGCACCAGATACCTGAAAGGAAATCTGATATAATTACTCTCCACTTCTGTTACTCAGAGGTCAGGTCTTTTCAACATTTATGGTGACACTCCCATATTACTTCCTTTCCTCTTCTTAGAATAATATAAGAGTTATCTCTAACTATTATGTAATTAGTCAAGTAAATATATTGAGAACATGGGCTGTGCAGTCATATAACAAGTTCCCTTGAATCAGGTCTATGTATAAAATTGTTTGAGGGGGGAACTGAGATAAATGTCTTCTGGTAAATGATGAAAGGTTTCCTCTTCCAGTTGCTGAAATTTTACTACACTGTCAAACCAAGAAGGTTAGTGTGTTAAGGAAAAAGCTGCTGATAAAAAGTATTCTAGAAATGACTTACTGCCGCACTTGTACTTTGAATATGCCTTTGTAGTGGCAGCCCCATTTGGTTAACTAAAAGTAAATTTACTCATGTGTCGTATATTATAAGATGAGTTACAAACATTTATTTCATGCCCTGAAGATTCATGTAGGAGAAACCATATGACACATTTAATGTGTGGAAATTTTATAAATATAAATTTCATTGAAAACACAGATGGAGATGATAGGAGCTCAAAACCAGAATTTTTCTTTAGAGACTTCAGAAGTTACACTTCTGTTACGTACAAAATGTTACAGTGATAGCCCTTAAGACTTTAGTATCATTTAGGAACAGATAAAATTACATCATGTTCCAGTGAAATGAAGATGAAGGTAGAGTACTCAGAAAATAAATTTTGTTAATTGATTTTCAAAGGTTATCATATATGTGAAACATCTAGCCAAATTTTTCATTCAAGTCAGCAAAAAATTATTGCTAACATTTAATCAGTTTATGCACCATTTTACCAAAGCAGGATAAATGGTATCATCACCACCTCCAGTGACAACACACTGATCTCACATTAATTTGATTGAAGGTAGCTTGCCAACATGTCTCGCTGTCTCCATTTGAGAGCACTCAGATAAGAAACGCATAGTGATGTTTAACAGATAGGCCTGGTGACACAAAAGAACACAACTCGTTGAAGAAGTGTAATTATAGTGATTACTTCAGAAAGGAGAGCAGATACATTGATGGGAAGAGGTAAACAGTGCCACAATTGTGGGAGCCCAGGGCCTTTCTGGTACAGCGACAGGTATTCAAGAGAACACCAACCTAACAACAGGAGCACAAAAAGCTGCCCAACAACAATGTGAAAGCACTAAAGGTTGCAAAATGCCTTAAACCGGTTTCCCAAAGTGACTGAACAAAGGTTCCCTCAGTGTTGGGGGAAATTCAATATACCAAATAGATTAGGCATACAGCTAAATTTCACTTCCAAAATTAAATCTAATGTAAGCAGAGGCATCAGGTAAATTTGCTCCAAAGGAACATAATTTACAAAAGGCTGTTTGAAGCTATATTTGTCAGGCTTGGTATCACACACCTATAATACCTGCACTAGAAAGGTAGAGGCTGCAGGATCAAAAGTTCAAGGCCAGCCTTGGATACCTAATAAGAGTGAAACCAGCCTTAAATACAAGAGACTCAGTCTCAAGCACACACATATATCACATGTACACATACTTGCACAGATAAATACACACACACACTCATTTTGTTGTCTCTGAAAAATGAATAGAATGCCAAATATAGTTCTCTATGGGAATAATAGAATGAGAACAGTGGCAGAAGTAGAGTTCATTTCTGTCAGTAATTAGGCATGAACAGTCTCCCAGCACCAACGTTCTCAAGAATTACACCATCATGTGACAAAAGTAGTAGAAACAACTTGCACCAGTGCTCTAGAGAAGAGATGCAGAAAGCATGAAAGCAGTTACTAAGAGGGACCCAGGGGCTGCAGACAAAAATCTTTGACTTGTTTCTCAAAGAAACAAAATTCCAATCTTCCTCACCTCACACAAGTTGGTGAGAGAGATGGACTGGAACTTGGTACCCCTATCAGGGGTGACTTTTCTGTTGATTGCTCTCTTTGAGATACACAAAGATTCTGTCGATATGTAAAATGTCAGAAAAATATATATATAGAAAAGCATGTGGTGATTTTAATGAGAATGTTCCCCGTAGTCTCTGGCATGCGAATACCTGGTCCCCACTAGGTGGCATTGTTTAGAGTAGCTGAGGTTTTATGACCTTGTTAAAGAACCTGTGTCACTGGGGTTGGGATTTGTGCTTATGGTTCCATATATGAGCTGTCAGCTTCCTGCTCCTACCTCCTTGCCTTGACTTCACCATCATGGAATCTAGCCCTCTGGTTAGAGAGCTTAAACTCAAATGAAACTGTTCTCTACAATTTTTCTTCATCATCGTGTTTTATCATGTATAAAAGTAACTAATGCACAGGATATAAAGGAGTACTAAAGACTCCAGGAAAGAAAGAATGTGGGAGCCCAAAAATGTAGGACTCAAAAAGGTGTGATGAGAGGGGAGAAAAAAACAAACAAACAGGAAAAAACAAGGAGCAGGGTGAAACAGAAGACAGACACACACACACACACCTACAACCCAGAACAGAAGAAGTAAAACTGGTGCAGTTGTGAGTCATTTCAATTCAAAGACAGTGTACTTGTCAGAGCTGTAGTGTAAAACCAGCAGTAGAATCTCAACTACCAGGCTTCTTCTCTAAGCTACGAGGAAGTGTCAGAAACCATTCCAAGCAGAGAAGTGCAACTGTAATTTTGCTCTCTGGTTTTGTTCCTTCATTTTGGCCCCGACCCAGGTGAAGCCTCCCTTCAGAATAGGGAGATGACAAAAGGAAGGATGGCGCCTGAGTAGAATCAAAGCAACAGCTATTGTCTACATGGTTGAGAGAGTCAATTCTCATGAGAAATCATTAGTTGCGCCCTGCTCAGGAAAACAATAAAATAGCAAGAGAAAGTTGTCTCTTCATCCTGTTATTATGAATTTAATAACAAAACACGGAAATTCTCTCTCATGTATGCTTGTACACCCACCATATTTTTCGAGACACAGTGTGTAAGTGAACCTAGAATTTCCTGTTTGGGCTAGTATGGCTGGCAAGTGAAGTCCCAGGATTTACCTTTCTGGCCTCACACCCAGTGCTGGGTGTCAGAGATGTACCACTCTGCCTAGATCTTCCAGTGCAGATACTGGGAACTGAACTCAGGTCCTCATGCTTGGATGGCAGAGACTTTACCCACTGAACAATCTTGCAGGTTAAACACAGAAAAAAAAACAAACTAAAAAAAAAACAAAAACAAAAACATCTTAACACTGGGTTCTTAGGAGCAGTTGACATAGTGTAGTATAAACTATACAGTGCACGTATACTTTTCTTGAAGACTTCTTGAACTAGAGTAGCAAAAAGTACTTAAAATACTAATTTATAAAATGACTAGTGACAAGACATATGTCAAAAATAAATGACCTTAATAACTTGTATAAAACTAACTCCATTTACAAAGCCAGTGGCTGCCAATCCCTTGTTTTCCTTATTCTTAAAGACTTGTAATTATAAAATATTTCCCCATGTCTTTTCAGTCATTTGAGTTTACCACATTATTTTTGAAAGGGAATATAAAATGGTGAATTTCACTTTGAAAGAAGCATGGCCCAACTCAGGACTAAATTTCTTAGACGATTTGGTCATAACACCAAATACGTGGACTCTCTTGTTTCTTAGCAAATCGTATTTAACGTTGAAGTATATGCAATCCGGGCCAATTCTTAATGGGCTATTCCATTCATCAACAATGGATGAGCTGACTTTTATAACTAGATCAAAGGCCATTATCTCATACACTGATATCTGAAAGTTGTCAGAGTTTTTTTTTTTTTTAATCCCAATGAAAATAGAATTGTGAAGACGATTCTCCTGCCTGCACCACTGACAACGATGCAACTGGCCAGACACAAAAAAGCACATACTTTCTACAATATCCTCCATTCTCCCTTTTTTAATGCCTGCTAATTGAGTCAGACCCTGGGATCCCAGATCTCCAGCAGGATGCAGCAGATAATACAGAAAGTCATTTTCCACAGAAAGCTTCAACGAGTTCTGACATTATTTTCCTTCCCATTTCTACATCTAAATGTCTTGTGTAGGAAGTCTGGGGGATCCTACATAGGAAAGTTTCCATTTTGCCACAGAGGGTACAGAGAACGTCCACCTGAAGGGATAAAGTCCCTGAAGCTAATGAAGAGAGGAGTCCAGTTGGTTAGCATTCCAGGTGACTTGGGACTGCTAGCCGTGTGCCAGGGCTCCTCACTGAAAAGACCGGCCTGGACATTTTGGCTAGTGCGTTAAGTCTACTTTGCTGCCTCGGCCACTGTCCTGGTGAAGACTTGCTCATCTGCTCCTAGGCAAGGTACAAAGTCCTGAAATGTGATGTTGTTTTTCTTTATGTTAGTAAGTGTGGGGGTACTTCATTAATCAGCATAGGTGACCAGAATTAAAGCCAAAGGTTAAAACAGCATGACTAGCAAATGTACAAGAGAAAATTCAGGAGATGATAGAACATAAGTAACTCGAGCTTATCCCTGTTGAGCATGAAAGGAAAACATTTATTAGGTACTCATTTGCCCATCACTTATCTCATTAAACCTTATTGCCACACTGACAAAGAATAGCTTGAGAAACATTATCGCCTGCAGTCACATAGCTAGGAAGTTCAAGAGGCAGAAATTAAAGACAAATTTGATTTTGTTGCCCAGATGTGCTTACTCTATTACATGAGGAAAGCTGTGCAAGGGAGCAAGGGGCAGGATGGCAAGGAGACTTGAGATTGAATTATTTGTGGTGAAAACATTTCTTTTAGGGTAAAGCCAATACTTTTAATGTTATTTATGATTATTGATGTATTATGCTTATATAGTAATACATAATGAATCCCCAATTGGTATTAAATGATCAAATATGCTAAATATACAATATATATAATATAGCATAAGTATGACATACATTACATTATGTATTTATGTATTTTAAATAATTATGCATGATTTTCATGTATTGTCTATCTCATGTTTTATCTCTCATGTTGGGAGTCAAGTCTTGTTTCTAGAAGGCATAAAAAACTGGTCAGCCAAACCAGCATATTTCTGTAGCCTTTGTAAAAGGAAGAATTTGGTTTGCAACTAAAGACTGGATGGTTTTCTATGCATAAAGAACACAGGCTTCGGAAAGGGGGCTTTGCAACATAAAATTCCCTTTTTTGGTGCCTAGTTGTAACAGACAGATAAACAGTAGATAACAAAATTTTGGGTTTAATTCTCTGCCAATGTATGATTTTGTTTGATAGGATTTCAATACAGGAGCTATTAAAATGCTATCTACCCTATAAAGCTCTAACTATGGAGGACAGTCTCTTGATATTATACGCTGGGTTCAGTGGAGACCAAGACATCATATCAGTCCCCAAAAGTGCTTGCAGATAATGTAGTTAAATATATCTTGGCAAATAATAAAAATGACTTCTGCTTCTTTGCCACTATTTAGTTGATGATCTGAGTCTGACTTAGTTTCAAAACCAAAACTTCTGCTATCCAAAAGCCAGTGATTTGGGAAATTCTCTGTGGTAGAAGGCCGATAAAGGTAAGAGATTGCCTGACAAAGGGAGTCTGTCAGTTTGTACGTTCTGAATGCAAGGGTACTCCTTTCAAAAATTAGAGCTAATATGTGCAAAAATAGAAAAAAAAGTTATAGTGTTGGCACTCAAACAGCTAGCATCAATGTTGGTGGACTTTGGATATACCTTTTGGATCAGCTATATAAAAGACTTCTGGTAGTACTTATAACATAGGCGAACAAATTTATGACATGCACTAATAGATCGAGCTATGGTCAGTGTTATGACATTCGGATAACTCGAGATGCCAAGAAATTTCCAAAGTGCCAATTTAAAAGGATCTAATCCAAGAAAAACATACACCTCATAATACATACTTCCTTAAAGAGAACTCAGACTGCTCCGTGATCAAACTCAGTTATTCTTCACAGACACCCACAATTACTGTTTTCATGCTTCCAGTTAAGCAGCTCAAATTGCCTAAAACTTTGGTAATGACTACTTGGCTGTGTTTGAACGGAGGTCATCTGCCCCTCCATTCACAGCTTGCGTCCCATTTAAGCACATAGCTTGGAGTTCTTTGCAATGAACACCAATCAAGATACAAAATAACATTTTAGCAAATAATCTTGTCACAAATTCCATTACACAGTAAAAGCTAAATAAAAAATAACAGCTTTCCTGCCTGTATTTAAAAATTTAGAACACTTAGTGTCAGGCAATTCAGAGAAGGGGATTCGACAAAAGCAAGGCAGATGCAAACCCATTAGCGAACAGACTGCCACCAAATGGAACGTGTTTTAAACTAGCACTGAAAATTAGCACTTTGCTTAGGAATAGGATTTCCCTATACAATTGTCATATATTTTCCTACAAAATTAGATAATTTTACTGTTCTCCTTACTTATATGTAAACATACTCACCCAAATACGAACTGAAGCATAATATCTCAGTTCAAACATTTACACAGTCAAAAAATCTTGTTTAGGTTAATTAGCATATATTCTGCTTAAGAAGTTCACTTAACCTGGCTTGCTTAAGAGAAAATAAAATGAAGTATAAATATTTCATTTCCCATACCTGGACCCTACATATGCACTATGAATTTCTGCATGCTATCATTTCTGTATTTGCTGAGCAAATTTTATTTGTTTCCACTTACAGAAAGTCAGTCACTTCTACGTACACTGCTATTTAGAGGTTCACAGATGGAACCTGGGGGAGATGAACTAAGAAAGGCCAGTATATGCAAGACTTGACCAATTACTATAGTACAAAGGAATCCTAAGTGATTTCGCCTTTGACCAAAATATTTTGAGCATACATTCTTCCTGCAGCACATTATTTTTATTAGATACACACATTAATTAACATCCATCAATTTGAAAAGAAGTTTATGTAAATAAAGGCACCTATTCTATAATAAAGTTAAATATATTAAATAGTTTTATAGATAAATGTTCTCAAAAAAAACACGTGAAGAGATAGACTCATACACAGACATCTGCTATTAAGGTGTGCAAGACTTGAATATCATACCAACCCAGAGCTACTAAATTATTATTCTACCTCTTGCTCCAGCACAGTTTCTGGAAACCAGAAGGTGGGGATAATGAGTGGAAAATATTCATTCACTCTCATTCTTTCCTTCAATCTATGTTTAACGTCTGTCTTTATCCACACAATGTATGGAGACTATAATCAAGAGATATTTTGGCTTAGCTTCTTTAGGTGTACAGATTTTAGTATGTTTATCCTCTCTTATAGGTCTAGTACCCACTTATAGGTGAGTATATACCGTGTGTGTGTTTCTGCTTCTCGGATACCTCATTCATTTGCCTGCAAATTTCATGATTTCCTTGTTTTTAATTGCTGAGTACTATTCTGTTGTGTAAATGTACAAGAGTTTCGGTATCCATTCCTCTGTTGATGGACATCTGGGTTGTTTCCAGGTTCTGGCTATTAAGAATAAAGCTGCTATGAACATGGTTGAACAAATGTCCTTGTTGTGTACTTGAGCGTTTTTTTTTGATATATGCCTAAGAGTGGTATAGCTAGATCTTGAAGAATCACTATTCCTAATTGTCTGAGAAAGCGCCAGATTGATTTCCAAACTGGTTGTACAAATTTACATTCCCACCAGCAATGGAGGAGCATTCCCCTTTCTCCACAACCTTTCCAGCATGTGTTGTCACTTGAGTTTTTGATCTTAGCCATTCTGATGGTGGTGAGGTGAAATCTCAGACAAGAAGGAGGACCTGGGGTAAGATGATCAATCCTTACTTATTAGGACAAATGGGATGGACATTGGAAGTAGGAGAAAACGAGAAGCAGGACAGGAGCCTACCATAGAGGGCCTCTGAGAGACTTTACCTAGCAGTGTTTGAAAGCAGATGCTGAGACTCATGGCCAAACTTTGGGCAGAGGCAGGGAATCATATGAAAGAAGAGGGAGTTAGTAAGACCCAGAGAGGACAGGAGCTCCACAAGGACCAAATATATCTATCTGGGTACAGGGGGTTGTCTGAGAGTGATTCTCCAACCAAGGACCATGCATGGATATAACATAGAACCCCTGCTTGGATGTAGCCCATGGCAATTCAGTATCCAAGAGGCTTCCCTAGTAAGAGGAACAGGGACTGTTTCTGGCACGAAATGTGTGGCTAGCTCTTTGACCTCCCCAAACCCTGTGGGAGGAGCAGCCTAGCTAGGACTGCTCCTCTAGCAGCCTAGAGGAGGACATTGCAGCCAGCCCTGATGAGACCTGATAAGCTAGGGTCAGATGGAAGGGGAGGAAGACCTCCCCTATCAGTGGATTTAGAGAGGGGCAGGGAGGAGATGAGGGAGTGAGGATGGAATTGGTAGGGAATGATGGAGGGAGCTACAGCTAGGATACAAAGTAAATAAAGTGTAATTAATATAAAAAATGAAAAAATAATTAAAAAATAATAAAACTATTATCATCTAAAAATACTGATATGTCGTATGCATGCATGTAAACATCTGGATAAAACCCATTATTTTATGTAATTACTATGTGCTGATAAAATAGAGGAATATGTTGTATCCTGAAAAAAAAAAGATATTTTGGAACCAGGTTTTTAGACTACAAACTTTGACCCCACCACTTACTATTTTCTGACTTTGGGCATTTAATTCACCTCTCTGGCCCACAATTTTTTTATCTGCAAAGTGGTACCTGCCACCTTGTAGGTTATTTTGAGGATTGAGGAATCTAATATATGTAATGTACTTAGCACAAAACCAGGCACAGGGTAAGCCCTCGATCCACATCAAATGTTCTATCAGAGGTTCTAGGAAGCTCTGTAGGCTTTTTCCTCTTATTAAAATGTTGACTTACTATCAGATAACAAAACAGCTTAAAAGTAGAAAAGAAACAATCAGTCATTTTAATATCAAACTGAAACAATATTTTGCTTTCTTTGAAGTTTCATCTCTCATTGCCCCTGTTAAAAACAAAAATGTGATGATAGCATCATCTCTTTCTAGAATCAGATACTAGTTTTAGCTTATTTGTGATTTATTGATTACTTTAAGGCATTAGTATTAATATTTCAAAATATGATTGACTAATGTTTTGTGTCAGAAAGTTATCTATTTTTAAGTACTCAATTTTAAAATATTTATATGATCTCAATCTATCCAGGGTAGTTCGAACCCTTCAACAATTAAGCCCTATGAGTGTGATGGAAGTGAAGAGGGGGAGGAAGGGATTGTGGCTATCGAAATTTAATTCTTTCAGTAAAGTTCTAATATACTCTCTCAGATCATCTCTCCTGTTTCTTGCATTTAAACAATAACAGAAAGACACTGGACTTTTTTTTTTAAGGTTCTTGTCTAATGTCATCCAAATAATCCCTGATTATGGACTTAGGTTTGCATAAATGTCTGCAGAACTAGAGCCAAGTATTAATAGGAATAGAAGACAAATCTGAATAGTGAGGTGCTCAAAGAGGCTCACTCTGAATAGGCAAGGCACTTGACCCTGGAATAATCGTGAGGATTTAGAGAGAGATGGAAAACAGGAGGTTTCCTGTAGAGCTTCATTAAGGCATCCTAGTCCTCCTTTCAGCGCTGATTCCATTCTCTTTCCAGAGCTACTCTAGTGATTGTAATTCTGAGGAGCCCTGTGTAATTATTTAAAAGCAGAGCTATGAAAATGACCAAAAGTCCCTTTTAAGTTCTAACTGTTTACAGGCAAGAACCTAATGACTAGGTGCAAAGTTTGGGATGGCACTGGGCACTTTAAAATTAAATCAATTCCATTATTGATGAAGATGCTGCCATATTAATCAGGATCCCACACACCCTCAAAGGCATCAGCACTGGACTCTACGTTATTTTTTCAGATAACATAGGGCTCGCAAATTCTGTCCTTCTACTTTAACAATATGTAAAAGAAAAAGAATAAGTGAGGTTATTTTATTAACTCACCAAGAGGTGTATATGTGTCCACACCTGAAACATATTATTCCATTCTAAGAAATGTTTTTCTAGTTAGGAAATAATGTAGTTCAGGCCTTGACCTTTTTTATTTTTAATTTACCTATTTATTTTTCATATAGCATTCAAACTGCATATGTGCCTGCACACCAGAAGAGGGCACCAGATCTCACTATAGATAGTTATGAGCCACCATGTGGTTGCTAGTAATTGAACTCAGGACCTTTGGAAGAACCTCTGAGCCATCTTTCCAGGCAACAGCTTTGACCTTCCTTTAAGCTATAGTAGCTAACATTTGACAAATGATATGAGTTTAGATGCTGCTGATAGCCCACATGGCTCCTAGTTATTCAATTAGTGACACTCTCATGTATTAAGCACTATCTGTGCTAGGTGACAGAGCTATAGGTAGGTAGACAGACAGACAGACAGACAGACAGATAGATGAGAATCCAATGATAGAGACAAGCTACAAGATTACACACTATCAAATTATTTCTAGATTCTGTGATGAGATTTGCAACTGTAAAAAGAAGACAACAGCATGTGTTAGGTTTTCAGTTGACAAACCATACCCAACTTTTGGAAACACCTCATATGTCGGACCTACTCCACACTCTTAATCTCTCCCACCTAATGCAAACCAACAGTCTTCATCACTAATTGTTTCCACTGCACTGGGAAAATAGCCACATCTTTATAATTTATTAGTTAAAAAGCCATTTTCATAGGCTGTATTGGAAAAAAAGGTTAGGTTCCAGAGCCTTGAAATGGACACTCTAACTTCCACATAAAATCTCAGTATCTCTGAGACAAAAAATGAACTTTGAATGATCATAATGCCTTCTATAATGAAACAGCCAATATACCACACACAAACACATGTCCAGATCTACATTTGCAAAAATAAGCCTCTTTTCTAAACACTCCAGGCAGAAAAGGCATTTCGGGTTTCACTAATATTCTGGAGGTACTTATAGCATAAGTGGATTGAGCTAAGGAATCTTTCATTGTTTCTTCAAGACCTTTTATACAAGTCCTCTATATTGCATCAAGGTTAAGAACACTATTTCAAATCAAATGACTCTGATTAGGAGGAAGTAGAATTTTTTGTTATTTTGTTTTTTTTTTGCAAGTCATCAAACAAAAATAAATAAATAAAAATAAAACTAGCATTAGGAACCAAACATACCTCTCAAGTCTGTTCACGTACAGAGTAAATAACATCATTACTTTGTGAATTAATATTACCCAACGGCTGCCAACTTCTAACCCCCAGAGATATCCAATTTTGAGAGAGAGACAATTTAGAGACTGCTTAACTTTTTATCTTGATGCTGATATGTGATTACCTTATAGTATTCATTAGCTATCAGGAGTTCCAAATAGCCAGGAGCTTTCAGATAAGCATTATGACATGTTACCCTAAGTCAAAGCCAGACTGGAAGGGAAACTTCTGCTTGTAATAAAATACTGTGATAGAAACAGGAAAGTAACCCATAAAAGCACAAAACTTGAAAGGCTGCAGGTCTGCCCAGCATAGTCAGGTTTTGGAATAAACCCTTAGTTGTAGTTCACAGAGTCAGACTCCAATCCTGTAGGGGTTCTTCAGGCTAAACTTCTGTTGTGCGCCATGCCTGAATAGAATAGGCTGTCTCCACCTCCCCAATGAGAAAGCTGGGGCACGATATATGGCCGGCGTGTTTGGGTTCGAAATCTACTGGGGCGTCAGAAGCTAAACTACAAAATCATTAAAACTGCTTCTAGTGGGCATTATTTCCCTCTCTTTCATCAATAAGGAAGCAGGCAGGCCCCTCTGTACTATTTCACAGGATAGGGATGGTTGCTGGAGCCAGATTGTCAAGCGCTGCTTTTTAAAATAGCGGTGCCCTTATCATAGTAAAACTGGCCTGCTGAGTCCAAAGGGAAGTTGGCCTCATCTGCCTTTAGAGCCTAAGAAGAATTTAAAATGTAAAGGTACTTGGCATGATTCCAGCTGTTGCCTACTACAGATACTTTTAATATCTACTCTTTATTGATCTGAAGGTATACGGATAAGCAGATATATGCTGTAAATGGAAAATAGAAGGCCATCTTTAAAAGTCCAATAGACTGAAAGCAAACAATAAGAAACCTGTATTTTTCTTTTGTCCACTCAAAGAATCTGACTTTTACTGGACCCCAATCCAGCAGGGAAGAGAAAACACACAAATGAGTGGCAAAGCCTCATCTCATTCCTTATGATGATGAAGGGAAAGAAACTTCCAAAAAGAAGAAATATTCCTCATAAAGACAGAATCTGAAGCTATTTTCATGTGGAGTCCACTTTTCTCCTAATCCACAACAGTTTATTCATTTCAGTTTGAAGGCACCATAGAAGTCTATTGTATCAGACTTCCTCACTTTCAACACAGCTAATTAGCAGGGATAATACAATCATTCTCAAAGTGGCAAAATACTGGCCTGAAAACAGACACTAATAACTTTCCGTGAAAAATAGTGGAGAAATGCATAGAATGTGTCATAAGAGACATTCTCTTAGAGTGTTGGGGGAAGTAAAGGATCAGGCTGGCAGAGAGAAAGACAGAGACAGAGAGAAAGGGAGGGAGGAAGAGAGAGGGAGAGGGAGAGAGAGAAAAGGAGGGAGAGTGGGACAGGCACAGAAACAGAGAGAGACTGAGACAAAGAGATAAACAGCTAGACCCAGATAGATACTGAGGAGAGAGACAGAGAGACAGACTTACTGAAACTCTGAAAATGAATCTGATGGATTCTTATGTGAAGTAGAAAACTCAAGAAGACTCCTCCAGCAGTCCAATGAGACACAAGAGAAGGTGGCTATTTAACAGAAGCCTGCATGTGACCAGCAATGAAATCAACTAAGCCAAAGACCACGTTAAGAGGGAAGCAGGTTCCTTTAGTCATTTTAGGAAAGAGGAAACCAAGCAGAATCATTCACACTTCTTCAGTTTTTCTTTCTTTTTTCCTTAGAATCATTCACACTTGATGAAAAGATTTCAAAAACATGCAAAGGATGGGGGAGGGTCAGACTGTATTCAATTTAAGATTCTGAAAATGATACATGTGCGTAGAGTAATCTTGTGATTTGAAGCATAACGATGACATGTAAATTTTAGTTTGTGCTGAGCTCCCTAGGTGAAATACAAAGGCTGTGCTGAGAGAGCTGTAGCAACATTTACCTCATCTAGTCGTTTTTAGACAAGGAAGTTAAAGAAAGAAGGGAGATGGACTAGATAGAAATTAGCATCAGATCATCAAAAAAAAAAAAAAATCACAGCACTCTTTTAGAAGGAATGAATGTGCCCTGTGCTGAATAGATATTCCTGGGATTGTCTTAGGGAGGACATGGCTAATGGTATTACTTCTTGTCTTTTCTTAATATGTAGGAGCAGTCCTTAGGTATCTCATAGTTCTGTCTGTGGAAAGTTCACCTCTGTGGAGAGGATCGAGTGCTAAGACCCAGTAGGTCAATTCAAAGGGTCTGGTCTCTAGGGCACATGGGTGTAGTGAAGTTATTAACAGATCTTCTTAGGAAATTGCTCCCTATATTTTCTGTCTCATGTCTTCAGATACCATCAGTGAGAAGAGAGTGAAGAAACACTTGCTGCAAGCATCAATTCTTTCACACTTGATTACGTTGTTCTGTGTGTCCTTGAACACTCAGTCAGCAACTCTCAGTGGCCAGCATATTTCACAGCAGGGAAGGAATCTAAACAGCCTTGCCAGGGAGCCACAAAGAGCCTCCACCCCTGGAGCCAATGCTCTAACTTCATTTTTTTTTTCCTATTTGGACTACTCACATATTCTGTGATGATTAAAAAAAAAAACCACAATCTTAAAAAAGAATAATATGTAATTTGCTCAAATTAACATTTGGGAAATAAACTAGGAAGCAATAGAATGAAAAATAGAATAATACAAAACAAAAAATTATTTCTAGGAAGTACTCAAATCATTCACACAATGATTTGAGACAGATTAACATATTTATCTCAATTGCCCACCTAAGTTATAAGAAATACCCAAAGTATTCTTCACATATATTACCAAAGTTATTCCCCTGTATGAAAGAAACCCTATACTGTCCTGTGCTGGAAAGTGGGGTGAAACTTTCCCGGGGAGACAGCATCCTTGGAAGCCTAAGAAAACAACTGGACTGTCCCAGGATACTGACCAGAACTCAATGTGGAACTCACTGAAAACCTAGTTCTCAGGGTAGCACAGAACAGAAACTCATCAGGTCTCTGAAGAATTCTGATCGATACTGTGAAGAGCTAGAAATCAAGTGACTTCTAGGAAGGAACAGGCTAACTATTCAAAGTTAGCAATGATAATTAGATACTGCTTGTTCAGAATCAAAAAACCAACAGACTGTTTTTGTTTTCCCTAAACTAACTGTGGTCTTGTCCCTGAAGTATCTGGGATTTATAATAGTGTGGACCATGCTAAAACTCAAATTGTAATCATGGTATCAAAACACAAATATAATATACATATTATATTATCTGTATATTATATAATATATATTATAAAGATTATGTATATACATATCAGTAGGCATAAATGCAATTCTGATGTACTAACAAAATTACAGGGGAAAAATGTAGCACACTTTCTCAAAGGATTAAGGAAAAACTGACTTGTGGAGATTTTTTAATCTGATTACGTGAAAATAGTCAACTTCTTCAGGGATTTATCTGTTCTCTTAAGAACTCTGAGTAGTCTAAATGGTTCTATGGTGTCATCTTATTCTAAATATTCGTAAAAGCATTCACTGCAGCACAATGTAATTCGAGCAGGAAAGAATTGATGTGCAGGTTGGCTCAGTCCCTTCTCACTGACGGTATCTGATCTAATAGGTGGGAAATGTGCTGAATGGTCAGCATACATTTCAGTGTAAAAATCACTACAGTATAGAAATATTTATGGAAGTGCTGACAACATATCAATTAATCTTGCCTACGAGATACAGAGAATATTCAATCCTTCATAAGTCGAGAAAGCACCAAGTCAAGCCCAAACTGAATTCCACGCACTATGCCACAATGCCACTCAGTGAATATTTTCACCTCTAGTGGACTGGCTAGTCAGTCCTACTTGTGATTTCGCCAGTAGACTGAGTAACAGGGGCAGCAAACAAAACTGTGTTTCTAGTGTGGGGCCATTCACGGGAACCATGAAAGTAGAGAAAAGGACACAAAAGGAATTACCACGTTATTGGTCAAAGGGACCCCTTTAAAGCTGGATAAAACAGGACAGAGGAAGGTAAAGTCTAAAATCCACATGAATCATTTCTCCTCTCTGTCGTCTGACAAGGTTTTTAAAGATTTATTGATTTTAATTTATATGGATGAGTGTCTGCCTACCTGTATGGATGTGCTCCCCTTGTGTGCCTGCTGCCTGAAGAGGTCAGAGGAGGCTGTGGGATCCCTTAGAACCCAAGTTACAGACGGTTGTGAACTGCCATGAAGGTGCTAGCTAGGAAGCAAACTTGGGTCCTCTATAAGAGCAGCAAGAGCTCTTAGCCACTGAGCCATCTCTCTTGCCTAGAGAACAAATGAGTTTGTGTACTGTTGAACTTCAGGCAGGAGGAAGAATGGGAGGGAAAGCCAATGAGTTACCTTTGCATTTTTGATAAAATGGCCCGCGACTTGTTAAATACTCCATTTTTGAGTAATTACCACCGACTTCTCATTCACAAAATAGATGTAATTACACCAAAGCACATACGTATTTGTGTGTGACAGTGGGAGAGGTGTAATTTGATGAAAAAGAGAAGCAGGCCTTACTAACCAAAGGAATGGTCCTCGAGGCACAGTATTAAGTGGACTCCTAAGTCTAGTAAGGTTCTAATGATGGCGAGTGTTGCCCCTTTAAACACAAGAACAGTGAAAACAGAAGAGACCCCTTGAACTGCCTTCCTTTATACTCTCTCCTTCAGCTGGATTCCTCCCTTGCAATGCTCTTCCAGCTACACAGATTCTGAGTATCTTTATATATCTCCATAGGTCCAAATTTCTAGAGTGTTCTAAAAAACATTATGTATAAAATCAATTTATGTGATTCTTTTAAAAATTTAAAGGCAGAAAAAGCTCACTGAGCCATTTATTAATCATAGATATTCTTCCAAAGCAATCAACATTTCCACACATATATTTATATGAACAGTCACTACCAAAACATTATTCCATGCCATTTTGGTTTATTTCTTGAAACCCCTCTAACTTTATCAGTAGGTCAAACAAATTCAACTTGGATCCATAGTGTTGCTTAGCTGTTTCCTCTGGTTTAAAAATTAAGCTCTGTGTGTCAACATTGTAACTACAAAATGCAACAGGCCACAGATTTCTGCTGGAATGCATTCACTATTTCTACTCAGTTCAATGTTTCGATTATGTGAGCTCTGAGATTGCCAGCTCACAGGCCGGTGGCTGTTAATTTGGAGGCAACCTGGAAATAAGCCGAAGCCAGCCCCTTTATCTAACATGACTGGCTCCTAGGAGGAAGCTGGTCCCCAATGGGCTGGCAAAATGCACTGTAGATTTGTATAGTAATTCAGAAGATAATTGATTATTTGCCAAGAGATTGTTGAGAGTTGCCACTTACTATTATTTTTCGTAGCCACTCCAGGGACACACTTCCAATTTCACAGTCTTTTGCACATTGTGGACAGTGGCGTTTCATTTCTTGCAGGAGAGTGCACTGCTCTCTTTCTACTGCAGTTACGCTAGTGGCTCAGGCCAAGCCAGGAACTGTGTATGGAGAGAAAATGCCTTCACTTACATTTGCACAGTTGAAGATCTGGCAAGGAAATTAGGGGAAAGCCATTCTACAAGTGAAAAGAAAGAGAGAAACCAGTGTGTCTCCCATCATACATGGTTTTTCTGAGGGATGGTAAACATTCTTGAAGACATCAGGCTTTAATTGTTTATGGATTACCTCTCTTTATTTTACAGCTGAAATACGAGTTTCTAAGGGAGTCAAGGAAAATTTGTCAGGAAACAGTTGTTTTCCTCCTACAGACTAACGTTCCTGCAGGCAATGCAGCAAATGAACCAATATGAATGTTTCCTTCAAAACACAGGAATCTTTTATCTATTTAGGAACAGATCACACAATATAACATGCTGAACTATTTCTATTAAGCCGAAAGATGACAAAAAATTGAAAAGAACAAATCCATTATAAAGAATTCATATCGGCTGCTTTGTGAGCAATCCATAATACACCATATTGTGCAAACTATAGGAGATGATGACCCAACAATACAGAATGTAGAGAGGGCTTTTGACAACAGAAAAGCATAAGAGAGAGCATCATTTAATGCAGAGTGGAAAAAAATGATCCTGAATTCTTTTTCCTCCTTTATTTGTTGTATCACTTTGTAAAACCTCTCTATGCCTTGCTCTCTTCATCAGAAAGATGAGACCTATGGTTTTACTTTTATAAAGTGCTTTAGGATTTAGGAGAGCCCAGAATGCATTATATGATGAAAGTCACCATGGTGCATATCACATGACTGAGGCAGAAAAGGATCCAGGACCCTAAATCAAAACATGAATCAGCAATGAACATTCATTTTGTTTGTTTAAAACCCTAGGATGTGCAAATATAAGTCAGAATTGCAGCTGACCCCCTTGCTTTACAATCACTTTACTCTGTCTGATTTTGCTTTTGAAATCTGAGTTTAATAAAAAGAACGTGAATTCAGGAAAGAGTAACGGTTGGCTGTCTCCCAAGAAAAGATGAAGTCACTGTAGAGTGTTACCAAGAGGTATATTAACTCATGGAACTACACACACACACACACACAAATGACCACAGTTAGAAGGTACTGTCCTTTGTCCTCTCCCTCACTCAAGCCTAATCCTATGCTATACAATTGTATACACCAAGGGAACAATCAACAAAAGAGGAACTATCTCCTCTAATTGACCTACATTACATGGCTTTTGGGACCAAAGGAGAACCAGAATCAGGGGGACTATGAACTATGTGTTGGACAGGTCAATATTAAATAGTCCAAGGTAGGACTTCTACATTCAGTGCTTATTCTAGCCATTAACTTGCTGCTTCATTGCCAGCAAACCCTTAAACCTGTCTCCTTAGCTGACTCAGATAACTGAGAAGTAAGGGATTAAGTTTGAGTTACCAATCTCCTCAAGACCTAGAATTATATTTTTCTTTGTGCACATATATAAAAACTGGGGATCTGGCATACAAGCTATATTAGGGAAGGATAAAGGTATGAAGGTAATTTTGGGGTCAAAGCAAGCCTAGTACTAGGATGGCTGAGTTAATTTTTAAAAAGGCTCATAGAAGAGTTAATGGAACAACCAGGACATTCTGATAGGTCATATTCAATGGAATTGCTACAAATCAACCAAGTTGAGTCTAAAATTAAATACATTCGAAAATGGGGAAAAAACAAACCACTAAAACTCATAAAGCATGATTCTCAAGCACAGTTGCTCGGTAGATAAACTCACTCAGTACACGCTGTTTATTAACTGACTGTCACACCCTGTGAAGCTGCTCTCCTTTCTGCATCCTCTATTTTTGGTTAGTGTTACCCCAGAGGCCCAGTGTCCAGAAATAGCAACTCTGGTATCATCCTTTCTGATTCATCTGCATGGTGAACCATTTAGCATTCACACAGACTCTATAATACAGCTAAGTTCCTCTCTGACTTTGTTTCCTACTGTGTATTCTTTCCTTGCCTCCCACATTTATATCATTCAGGTCTTCATCATTTTTTTTTCTATTGGCTTCCAACTCATCTCCACATCTTTAAGTTCCTTTTTACGATTTCCTGTAACAAAACATTTTTTAAACATAAAAACATATTTTCCACCAGGATAGCAACTACTTACACTTATTGGTCTTCCCAGAGGAGATGGTGTAAGCTTCTCAGTGGCAAACACTGGGCTCTTACTGCCCATATTCCCAGCCCACATCCCTCCTGTCTCCACTCACACGCTATGCTCTCCTGAAAGAACAAATATTTGCAGACATTCCCCCAGGTACTGCACACCACTGTGCCTTGACATATGTTAGTATCTCCATCTGGAAATCCCTGTTACTTTCCTAGTGTTTACCTGGAAAATCCCATTCATCTTTTCAAGCCCAAGTAAATCTTGAATCCACTAAGATTCCCCCAACTCCACATTCCCCTTGGAGCTAATCACAGACTTGCCTGTTGTCGAGTGCACGCTTTAATTTAATTGTTTATTTACCTTCTTCCACTTCAAGACTGTGATCATTTGGAAACAGGATGTTCATGTTAATCATCTCTCCATACCTAGCACAGATCCCAGAAGATATAAGGTCCTTGGTATGTATGTAAAGTTGTGAATGAATGAATAAACAGTCAAGCAAACCTTCATATACTTATACTTGTTTCATTCAAGCTCTAACACAACTCACGGAAAGATACACAAGAAAACAAACCAACCAAAACCAGAAAACCACTTGCATATAACAAACAAGAAAAGTACATGATACGGATAAGAATTACTTATCACTTATTACTTATGGTCAAAATAAGAATTACTTATTACTTATGGTCAAAAAAGGCTTTTCCCCACCCATTGTGACAACAACTGACTCAAATAATTTACACTGAGTCATTACTGTTGCAATAGATTAACAAAAGTTCATACTGAGTGGCAAGTACTCTCTAGGAAAGTTTGGTGATTTCAGGTTCCCACAAGTAGGTATCAGTGTTGCAGACTCTGAAGCAAGAGTCTGGGAGAAATAATGTGTACATAGGACAAAATTACGTTATCCAATAGTCTCTTCAGCTCATACTTGCCAGCTGGACATTTAAGCAAAGCAAGTACACAATTAGATATAGGATATGACTAGTTTGAGAGAAAAGAATCATGAATAAATGTGCTTAAAGATGCCATGTGGTTGAGAGAAAGCCACCAGGAAAGCATGCTGAATGATCAAACCTTGGGGGACACTCTAGCATGTTTGATTGGTGACAGAATAACAACTTGAAACAACTGCATGGTCAGGCTATGAAAAGCAAAGTAAAACAAACAAATAAACCAAAACAACAACAACAAAATGCCAGGGAGTGCACAGTAAACTAATGACCGAAACTAAAAAGACAATGTCCATGAAGGAGGAAACAATGGTCAACTTTGCTGAACTTCACCTAAAGCTTCTGTAAGATAAAATTTTCCACTTGTCGCACCCATCTTACAGGACCACATCTGATGCTTGACACAGGAATGAAAACATGAAATCCCTACTTAACTTGAAGCCCTGCTCTTCCTATGGAATAGTGAAAAGAGATATAATGCTAATAATGTTTTTCTTCCTATCCTTGGTTAGCAAAGCCTAAAAGAAGCAAAGCTTAGGAGACATTAGTGTATATTTCAAAAGAACTTCATAATGGCATAGTTGACAGAGGAACAAGCATGTCTACTAACTTAAGGAAAAGAGACCATCTTCTTTTCATATATTTCACTTTGGGGTTTTGGGAACAGACAGAGACCCTCATATTTTCAACTGTTGTCCTGCTGATTTTCAGACTGAGGCTCCCTCGTTCTGTTTTGTGTCTTAATCAACATAGTCACTCAATTTACTTATTTACATTTTGAAAGTGAAAAATATATGACTGATTAAAAACCACTCAAAATGTGTACCCAGGTTCCTAACAGCAGTAAAACATCATCTTCAGCCTATAACAGCCTAGAGAGAAGCATATGTGTCAGTCAATATAACGGCATCCATGGATAGCTACCTTCACCATACAAGTATAAAATATGTATTTGACTCTATCTATGTGATCATCTAAATGAAGCTCTAATTGTTATATTTATGGTTGGAAGGAAACTGTAAAATATGTAGATGGAAGGTACAATGGAATGGCACATTCTATAATCAAACTGACAGTCAAAGCAGAGCTAAATAAAATTATTTCTTTCTTTTCTTTCTTTTTTTTAAAATTCTGTATCTCAGAAATCTGTAGCAATCTTACAAAAAAAATACCTTAACAAATTGTACACTGCTGTGCAAATACCCAAGAAAACTACTATGTACATCAATGGTGCCTGCCTCAACTTCCTTTGTGACAGAAATGTTTCTTACTTTTTTCTAATTGCTGAGGACACCTATGATTAACTTCATTTCCATACAGAGACGACTATTATAAATGGAAACATTGACATTCACTTTGAGAGAGAATTTTGCCAAGTATCCAAGCTGGGCTTAACCTCTCTGTAGTCCAGGCTGATCTGCAACTCATGGCTATTATCTTGCTCTTACTTCCCACAAGTGCTGGAATTACATGTGTATACAAGTGCACCTGGCATGACACCTAGCAAAAGTTGTCCGATTCTGTGTCCTCTAAGTGTGTCTATGTGTGTACTCAAAATTGCATGTGCTTGCGTGTGCATCTGTGTGTATGACTATGGGCACCTGTGCTATTGCTGCAGTATAAAGGTCAGAGAGGGACGTCAGAGGCTGCGTCTTAACTTTTCACCTTGTTTGAGACAAGGTGTCTTTGTTGTAGTTCCACTGAGAGTGGCTGGCTAGCTGAATCTTAAGCATCTGGGGATTTTCCTGTGCTCCGGTGGGAGTGTTGAAATTCCAGGCACTTGTGCAGTTCATGTGAATTTTACATGGGTTTTGAATGGTTGATTTGGGTTCCTCACAACTGCACAGCAGGCACACAGACCCACTGAGTCATCTCCCTAGCCTAATGTTCAAATATTTTATGAAGGAAAGAAAGATCTAAACCTATGAATGAGTATCTCTCAATTGTTTTTTTTTTCTAATTATGCAAAAGAAAAAGATGTCCCAAAAGGTAATTCTGGTGGACAGCAAATTTTAGCTTTAACAAAACTAGAGTGATTTGCTTGGGTACACCACAATAACTTATAATGATACTAATATAAATGTGATTCTTTTTTAATTTTCATCTGCCACAACAGATCATGTCAAATACTAACAATATGAAATGTTATTCCTGTCACACACACTTGAGATTTCTGTGGAAATCGTATGGTAAAAGTTGTCTTTAAAATGGGTCTTTCTTTTGTTTGTTTGTTTGTTTTTGTTGTTGTTTTGAATCAAAAATCCAGAAGTCTAGCAACATAGAAACCAGTGCTAGAAAGGTAAAAATAATCACTCAGTTACCATTGCTCCGAAATATACATAGTACGGTGTTATCATCTATAAATCACAGTGAGTTCTGCCTGCACCCAGGTTTGGAGTCTAGACCTGCCCCTTTGTATTTAAATTTCCTGCTATTCAATTTTAATTGCTTTGCAGATCTCACTTCTAGCATCGTTTTATTTAGCTTATTGATAAAAACATAAGTGCCTAGTTTTAAAATTTGTCCATAATCTTTCATGATACATTAAGTAATTTCAGCGACTTACCTTCCCTTAATTACAGTAAACATGTGATCTGATGTGTGCAAAAGACATGCATGCACAATACAGTAAAACAGATTTGGCAAACAGTGACTGATTCTGGCTTTTTGCACAAGCCTTTTTGATAAGATGGTCTGTTTATTTTTCAAGAATCCTTTTTAACGGATGTAATTGGGTTATTTTAGGAACATGATTAGTTCATCAATAATACTTAACCAACCATAACATCAAGATCAGCCTGGCATGGCAACTGCTATAGAATATGATGACTCACACCATCTATGTTGCTGGAAAGACTAGCAAGTATCATTTTACAGTTTTACAGGACAGGACACCAGTTTGTGGTTACTTCAGATGCAACACAATCAGTCCTGATGAGTGCTCCAGACCCAGCGCATGAACGCTGCTAGCTGCCATCATTCATTTCTCTGTGCCTCAGCCACTGGCAGATATTCAGTGTGAAGCACATTTGGAGGGGGATATGAAAAGGAGACAGGAATGGAAGAGAGGCACAGACACAAAAGAACTAGCCTCCACAGTGGACTGTCTCCATTTTTCTTTTATATTTATTTATTTTATTTATGACAATTTATTCATTTTTTATCCCAGCTATAGCCCCCTGTCTCATCCCCTCCCTACCCCAGCCTTCCTCCTTCATCTCCTCCCCAAGTCCCCTGATAGGGGATGTCCTCCTCCCCTTCCATCTGACCCTAGCCTATCAGGTCTCATCAGGACCGGCTGCACTGTCTTCCTCTGTGGCTTGGTAAGGCTGCTCCCCAAGCAGGGGGAGGAGATCAAACAGCCAGTCACTGAGTTCATGTCAGAATCAGTCCCTGTTCCCCTTACTTGGGTAACCACTTGGAGACTAAGCTACCATGGGCTACATCTGAGCAAGGGTTCCAGTATATATCCACAAATGGTTCTTGGTTGGAGTATCAGTCTCAGAAAAGACCCCTGTGCCCAGCTTTTTTTGGTTCTGTTGCTCTCCTTGTGGAGCTCCTGACCCCTCCAAGTCTTTCTATCTCCCCCTTCTTTCATAAGATTCCCTGCCCTCTGCCCAAAGTTTGGCTATGAGTCTCAGCATCTGCTACATACCCTGCTGGGTAGAGTCTTTAATAGGCCCTCTGCAGTAGGCTCCTGACAAAAGCGGCTGTTCCCATATATTTGAAGCCTCCTGCAGAATAGCAGGCAGTACTATCAGATGTGCAGCCTGCAATATGGATGAATTAATAACAAACACACAACAACTTAGAGCCAAGAAAACACTCCGCAAATAAGCATTCAGTGTAAAACAGGTACACTGTGATCTCAAAGAGTCAGAATTAATACATCCTGAAATGAATTGTGTACTGTTTACCTCATGGCTAAGCTGTCTGTGATGAGTGGGCATATTATTAACTGAAAGGGAACTGACAACATTGGCTAAATAGTTTAAAACTAATCACCCACAGTCATTTTTACACAAAATAGCCTAAGATCAGAAATTCACTTACTTAAGTTCACATCACTGGGAAGGATTATATATTTCAGACACTCATAAGTGTATTAGCTACTACATTACATCAGAGAATTAGTCTCTACTTCTGATTCACACTGAAGAACATGAGCTGGTATCAATTAACTATGTGGGTAAGAGTTGACACGAAAAGAGCGTTAAACATGCTTCTATTAATTCTGAAGTTTTCTAGCATTGCCCCTCAGATAAATTTAGCACAACTTCTTTGTAGCTCGGTGAGTCACCAGCCCACTCATTACAATAATATAACCAATATATTACTGAGACAGAGATATCTTAGAAAAATGGCAGGACTAGTAATGCTGAGTTCTAAATTAATGTCAGTGTCTTACACATGTGTCATAAATGGCTAACAAAGGGATGCCAGTTCGTCCATGGGCTGAGATAATTGTTCTGCATTGAAGTCCCTGAAGATCTATTGTATTAGTTCCCAGGGCAAAGCATCTCCCTTTCTCTTTTCTTCCTCTTCATTCTTTAATCATAATGAGAATTAGAAATGTATCTGACAAATAGATAATTGAAGCTACTGCAAGTGACGAAAGATGCAGCAGTAATAACATCATAGTTGTTGCTTACATTTGAGGCATCATTGAATTATATACTAAGATGTTTTACAGAACTTTTGTGTATATTATGGCCCTAATACGATTTTCAATAGATGATGCTAAAGGTGTGGTTGAGGCAATTTTTAGAACGGAGTACTTAAATTAAGAATCTGTGAAAAAAATTGAAATTCTATGTTTCCCAATTAGTGCATGTAGTCCTTTATTCTTTAGGGTACCTACTAAAAATATCATGCATGGGCCTCGTATTTTTTGGAAGCTGTAACTTAATTATAAACCAAATTGATGGAGATTTATTACCTTTATTTTAAATTCTTTAAATTGCCATTGCTTTATATTTTAAATATTTTTACATTTTCTGGTGCATTTATTGTATATGTTCTATATTTCAGATTACATTATAACTATCTATCTATCTATCTATATATTGATGTGGTTTAAATACAAATACACATCTGGCTATAAATGCTGATTAGAAAACATGAAAGGTGCCAGGTGTGGTGAAGCATGCCTTTAATCCCAGCACTCAGGGAGGCCGAGGCAGGCAGATCACTGTGAATTCAGGGCCAGACTGGTCTACAAAGTGAGTCAGAACAGCCAAGATTACACAGAAAAACCCTATTTGGAAAAAAAAATAACAAAAACAAGACACAAAAACCATGAATGTGTGCAATGATAGGAGCTATGAACCTGGGCCGAAGGGATGGATCATCAGGAAAGCCACTTGCCAACAAGCTTGACAACTGTACTTCAACTCCCAGAGCCCGCATAATGGAAGGGAAGGACACATTCCTGCAAACCATCCTCCAACCACTACACAAAGGCAATGGCACACATATAGGTGCCCATGTTCACACATGTGCACATACACACAAATGAAATTTTTTAAAATGAGCAGCTCATGACAAAGACTATTTAGAACCTAATTTTAATCAGGAAAGATAGTGTAGGCAGCTAATTAACATTTCATAAATATGGAGACAGAGCTCTATCTGAAAATGAAAAGAAACGTCTTCCTTGAAAGTTGAGTTCGCTTAAGGATATCTTCAAATAAAAAGAATGTGTGGTGTGACTCAGGGTCCCTGAGGGAAGAAAGCTCAAAAAGCAGATTCCACGCCTATGGATCCTGTAGGAAGTTGACTGACAGGATCCTCTTCGTGACAAGAAGCAAGTGTGTCCTAGATGGTTCCCTATCTTTAGATTTCAGTGCTCAAGCTCAATTCGGCAAATGGTCCAGAGCAACTGTCCATTTCCCAAGGAGTAAAGATACAAAGACCACTCCTAATTACATGCACTAGTTTCATTAAAGCCTTCTTCTAACTGTCTGGGGTTTATGAAAGATTTACTAAGAATGCCACACTGTGCCATAGCCTATGCCAACTTACAAAGAGGAAATTGAAATGTAAGTTTCCTGCGGAAGGAATGACGCCTGTTCTGTTTCTTGTGATTCCACGGCTGTGCACACTGTGCTGAGGGAAATATAGCATGGTGGTTAAAGGCTTAAAGTTTGGAGTCGGGTAAGCTCTGTTTGGAGCACAAATCACTTGTGTTTGTAACACTCTCTACACTTTTCTAGACATGGCATTGAACCCTATTCACAAAAGTTTACTCATCCATTCAGTTACCTGCTTTTCAAACGGCTGGCTAATTAGCTGTAGTACTACCTCTCATATGATCAAATAGTGTCTACTGCACAGATAGCATTTAATATATTTCAATACAGTATGAATAAAATTTTATCATCATTATCCAGTGGCACAAGAAGGTATTAAGATAATTACAGAATGAATAGATGAATGCAGCCATTCAGCAGGAAACCAAGAGCCTGGCTTTGTCACTTTCTTCTCGGCATTCACCTCCCTTTCCTTATACAGTGCACTTAAAAGAGCTTGCTAAAAGATTGATGACTCAAAACTTTGGCTTCTCTAGCAGTCAGATTGGAGGGAGGAGCTTCCAATACTGCTGCTTTGGCCCAACTAAAATATTTAATTCCTTCCTTTATATTTTACATAAATGAAGTGAATTTCTTTTTAAAAAAAGATTTGCTGCCAAACTACCGCCGCACTTAAAGGCTTTTCGGTTATTTGTAGCATCCTGGAAATACATTTCTGGAATTCACACTCTCCAGAATTTCAACAGAAAAGCACTGGGGCAAATATAATCCTGGCCTAAAGCTGTTCTTAGTTCTGCATTGTCACTCATGTGCCTGCTGTCCAGAAGGCACACTGAAGCAAAACTGTCAAGTTTGCCCTAAACATAGACTGATGTGGGCAACTGTTGTGTTTTGAGACAGAAAGTGCTGGGAGTCTCTGGTGAAAACTGTCAAATATAGTTCATAAAGTTGGGCGATAGTTAACTGTTTATGTAGGCAGACCTTGAGGTAGAAGTGAGGAACCCTGCAGAAAACTTAATTTCAGAAATGACCATTTGGTTCTTTAGATTTCCTCTGAAGAGCAGCATAAGCCCCAAGGCTAGTTACTCCTTACAGAGTTACTAACGATAAAGAAATAAAATAGAATATGAGTCCAATGATCTCTCTTACAGGAAAGGTGAGGCACACAGCATTTAAAGGGCTTTTTGAAAAAACAAACAAACAAACATAGAGTCAGCTCATGGAAGACAGGAGGATAACCTGAGCTTTGGTTAGAATCCACTAATCCTGATGGATCTACAATAGCCTCTGCATGTGACCCTGCAGGAATGAGTATAAAACATGCTCACCTTGAAGACTTTACTGATAAAAGACGTTTAGCTTACAGCTTAGAAGAGCATAGACTGCTAAGGCACTGATGGTTAGGTTTTGTTTGTTTTGTTTTCTGATATGCCATTGGGTTAGGATAGTATCTTCTTGTAGAATGAAAGATCTAGTACAGTTGGTTGTTTCCTCACTTTCCTAATGCTGTGACCCTTGAGTATAGTTCTTCACATTCTGGTGACCACTGGCCATAAAATTATTTCATAACTGTAATTTTGCTACTGTTAAAAACTCTGATGTAAATGTCTGATATACAGGATACCTTATATGCAAACCCAAAAGGGGTCATGGACCACAGGTTAAAAACCGCTGATCTAAGGTAATATGAATAGAGGAATTTTACTTCTCATTGTTTCCCTTTTTAAAAATTTTTTTTGCTTTCAGTAGCTGAGTTGGAATGAAGAGAGAATTCTTCTATTTGTTCTTGTTGAATCAGAACTGAAACACTGGTTGTTCACTACAGAAAAGAGCTGTGGAGCTGACTCAGGCACCCTGGAAAGTATAACCTCAGACTAGTGGTTCTCCAAGAATATCTCCTTTGGACCAGCAGCAATAGTGCCACAGAGGCACTGGTTGACATCCACAATGCTGAATCCACTGAGCCAAAAAGTCTGTGGTAGAGCCATTTGTTAAAGGTATCGGAGAAGTTCTGGATGTGTAGAACAGTGGTAGGGCAGGTCCAGAGATACCCAAGGGCCTTGAACTCAGTACCTCACATAATTTAAAACTGAATAGAAAGCTCATTTGGACTGCAGCAAGGCACTACAGAAACCAGCAAAACACATCCCCATTTAAGACATACACAGTTTTATACATTTACAAAATGTAAAGAGATACTGAATATATATTTTCAGCTAAAGCATTGTTGTCTTATACTTTATCAGCCACCAAGAGATTTGAAAATGATTTCAGTTCATATTCTGAAGCTATTGGGCTAAACCTGCTCTGCAAGAAGATGGCCAAACAAATTTGTTAACTTGAAACATTAACTTCAAGGTAATACTTCAAGACCCTGTTTTTCTGAAAGCCTTTTGTCTGAAGCTCACTGTACAGATCCTTATGCTTGATAGGTGATATTCAGAGATGTAAAGTTCATGGCTGATAACAAAAATAGGGTTTCACAATCAAAATATTTACACAAGAAAGCAGTTGTAGCAACAGCAGCCTATAGCAGACCAATAACCAAGGAAGATTAGGCACGAGAGGGAGGAGGGAGCTGGGCTTTAAGTGAAAACAATCTGAAGAAGAGCATGTGCCATGAGTACACAGAGCCGACATGGTTCTGCCAACTTTATCTACTAGAAAGGCCATAGTTTGTTCTCTGGAAGGACCTGAAAACGAACTGTGGGAAGCAGAAAACTCGTGTCCCGCAGTCTTGTTTGGGTCTCTGCGGATGTTAATGATAGACATGTAAATAAGTGGGGGGACCATCCTAAGCCAAATATGAACAACTTTCCTCTGAACCAGCACAGCACTGCCAACACCTAAACTGTCATGGGATTCCACGCTCTTCAAAATAATAATAATAATAAATTCCCTGTGATCTTACAAATAGTCTGCATTTGTTCTGTCCAACAAAAAAAAAAGTCCTTTCCCCTTCTTCTATTCTGTTCAGAGACATCAATTTTGGAAAACATATCATAAAATTGAAGGCAATTTTCAGAATGCCCCCATACTGTTCTCTGTGTTAGGCCAAATCAATTTAACTTATTTAGGCTTATTCATCTTTCCAGAGTTCTTTCCGCGTTTCTGCTCCTTCCACATGCCTTTCCTGTATATGTAAAGTCTAAATAAGAAACGGTGTTTTATTTCTGATGAAGGCGATGGTACTCATTGGTGTGGGAAAGGAGAAAGCAGGAGTGGTGCAGAGCCTGTTCCCTGCCTGGAACTTTTGTTAACCTGAAAATTTGGAAAAAGTTCCATATAGGAAAGAGCCCTTACATGCCTCACTCATGGCTTCCTAAACTCTTGCCATCGTAGTGCAGCACTGTATGTCTGTCTCACACCCAATCCTCTTCCTCTCTCTCTGTGTCTCTCTCGCACACACATGCTCACAAACACAGGGAAGAATATGATATATCACGGGCAACCACAGATCACATTTATTTCATTCTACTTTACTCTGTGTATTCCGAAGCAAATTGTCTATACCAGAATCCCACCCAGTGCTTTAAGTCATCATCATGTTTTTGCAAGTTTTTTTCAGAGTATAAGACACACACACTTTCTTTCTTTCACGTCCAGAGTCTCATTGTGAAGATCAGGCTGGACTCAAACTCACAGAGACATGCAGCCCAATGTCTGACTTAACTGATTCTTAATCAGCCTTGCTGTGCCCAGGGAAATTTGTGATTGAGTGGACAAAAATGAAGGAAATAAAAATAAAATGAAGCTTGTGATTAGAAAAGTGGCACTTCACCAAAAGGTGGTCAAAACAGTAACCTAAACAGGTATCTGCTAAGGCAACCCAGGTTACACCGGACCATGGAAGCTATATCCATTACTCCTCTAATGTCTACAAATCATGCCATTTGTGTCGAGTTTGAGAAGATCAAATGATACCTGAAATACTTTTTATGTTCTCCCCACCTACCTCATAGACATATTTCACATGACCTTTAATTTTATCATAAAAAATGGAGTCTATCCAGAAAAATTTGTGGTGTTGTAGAAATGTGCATTATATCACCCTAAAAGGAGATGGGATAATTATGATAATAGATTCCATATTTACTGAACCTGAGCATTTATACAACACTGAGTATCTGCATACCTTGTGCCACATACAAAATGGGTTACTGTCTATCAAATGCACACTAGGAATTACATGTAAAGAATCTCAAATGCATATTATGAGGCAACTGTGGAAGCTGCTTTTTAAAATGTGCATTGAGCCATCCCCTTCCTGATGAGTCTAACTCCCCTTCTCCCTCTCACAGTACTATGTCTTCTCTTCTAAAACAATGCTGTCATTGGATATCTATACAAGGAAGTTTAAAGCTGAGTGTTATTTGTTTCCTTGCTATATGTAATTTAAGACTACCTCTCAACACTTCTAAAAATGTACCTTCACTTTAGTTTCTAAAACCATGTCCTCTACAACAAGATGCCATTTGTTCTGCATTATCTGTCTCAATTTGTACATTTAATGAATGCTCCAACCCGTTTTTCTACTTGAAAAAAATAACCTTTCATTTTTGCATTTTTGAGTACAGGACTGAGAATGATAATCACCTTTTAGCTTGTCTGGAACGTGGCCTTCCAGTGACAGACTGAGGCCTGCTGACTTACCACAGGTCACTAATCATCAGCAGGGGTCTGGGTTCATGTCGAGCGGCCTGTGTCTAAACACGGGATGATCGCATCTCACTCCTCTCCATCTTCCTTGCCTCAGTCTGGAGCATGGTGCTTGCAGGCAACGTCTGCCTAGGCATACAGGAGCACTTCTCCATGTTGATCGGAAACACACCACCCAAGGAGTAAGACGGCATTAAGTGCTTGCTGGACTCCACAGTGCACTGTTAAAATTAAGGCCCCCAACTCCCCTTCACTGTACCTCCTGACTCCATTTATTCCTCTCCCCAACCTTTCAAGACCATCCTCTTCTTCTGAGGCCCTTGTACCAGATACAGGGCTCCGACTTGTGGTAATTGCACCACACACTTTGCACACAACCTCCTTCACTTAACGCTATTACAACTCCTCCCAGCCATCAAAAACCTCTTGCCAACAATCAGAGTTCCCTCTGTTCTTTTTAAGAGAGAGTGGTCTGGGAGGACGGTGAGGGGAGAGATGGACAGGTCTCAGCCTATTCTCATGGCTCACCACCCACACATTCAAAGTACTGGCTTTATGTACTGTTTTTCTACCTGTCTTATTGATGTTGAGCATGCTGTTCATTGTTGTTGTTGTTGTTACTATTATGATTCGTCATTCAGAAAAAAAATAACATTTTTTTCAGCCATTTTTGCACTCCCCATCATTCCTCTCCCTAAAATTAGACACACTCTTAAAATACTACAGCTTTTGAATGAAAGCAACTCTATGGTGATACCTGCGATAGAGCACAGTCAGACGTCCACGTGTTCCCTCCCATCAACTTTCAGCGCCTTAATAGCAAAACATTTGCATTAGTACGTCTGAAACTCTTTTCAGATTTACTAGAAGACTAGTTCTAACTGTTACAAAATATTTGAGTATGTGTCAAATGCCTGGTACTATACTAAGATACTTATGTCAGTTGTTTATTCCTAAAAATTTCCACAAAGGGGCGATTTAATCAGGATTACTTTATAATTTATAGAGTCAAAGTTGGGAAGGTTAAGTAACTCACTCAAGTACGTTGAAAAGTTAAGTTGTGGAATTCAATATAAGTTTGACAGTGAAGTCCATTCTCTTAGAGTTTTCAGGAGTATATGAACATACGTGAATGAATGGAAACCATCCTGACTTAAAATGAATGATACCAAAAACACTACACAATGGAGCTGCCAATCACAAAACTTTAACACATGGACAGTATGTTCCCTGGGAACTGCATAGTCAAATTCCTTCCTTAAGGACAAGGAAACAGGTTCCAAATGATCAATCAATGTTTTTTTTTTCTCTTTTCTCATAACAGGTACCCGAACCTAACGTTCCACAGATGTGTTTCCTCAAAAGAGAAGCTGGTGTGGCCTGAAGCATGATCAACCAACTGTGGTCATGTTGTAAAGAAGAAAAATGCAGCGTATTCAAAGTTTTGGTTAAGTGCACAACTAGAAACTGAAGTCTACAGAGGAAGATGGGCATCGAAGAGTGATGCTTGAGGGGTACAACAACACATTCGAGGACTTTTCCAGAGAAAACGATAGAATCGTCTTTCCTGGTGGCTTACAATAACTCTGTAGAGAATGTTAGGATGACTGCCGTGAACAAAAGGGCTTGAAACCAATCCAGGAATTTTCTTTTTCTCCAAAGAGAAATTCTAACTGGCTCAGCCAGGAAACGTGAATTTGAACGAGGAAGGCAAATGTGGGTTGGCACACACTGGACTGGATGCTTCCCAAGTGTTTTTCTCATGAAGCTGAAGTTTGGCCTTGCTTCTAGGGATTAAGACAGGGAATAGTAAGAGACCTCAAAAAAAAAAATTCTGGAATATACCAAACTAGTTAATCTACCTTTTACAACTATTGTAATCATTTGCTTTCAAAGAAAATAAAAAAGGAGGTTAAAAAAGAATGTAGGAATATTTAAAAGCAAAAGAGATTTTATGAACATAAAAACATCATTTGGTTAATCATTAAGCAAAAAAAGCATTTTTATACTAAATAAAAATTCCAACTTCATAGTTTTGGATATTTGATTACAGAGCCTTCCTAACTGCCATTAACAGCAGAGCAAAATGTCACTATTTCTATAGGGCAATTGAGTAATCTGAAGAAGAATTTACTGACCTTTTACTGAGGTTAACAAGAGACAAAGATACAGTCAGTGAAGGTCCTACACTTGAAAAAACAGGTATATAATCCAGTTATGAAGAAATGGGGAAGTCATGTTTTTAAAGGTCTTAATAGAGCCAAATAAAGTACTTTAATGGCTACCTGTGTAGGCAAAGGCTTTAAAGAAAAAGCAGAATGAGCTATGCATCGACATTGCTGTGTTTAACTGAAAAGATGTCAGAAGAAACCAGTATTCTCATGGTGTCACCGTGAGCAGAAAAAGAAGAGCAGGAAATAGCATTCATTCATGTTTTCATTCAACAAATATTTGCCAAGCACCTGCAGACATAGGCCTTGTGTCAAGTGCAGGCTTGACAGGACTTCTTATTTTTCGGTGAAAGAGAAGAGATCACGCTAGCAGGACTAAAGGGCACAATTTAGCTATATGACTTTGGATGAGTCACTTAACCTTTTCGAGGCCTTCCTAGAGGAAGGATAGGATTAGACACCAGTGGCTTTCAAAGCTCCATCTTGTTTCTTGCACTCATCTCTGTGGCAATGAAATATAAGTACGCTCCTGATATGTGAAGAAAGTAGGATGAATGAGCTTGTAGGACAGGCTGAGGAGAAGAGAGGGTGGAGATGCCTTTAGTTCAGTGTCTTTCTCTCCAGCCCATACCCAAAGCCCCCTCTGTGGAATCAGAGAATTATAGGAGAGTAATCTTAAAGCAAGTCATCTATCACCTCCAAGTCTTCGTTTCTCTCCCTACAAGAATATTTGCAATGGAAAATATAAGCATGTAGAAGGCCTGCTGGTTAAACAAACTCGGAAGGAATCCTGGATTCCGTTTTGCAAGCCAAAGCAATACAACTTCTAAGAAAAATGACAAAACTGAAAACTGTTGTTTCAAGGCATCTTCTAATACAGTGTGTGTGTGGAGGTGGCGGGGGGGTGACAAAGAAAATTTAATATGATGCTATATAGGCCTGGGAGTGCTAGCATCACTACAGGGTCATATCAAACGACCCAGAGAGGAATCTGCAGAACTGGATAAGGGTAAGCACGATTCAACAGAGTCCGACAGATAGGAATGGGAAGTAGAACTCAAATTAGGTGGTCACTAGAACTCCATGCAGGGCTATATAAGATACTGTTAACCCGTGTTCAACCACCACCCCCTAAGAGGTTCTAAATTAGTCAGCTAGAGGTGCAGGCTGGGCATTGGGATATTCAAGGCTCCCTGGGTGATTCTAATGTTAGCCAAGGTTGAGAACTACGGAATGAGAAGGGCAGAGTTTAACGGCAGGCCTGAAGACTACATTTGAATGAACTATCTTCAGTTTTTTTAATTATTTAGCTATTTTTTACTAAAGTGCTTTTTTCAACTTCTTACTCTTACATTATAACTGAGCTTATAATGGCAGAGTCACATAATGCCATTTTTCTACATTATCCTGTCAACCTATCTCGGTGGGCTATGTTTCTCTGTTTTCCTAATGATAAAGATTAGCGATAAAATGTCTGCTAACAAGGGATGTGGGTTAGGTATGTGTGTGAAGGCTTGCACTGCTAGGAGCTTTCCCTCCTAACAAATAACTGTTACAGGATCATAATGCATATCCAAACACAATCCTTCACACACACAATACAAACTTGTAAATCACAAATTATTCAGGCATCCTTATCTAGCAACACACGTGGTCTCTGCGAGGGCCTTTTTAAAGTTAAAAGATTAGCTAGCATTCATCCCCTCTGTCTCCATGCAGCAGTTGTAAGCTAAACTCATCATACGTCTCAGAAGTACCGAACGCTTACATGGCCTTTCTGAGATTCTAAAACATGTCTGCAAGTAGTGCCCATCTGGGTCTTAACTAAGATTGTGTTACTGATTCATGATAGACACTCTGATTTTCTTCTCCTACATGAGGAAATAGAAACCCAGACATTAGAAACGCCCTCAAGCCCCAGTGGGTAAACCTGGGATGCAGGATTCCAGATTTTTCATTTCATAGACTATCTCCATTATCTCTTAAGCAAACCATCTATTTATCATGCTCATGATCTCAGTTTGATTTCTAAGAGAGAGAGGTGGATATTTAATCTGCTGAAACCATCTCATTCTCCTCCATCCCACAGGGCTTGATCACTAAAACTTAATACTATTAATTTCTAGTTTTCACTAGAGCTTGTTTTCTTTGTTGAACTGCCTTTTAGTTTGTTTGTTGTTTTTGGAAACAGTGTCTCACTACATATTCCTTTCAAACCTCCTGCAGAGCCCAAACTGGCCTTGAACTCCTGATCCACCGATCTCAGCTCCAGTCCTGTGACTGTAGGGTGGAATCCCAGCAGACTTGGCTTAGCTGTAAGCCTCCTGAAGGTTGGGTCCATATGACGCTACGGAAGTGTTTCCTTGCCCCAAATGCCTAGTGCTTTTGTTTACTTAATCACATCTGTTAATATGCTTGCTCCTTTTGAGTTTCAGTGTTAATCTAACTTGCTAAACTTTTATCTTAGAGTGAGAAACATTTTACAAATTAACATATAATCTTTATTCCATTCTCGTGTGGTGAATAAAAAGCCACTCCGTTTTTTTAAATGGAAAACAGCCTTTCAAATAAAGAAATGCTGTTATCATGTTTTTATAAGTTGTTCTTCCTGGTTCTGACCCAATTGCATGGTCTAGTTAATAATCTCCCGGAATGAAGTATTTCACACCAGTTTCTTTCTTTGTCAACAACATCACTTGTATAAGTTTAGCACTGTCCATTTATGTCTTAGGCACAAAATCATATCTGTAATAGTGGCATGACTTGTGTAGTGTTTACAGCCTAACACTTCCTCCCTAAGAAGGAACTTGTGAATTTGGGTGAAGGCTGTCACACAAACTTTCAGTGTGTCTTAGTGGGAAAAGGAGCCTACCTTCTGCTATGTCAATATCAATGATCTAACACTATTCCTATCTGAAGTCCTGAGAGATTACTGTAATGTGTATATCTAAGCACTCCAGTTAGTTTTCTCTAAGACATAAAATACTATTGTATTAGAAGGTGACCTGGAAATGATCTACAGAAGACAGACAGCCTGGGCTTTCATTGACTTCACTTTCACAGGTGTGCAAAACTGCATCAGAGACCAGAAGCATGCATGGGTCAGTGATAGCTGCATGAGAGCATTAGGAAACAATGTACTAAATGCATTAAAACAGCCTTATTTAGAGAGAGAGAGAGAGAGAGAGAGAGAGAGAGAGAGAGAGAGAGAGAGTGATGTAAGGGAGAATCACCAAGTTTGTGCTTTTTTAGGTTTGGTTTTCAGTCTCATACCAACATCAATTAACAAACCCAAAAAACCTACACAAGAGGTACAGAGTCAATCACCAAACAACAATGTCATATTTTTTCCTCTAGCAAGAATTCTACAACCTATCTGTAAAGTTCAAAACAGATGTCTTCAATTAGAAAAAAGATGTTCATCTTTTCCCTACCAGCCTGTCTTATTCTGTCATAAATAAATGGAGGAAATTTTTCAAATTACCTCTACTCATGATAATTTTATCCTAGACAAAGTTCCTGCCACAAAACAAAGGGTGAAGCATTTCTAGCCGAGCTGTAATTGCCATAATGCTGATTAAATGCACACTTGGAGTGGAGAAAAGCTTTCCTGTGGCATGGCAGAGTCTTTCTAGTGCTATTTAAAAACACTTCAAGTACAATCTTCTAAAAGTGCCACTTTCATGAACAGTACAGCAACATACCTGAAGTTTCATTGCCTTGGAAAGCAGAGGTTGGATCTGTAACGACATGAGAGTTGGCAAACTGACTTATACACACTATCACATTTCCCAACCCCTTCCAGCTACAGACTGTGAATGTGGGCTGGGCTTATTCTACATTTACAGCTTGTCTTTGAGACTAAATACAGATTTCATTTAGTGCTCATCAGACTTCCTTTGCCAGACAGTTTCCTACGCCATTCCTCTATACACCGTTATGCTGTAAATGTTTATATACACATACATATATGTATGTTTGTATATGTATATATATATATATATGTATGTGGGTATATGTAGATAATCGTATACACGTGTATGCTTGTTTGTGCATGTATATGTGTGTACATCTATGTATTTGTGCTTGGGATAGATAGATTGATTGATTGAGAGGTTGAAAGGTTGATTGATAAATGATAGGAACTACTTGCCAGCATGAGATCTGAATGTGCAGTGAATGTGGAGAAAGTCTGGAATGTTTGTTATAATGTAATATCATCAACCACAGCTTGAGTTTACATTTTATATAAAGACGTGCGTCTTGGTATCACCAGAATGAAAACAGAAGTTTAAAAACTTGTTAACCACGGAGATTTGGAAAGTTTACAGCAAATAAAGACACAGAATGGCAAGTGAAACCAGAAAACTGCCATCACAGAGTTTCCCTCTGGGATCAATGCTAAAGTCGTAGTAAGTAGCCATTTTCAACTAGAAGGGGCCTGCCTAGCTAGAACAAGAACAAGAACCTGTCTCCACAGTGCGAATGCAAGGACAGAAGCAGCAAGCTCTACCACGAGGCTTTGAGCACTAACTTAAGATAGAGGAGAAAACACTGTCAATTGACACATGCCTTTGACTCTCTGAACAGAGCTGCGTCACCTGACCCCCAAGCCTCATACACAGCTTAGTAAACTGTATTGCTCCCCGAAGAAAAATTTATCATTTCTTCTTCAAAGTGCTAGACTTTATACGACAGTACGATGCTTAAAAAAAGAGAGAAAAAACAAGAATCAAGACCCTAAACACCAAAGCATTTAATTTAGTAGCCTTACCACATACCACTATTAAATAGTTAAATAGCCTACCAAATAACATGAATTAGAGCTAACAAAACACACTTAAAACTTAGATTTATTTCTTTATTGTAACACAGGCTAGTTTTACATAATGTACTTTAGTGGTGATCCTGTTTTTCAAAGTAGAGTGGTAAATGAATAATGCTATGTAGATTTAAATAATGAGGTGAGTCCCTACAGGTTTTTAAACCAGGAAGATCATATTACTAATGTACCCACTGGGAGCACACAACTTCCTATAAGTCTAGTTCCAGGGGGATCCTATGCTTCCTGCCCCCATGGACACCCGGATACTCACCTCATCACAGTCACTCATTCACAAACATACATACAGACATAACACACACAGGATTAATAATAATAGTAAAAAGTCTTTCTTCTAAAATTTATCATCCATGACAATGATGTTGCCAGTCAGTATATAAATGCTTTGGAAGGCTTAAGTAAACCTGCAAAATATTACCAACTATAGTTCACCAAGAAAATACATTTTGGATAAATTCCTTAGGATGTGTAATGCCCTTTTTGCACTAAATTCTAATATTAAAATTGATCAGAAATATTTCAGTACACAGCTCAATAGAGAGGAAAAAGAGTCAGCAAGATGCCTTGGCCTGAAAAGATGCTTGCTGCCAAGCCAACAACCTAAGTTTGATGCTTGCTGCCAAGCCAACAACCTAAGTTTGAGACCCAGGACCAGCATAACAGGAGAGAGTTAATTCCTGCATGTTTGTTCTAATTTCCATACCCAAGAGCCACATGTATACACATACACAATAAATATATAAAATAATTTTAAAACGTCAAAACCAATTTTGAAAGGAGGTAAATAAAAGCACATGGCACCAATTCTCACTAAAGTGACACATTCTAAAACCAATCTTCATGGCTACACATGCTTCTAAAAGATACTCCATGTAAGAGCCAGGATCTGAACATTTAATGAGCTATCCTTTCAGACCCAGTAAAAACATGTAAGGACTTAATGGCTTGAACGTGGTCCTAGGTTCTGAAGAAACAAATGAAATGAAAGTGTAATCACGTTGGGAGCTAAACTTAATATTAAAGCTAGGCTGAAGAAAAAAACTAACAGTGAAAATGGTGAAATAAAATATCCTGAGATATATAAGACGTTATGTATGATCATTGATATGTGCCTTAAAAATAACAAGCATTTCAAATACTTTAACAGTCATGTGCAAATCTTGCCTATGAGAACAGTAAAGCCAATCTTATTAGAATGGAAAGTAAGATACAGTTTTTGCCATCTCACAAGCAAAGGGGAGTCTACTCTTCAGAGTGAAAGTTGGAAGATACAAAAAGCTTCTGAGCAAGAGGTGGACAAGTACACCAACCAGAAGGGACATGGTAAAGGTGGTGGCGGAGAACCACGCAGTCAGAACAGGCAACTCTGGAACTTGCTTTCACTTAAAAGACAGGGCAGTAAAAGGTGGGAAATGTCCATTTAGGTTTCTAGGAAGATAGGCAGACTCAAAATTATTATTATTTGTATACAGAATCAGAGAAAGAGAGTGGCCCAATAAAACAGTGAAAATGATGAGACTGTCGACCACACATCAAGTCAATCCACCATAACCCAAAGGAGACAGGAAGTTTCACAGTGATGTATCCCTTCATGATTTATTCCATAGGTACCACAGATGTGTCTTGACCCGTGTACAGTTTGAATTCCCGTGCTCTATAAGTTGTCAGGATTATATCTTTGCCTGCTTTTATGCTTGATTCATAGCCAGGCATGCCTCAAACCAATCAACCAGGGTTTATTTTAATTTTTGGAAAGTAAACATATGAACACCAAGATAGAAAGAATTCAAGAGGCATCATAAAACGAAGATTATCAACCTATTTTTAAAGCAACAGACAATTTCAATCGGCTGGCGTTCAAGTACTGAGTCACTGAATTACACAAAGCCTTGACCAATATTTATTGCTCCATGTTTTAGAAGCAATTTCCATTTTGATGGGTTGCTTCAACGGTGGTATTCTAAAGCAGTTAGGTAACATAAAAATATAGGATCAAGATTATGTCTGTCAGATGAAAAATATAGCATTTATGCAGCATTATATAATCCATTCTCTGGTTTATGGGCCCAAGGTCCCCCTGGGAGTACCACAAACCCACATAATATTCTACAGGGTTACAGTCTGCACTTGAGGCTCTAAATAGGCAGGAAGCGCTTTCTGAAGCCACGGCGGTAACCAACATATGTCTCACTACTGCAAAAGAAGTCCAAAATGCTAATAATTTCATTTTAGCATCTAAAGAAGTCCCCATTTTGAGATGGTCCCAATATTAAAATGAATTTATGAGTTGTTGTTTTTTTTTCTGAGAAGTCTCTACCTCAACTCCTAAGATACAAAGCACATAAATCAGATGACCAAATTGGGCCTATGAAAGAGCAGCTTCCAATGATTCAATGTCAGGGAAGTCCACTGTAGTGTTCCCTGAGGATGAGGCCTGTATTTCTTAAACACTCCATCTAACTGCCTTCAATAAAGAAAGATTACATGATACTTAATTTTAAAGATGACATCACACTGGAGATAGGTATTGTTGCTAAGATTAATGGATATAACTGAAAGTCAAAACAAAAAGATACATCCTGGATATAAGTTTAATAATAGGTAAGTATAGGGATATGATTTTACATTTATAGAAAAAATTGAAATGCAAATTCTAATAGTACAAAATGAAATGTGTAAAAACCTTTGCAGTTGGGAGAGAATAAGAACTAATACCAGTTTGAGAGGAACCCTTTCTTAAAAAGCTTCCTTAAACTAGGTAAATGAAAAAAATAGATCAAGAAATGAAGTCATTGTGTAATATATGGATAGTAATGAATACCAAATTCTGGCTTTAAGTGGTAAAGAGGAGTGTATATATGAATGACAGTATTAAAGGGAATATAGAAAGTCCAAATTATTTAATCAAGAAAATAAGATTTAAAAGGAGTGGGAAAGGTGACACTATTCTTTCTTGCCTAGCATGCAAAAGGTCATTGGCATGACCCCCAGTGTGCAAGATAAAAATAGTAACAATAAAAGATAGTTGAAGAGTTTTGGAAAATATAAAAGACATTTATTTGTGTTACATTTAGGGAACTAACAAAATGCAATGAGGGTTGCACACTAGCTGAACACCAAAAGTGGTAATTCTTTTTTCATTTGAAGCCACTAAAATATGTTACAAAGTTAAGAATTGTTTTGGCTTATCACAATATTTGAATTTTATACTGTAACGGAAGTTTAGACTAAGACAGAATATTTGCCTATATCCTGTGAGAAACTTACTTCCAATTCATTATTTCCCAACAGTCTAGGGAGCAAATTTTGCATCATAGTGCCTTTCCATTTTCTGTTTGAGGTAAAAACCTTTTCCCAAAGAAATGGATCATTGGCCACTGACTACAGGATCAAGAATATGCTATACTATGTTGCTAATATTACTTTTATTTTTTTAAATGATAGGGAAACAGTGATAAGCTATTTACAAAATACAGAGTACAGTATGTGTGTCAAGTCTTTGCAAAAAATTAAAAACTGGGTATAATCTACTTTAAAATAAATTATTGAATGGTAGGTGAGGGAAAAGAAGGGGAGAGAAGAAAAGAAGGGAGAAGAAGGACAATGCCAATATTTTCTCAGGCCAACAATTAGCAAATGTTTAATAATGATAAAAGGGGGATTATGTTAATACATGTTTTTCACTATTTCTAACTGATTTGATACCAGGAAACACCTGAGGTTATCACCCTACTTCACAAATGCGGCACTTTCTTACTCCATCCATTGATGTGACCCTACTTTCAGACAGTAAGTTTAGTATGCTGGAATATGAGGGCCAGCTAATTCATCCAAGAATGATAAGCCCTGGGAAGTCAGTGAGGCAGATATTAATGAGTAGCTAGGCAGCTGTTTAATTCAGCCAAATCAGTTCACCTGAACTACTGGTGAACAACTCCCTCTTTCTCTTCAAGAATGGAGGAGAAAAATCAACTCAATAAAGAATAAAAACAAGCAAAAACAGAGTGGAATTTGTACAACAAAGAAAGAGAAATAAATACACCAAAGCCAGAGGAACTTGCAATTACCATAAGGAACAAAATGTTCTTTCTGAGTAAGAGACAAATCAACACGTTTTCACATTTGCTTCGAAGAATGCTCTCTAAGAAGTGAATAGAGACCCAGAAGTGTGCACAGCTTTAAGAATTTTAAAAACTCAGTGAAACCCATCTTAAACATTTGTTTTGTTCCATCTAAGGACAACAACATCGTAAGAGCCCTGTCTTGGTAAATGAGCACATGCTGCACAGAGAAAAACTGCTGTGCTTTGGTTGATCCTCCAAACACAGAAACATTTACGGTCCCCGCAACAACTACAATTCCCACCTCTTCTCTATTCAGGCAATTACACCAATTTTCTGTTTCAAAACCTACATCAACAAACACATAAATAAATGAAGAAGTAACATCTCCTACTTTGCATTATACCTGAACTATAAATATAAAATCCCTGAGATGCCAATGTGAACTGAATTATTTTTGTAATTTTAACACTGCATTGTCAGTTACTTGTTCAGAGAAAAGATGTTTACCCTGGAGGGGAAAATACAGGATTGGCTTTTCTAGAAGCATCCAGAAAAGTAAGGAGACACACTGCTAGAAGATATTGTTAACCTTCATACGATTATTTATAGCTATGTTCTGGACTAAAGGGCTTAGAAGTGTGGAGCTCAACAATATGCAGCAATGAGGTATCAAACATGTTTTCCTCTGAGAAACTCGATGCATCTCACATGTTGAAATATAGTCTATTTTAACTCATGGCAATGAGGTTAATAACATCTTGTTAATTAAATGAAACAGTCCAAATTTAAAGCAATGAAACAATTAGGAAAAGAAATAGAAAAACTTCTATCCATTTACTGTAGCTCAGTCTCCACTGCAGATGAGAATTCCTAAAGGGCACTGAAAGCCTATTCCTGAAAGGTAATAGAGGATACAGACTCCTATTAATGTTGTGTCCTCTGACATCTATTCTGTGAAAATAGAAGGAGAAAGCATTAACTTTCAACACTGGACAAGTTAAGAAGAAAAAACAAATGAGCAAATTCTAAATAGCTATGCGGATCAAGGTGACCCATCCTAGTTTAACAGAGAACCAAGAGGTAATCAAATGAAACCTACGACCTTTTGCCAGAGTGATGTGGGGAGACAAGAAGACAAACACAATCTAAAAATCTCTGAAAAACAGAAAGAAAGGGATTTGAGTGTTTGGCCATCTGCTGAGCATGGACGCAACAGACATAGGTGGTCACTGCAACCCTGCAAGAGCTACAGGGAGGCAGTCACGTGCCCCAACCCTCTCTAACATGGCGTCAGCACCTCTCCGTGACTCCCTTTTAACCAAGATGACTGTAAGTTGTTCACAGTACCAGAGCTCTGTGGTCATAACTGCCAGAGCCCACACCTCTGGTTTTCAAGTAAAAGCAAATCCCAACAACTTGTTTCAGCATCTGACCTGTTCCACAACTCCTACAAGCTCATTGCCTAATCGAGTACACCAGTATATGTGTACACATGTGTGTGTTAGTACACATTGGTCTGTCTGTCTCTATGACTGCACTAAGCAGCTGAAAAGAGCAGAAGAGCAAAGGGTTAAATCCTGCAGCAGAGCTATACAAAGCAAGAAGGGAGAAATTGTGAAAAAAGGACCACAGTGTGTGTCCCATTCTCCCCCATTTCATTAGCACCCAGCCAAGCATCTAGCACAGTAGTTGCTCAATAAAAGACAAGCCAGTAAGTAGAACAATAAAGCCTAGTTGTCAAAAATGTAAACTCAGTTTTCTCGAAGTATTACAAAACAGTAGTTATCAAGGAAGACCTCCCTTGGTCCTGATACGCAGTCTTTTGAGAATCCTTTTTTTTTTTTAAATTTTGGTCATGTCAAAAAAAATAATAATAACCCACAGGTACAAAGAGGAGATATAAAGTAAAATTTTCAATAACAAAAGATAAGTTAAGAAGAATGAATATAGAACTCATAAAGAATACATACATGTTTGCAAATGCTATTAAAAATAAAGAACTATGCTATTGTCAGAGAGGTCCACTTACTTTTATAAATAGCAC
>CM053752.1:78529897-78607423 GCA_028658305.1 Pachyuromys duprasi | reverse complement strand
AATTTTGGTCATGTCAAAAAAAATAATAATAACCCACAGGTACAAAGAGGAGATATAAAGTAAAATTTTCAATAACAAAAGATAAGTTAAGAAGAATGAATATAGAACTCATAAAGAATACATACATGTTTGCAAATGCTATTAAAAATAAAGAACTATGCTATTGTCAGAGAGGTCCACTTACTTTTATAAATAGCACATTACACTGGATACAAACTGATAAGCAACCGAATGGCACTGTCAACCAGGAGGGTTTAAATGGCCCCTTGACTAAATGCCACATTCCTCTGTATCTCCTTGCTTCACTCTTCTGGAACCTGAGATAGCAGACATGTGTCTCAATACCTTTCTTTCCATCCTTCTTGTGGGAGCTTGCTATGAAGGCTTTCTCTCTATCTTGTTAAATGGAATAGCTGAAGGACCCAGGGGGTCGGTGCCTCCAGCCATTCTGAGACTCAGCTGCATGCTTTATTTCTGCAAATATTTGGCTCCTAATGTTGGAAAAGTATACATAATTTTCAAGCAGCATGCATGTTTACTAGAGATAACAACCACTCAATACGGTTCTTGTGCTAACCTGAAATTCATAGGGTTTGGGGTTTGTCTTGGATTTTTTTTTTTTGCTTTGGTATCTGTTTTGTTTTTTATGATGTATAGGGAATAGTAAGCACTCACATGAGCATTTTCCATGAAATGGGAATATGCAGTTAAATCAATTGGAGAGGGTCCTATATAGTGCAATCTCCCCTTCACAATTCGGAATGAACATTAGCATTCTAGAAACTTTAAAGACCCTACTGTAAAGAACTCTGATTAACCTTCACCCATACTTACTAGCCTATGGACTCCTCTCTAAGGGAAAAGGCAACACAGAGGTCAAAGATGACAGTAGACTAAACAGTGACCAGCTTCTCATAAGATTGTACTGTCAAAACTGTTCTGCCCCAGAACTGGAGAGTTAAGAAGTATCAGTTTGGTGTGCCCACAACCCCGGCTGCATATTGAAGTCCAGTAAAGTAAGACCATTTAGCAAAGTCTACACAGCCATTAATTATACACAAGGTGTGAAAACGTTAGCCATCCCCTGTAGGGGTTGAGTCCTATGGTTATGTTACTCCAGCAAATGAAGACAATGTCAGGATAGATGTCCTCCTGGCCCTTCCCTGTAGCTTCTCTGCCGAAGGAACCTCCTAGTCTTCCTGTATAATAGGCCTGTCCTTTGTCCTTTGTCCTGGGTGCCAGTCTCTTCCCACCACCTTTACAGATACGTGCCTATAACTGACACTTCAACTTCCTCATGTGTCATTTCTCCTTGGCCATAAAATCAGGTTATCTTTTCCCCTTCTGACAGCAAGTATTTCCCACTTCAAATACTTTCCATAACCCATTCTTCAGCAATGCTCCAGCTGCAGGTTCTTTTTGGCTCACCGGAGCCTCCTGACTGCCAATGTTCTCTACATCTCTAGCTCCTGTGAAGTAAACCCCATTCCTCCTTCTCTCTGCCTTGCTCAGTGGCGATGACATCAGTCCTGAGTCTCAATTAAGCATCACCATGTCTAAGAAATCCACACTTGACTTCTCGATGTCTGCAATTATCTTTAATGAGCACATAAAACATCACGCTATTCTTGTGACCAAAAATATGTGCTGTCCAAAACAGGACTCATTTGGAAATAAAAGACACCAGGCCAGTAAATGTATGGCTGTAACAATGAACGCTCTCGACAGTCCATACTGGAATTCTTTGTAAGGACAGATATTAGGCATTTGGTATAATGTAATATTCCAGCAGAACTTGTGTGGAATTTCATTACTTATTTTGGTCTTTCTGAGACTCTATTTCCTGGCACTCCTTGAGATGGACTAGAAGATAACTGAATGGCTTGCTCTTCTTCCCCCCCTCCCACCTTACATTCACTTATCATTTAAAGTTGCCTGCTCATGAAATAGTATTTAAAGCCTCCAGGTATTTAATTGCCTCCCTTTTCATACTCCCCAAGCACTTTGTGAAGATTCAATAATTAATTGGAATCCTCCAAAGTGCCAGATGAGGAGAGACAGAGAGAGAGAGAGAGAGAGAGAGAGAGAGAGAGAGAGAGAGAGAGAGAGAATATAGAGACTATACCAGGAGCATCCACAAGTCAGCACCTTACGAATAAGTTAGCCTTATGAATAAGCTGTGAGATAACATCATTACTCCCATTTTAGGGATAAGAAACTGGACAGAATTAAGAGAATCTCCAAAATTTCCAGTTAAAAGAGATTTCCAGCTTCAGGCTGTTATTTAAACTTGTTCTCACCCTGGAAATCACTGGGCACAATCACACCATGATTATTCACATGTCTGTCCCCCACAAACTGGCTGGGAGCTTAGGGTAGGGAAAATCTCCCTAAACGGAGACCTCGATTAAAGCCAGGAAACACTTCATTTTCACTGACAAGAAGGTAGTTGTCAATGCTCAATGAACATCAGAAAAACAACATTATAGAAATGTGGGTTCATTCAACTGAGACTGAAGAAAAGGTGTTTATATCTATATACATATATCCTAAAAGTCTTAAACTGTGACACTCCAGAACAAAACAAAACAAAACAGTATCTCAAAAGTTGTTTGTCAACACCTAATGCTGTGTCACTGGACACATGTGTTTGCAAGGTCCAGTGATTTGCTTATTAAGTAACAGGCTACATTTCACCAAGCATAGAGGAAAGCCCAGCCTGATCCTTCAAAATCACAGATTCCTTATTATTTTACTCCTTTATCTAAACCCCATGCATAGCTGATTCATTCTCTCCTTGCTTTTGGTAACATATCCAAAACAATGTGATAACTTCTCATTAATGAACCTAGCATGAGGGCACAATAACCCTCATAGAAGGAAGTCAGGAAAGAAGAGGTGAGGACAGGGAGAAGGGAATGGACACAGGGGTAGAACATGAATTTCCCCAGGGCTCTGGGCAACAGGCTATTCTTGGGATCTCATCTCTAAGTTTATTGATTATTATTCTTTTTTAAAAGAAGCTACTAAGAATTGCTAGACCCCACTGCAGGGAGTGGGACTCTAATGGAAGACCACACGTATAAGGCTCCAAAGCATTGTATCAAGAAATTACCCATGCTTAATGAATATTATCATTGGCCTTGCCTTTTCCTTCTCTCAAATCTCTTCAACCACTTGTGGTTCCCTCTCACCTTCTTTTGAAGAGATAAAGAAGTGGGACACTATGAGAAAGGGCATTCCGTTCCGTTCCTGCTCACTGTGCAGTGCTGGTGGCCTTAGCCCTGAGGTGTGAACTTTGGTAAGGACAAAGTCTGCCTTTTGAATGCTGTTGCTCTCTTCCAAGCTACAGAACGGTCAGCAGCTTATTTAACTCCTGGAGGCTCATTTTCACGTTTTAAAAAAGGAACTGATCTGTTCATTATCCCACTGTATGAGAATTCTGTTAGGGCTTGATGTTATAGCTGATCTGTGCATCTGCCCTGGTGGGTTCTCTAAGGGCCCTTCCTTATCACAGTCTACAAAGCGTTGAAAGACAATGGGATTTTAAGAGGGTTGTAAGCTGCAGAAAGGAGAACAGAAGCTTAGAAGGCGTGTACACATTACCTCTTATTTCCCCCACACGATGCCCCAGCCCATAACCCTGGCCTCGTACCACTCTATGTGAAGGACAGAGATATCCTGATACCTAACAATATGCATTTGATGTAAGGGCCCCACTCTCCAAACTCAGAATGATAGGAGGTCCATCCTGTGCCTAGGCCGTGATTCCCTGTTGAATAACTTGCTGACTTGAAGTTGAATTCATGAGAGATGGTAAAATCCATTGATGCTGCTGTCTAGACCATCAGGCCACCAGCACTTCTGTGGCCTGAACTGGAAAGCTAACTAAACCTCTTGACAACTGCAAACTCCCCCGTCTGTTGGATCCCGCTGTCTATCTTTTTGTCACTTACAAGCTTTTGGAAGATGTGTTTTCACATGGAGACTGGCAGTGCTTTGAAAACAGTTTTCTTGTTTTATCCAAGAAGAAGCAAAATGCACGGAATGGAAATTTGATTTGTTCCAAGTCTCTGTGGTAGTCGGATGTTGACAAAGCCATAGTTTCCTAGGCACCCTGGGGAAAGCAGAGCCTACCCCTTGCCTCCAGGAAGAAATGTACCTAAACTTGCCACTAAGAACCCTGTGGGAATAAACGAGCAAAAACACTTCTACACAGAACCTGGCAATAGCTGTACAAGAAAGTTTTCTAAATGAGAACAGTCTGTGTATACAAACCTTAGGAAGCACAGATCAAGAAATGTTAGCAGTGTAGGTATTGAGAAATGGCTTGGTCAGATATTTTTGGCTTCATGAAATTAAGATGTATTTTTAAAAGCCATTGAAATAGAAATACTATTTCATGGTGGTTTTCCTGAGAAAGTGGCAAGCCAACAGTTCATGTTTGGAACCACACAGTACCCAACTCTTCTGTAAACCTGTAATCATAAACTCAGAACTTGACAAGCCAAATAAAATACCATAATTTTTTGATCGCTGATTTTCAAATTTGGGGCATTGAGTACTGGAGTAATTAAAGGTTCACAAAAAGGTACTTTCTTTTTTTACATGTGTTTTACATTTAGAATGTGCTTTTAATGTGATAAAAATAATGAAACTAAAATTCACTTCCACTTTCTGGTGATACATCATTTCCAAGAACAGAGATTTAAGAAAATCCCATTCGGGGAGAAACTTAAGATTCAATTAAAGTTTTCTATTAGTTTAAGAAAGAATGTTAATGGAATCTTCATGTATTGTTGGATAGAATAGCTATTTCCAAATTTATACATCTCTTTCTCTTTTAGTAAATCAGATAACTTAGTATACCGAGGAAGACTGATACTCAAGAGTATATGAAAAACTTTTATAAAGTGAATGAACTATTTGTACACCATTATCAACATAAAATTGGTTTATTTATGCTGCATTTTCAAGGCTGTAGGGTGAAATTCTCTGTACTTAAAAATGTTTTTATGTTTTGTGGTGTGTATGTACGATGTGTGTGTGTGTGAATGTGGACGTGCATGTGTATATGTATGTCCACGATGAGTCTAGGAACTTTCATAACGTGTTTGCCCCGTCACTCTCCACCTTATTTATTTTGAGATAGGGTCTCTCAAAGAACTTGGCATTCCCAGAGTTCACAGTTTGATTGGACTGGCTGGCCAGTGAGTTCCTTGGATACACCTGTCTGCACTTCCCACTTTTTTGTGAGAATGATGGGATCTGAGCTCAGATTCTCATGCTTCCAACTCAGCCTGCTTCCCAGGCCCCAAATGTGCTATCTTTATATGTTATCCTCTGTCTGTGTGAGACATGGAGAAGGAGGGAAAATGTACAGAAAGTAGAAGCAGAGGGACATAGACTATGACCATCATACCACCACATTTCTGGTGTCTGCCCTTCCAACCCAAATCTTAATGGTTTGAAACAGGCTCTTCAATATAACAAAGCCTCCATTTCTACTTTTATTTTCATTAGAAACAAACAACTATCTGATGGATGCTGACAAGAATTCCAAGTGCAAAGTTCAATGACTATGTTGCGTTCTTTTTAACAGAATAAATTGATATTATTTCACCATGCTGATATCAGGAAGGCAGAATCCCCTGCCTGACTCACCCCGCAAAAAAAAAAAAAAAAATTAGTCAGAAACATGTACTGACTTGTGAATAAAGAGATATCAGCCTAGTTTCACTTGAAGAAGAGAAGGCAGAAAGGGACCTGGGGCCAGGCTCTGCCATACGGTGTAACAGGGTAATAAGAGGCAGACAGAGCTAGGGGCAAGAGACTAGAAGCATGAGTTGGAGATCATAGCAGTCTGGATGAGAAAAGATGGCTCCAGAATTCAGGGACTGGGTCAGGTATACTGCAGGAGTGTCAGCAAACACATCTAGAGGAAATGCTGACAGGGAAAAGTTTTCAGCGAGGAAGATAACTTGATGAGAAGAGTGGAACAGCAAGGTGTGTGAAGTCATTCCATTTGAGGATGAGGAACAGTTTTTACTAGAGCATTCTCATGCACCGTTATCTGGTTTGAGCGTAGGGAAGTCACGAGTCTAAAGTCACTGAAGGCATCACCCCTCCTGGCTCTGTCTTCATGTGAAAAAGCAAACGGCTCAGAAAAGCACACGTCAATTCATATCAAGACTTAATGGTACCTCATAGTCACCAAGTGCTACGCAATCAATCATATATAGATTACAACTAAGCCATAGTGGGTGGTACCGATTCTCTGAATATCCCTTCACTCTGTACTTTACTTTGACTCATCCTTCCTGATCTTATACATTATAATTACTAGGGAAACAGATATTATCATGTGTAGTTGTATGCACTTATTTATTCTTACATTTCTTCTCTCTACTAATTAATTGAAAGATTTGTGGGAAAGTTTTCTAACATCTCCATGTTGGTTGAGGATGTAGCTCAGTGTGAGAGGTCATGCACCATATAGGTAAGGCCCTATATTCTATTCCCTGTAGAAAAACAAAATAAAATAAAATAAAATAAAAAGAAGAGAAAAATAAAACACCTCCTGGTCAATACCTCAAGATTCAAAGCTTGCTTCACCACGTCAATACATAATCTGAAGCAGGCCTCCTCATATGCCATTTCCTCTCTAAAACATGACTTGCTGCATCAAAGTCAGCTTACATCTGGGATTTGGAAGAAGCAAGGACATTCACCAGTATCAGGGTATGGGGATTTACAAATCGCAGTATCCATGCAAAGATAAGAGGCTATTTCTGTCACCTGTGACATACTAGTATACCCTAAATTCATTGTATGAGTAAGCGTTCACTCAAGACATGATCTAGACAAAGGAGAGCTCCCACACACAGCGAACCTATTTAGAGTGAACGTCTGAGCCATTTGGGAGCTAAGAATATGAGGAGACCAAGGAACCAGGGGAAGCTAAAACAACAGTGATGTGGAAGCAATCCCCCTAGATAGGAGAAGCTTGAGCGTGCAGGGCTCTTAGCTGTAGACATGATAGGTAACCTCCCAAGGCCCTCTGACACTAAGGAAGTGACGTAACCAGATCAGTGAGACCTCCTTTGATTGGCACTTTTTGGTTCCCTCACAGAAGCTGAAGACTTCCCACCATTTCCCCATCTTCATTTGCATTAGCAGGGTTGCCATTTTTAAAGACTGCTATCAATTCTAACCAAACCTGGCCTCCCTTTCCTCTATGGCTTCCTTAATTTTTAACTTGAAGATGAGTCCAATGCACTTCAGTGTCTGTTCTAAGTGGCCGGCTGCAGATAATTACTGTCTATAATAAAGCTATAGAGACTTTGACTGTGGAGACTGAGTCATGCATATTTTGTAACTTCACTTCCAACCTCTCAATAGCAACATCAGTTATAGGGAAGTAATTTTTACCAAAATATCTACAGGTTAAATTAATCATCTCCCTGCAAGAATTTTTTAGCACTGAAATCAACTAAATCTGATCAAGCGAGGCCTTCCACCATCCATTCTCAATAATGCCCCATATGGTACAGAATCAACAGAGGCAGATCTACCAAGGCCTTAGGGGAGCTGAGGGGTCAAGTATAAATGTTAACAGTGAACCATCATCCTTAAAACAAGGCCCCCATATAGTGTGAGACTTGGGCCCCCTCTAGTCCAGGATACGTCCCTGGTGAAATACAAACATAGACAGATTGCACCTCCCTGGGAAGACAAGCTCTTCAGTGTCACCTTCACATATAAAAGGACAAAGTCTGTAAAAGAGGTGGGTTTCAAGAGCACTGCATAACCATTATCAGGGTCACATTTCATATCAGCGCCATTCGTAGCTCTGGGAGTCTGTCTTGTGCCTCCTCCCACACACACCACAGTGCTGCTCCTGTTGCTGTCAGGTCTCAAGGAAAGCTCCCAGCCGAAGGCTACTCTGAAAAGGAGGGAAAACAAGGCAGGAGAACAAAGCAGGTTCTTCTAACGAACTTGTCAGAAACAAAGCAATTCTGAACATCATATGATTAAAAAGAGGAGTCGTTTAAATAATGAACTCTAATTTGGGCTACTTAGCAATTCACTGTTTAGCAATTTGCTATTTTCATTACATTTTAAATCAATCCTTCTAACAGAATCTCTCCCAACCCCACATAGTATTGTTTCACTGCTGTGAACCTATATTTCAAGGCAAGACAATAACTTTCTATAATAAAGTGGTAATAAAAAAGAGTACCAATTATCCCAGTATTTTCTCAAAATAGGTAGACTTTCTTTCATGCCTTAATTTTATGTTTTCCTTTGCCCCATACTAAAAGCTTGGCGTAATTATCCCCGAACAGGTTGAGCGCAAGGTCTCTGCAAAATCTGCTCAGGGTGATTATTTTGCTGGGATTTTCTCCCCCCCGCCCTGTATTTGCAGAATTTAGCTGAGACTGTTAGAAGCGGTTTATCAAAATAAATGCTTGATTGGCTTTAGCAGTTTTTCGTAATTGAAAAAATAAAGAAAAAAAGGAGTTTTCTAATAAATGAAGGGAGAGAGAGGTTAAATACTTTAATTACTAACTTGCAAAGAGATTTCCATTTGAATATGGAAACAAAGTAGAGGGGTCCCCAATTTTTATGGGTCTGGAATCATTCTAGAGGATTTAATGATACTGCCGGGCAGTTGAAACTGTGGGACTGAATAATGTGATTTCTAGGCAGACTTCCTTAAAATTTAATAGTGCTAGGGAATACTTAAAGTGGGTTAGTTTTAAAGGGAAGTTTAGATATGCAAATTTGCAGGGGAAGAATTAAGAAAACTGATTTTTTAAAACAGTTTTTCCATTGTTTTTCTTAAAATGAAAGCCAGTTACTGTGGAGTAAGCAGGGATGCGGGGTGCAGACGCACAAGGACCTGACAAGGAGGATGTCCATGGTAAAGGCCAGCTCAGCGCACTAGCCCTCTGAGGCACACGTCAGACTTCTGACTTTTGAACTCTTCTGCTCAAAGTATATGCCCCTAAGTGAAGCAAGGTCTTTTTTAAGCACAAATAAACCTCCTTGCCACCTGACCTCACTCATACATGGGCATTGTGCTATGGAAAGCCATGTTAACTTGATTTCATGGATGCAGCTATGCAGGCAATGTAATGTACTTCCAAAATGGAGATTTCATAAACAAAAGAATCTCCGTCCTTCTAAATATCAGTTAATTCCACCTAATCAGATCTATTATCATCACTAACCCTGACACGTGGATTACCAGCGTTACGAAGCAGCCATTACTAATTAGCCCTCCTTCTTAATACCACCAGCTCAGAAAAGACTGTGCACACTGCCGAATTAGAGTCTTCTCTGAATTGCTGTTTTGTTTGCGGAGGGGGGGGGGGAATCTGTCTTCTTTTCCAGCTGGCAGAGTTTTCCTAAATTAGATTAACTTTTAATTTAAATTAAAAAAATTTAAAAGCTTTATACAAAGAGACAGTAATTGCCCATTTGAAACATCCCCCAAAAAAGGGTGATTGAAGGGTACAGTAATATGCTTACATGAATAATAAATAATACTTAGCATTTAGATGGAGCTCCCCTCATCAAAACACTTCTTTTTCAGCATGAACTAATTCATACATTATCCGTGCAAGAAAAGTAAAGTCAAAATACAATGTGCCTCTCACTAAAAGTTGGGTAAACTGAGGCATGATGAGATAATTCCATAAGGATACATCAATTTCAGAACATATCTGTCAGCCATTTCCATACATGACTTTTGTGTGCTCTGCACCTGAAATGAATTGTTGCAACAAGCACAGTCGGGCCCAGAAGGCTGTTGTATGGACTAGTTCTAACGCACACTAAGACAATGACTATCATGATTTGGAAACAATGTAAAGCATTTTTAAGACATTTTAACTTAAAATTGGTATTATTATTCATACACACATACAAATATACATTAAACAAACACAGGTTATCACAAATGCTGAATGCATAATCATTCACTAGTTAGCTGAAAGAATTAATCAGCTAACTAGTATCAATCTAATAGAATAGTTCATATATTCTGTAAGACAATGGATCCACAACCCTAATCATTAGTTCAACTGGAATTCAATATTCCAAAGACCTTAAAAAGGTATAAACTGTGAATAATATCCAAGGCAGCATTTCATAGTCAAGGTACATAGAAAAGTGCACAGATTTCAACATTTTTTTTTTTAATATCAAAGGGAAAAAAAATCTTGGGTTGGGCTTTTTGCAAGGCTCACTGGGTAAAGGTGCTTGCCACACAGTCTGAAAACCTGCATCTAAGCCTGGGGACCCATAGTATATGGAGAGCAGTGACTCCTGCAAACTGTCCTTGGACCTCCACAGATGTGTCTTGGCATACATGCATGTGTGCATGCATGTGTGTCTGTTTGTGTGTGTGTGTATACACAAAGACAACATTCATTCATTCATTCATTCATTCATTCATTCATTAAAGAAGAATTCCAATTGAGAAGGTTTTTATTGGTTTTGTTGTTGTCTGTTTTACCTTTAACATCCATTAATGGAGAAAAAAGTGACTTGATGGAAGGGCATTTTTGACAGCTTTGCTCATTTCTGAGTGGATGCATTTCTTTATCCTACTCACAACAGGAATCACTTAAGATTAAGGACATATTAACATATGGTTTGGTCACCTACAGATATTAGAGGAATGGAGAAAAAGGAGCTTGAAATTCAAAGGCATGCAGCCCACAGTGTGGGAACCACCACCCAGGAGTCTATAAACCAACACAGTGATCAAAGCCTCCTGTTACACACCCAGCATCCACCAGGAAAAACTAAGTGATGAAATCCATTTCTATGTTCCTAAAATCATCCAAATAGAACTTCTTTGAAAGAAATCTAAGTCTTCCTCACTTTTAGAGTTCAGGGGGAAGGTATATGCAAGTCATCCACTATAAAACAAAATGCTAGGACTCGGCAAAGCTCAGCTTGTCCTTCTTAATTGCCACATAATGGCAAAGGTCACTTCTTAAATATGAGCAACAGTAGACAGACAGACAAACAGACAGACAGAGCAATAAATGACAGAGAGTGTGTGTACAAAATATAAACATCTATAGATACACATGCATAAATATAAAATTACAATATCAGCAATTATAAAAACTTGTAGAAGACTTTTCTATAAAGTCTTCCAGGAGGTTGATTAATGCTGTTTTTTCATTTTTATTCTCTTTTTTGGCCAATTTTATAGATAAAAAACAAAACAAGATTGCATTCCCTAACTTTCAATTGACTCAAAAATGTTTATTATGATGATTTTTTTTTTGTCCTTTCTCTACCTCCTCAATCTTTTTTTTTTCTTCTGTTAAAATGGTGACAAAATGGGCCAAAATGCATGTTTGGATTTGTTTTGTTGTTGTTGTTTCCTCCATAAGTGCCTTCTTAAGATCTGTTTTAATCACATTCATAAGCATGTGTGTTTTTAAGTTGCTAGAGCTTTCCACGTGTTTTCATTTCTCTTCATCTGGAGAATTTACATGGGGACAAGAAAGCTTTACTTAATCATCCCCACCATAATCTCAGCGTTCCCAGCAGCCGTAGGCATGTAAATTATATTCTCAGCTTCCTTTGCAGCTCTGGGAAGCTCTATTAGTATTTCATATTACACACAAGTTACTTTAAATGCTCTTCTAAGGCCTGTTAAACGCTACACAAACTTTATACTTTTAAGTTTAACTGATTTGCCAGTAAACTCAAGCTCTCGGCTCATCTAGTTTTCCATTTTGCTGACTTTCATCCATTGGTATTTGTGAATGGATCTTTTTAAAAGAACTTTATTTTGAAACAAGGTTGTGAGGTTTGTGACTTATTCATTTTATTGAAACTATGACAATATTAATAATCCCAAACAACTTGCTCAAGTGCCATTTATTAAGTATGACTTTTCTACTTACACTGGATATTTAGTGAAATATTATTTTAAAAAATCCCTAAATCCAATGATTCAAACTGTGCCTAAATTTCTGTGTTCAAAACTATGTAGTTACTTTTTTTGTCATTAGGCAAGTCTAAAGTACACTGTTCAGAGTACAAAATTCACATTACTTCTTGCAGCATATCATCCTACAAATTGCATTTGGATACTTATTCTTCTGCTTTGATATCATTGTATCAGATACCACCTTGACACCCAAACATTAGTTTCCAAAACAGAATGTAGAAATCACTGATTGTGCATCACAGAAGTGACTTTCTTTTATCGGCAAGTCTGACACAATTTTCTTTTTTGTATCTAACATTTTATTAAGTTTTTTTTTAGTTTACTTAAAGCAAATCAAAATGTATTGCAAATATGCCCCAAGATTTAAACCAAGTTATGAATCTTGCCCATTTCTGAAAGCCACAGGAGTGGCATAATTCTTTGTATCTGGAAGTGGAAAAGTTTACATTTCGTTGTTGTCATTATTGCCTAGTATCAATAAAAATACATATTTTTAATTCATTTTTATCTAATTTATTGAAGAATTTAATTTCAATCGATCATATTTTATTTTGGGATGCTCATAATATAACGAGAACCAGTATTCTTCCATACAATCTCTACCGTCAGTCTCCCCCTTCCTATCTCTCTATGTTGTTCTCTTGGTCTCTCTCCTCTCCTACTCTCTCTCTCTCTCTCTCTCTCTCTCTCTCTCTCTCTCTCTCTCTCTCTCTCTCTGCCTAGGAGTAGGTTAAGCCTGGTTATTTCAGATTATACAAGATAAATAAAGTATACAAAAAATAAGAAAGAGCAGAAGTCCACAAAATAAGTAATTTGGAAACCAAGAGTGATTGAAAAGTAAAAGTTGTAAAAGTGTCCATCTCAGACTGAGTGCATCTTGACCTCACTGGAGAATGGCAATGCTCTGTAAGGAGCACAGACTTCCCCAAGTCTGCATCTCTAAGAGTGCTGGCATTTCATTTTACCTCCATTTTCAAGCAACTTATCGGTGTTCTATTTCCAGAAACAGCTTTGTTAATGAGATAAAGGAACCAAGCACTATGTAAAGAAGTCAGCAGTGACAGGCTTTTCTTATAAAAGTTATAATGGAATAAATAATATTTTAATAGTCAACAAATTTTCATACTTATCACAAATATATTTAATGTCGAAATAACTAAAAGACATAAATATTTTAGCTACAGTACTTTGGTTATTTGTTTTACAGAAATCAATTTTTCACAGTTAGCTTCCAATGCTAAACCCAGTCTTTACACGACAAGAGTGCACGCTCCTCACCTTAAACAAAACAGCTTTCTGTGGACAGAAGATTCATCCTCAGAGAATTCTCAAATGTAAATTCAATTTGGTGTCATAGTATCCTTGGACCTTGGCCACTTCACATGTTGATATTTTAACAAAATGGTTAGAAAATTAGAGAGAGAGAGAGAGAGAAAAAAAGCATACTTGGTCTACTAACACCTGTGTGGTCCAAAAGTTCTGTATTCCTATTAACAATAAGAACATTATCAGAGAGAGCTGACCCTAACCAATGTCTTAATTAATGGGCTCTAAATAATAATTAGGACTACTCCAATTAAGTTTTAATTTTGGAAAAATTAACTTCAAACCCAGTCATTCAATAAAGTGTTGTCGTCCTCCAGTGTGTTCCTAGGCACAGAATATAGCAATTTACTATTGACAAGCAGTAAGGGAAGAGGTCATTTCACAAGTATAGCATGGACAAAGGTGAACCGGGCAACTGATGAAATCTGTGGCCAAGGCGAAATAGCAATCTCTGAGCCAAATGGTAATAAAGTTACTGAAACGAAGCAATGTAGTTTCTAAACCGAACTGTCATAAGGAGGATGTAGGCTTCAAACTGGCATGTCAGTAGTAATTAAAATATTATTTCTCTGTTTTAAAAAGTTCTTCATAGTTTTAATAGTCTTATTGATTTCTTTTATTGAAACAGCTAAAGGGGAGGTTAGAACGAGGCTGCTGACTGGACAGTAGGCAGTGGAGAGATTGGTTGGAAATGTATTAGCATACTAGAGTGGATGGGAAATTGCACAAGTAAAATGCTGTAGCGCCCTGTAGTACAGAAAGCCAGAGGAGGCGGCACGTGCCTGTAACCTCAGCACTTGAGAGGTGCAGGCAGAATGACCCTGAGTCCAAGGTCACCTTTGAGGACAAAAAAGAAGTCAAGTCCAGCCTGGGTCAGAAAGAAAGAAGGGTGGAAGAGAGTGAGGAAAAGTGGGAGAGAGGAAGGGAGAGAGAGAGGAAAGGAGGGAGAGAGGAAGGAAGGAAGGGGAGGAAGGATGGAAGGAGGGACTCAGGAATCTATATACTATCCATGCTTAGAAAGCAATGACTGTACATATGACCGTGCTATTGTCCCCATGCATAGAGAAACTTCAAAGCGAGAGGATAAAGTGAAGATCTCAAAATACTTTCCTTCCCCTGAAAAGTCTAAGGTACTATGAATCTAGCAATAAATTGTCTTCATAAATCTGCTAGCACATGAGATCTTATAGAATCTAAAGCTTGGCTGAAGACACAGGTCCTTGAAAAGGCCACATCTCCATTTCCATCAACCCACAGGGGGTGTGCAGTAAGAAGGAGGGCAACCCAAATACACATCCATGCATCCCTCAAACAAACAACCCTTCTATTGATGGTTAACTCTTTCTAAGGCTGCCCTCCTTACTAAATTTTTATGTAATCTACTTTACAACTAGTTACTTCTTTCATGAAATGCCTTACGCTTAATTAGATCTACATTCACATTATGAAGTAAGTATCTATGCTGAATGAAAAAGTACAAAAGACTTCATTTGGTGAGAATATACGGGATTCTCCAGGGAACTAGAGTTCATACTAGAGAATACTGAAAACCTGACTCGGGAAAACAAAAACTTTGCAGTTGCCTTCAATATTTGTGCTTTCTGCTGCACTGCGAATTGTGACCTTACCTTACAAACTATTGCATGTATCACCCACTCAGCTTGTAGACCAAAGACATAATCTACTATGTGACCAAGGACACATCTTCCCTCTAGTTTGAAGACATCAGATTGCATTACCAGAGAAGTACCTGTCTACCAGCTTCTGCCTACCCTCTCCAAAACAAAACAAGCAAATGCAATGTATTTCCACAATGAAAGTTTGCTATTCTTCCCATATCTAGTAGAAAAAAGAAAAGAAAAAAAAGAAACACAGAGGAGAATAGTGTTTTAAAATAGTCAAGTCAATAAATTCTTTTTGTTCACATTTTTCAAAGCCTAGGGGGAAAAATAGAATACTAGTCAGGTCTGTGTTTATTTTCTCATTGCTTTAGTAATGTTAACACAAAAGAAAAATAATAATGTAAATATTCACTAAGTAAGAATGTTTCTGTATATCAGGCAAATGAAAGGCCTTCACCCTTAAGTTTTGGACTATCTAAAAAAACATTAAATCACTGGGCTAAAAGAGCAGTCCACCGGTGTTCCAACAGCAATCAATACTGGTCTGCAAAAAAGAATACCCTCCTATGTCAATCAACAACTTTCTTTATTTGGGGTGGGGGGGCAGGGTTTGCTAAGCAAGATGCTCATCCTCATACTTCTCCAAAAGAGAGATTTCTTGCCAGAGGTCTACTGTAATTAGAAACACAACATCAAATCTAGCTAGCGAGGATACAATGTGTCCTTGTAAAATTGGAAGATTCAGTAGCTAGCTGGCTTTTCAGAACTTGCTCTATTTTTCCCTTTGTTTGGGCAAGGCTAAATGACCTTCCTCCACGAGACACAAATCTGAACAGAGCTGAGGATCATGGGCAATTAATGTGCAACTAACAAGAGAGTGTTCTCCAGTTGTAGTTTCCCACATGCCAAACGCAGTCAAAAAATGTGCTTGGCACAGCAAGGAGAGTCAAACTGCAGGCACACCTGGAGGACAGGCTGGAGTTTAGCTCTTTGCAAGATTCTGGGCAGTGCCACTGTAGTTGGCTAAAGGGAAGGTTGGTATTCAGTACCATAAAGTAATAAAAAGAAATTAAATTAAAGAAATAAAAACAGACAAACAAGAACATACCAATTACAAAAAAAAAAAAAAGACGCCATAAGGCTTTAGAGGTCTTCCTTGTCATTTTGACAGGAGGAACGCCAAAACACAGCCTGAGATTTTATCTTGCATAGTTTCCACCCTCACACAAGGTAATAACTTGGTGAATGGTAAGATAAAGGCTCTGAGCGTCTTTAAAAAAAACAATCTCAATTATAAGATTAAACAAAGTCTGTGTTCACCTGTATACTCTGGCTTTTCTAGCTACAAATAACCATCCATTTCAAATCTTTTCACTTCATTTATATAAATATATATATATATATATAACTCTTTCCTGCTTCACTGAAAGTAAAATCCACACACATTAACTTGCATATACAACACAGGGGGAAGACCGTTCTTTTTCACCAAGTCGCCTCAATAAAAGCAGATCCGCCTTCTACTCCATAGGTATTGCCTGGACCAGAAAGCACTGCTGCTGCTCAGCACAAGTCCAGTTACTGTAACAAATGTACATTTTACCAGCTTTGGATTCCTAATTGTGCCTAATACAATTTCATGTTGCATCCAAGTACAAAATCAATACCATTTGTCCAGCATGCAGGACAAATGGAATCTATAAATGGTCCTTATTGAGTAATTAAACACCTATTATTGTCATGGGTAGTGAAACAATGAATATGATAAGATAAATTTTTTGAGGAAAATACTGCGGTGATTAATACCTCCCTGCGTGTTAAATAAAAACGAGTGCCTTTTGCGCAGCACTGCCGCCAGAAGAGCTGGGACGCGAGTAGTTACCACAATAACAGGCTAACCTTCAACTGAACTCCTTCCCTCAAGAAATTAAACGCTGTAGCAGGACTTTAAATCCCCCCACTTAGAGCTCATTTGTGGGCTGTGTAACCTGCAGTTCCTTAAGAGAACTCATTATCTGCAGGAGGAGAATCCCTTTATAATTTCTTTATGAATTTACATACTGTTTCTATGAAAAAAAAACCCCAACTGTCCAAAAAGGATAAGAATATTAACAGTGTAAGCAAGGCAAAGAGACCTGTACCAATCAGATTCCATTTCTGTTTCCGGAGATTCAAAGGCAGGACTCAATCTGTCATATAAAACTGGACATCAGATTAAGAATAAGGTTAGAGAAAATGCTTGTTTAGAAAAAGATATTAATCTGCTAGGCTGTGACTAGTGTCCTTGGTTGTTTTGTTGATAATCGAGCCCTCTTTGCATTGTCTCTGTCTCTCTCCCTCAGCCTGTCTCTCTCTCTCCTCCCTCTGAACTCCCATTTCATGACCCCCCACGCCCTGTCCACACATAAAAACACAACCCCCCCGACTCCTCAGCACTGCGTGGGACCTTCAGAGCCTTATCTTGTTTTAAAACTTGAGAATGACGCCACAAGAACAAGTACAAAGTGCCAAAGCTGAATTCTCCAGACATGACACGTGTAAAGGGTAACCCTATTTCACACGTGAGATGAGGCTAAAAAGAAAGAAAGAAAAAAAAGGCCGCTGAAGCAATAACCTCACACTGAATTACCATTAAATTGTAAGATTTACAATCCAGAGCACAGGAAGTGCATACCGAATGAAATTTGTCCTAGAACAATATAAAGTGAATCTCTGCAGCGTAAGAAGTGCACAGGTGATATATATTTCTTTTAATCTTCATTTTAATTAAAAACAAACAAGCAAAAACCTTCAAAACCCCCCAAAAAAGGACACAGTGCAGACGCACAGGCAAACCCTGGGGCAAACTTAGAAGCTCACCTAATTTTAAATGCACTTCTTGTTATCCTCTCTCATTCTCTATCAAATGAGAATCGAGTCTTTCAAATGCAAAATATAAGACACATGGCCAAACATGTATTAAATAAAGCATGCTGTCCTGCTCAAGCCCAAGCATTAATACATGATCTATTAAACTTTGTGATTGTCAGATGAGAAAATGCTGAATCCAAACACTTGGCTATAGGTTCCAAGTTTCTGCTTCTTTTAAAAAAGTAATTTGAATATAAAGAATCCAATATCAGCATTATCCTCTAAGAAGAGCAAATAAATTACTATGTTGCAGACAATGACAGTCTGGTAATCAAATAAAATTATCGTCACTATGCTTCTATAATTATCACATACAACTTTCAGAAAAGAATTGACTGTTTTGGAGGTAAACTGCTTAAAACATTCCACTGCATTCTCCAGCAGCCACTACAAGCAAATCCTAACAGTCCTTGACGCTTGTTAAACACTGGTAAAATGCTGCCTATTTCCACCTCCTAAAAGACGAACATGCAATAAAGCTAACTGGTCAGAGAGATTCATGCACATTGACAAATGCTTTCAGGAAAAGAACAAACTGATAGGCAGTGCCTGAAAACTGCTGTGGGTTTTGTTTTTGTTTTTGCTTTAAAGATAGATTTGTTTTCTTTCAGTAAATAACTGTCTTGGTTAAACAGTGCTACAGACATTTCTGTCCTTGAATGAGGGAAATATAAAACTATTGCGCTGATTTTGCGGATCTGGGCTCTGCTCTGCTCTCCTCCCCCTTAGAGGACCTGAATTTTATTTTAAAGGATTAACAAGCAACACACATGGTCAGCAATGATAGCCTTGTTCTTTTCAACCTTAGCAAGTCATATTTGGTAAGGGAGAAGCAGTAGAATTATGTGTACAAGTGGCTATGTCATCAGAGCTTCGAGAGGTTCTGTGCAGAGATGCCTGAGTAAAGAGCAGCATAAAGGACTATATATTTAACAGACACAGATCTCTGTCTTTAACGCACATGTACACAGCCTGCCTCCAGTTGCTAAAAGCAGAAAACAAATACCGAAAGGATTTTCAATCCCGATTCACACTAATTTTAACTTCGATTCTAGTCAAAACGATGTACATTTTCTCAGCATCCATGCCCAAGGTCTCTGAAAGATTATCCTAAGCGTCCGTTGGTAAGAGCTCTATGCTACAGTGAGCCAGAGAATCCCCAGCTCCTCCTGAAGACCAGTGGACCACCTGATACTTTTTCATCAGGGTGATAAAATTAAAGGATGGTTTTGATTTGCCTGAAGGATTCTTTCCCTTACTTAATTGTTTAAAGTACACAGCAGTAACACAGAGGGGTGGGGGGAGGGAAATTAAGAAGGCGACTGTAGGACCTGAGCTAATTGCAAGCTGATTAGATTGTGCCATGCAAGAGCTCTCCCTCCATTACATACCATCACAAGCTCTGGTCTTTTCCACCCTGCAGCAGCAGCAAACAAGCTGATTTGCTAACAAAGTGGTCAGCTCAGGCACTCACGCAGCGGCTCACGGGGTCCACAGACGGCTCCTCTCCATGCAGAGACCTTCCAGCTCCATTTTCCAATCTGATTACACGGCTCCTTGTTCCAGCAGGTTTAAACCTTCATGGCAGTTTACCAACATTTTCATCACTTTTTTTTTTCTTTTGCAAAGCAAAAAGAACTGATAAGCTCTCAGGTACCCAAGATTTCCTAGTCAACAGCTGGCCAGCAGCCAGCACTCCCTCACTACATAACCGTTCCGGGCCACATTGAATAAAGCAGACAGGATTTCCAAGACTGCACAGAAGAACTCTTAGGATCTTGCTGTGTGTACAAGTGAACAGCATGTTTCTGTTCTTACGGACATCCACTGCTGTGTCTAATCTCATCGGGGAGATATAGAGACCCAGTAAGTGCCCTGCCTGCTCTCACACCGCCGCCCAAAGAGGCAAGACAAGCAAAGCGAGGTGCAGGTGCCCACAAACATACCGTTAGCCTACCAAACATGCTCAGGATCCCTGACCATTCAACACTAACAACTAACAACTGTTTCAGAAGTCCTGGTCCGATTATCTAGACATCTTCCTTCTGTTGCCATGGAAAGGATCTCGGTGACTTTCCATTAAAATGTAAGACACACACAGGTGAGCACAAAGCCACTCCCTAGCACCTCCAGGCTTTGGAAGCACCCTACATTTTTAAAAAGACACCTCAAGGATGTAAAAGTGAAATGATGTTCCCTGTCCACGGCAACCTGTGAGAACTGTTCTTTCACCCTTCAGTGTCCAGAAACTGATCCATACAGGCAGCCCAGGTTACATGTTCAAGTTCAGAAGATTAAATAGTGATTTCAGGCAGATACCTACAGACAGGTTTCCTATCCCATACTTTTGAAATTCACTCTCACTCATGGTTCATGGGTCTAAGGTGAAAATAAAGCAGACTGGTAAAATGTACTGTGTCTCAGACACGCAGCAATAAACAAACAAAAAATACTCACAGCACCTCCTTCATCCATGAGCAATAACTTCCTAATGAAGACAGAGAAAAGGGAAATGGCTCTTAATGTCTGTGATTACTCTGGATTCATTTTTTTATACTGTCGATCAAAAGGTTTGTGGGAGGGAGGAAAGGGAAAAGGGGAGAGGAGTCTGCAGTTATGGGGGAAAAAATACACAAATTGGCTCATCCAGTGCTTCGGTATGCCAGCTCTTGAGGGGAAATTTGAACTCAGACACTGTGTGGGGAGATTCAGGATTTTAAACGTGCCACATAGGAGGGTCATTCCTCCTTGCTACTGAGGAGGACGCCTATCCCCAGGGGATAAGAAACTGGCTGAGTGACTGTCACACAAGTCAAGCAGTATTGTGTTGTTGACTCAGGAGTGGACTTTGTCAGGCACGCTGCTTCAGTCCAGCCACAGTTCCAAGGGAGAGCAGGTTTCAGAACAGCAGCATTAACAGGCCACACAGAAGTTAGAGGAGCTGGCACAGATGAGTAGGTGAACCAGCAACTCCATTTCCAAATGCCCAGGATCCCTCTTGGGACTTCATATAGCTCAACACGTAAAAGTTGGGATTGTGGCAGTACATATTTAGAGTAGCCGCAGCACTTCTGAAAGGACTTTCAAAGAAGATAACCTGCAGTTTTAACTGACAGGCCGTGTTGAGTACACATCTGTAATCCACAATACTGTAGAACCTATAAACCCAATGTAAAGATACGCATGCACCCATACATGTATTTGCATATGGGTGGTATTCTGCATAAATGACTGTCAACTTAAAATGCCATTCTCTAATTTATATGCAAATTCTACCTCTGGTAAAATAAAAACATATTTTAAGCAGCTTATAGTGCCAACACATTATTCCCATGAATGATTCCTAGTAAACTATTTATGCCAACTGTAGGGATTTTTTTAAATGATTTATTGGATGGTGAACGAAACCACTTAAACTACAGTTGTCTGTATGAATCAGTAATTTTCATGTTTCTAATTAAAATGTAAACAGTGTAATGAAGACATCAAGTTTTTAGGCAAATGTCTCTCCCAGTGCCACTTGGGGTATGGTAATTACTGGAGCAGATCTATGGATGCTCCCAGATCCTCTACAAGTCCAGATTAAAAGCATTACTGCTAAACCTGGCTTCCTCCTCCAGGGAATTGTGTACTCTAACACTAACAGATACACACTGACACAGCCTTTAAGAGGTGTTCATTAAAAATAAGAGAGAAAAAGAAAAAGAAAAGCAATTTTTGTTTAAAATGTGGATAGTAAAACATCCACAAGCAGTAAAAACACTCGTCCTATACCTACTCAGATTTGATTTCTTACCCTATTTGGGGAGGGTTGAGGACAATCAAAAAGTAAAAACTGAAAAAAAGTGAAGCTAAATAATGTCAACCTTGAATTTATAGACACAGGAGGACTTTACTCAATGAGAGACTATGTGAAACTAATTCCAGTCTCACTGGCTTTCAAAACACACTTCATTTAAATAAAATGAGTTTAAAATTTAACAATTAAGAAAATTTAAGAAATCAATGTATATGCTCCATGGAGAAAGCATGTCATTTTTTACAACATTAAGGAATGTAAATGTGTTTTGATACATAACTGTAATGTCTTTTCACTTTTATTCAACATCTATTGTTTCATGAAATTGGTCAAAATTCATTATACAGCAAATGACCTCTTATATGTGATTTTAAAAATCATCCCTTCGACTATTACAAGTGTTCATTAAGCTCCCATGAAGTCCATTTTTCCTTGTTATCCATTAGCTTTGCATAAGCACAACCCAGCACTTGAACCAAGGGGTTTATCTTGGATGTAATTCTGTACCACCATTCCCAGCAAACAGCCCTGACAACTAACATAGTCACACCCAGAACTGACTGACTACAGCTGAAATCTGCAGTGATAGGGAAAGTCTAACCCTGTGTGATAAAAGGTATCCACTGTCCTTCACCCACACTACCCCACTCCAGGCCTCAATGTCTATAAGGTGACTGAAATGGCTAAGATCCACACTATTTTTACAGGCGTTTCAGACAAGCATGTGCTGCGGCTGTTGTGGGATTGTAAATGGATGAAAAATGTGATGTGTGCAGGGATAGGAGAAGCACAGAGCTTTACACTGCTGTGTCTTATTACTAAGTAATGCAAACAAACAGATACACCTCTACTCTCCTGAGGCCAGGGAGAGGGTTTCATCCAAGTGTTCTCCACTTTTCCACATGAAAACATACACCACCACCACCCCAACCCCCAGCCTGGACTTAGAGAGACAGCACTAGATGGAAGTGGAGGGACAAGGGCATAATTTGCTAGTGCTTAAATTTTTTTAAACACCTCTGGGGGTTCTAAGAAGGAGGAGAAAAAGCTGAATAAACAAGGCCAAGTGTTTTGTCGGCTTCACGAAGATATCATAGTTGTGCTCAGTATTAGAAGTGTTGCAAGAACAGGCATTATTTCTATTCGCTTTGTGCCAGAAAGGTAAACACTGGACTGCATTGTGGATTAAAACAATAAGAAATCCCTTTCCTCTCAGGCTTTCAAGGCTCTGTTAATCGGGTGTAATTTTTAATGAACAGTAGCTGCTTGGTGCTCATTCAAGACATTTCATTAGAAGGTTACTCATTTAAAAATCAAGGTTTCAACCATATCAAGCTGTAACCTTTCTTGAAATGTAAATGAATGGTTTAAATGAGAAGATTAATAAAGAAAGGGATGCTCCGAGCCCAAGCATGGCATGCTATGTATTTTTAAATTTGTCTATGCCAGATGCTGTCAGTCAGAACAAAAAACTGTCCAAGCAGACAATCTGTGCGTCTGAATGTTGATCATGTTGGAAAGTACAGGGGGGAGGGGGGAGAGTGTGTCAAGGATTCATGGTCCTTCATCTTTGCAGTAGAGCAAACACGTCTCTCAGTATAGCGACAGACAGCTGCTTCCACTTTCTAATGTGCCCTAACTTAGATCACTGAAAGGATTGTCAGCACTCAGAGAAACACACAAAGATAACACAGCCAGCTGCCATGGAGGGGAAAAACAGCACAGCTCAGAAGAAATGGGATTTGTTCCATTTGCATGATGCTGCCTCCCCTGGGCCCCTTTCTTTCAAATCCAAAGCACAAAAGACAACACTTAACATATTTGCTTAAAGATGACAACCTCATGTTGATTTCATTTGGATGTAACAGTGTCAGGATTACAGATATAAGAATATATTATATCTGTAACAGAGACTGACAAATGTACCCATCAGGGGAACTGTCTGATTCATCTGCTTATACAGCCATTTTACCATCCCAAGGGTGCCATCTAAGTAGTAACTTTAGAAGACTGAAGGTCTAATTTTATTACACCACATTTCAACCTACTAAACAATATTATTTCTAAAATAGATCATTTTTATTGGAAGTCTCCCTGATGAAAAATCCAGTAGACACTAGAGAATTTATGAACTGTATGGGTCCTCTGAACTCAATATAGTGCCCATTTCAAACAACTTTTCTTGCTGTATGGCAAAATCCTAGCATCAAATAAGTGAAAGTAGGGTAGAGAAGAGATGCATGCCTTAAGTATGTAAGTATATTGAGCTAATCAACATTTGTATATAACACAGAGACTGGCTGTGTATAGACAATATGGGTAACTATAAAATTAACTTTAAAAATCTGGCCTCTTACCTAGTATAACTGAATCCATCCTTTGAAATCACTTACTTCTGTCTATTTTATGTCTTCTACAACAGCAACTATATGCATAATCATTTCCTGTCAACCTCTTCTTGACACATACTCAATCTGATTTCTAACATATTTTGGGGATAGAGACTGAGACAAGAAAATGATTTAAACTTGCATAAGCTAACCAGGAGTTGTTGTCAAGAAAATGGTGGTTCTGACCTGAAGCCTTCATACTTCCCTGAGTAAATTCTGTACAACTTTATGTTTAATTAAACTATAAGTTTAATTCTTAAAAAATAGATTTTGTTGATGTGACTGCATTGATTAGTTTATATCTACAGGATTCTATTTTCTGGACTGAAATTATAGGGCTGAGAATAGAAACAATAATGTTCTTCACATGTGCACTACACACACACACACTGAGTCATAAATATTTGTTAACACCCAGGCTCAAGGAACTTGCAACTGATTCTGCATAATGAAACGCTGTCTTCCTGTCTTCCCACTTTGTTCAAGGAACTTGCTCCAGTGGTTGCTATCTACTTGTAACAGTATAACTCACTCATTTGGTCCTTGTTTTATAAAATAGACTTAGCTGCTATCTGTGAACTCTCTGCACAGCAAATCGTCACCAATCATTATTTTGAACTTACTCAGTTTCTTAGAAGAAATGCTCTGAGTTAGTGATGCAAAGAAAACTAGCAGCCTATGCAATAACTCATCCAGTGCCAGGAGATGTTCCAAAAACAAAATGCAGAATCTCTTACATTGTGTAGTATTTCAAGGTTAAATGCAGTTAATTCCTTGCTCTCCCACCTCCATAATGGGAAATGCTACTTAAATAATTTATCTTATTTCTATGTAAAAATTCTCTAGAATTTAAGATTTTTATTTTTCGAGTAAACACAATTTCTACAGGCAACTTACAAACATCCATGTTTGTCATCACCAACAACGACATCACTTTTTTTTGCCTCTAAGTAGCCCAGTTCCCCAAAAGAAAATGGGAGCCATTTGTGGACAAGTGCACATGTACAGAAAATTAAGCTGTAAATATCTGGTCTGGGTTATTATTGGGATCTGGAAACATCTGAGGCTACAGGACAATCTGAGCCCTGTGACCACGATGTACAGGTAATTGCTTAAATGATTTACACCTTACTCTTTCTATTAAAACTGTCTCTAAAGAGAAACATTTGTAGGCTTGGTTCTGCAATAAAAACTGGTATCTGATTTCACTTGGACAAAATCTTGTGAAAGATGTTGCATTTCTTCAAGGACATACACATGGCAAATCTAAGCCCTTAGCAAAGGCTGACGCCAAAAGAAAAGTTAATGATTAGAAAATATGAGCTATGGCATAGCCACGAGTGATGTGTGAGTGTGGCCATCTGCTGAGAGCCGGCAAGCATTAAGAGAAGAAATTGTACATTGGATTGTTGTTGTTGCTTGTTAGCTCCTACTCTCAATAAAAGTATCAATGAAAAAGCATCCTTGGTCCCAGCAGTTAGAGAGAGAGAGGAAGGGGGATCTCTGTGAGTTTGAAGCCATACTGGTCTACAAAGTGAGTCCAGGATAGCCAGGGCTACACAGTGAAACATAGTCTCATTAAAAAACAAACAAGAAAATAAAAAAAAAGAAAACAAAAACAAAAAAACCCTCCCATCCTCAGGGCTGGGGATGTAGCCTTTCCCTAACATACATATTTAACCTATCTTAAATGGTTTCTTAATGTCCATTGTCAGTTTCAGTTTTGACTTCTCATAAATCTTGCTTACCGAGACTTCAAATGGATGTCATTCCAAACCAAACTCCCAAAGGACAGAGAGGTACCACTCAGGGAAAAGACATGAGCCACTTAGACCAGAATGAGGGGAGATTTAAATTGGTTCACTCAGATGATATCTGCGTGAAGTTACCAACTGGCTCCTGACTCAGAATGAAAAAGTCTTCAGTGTTGTCATATGCTACAGGTTTCTCTGCTGAACACATGCAGGCATGTACATGCATGCACACACTCACACACATACTCTCTCCCTCACACACACATACACATGGTTATATTCACATAAAAACTATGTTGTATTTCAGATTTAATGGCAGACAAGATTTGACATTCAACATTTCCATGTCTAAACCTCACTATAATTCCAGTTACTCACAGGCACCCATGTATATGTAATACAAAAAAGTAACAGATAACATTTTAAAAACACAAATTAATATAGCTCCTGAACCACTAGAAGACAGGAGTTACTAGTTGGATTCACGGCTAAAATTAAATCAAACCATTGGCCAGTGAGTGGCCCATTTTTGTGGTCATTAATTTATATCACCACCCTCTGAGCAGCATCTTTCAATCTCCCCCTGTTAAAAGTGTAAAGGAAAAAGGACTGGCATCTTAGGTGCAAAAAAATCTGTGTGGATACTTCATTCAAAACCCCTGAACTCCCTGCTTATAAATATAGCAGAAGCTTGAGCCAGCCCTTTTAAACCTTTGCTTGATTTTTTTTTAATATTGGCAAGCTACCATCATAAGGCTTTACAATCCAATCTTTAATTTCTGTTAGATTTGAATTTCTATTTTTGCAAGTTTTAACTTGCTTAGAATCCATTGAGTAGTTACAGAAAACCAGCAGAGCTGACTTAAAGAAACAACACATGGATCTCCACTATGTGGACCAACTCTAGAAACAGTATTGCTACTTTGATCATCTTGTTTCACCGTCTTTTCAACAACCCCAATCAAGGACTGTCCTTTAGTGTAAAAGCTGTTTGCTGAAGGTTCAGTATTTGCAATGCAATTAACGAAGCAACATTTGTCCCCATCACTCAGTGGCGCTTCCTTATAATAATCCAGGTGTGGTAGCCACACTGCAGACATTTCTTCCACCTAGAGTACAGGAAACCCCTCCAGATTTTATCATGAAGTATGAGGCTAGCATCTGAAACTCTTTGTCTCTGAAAAGCCCAAGTTAGAAGAGACCCAATGAGTTCTCAGAAAAAGGTACAGGCTTCTTTTAAAGATGTGTATTTCAAAGAATGACAATAAAGTGGGTTTTGTTATTATTTTTTAATGGACTCTTTCCTGAAGCAAGGTGAACAAGTACTTCTCTCTTGTACATCTTTAGTTTTAAAAGTACAAATGTTACATTGAAACCTTTAAGATATTGTTGACGGATCCATTACAATTTCAGTATTCAGTTAGATTGAAATTCCCTTGGAAATTTTTATGATTCCATTTGCTCTAAGACAAGAAGGCAGATTTAGAATGAAGCTGGCCCCAAACACACATGTTCCAATGCTGAAGCAACTGAGCCACTGGAAGGCAGAGGTCAATGGGTGGACTTGCAGCTAAATTCTTTACAGCCCAGTGTTTAGTGCAAAATAAATTAATACTGTCAGACATTGAACAGAACAAAACAGCGCCAATGAAAATGTTAACCAAAGACATTTACAAACTACAGATTCGCTGTAAGTTAAGTCAGCATACCAAGAGCAGGTCAGCAAGTGTGTGTGTCATGCCTTAGCGCCCCAAGTGCAGTCATGTCCCCCAGAAGTATGCTGAGTACAGGGCACACACTTATACTCTATATTAACTAGAGGAAAGACAAAATGTCCAAGGTATTGATTTCCTCTCTCAACCAAAGGCTGAATAACCAACTACTAATCAGCTCTAGGCTGCCAAAAAGCTGACAGGAAGTCCCTAATTCTAATACATCATGGTTTCACTCCCTTAAATTTTCTGACACCAAAATCACAAGAAAAATTAAAAAAAAACTTTAAAAAGGAAAGAAAAGTTACTTGATGTTCTTTATTGTAGCCTATAATCAAAGTACCAAAGAGAATTGCATTTGGTGGGATTTTAAAAGTAGTGTCATGGTGTGTGGCTCTAACAAGATAATTTAAACACCTCCTTCCCAGAGATGTATAGTTCCAAAAAGCATTTTCAGGGTTATATCATCTCAGTTCCATAATTATATAAAAAACACAGAAACAAAATAGAGCCGTGAAGCCTTTGGGCTGAGAAATTGAAACAAAGTAAAATGTTGCAGACATCAAATATATGAGACGTTACTTTATACACTAATTTGAAAAAATAAATAAAAAGAAAATGTATTGTTTAAAATGAAATATGTGATTTTAATTTTTTTTCATTAAATCTTTTCCAGCATCTTAAATTGCTTTTTAAAGTAAGATTGGTGAATGCATGACAAAATGCCAGTTTCCATTGCTTTGACCAATTCAAATCACCAGTTGTTTACTGGACACCTATACAGTTCATATACTTTATATACATGCTACGGAAATTAAAAGTGAATTTGATGTTTCTCTTTATAGGAACTTACAGTTTCCAAATGGGAAAGACAATGAGAGTGGACATTCAGTATAAGATAACTTTAAAGATTAAAAGAAAGAGTCTGTGTGTGTGTGTGTGTGTATTAGTGTGTGTATATGTGTTTATACATGTGTGTAGTTGGGGGGGGAGGGGGAGGTCAGGAGAGTGCCCGCTGGAGGCCAGATGTGGACATCAAGCCTCTCCTTCAATTGTCCCATTTTTCATTTTTTGAAAAAGTGCCTTTTATTGAACTGACACTTACTGATTCATTTGAGACTGCAGACTAGTAAGCCACCTCCATGGCACAGGGGCAGACGTAAACCACCACACCAGGCTTTTACAGGGGCACTGGGGAATCCGAACCCAGGTCTCCATGCTTTCTTGGCAAGCAGTTTAACCAACTGAGTCACATCACCAAGTCCAAACAAAGCATTTCTAAGGCAATTTTAAAACAAACAAACAAATACATAAATAGATAGACAGACAGATAGATAGATAGATAGATAGATAGATAGATAGATAGATAGATAGATAGATAGATAGATAGATAGATAGAACAAGTAAATGTAAAAGATCAGTCCTCAGTAGAGATGGTTGATGATACACACTGAGCTGGATACTAAGTCCTGGCATTATTTCAACCAACATTGAACAGCATCCCACGGAAATAATTAAGGGAAGCAAAAAGAGGACAGGGGACAGCGTACAGTGAAGAGGGATGGCTATCATTTCTTGAAGATTTAACTTTAAGGCTAATCTAAATTATATAACGTTAGAAGATATCCACTGAAGATATCCTATATCCACTGAATATGCCAATCTGCCTTCGAATTTCTTACAGAGGAAATGCATGTGCTAACTAATGCTTATTGTCTCCCAACATATCGGAGGATCTGACCCTCTTGTCTGTAACCAATTGGTAACCATATTTAGTAAATAACTACTGTGAATGGTTCAACCATGCAACAAATGGTCCTGTGGCTACCGTCACTGTTGACAAGACAAGGCTGCATGCTTCATGTAGAGAAACAGATTCCTTCTCAGGGTTTCTAGCTACCCAAGCTCACTAGTAAATGGAGAAGCAGCTCCGTACAGTTCTTCGGCCATTATGGAATTCCATCTCTTTCCATGACAAAGAGAATTGAGGTTGATCAGAACTGAATGACTCGCCTAGGTAATAAATACAAGAGGCCGTGAGCCTCGGCTGCCATGTTTTGTCTGAGGTGAGCCCTTCTCTATTCTTAGTAGAAGCAAAGCAAGTTGTGAGCCATTTCCAGTATGTGTCATTAATATATTTAAGTCTGTATGATAACTTATAACTCTAAATAAAATATCCTTTAAAAATTTGAATATTTTTATGAGTTTATGAGGTGTACAAATAGGTGGACCTGTGAAAGTGACTAAAAAAACTTTATACTTGAAGACGCTTCGGGAGGAAAAAGGAAGTATGTTACTACCCCTTGACTCCACCCTCCCCCTGAAACAAAAGAAACAAACCAAAACAACCACCCACACCACTAGTCAGGAGCAGGGCTTATGAAAATGTTTTTGTTGTTGTTGTTGTTTGTTTGTTTTTCCTTTTCTGTGTGACCTCCCTCCCCAACTTGAGCCAGAATCATTATGTATTTTGCGCTATTCTCAGAATTGGGGGTCCCCACTGAGGATACAGCATGCATCACCATCCCAAACCCTTGTTATGTAGGAACTGTGTTGCTGACTGATGATGGTAATGTGAATACAAAAAGTGGTCATTAAATTTTACACATTCAAACACACCTCTCTGTTTAAGAGATCAGGAACTCCGTATGGCAATAAATGTGTTACATTCCAAAAGAAGCAATACAAGAGATACATGTCAATGAATCTTTTTCTATAACTTCAACCATAGCCTAAGCAAATGGAGGATATCAATGGAGTGAAAGAAAAAATACTAAGAATAAAATTACTCCCCATTAAAGGCATATATGTCTTTATACATTTTCAACTTATGGGCAAGTAAACTGGGAATATTTATTTCCATATAGACAATCACAAATTCTATTATTCAGAATGTGATATAGAACCTGCCACTTCTTAAAGGGAGATTGTAATCTGTTGAGAATATAGCACACAGCTTATGAATCCTTACTAAATGGTCACTTTTGCACAAAGTTATGTTAGGATTGGATCAGCATAGTTATCAACTCAGTTTTCAGCAAAAGCATGTGAGAAAAAGACCCTAAAATTTTCCTCAACATCTTCCTCTAATTTATTTTTCCTTTGCCTATGGCCTCCTTTTCTACCAGTTGCCAGTCATCAAGGATAGTTCCTCCATGACAACCAAGGCAGCTTGGCCACACCCCCAATACCTTAATACCTTCTTAATTAGTTCAAACTACCTCCTCATAATCTAAACACCCATATAATGGTGGATCAAGGGAAATTTGATTTTCCAGATGATCAAGTAATAACCAGCCTTGCAGATAAGTTTATAAAGAAGGCAGGCCTCTCCACAGTGCAGACTCACAGGCAGGTAGTATGATTATAGATCAGCAGTAGGGGTCTGGCAGAGGTAGTGAAGGGCATGGTAAGTATGCAGATAGCAACAAGGACTGAAGCACTTTGCCCTGCCAGGAAGTAAAGCAAAGCTGTAGAGTTGATTGTTAAAAACATAGACAAATGTTTAGCAACATGTATTTAGGTGCAAATGCGTGTGTTTTGCAATCACCCATCTCAACAACTCCCATAGGATCACATTTAGACAGTGGTTTGGTAATGTAATTTCAAAAAAATCTTACATGTTTGTAAAACTAGGGAGTTTCATCTATTCTTATACACAAACCCATATCCCATGTAAGACTGGGTTACCTGTGTATCTTTAGGAATAAGTATTATAAAATCATCTTTTCCATAGAAATTTTTACTTTGGTGCTAAAACAAAATGAAAAGAAAAAAGAAAGAAAGGAAAGAAAAGTATTGATTATTTGGTGCCTGCAACCATTAAGGAATATATTAAAGATCAAAACAGAACAAGGAACTTTTGTTATTAGATTTCCCAACAGTTTAATATTTAAATGTCATTAATAGAAATTGCATACTCATAGCTTAAAAACTCAAGAGATTCTGCATATGCACAAAATGTCCTTTTAATGAGACAGTAGCTTCAACTGAAATCTATTTCTGAAGGGCCTGTCATCCTAGCATACATAAGTAAGTTTCTATCAATAACTGGTTGATTTCAAAACTTATTTTTAAATTAAGAAACTTAATATTTTTCATAGTGCACTTAATATATTTCTGAAGGCAGAAACCGCTTTGCTCAAATGGGCATATAAAATTCCCAAACTGTTTATCTTTCTTTTTCTCAATCTGGTTTGTGAGACAAGGATTCAGGCCACTTGAGGTACCATGGTCTGCTCCTGGGTCATAACAGTAACACCCCTCCCAATGCTTTCTGATCGCTTGAGTACTGTAAATAAAATCTCTTCTCAAAAGACTGCGCCTCAGACATACAATGGTGGGGCCAGGACATAAGACCCGCATCTTCTGTAAAGAAGATCTAAAATTGACTACAGGTCTGTGATTCAAGAGCAGACAAGTCAGGTTTTACACAGACATGCTGTAAAAACTAAAAGTGGCTATTACTCTTAACAAGTTACAGATTGAGTATTATTCTTTAAAAATGAGTCATAAAATATCATTTTAAGTACTTAAAGTCATGAATATGTTCTACTCTTATAACTCTGCTTGAATGTAATTTTTCATTTTCCAGGAAAGGATATTTTCTAACTAACCCCATTAACCCAATTACTCATAAAAAAATATCAAAAACATCTCTGACATCAATACCTGCACAAAGCAATGTATCTGTGCACATGAACAAGAGGATATTGCATTTAGAAAACCAAACCTGCAGTTCTTATTTAAGAGTGTCCCTCAGATCCCTGTCATCCCTGGTAGTAAAATTTATCAAAAAGGAACTTAAAGTTTGCAAACAGTCACTCTGTTCTTTCAGTAGTTCACTCCTCAAGCCACACAATTCTATTAAAACGTATTAACTACTAAGCATAAAAGTATAAGAGCAGCCTGTTTATTTAACAGTATTTGTTTCATCTTAAAACGGGGATTAAAATGAAATGCCTTGAATATTAAGGCAATCTTTTTTTTATCCTACTCAAAATAATTATCCGGTAAAATTAAAATCAGGGAATCATACCTAATTAAGATTTATAGTTTAGCATCGCTGAGGTACATGATCTGAGATAAAGTGTTTATTCTTTACTTCAATTGAAAAGGGGAAAATAGAAGTGAATATAGTAGATATTATTGCAGCCACAGTAGTCTACTCTAGCACCATGTATTTAACCGGATTTGAGGCTTAATTATTTTTGAAGCAAAACATTTAGTATGAACATATAATAAAAATGGGAGTGAGGAAAAAACAATAAGGAGCTGAATTGTAATTATATTGCAGAAACTATAGACAAAGCACAGAACATTGCGAAACGTGGATTGATGAGCACTTAACTACAACATTCCATTTTTACAGTGTCCTTCAGGTAGAAGATCCTTAAGGTGTACGTTAAAACACTTATTTTTTCAGCTTCCTTCCATTAGAGTATATACGGAAAGAACAGCCCCTAGTTATTAAATGAAGGCGTTTCTTCCCAGGACTCTGTAGTGTTAAGGCAAAGTCCAGCAAGGCATTCAAAACAAGTTCCATTTTTTCCTTCCTCTAAAATATCTTTAAAGCCCCCTTCTCCACCACAGTCTTGGGTTACATAAAAGAAGAGCGACTTTTCCCCAGCTCTTTGATAGCTCCTTCCTGGCAGTGATCTGATATAAGAACTACCTTTTGAAAATAAATGGCCCAACTTCAAGTGTGCTCAAATCCACACTTAGTGGACATTCTATCACACCTCAGTCTTCATCTGAAAGGCTGCTAGGCTTCAAGATATAGTGTGGGGAACCTCAATAGGAAAGATTGTTTTATTGAGCAGTGCATTGGGAAACAAGATTCCAGTGTTTTGTTGACAAATGTGCAGAGAATGAAAAAAGAAACCAAAGTAGAAAAGGAGCCACACCTAGTGACCACAGGAAAGAGAGAGGGAGGGTATTTCAATGCAAGTTGGAAGAATAAGTTCACAGTTTGAATAAAACAGGATACATGGCAGAGTTAGAACTCCTACACGAAAGAGTCTTTCTCTTTAAACATCCCTGTCACCACAGCTGTGCGGCTAGAATTCCACTTCTTCATGTCAAAATACCAATACTGATACTAACATAATAAAGTGATTATTTTTGTGTTTTTCCCTCTTCCCTGACTGTCACTCAATGAGCTGTGCTTTTGTTATTTTTAATGGTCACGGCTTTCTATGTAGTTAATTTCTTGACCTCAGGAAAGGGTAGAGGTGATACAAGGTGACCAAGAACCACATAGGCTCCTATGACAAATCCTACTGAAATAATTCCACTGTGCAGCGCTATTCTTCTTAACTGCGTGCCCATGTACACATAATTAAAAACATCAAGTTCCTGTTAACACAAACATTCATGAGATATAACAAGAACGAGACAATGTGTGATTAAAGCAAATAAACTGGTTCAAGGGTAAAAACAGAAATACCCAAAGGCCTATTATTTCATCTGTTCTCTTTATCAACTCCTGTTAGTATCCTTTTAGGCAGAGCCAAATTGGATAAATGAAATAGCCAGTCTGCACACAGAAAATCAGTGATTTCCTCAAAACTGTCCCTTAATACACTTTGTAGACAGTAAAGCCAAGTGTAGCCTCGTTGCCCTGTGACCTCAGCAGACACAAGGACCCCAGCAGAAGGGCTTTGCACTTGCTTGAATGCTCTGTTGTGGCTTCTCGAAATTAAGAGTAATTTTTAAACAAGCTATCTCACAGTTTAATTATGTGCTTGGCACACACTTATAGATGAGGTAGACGGCCCTAGCTGAAGGTCACCGCATTTCTAGATGAAAAGAATAATAAGTCAAAAGAATAACAAAAAGTTTCCTGCAATATACAAAAAGCCATGACTTCACGTTGCACTGCTTTCAAAGCTAATTCCACATGTTCCTGTTTCCCTGAATAATATTTTCTTAGGGACCAATGCACGAAAGCACAGGTCATTCATTCTCTAAGGAGTTAAATTCGCACTTGCACAACATTCAACTCTCAATGATTTTCACAGCATTTAGTTGATAGAAGTTGAGTATTAGTTGATTCTGAAAAAACAAGAAGAGTTTCTGTGGGGAAAGTAAAATGCATGTTCTGTTCCCTCACCAGCAATATATCTACAAACCACTGTGACAAATACATAAATCAATAGCAGAGACCAAAATCCATAGGGGAAAATCTGAAAAAAAGCATTTTTCAACATTAAGATACTGAGGAGGAAAAAACATTTTATGAGTGCTTTAAATTTTCTATTTTGCATGAAAAAAACCTTTATTTGTAATTTATAATACTAGCAAATTACATATCTTTAAAATTTTTCAATAAAAGCTATTCATCTTATAAAAAGAACAAAATATTAACAAGAATCAAATTGTGTTTTGCAAGATTATTTAATTTTTTCTAAGAAATTATATTTTTTTCAAACCAAAATAATAAATAAGAAGAGTTAGAGGGCGAAAAGAAGAGGTTAACTTTGGGCCTTTGTATCATAAATCATGCATTCTACCCCAAAGATTTATCAGTTTAAAAATGTTATTTGAAGACAAGATCACACAAATGCTAAACTATGAGCAAAGACACCCACTTATCCACCATGTAGCATGAATCCATATGAAATGAAATCCTTTTTGGAGCGCCTCAGAGACGCTCTCCACCAACAGTCAACCATATGCAACGAGAAACAAAGTGTCAATATTCAAATAACAGGACAACAAGCAGATTTGTTGCATAAAATATGTAAATATTATTAGCAGAAAGTGCCAGATGATATCTACTGTTATGATGGCTTCGGATCATCTATCTTTTCTGCCTCTCAATCTCAGTGAATGTTAGTCAACAGGTATTCTAGGGCCTGCCAGGGCTGAGCAGGCACCTGTAATCGTGTCCTAAAGAATCCAAGAACCTGTTATACCCACCTGCTTTCAGTTTGCTTCAAATCTACCTGTACCATCCATTTCACCATGCTTTGCCAACTCCTTTTTCTTGCTTTTTTTTTTCTATTCTGAATTTGTGCCACATTTCCTTTAGTTAACAACTACCGTCATTTAAAGGGCAGAAGTAAAAATAAACATCAGCAGGCAGCATTCCTGTCAGTACTGTCTCTCTCCCTGTGTTTGTGTGTTTTTATACATATACATACATATACATATATATGTGGAAAAAGGAAGACTGTGATAAAATTCCAACCATAAAAATATTTGCTGAGTATGCCATTTATTTGTATTATTTCCAATAAGACTTTGCTTTAAAAAAAAAAAAAGTGTGTGCCTGTGTGTTCCTAAGTTATCAATCAATTTGGGGACTGCAGTCTTTCCAGTGGTACCTGCAGAACTGGCTCAGTTCAAATGACAAAGGAATATTAGCTTCTATACATCTCTAAAGAAAGCATTGTATGACATTTTTAATTGCATCCTTCTCTGCTCCATTATCATCAACTTAAAAAAAAACTGATATGGTGATTAATAAAACCTTCTCCACCAGTAACGGACAATATCTCCACAAATATATGCAACAATTTTTGCAATAAAAATTATATAAATCAATTTAAATGCTTTGTAATTAAATGTATTATCTCCACAACAATGCCTGTGGCACTTTATAAAGTGGCATACAAAATTCAGACAGGAGAGTTTATTGATCAAAGGCAAGAGCTGAAGAAATCGCTCTAAAAGCAAGGCTCTGAGTGCAGCTAGAAAGTTTAAAACAAAAAAAAGACCTGCAATTGTTTCAAATACACCTAATAATTCTGCTGATTTGGGATGATTAGAGCTGATTACTTAATTAGGCAATCATTAGGCATCCAAAAACAGACAGAAACAGGGGACTTCAGAGTCCACCTTCACCTGGAAATGACAACCTGGAAAACCATTACAAACTTTCTACATCTACCTCTTTACACAACTTGGGCAAGAGCATAACAGCTATGAGAGCCTGAGGCTCAGGAAACAAAATAATTTACCAGTAAGGAAGGATGCACTTCCTTCAGGAGGCTGAATTGTCAAGCTATCTTAAAAAGAACAGATAGTACCGCAGACTGTCACTGTGGATTCCAGGAGCTACTGTTCTGCGCTCTGACCACAAGCTTGTATTAGCTAAAGAGAATTAATGAAATTTCTACTCTCTTGCATGTCTATCGGAAGCACCAGCCCACAAAACGCTATTCAAAGTTCCTAATAGTAAAAACAGCAACAACAAAAATGATTTTTTGCTAGAAGTGCAAGTGCAGGTGTCTTAAATATAAAAAGAATAAAGAGAGAAAGAAAGAGAGAGAGAGAGAGAGAGAAACAGGAAAAGAAATCACGTTTGCACTCAGGAGAAATCAGATGCTGCTTTAAGGACCTCATAGATTCACTGTGAGAAGAAAAAAGAAGTATTTTTTTTAATGTTTATTGAAATAATTTCAAAAGGCCATATAAACTGTTTCGGAGAAAAGCAAAGCAAGTCTACTCACATGTACAGCTGCCAAACAGAAGTCTCACCCTCTTCCAGGAAAACAACAATGAGATTGTATTACACTGCTATGATTCTTTCATATCAGACATGATGAATTAGCAAGAATTACACTCCTCAAAACTCCCACCACACTCTTGCTGGCTTAGTTAATAGAGTACATGAAATAACAAGTGGCCACCAGACTGTAAGGCAGGTATCTAAAAACTCGGTTTCAAAGAAATACTTATCTATCCTTGCTTCCAAAAATAAAGCAGATTCTTTTTAGCTGTCTTTACAAAATATTTTGAAAAGAAACCAAGTCACCATTTTAACAATGTTTAAAAATTTTGAGTAACGGATGCACTGTATTCAGAAAAAATATCCTAATTAATGTGGTACCCCTATTTTCAAACTGAGATTCCAGAGGATTCATAAGTCTGTAGTTTATATGATAACTGACCACATGTAAAAATTAATAAACAATAGCAATTGTACATGCAAGCACATTTGGAGACAGAGTTTAAAAGGAAAAAAAGAAAAGAGTGTTCTGTCTAATAGAAGTTAATTTGTCACCACAATGAAAACCAGGAATAGGAATAAAAGAATAAAAGTGAAGGAAGAACTCAATATTTAAATGAATGAAAACTGCTGACTCTCAATATTGTTGCAAACACTTTTTGAAATAATTTTTCTTGCAAACAATCTCTTTTCAAAATACCTATATCAATCAAGAAGCTTCCCATAACTAAAGGTATTATAAATGTATGATTGAACAACCATCCATTTATAAAGGCTAAGATTTCCCCCTTAAATCTTCAACCAACTGTGATGGCTAGAAAACTTTACAAATAGTACCATAGTAACCAATATATCTTGTTGGTTCCAGGAAACAATTTTTTTTAAAGTTATATTGGTCAAAATATTTTCCCCCTTCCCTGTTGTATTAAATTTAGGATCAAAAACATCAAAGCAGCTTCCAGCTCAGACCTAACTTTTAGAGGATCAATGTGACAAGGCAGTCCCTGATAGATGTTTCTCTTGATAAACGACTTGTTCAAAAGAGACATTGTAGCTTTCATTTCCTGACCACAACACACTTTTAATTTGCAACAGCAGAGCTGCTGAGTGTGGGTACTTGCCCACTTTGTAGCCTTTTAGGTTTGTGGCTCCGATTCCTTTAGGCCACACATTTGAGATAAATTGAAAAACAATCAAAGTGATAGAAAATAGAAACCACTAGTGCCCTTTAATGCATATGTACACATGTGTACATATATGCATGCATATGTATACACACACACCACTAGATTCCAGTGAGTGATAACAAGACTTCCGAGTATCATTCACACATTCAGCATTTAAGCACACACAGAAAGAAATCATGTGATTATTACTTAATAGTAAGTAAAGAATAGTCTAGGAGCAAATTACATACTTAAATTTGCTGTTACATGCCTCCGGTTGGTATTGTTGCCTGTGTGTATTTTTTTAACTTATTATTGCAATAATGAGTATTGCCACTATCCAGAAACCACGTTTAAGTATCAATACGGTTAACAGTCAAACCACCCAATTTCTTCTCTCAGCACATTGTCCGAGCTCCGATTTAAAATTTATAAATGTAATATCCTCCTGATCACAGGCAGCAGCCCAATCTGCTCTGAATATATATTACAGCTTTAACATCACAGAGGGAAATCGCCCATCTGGCAATCCCATTCGCTCCAACAGCTCCAGGGGAAAAAAAAAAAAGCTGTGCTCTCTCTCTCCTCCTTAAAACATTTCTCAGGGCAAATTATGTGCATCTAAAATAAACAGTCTTCTTATTGATCGCTTCAAAGTCAACAAGTTCCAAATGCAAAATCCAATCAAATCCTTCCTAGCCTGCAAGAGTGGTGTGTGCTTAGCCCTGTAGTCAGCAGAGCCCAGGAAGAAGTGTATGTGGTGCCTCCGGTTGGTCCTCAAGTCCCTTCCCTAGTATTCTCATTTGTGTTATGAGAAAGCACTGACCAGGGCCACACTACAGACGCCTGGCAGCTTTGACACTCTCTGGTTTCTTTCTTTTATTTCTCTTTCCTGCTTCCACTCTTTTCAAGGGAAATCCATGACATGGGGAAAATGTAACAGCAACAACAACAACAACCAAAAAAAAAAAAAAAACAGTTTAAAGTCCACATATTCTTTGGTCATGCAAAATACTTTCCCATCTTTTTGTTGTCGTTGTCCCCTCTCGGACTTAATTGACTATCACAAAGTGTACACACAGCACAGCCACGAGAGCTATTGAAAACCCCTCTCACTCCATTTAACTGACTTTTTTTTAAATAAAGAGGAAAGAGTGATTTTAAATAAAGTCAATTTCAGTGCCTGATTATTTAATTCTGTCACAGGTTAAAAGTAAAAAGCCCTGACAGGCAGACAAGTGAATGGCAAGAGGAGGAAAAAAAACTACCAGTGTTTCTTATTAGACATTAAGGACAAGAGTAATCAAAAAAATATATACATATATATATGCATCCATATCTTATTTTCATGTAAAAGATACACCCTCACTCACTCACCCAAATGGGAAAATCCACACAGAAGAACTGATTACTCCATGAAGTGTAATCAAGAGGGCAGACAGTCAAATTCCATTAATAGATTGAGAAAAAGAAAAACAGAAAAAGAAAAAAAGAAAAAGAAAATTCCATGCAGCCATGTGTGTGCACACATGTATATATATGTATATGTGTCTGTGTGTACTTTCATTAGTTAGCAGTCTCTGCCCCACACTCCCACCCTCTCCATCCAGCTGCCCCCCACCCAAAAGCAACAACAACAAAAAATCCCACCCTGAGTTTAACTAATTTACATACCATTTGACTTCAGCCCTGTAAGAGAGCATTACTAGAAACATGCAACTTCAAGATTAAAGCTAAAACCAGTGAAAGTGTCCTCAAGTCATACAGTAATGAAAACTGAAATACATAAACAAGTGATAGCAAATGCAAAAAAAAGCATAGTGACAGATTAAAACAAGCAGAGATAAACACAATTATAGAGAATTGTACATCACGAGCATCTGATTCCCGAGCAGCCTCCAATCGTTTTATCATGCTATTTAATTTGTCTTCCCTATTTAAATGCAAAGGAAGTAAATTCCAAAACTGACATACCATAAACACTGGTGCTACTGATCATTTCTTGCTGGTAGCACAAAAAGCTGAATTGGATTTCTCACAGGCAGGAATTCCAAAGCTTGCTTTTCATTAAAGCCACTTTTCCTCTCAGCTATCAAATGTCACTGCCTTGAAACGTGGGCCCTTTCGTCAGGTATTCATTTAACCTACATGCATATAATTAAGGGGGAAAGCAACATCAACAAAAAGGGGATCTCAGATCACAGGAGAAGAAAGAAAGGGAAAAAAAGGCACATGACCAGGAATGCAAGTCCATGTCAATTTCACTCACTCCCATTGAAACTAACAAGAGCTCCGGGGAGGACCGTAATAGGATCAGTGGATTGTATATACCATTAAATTATACATCTTTCTCTCCCGTTCCTTGCCAACAATACGCCCACCACGCTGTACCCCCTCCCGCACGATGTGCTTACAGTTTTCTGCAACCGATCCTCTGACATTTTCCTCGATCCCCCTGCCACGAGATTGTAATTTAACCTCAACTTTTTGTGTGTGTGCAAGATTCTTATTTACACTTCTTATTTACTTAGAAGTTAGTTCCCGAAGAAAGTCTAGCCCCACCCTATGGCTCCGCTTTCTTATTTTTTTTTTTTTTGTAAGTAAAAAGATAGTAGTAAGTAAGCCCAATATCGCGAAAAGCGAGATTCTTGCAGTCACGAACTCTTAATCCCATACTATTGTTACAATGATTAAGCTGCAGAAATATGCCTCATAATGTTTCAGGGCTACTTTGTAGGGAGAAATTAGACAGCAGGTTGGCGTACAGACTAGAAACGAATGCAAATTAAATTTACTGTTTACGGCACAACTCAGAGACCTCTTCGGTCAGGTCCAGACAGGTCTCGGATCTATCTATGTTCTTTAAAAATAAAACAAAAACAAATTTTTTTTAAAACAGATGGTAGAAAACTACGAAGCTCTCCTTACCTGGACGCGCGGAGCGGGCTCCCGATAGCTTAGCGTAGCATCGATCCGATGTGTTTGCTGATGAATGGAAGCTAGGGTTAAGTGAAGGTGCCTATGATTTGAAATCATTCCAAGTTTTTGAAGGGAAGACGGACTGCAGCCTCTGCCATGTTGGAATTTCAAACCCAAAACAGCTGCTTGGAAGGAGCCAGCATGCCAGAGGCTGAGCGCAGGCGCAGAGCGCCGCCGAGCCAAATTCAAATCACTTTCACACTAAGAGCCAAAGATCAGTTTTCAAAGGAGAGAGGGAGAAAGAGACGCAGGCGGCCGCGCGGCCGGGCGTCGGGAGGCAGTAGCGAGAGGCGGGCGTTGGAGCGCGGCGGGCCGGGAGCCCCGGGAGGGAGCGGCGGCGCGGGCCGGGGCTGCAGGGGGAGCGGAGGCGGGAGGCGGCGAACGGCGCCCGGCCGCGGGCAGGGAGGGCGCAATGGCCGGCCGCCGGGTCATGTTACACGGCCGGGGCCTCGGCGGCCGCCCAGCCTCACGACCGCGCTCCCGCGGCCCGGAGGGGGCCCCGAGGTCATGCCGGCGCGCGGGGACGCGGAGCCCGACCCAGCCCGCGCGTGGGGAACGACGCCCCCCGGGGAGGCGAACCTGGGTGTCCACGCGCGATCGCGCGCCCCTGGAGGGGGCCCTCCGGTCGCCACGGCCGCCGGGCCAGCCCTCCCCCGCCGCGGCGCGCACGGGACGGGAGGGACGTGGAGCCGGGACCTCCCTAGTCTCCGAGGCCCCCTGCACCAGCCAGAAAAATGACTTTTATCTGCTAGGGAGAGGCAAGTTGGGGAGGCACAGCAGCTTGAACCCACTTCTCTGCCGCCGCGAATAAATAAAACCCTAAGTGTCTAGGTGTGCGGTCCCCTCTCCAGCTCCTCGGCTCCCCTCCCTACCTCCCCCAGGCGGCTCGGGCAAGAGAGAGCAGCGCCCGGGGGCCCTCGGTGCGGGCTGCTGGTGCGCAGGCAGAGACCTGGGGCTTCAGCTTTCCCAGCCCCCCGCTATGGAGCAATCTGGGGACCCAGTACAAGGGAGAGGGTCGGGGCTTTGTGGAGCTGGGAGCTGAGGAAGAATGAAATGTGCAGTTGAGTGTGTGGCTCGCATCCCAGGGAGCTATGCCGTGCCGATTGTCTGTGGCTGAGATAGCCTTTTGTTCGCAACATAAGGTTTAAGAAACACACACACGTTTTCTGGGGTCTCTTGTTAGATGTAAATGTGCTGCATCCAGACGCTTACTATGCAGTGTAAGCTCAGTTGGTTTACTAATCACCCCGCCCCACCCCCAAACAATCAGGATCATTTGAATGGGAACCTCATTCAGACTTCTAGGCTGAGAGGATTGCCTTCAACCTATTTCATCCTAGACTAGCCAACCATCCAACTGAGATAATAAAGCAAACAATAACATTTGATCATGATGTCTACGAGATAATGTGCCCGGCAAAGTTCTTAAGGAATTGTAATGAGAGAAAGAGAGAGTTAGGTAATAATTTCTCTTCGTTTTCATTAAATATGACTTTAATAGATAAATGGTGAGTTTATGCTTTGGCCTGGTGGATATTCAGTCCTCTGTATTTCACTGAAACTAAGAATGAAAGAGGCAAATTAAACATTCGACCAGGAGGCTATCTAGCTGAAAATGTTACTTTGAAGGTTGGAGCTGAAAATACACTTGTTTAGGGAGAATGCCGCATGTCTGCCAGCTTCTCGGCTGGGTCTCTTAAAAGGCCAAACATATACTTAGAAATTAATTTCATTCTTTATTTGAGATTTTCTTGCAACTCGTTATATGTGTTTATCACAATCAAAAGAAAATTAAATGGTTAAATCTGGGCAGATAACAATTCAAAACCAAAGAGAGTGGCATGCCAAAAAAATAATATTTGTAAAGAATGAGATTTCTATTTGGAATAGATCTTTGATGTTCTGCACTTAAAAAAAAAAACTGGGATTGGAAATAAAGCAGAACTTTATTCTGAGGCAGCAGAGAACACTGAGACTCCTTACATTTTAGAAGACAGATTTTAAAACGATCCTAACAAAAGTTGTTCATTAGGTTTTACTGCAAAGAAATAACTATAGCAAACTATCTGTGACTTGCTGTTGGAGAATGTGCAGATGATTTTTTTTAAAAAAATCTTCAAACCGCTTTTAATTTTATTACCCATTGGTGAGGTGAAATGCAGAACTCTCCTGCACATGTATAGATGTCTATGCCATCAAGCAGGATTGCTCTGTCTTTTTCTGCTGGAAAAAAAAAAAATCAAACCTAAGAGCTAATCAGCATTCCACACTAAATGCGTAAGACGAAAATAAGAGTTCCTGGTCTACCTCAGAGTGTGTGTGTGTATATATATATGTGTGTGTGTGTGTGTTACTACATATGTTACTATATACACTGTATGTACCTATATATATATCATGTTATATATGTATATATATATTGCACTAGTCACTGGACACAAATATAAAGCATTGTGATGACAGTCTTAGGGCAATTCACTAACAAAATCTAAAATGAAATAATCCTTATCCTTAAAAGGGAAAAGGAAAAAGTATGATGAGCAAAAGTTCATTAATAGATAATAGCAAGCACTTTCTTCAATTTCCTTATGTATTCATTGAAATATTATTAAATCCATTGTTCAATCTACCAATGGATATAATTTAACTGTGAAGTCATAGTAAGGGAAAACCATTCATCAGAGCACAGCATATATTTACAGAGTTTCAAACTGTCCAAAATCTAATACACCTCAGAAGAAAAGGGTCTCACATAGAAGCATATACATTACGGAGTTACATAAGTAATAGAAATTCACAAAGAGCATGTCACTGAATGATTTCTAACTTTTATGTATAAGCAAAAGTTGCTTTTCTCCAATTACTTCATGAAAGTAATAGGAAATGTTTTTCACAATGCTTATGGATTTGTCTGCCATGTTTCCATTTTTATAACAATAAAATAAGATTAAATGTCACTGTGATGGTCATCGCATTCTATTCCCATTCATCATTAAAACTTGCAAGTTTTGTCCAGTTGCAACTGATTTCCTTCTCTATACTCTGTATTGCATAAATTTTCTTGCTAAAACATGAGAATCAGAAATTGGGGATGAAAATAGATTGGTTTTTCTAACCAAGGCAAGAGTTTATTCAGGAAGAACCAAATTCATTCAGTTTTTCCTGTTGAGCTTGTCACATTCTGCATTTCATCTTTACTTTTGAAATTGCAGAGACGTTAAAACATAAAGAATTGTGTTTTATCAAGTGGCATTTCTACATGGTGCATCCTGACTAGGAAAATCAGAAGGAAATGAGTCTAAATGAGCCTATTGTTTGCTTTCAGGATGAGTATGTGACCTACCATATATGTGAGCATGGGTATGTCTCCCAAAATAAAGAATTCTACTTTCCCTCTCCCCTATCCTCATGGTAATATAAGCAATGACAGAAGTGAAAAGTAAGACAGTAATCAAGGAAATGACTGAATGTGGTTTTGCAGATGGCTATCTCCTGACCTGCACTAGGACCAAGGGGCATCTGAGCTAAGGAGGACATAGGATGTGTGCTCATGCCACAGAGAGGAAAGCATGATGACTTCAACCACAGGTGGGGCAAATAAAGCAAATATTAGATACTATGCAGAAAGTCAAACATGGTGAGATACTGTTGACAGCTATCATACAACACTATACTTAATTTTTAATCTGGAACTTATCTTTGAGATTTTTTGTAAAATAAATTAGTATCTTTTTCTAAACCATTCAGTAGCCACTGGTAAAACCTGGGGAGTCTAGATTTTAAGTAAGCCTTCCAGAAATAAAAATCCATGCAATAATTTTAATACATCTTTAAAATGGAAGATTATTTAAAGGATCATTTATCTGTGCTTGAATTCAGCTAAGATGACTCAGAAGTTTTTATACACCCCCTCCTCCCATGAGAAGCCAGAGTAGACCTTGACCTTATTGAGTGAAATTACTAAAATTGTTCAGAATTGCACTTGAATGCAGACACTGTCAAACAGTGTTAGGATGCTTCATGTATATCCTTATTGTCTTAGCCCAGGCTGGAGTGAGTGTTCACCTGAAATATTACCTTAGCTATGCAGAGGTGTAGTCTTCTGACAGTATATGATAGTATGTGTTTTTCATTCACATATAATTGAAGTATCCATATGTTTGCTTTCAACTTCTGGTTTGCATGTTTCTCAATTTCATTCAGAAAGTGGACACTGAATACTTAAGGTAGCTAAAGATAGTGTGCTGAAAATTGAAAAAGATTTAAGCAAACCCGGTGTTAAAACATTTTATGAATAAAGTCAGAGAAATATAGATCAACATATATGCAGTAAGTGCATTTACAAAGGGTTTCTGATGGGAGGGAGAGGTTGTTTTGGTTTCTCTCCTTGGAGGGGGATAGCTTTTCTGGACTTTGTGGTCTCATTTATCTTCTACAGCATACACCACTCTGAGTAGTGCACATAATCTCTGTTTCTTTTGCCTTTGTGCTCTCTGCTTGAATTAATCCTCCCCTTTCTTTTGTATAGGCTAACTTGCTTTATATTACTCAACATTTACCTCCTCTAATTAAGGGACCATTCTTTTGGGCTCACATCAGAACCTGTATCTTTCTGCCTCTTTGTATCTGTTTGAGAATGCCTCTGTGTTTGGACTCTACAATTAGGTTGTAAGCATCCTGAGGGCAGGTATGCATCCATCCTCATTATTTTTGTTTTTAAATTGAATGCCTTAATTAACACTGGACACTGTAACTGTTTACATGAAATGAAAATTCCACGATAGAAGGAGTAGAGATGAACAGGGATCAAAAATTGTGGGGTGTTTGCTAGAAACATGCCTCTCCGGTTTCTCTGTGTCACTGAGCCAGGCAGGCTGGATGGGAAATGTGTAGAAATGAGAAATGCTGATGTATTATGGAGGAGCTGGAGGGGGCATTAGTCAAGAGGTCTGCATTTCAATAGGAAGGTAACAAGAAGTTGTGGAAGGTTTGTAAGCAAGAGATTTATGTGGGGTTAACCCTGCTTTGAGAAGATGTAGCTCCGAAAACCAGAAATGGAGAAACAAGCTGGAGAGTTATTGTCCTCAACTAACGTTTTCCTGGTCCTTCAAACTGTCAACGTTTCTGGAATGTTCTGTGATACGCTTCCTTGATTTTTTTTTCTTTTCTTTGTAGATAGAGGGTCTATTTGTATTGATTGCTCAATACTCCATGTCCATGTGGTAATATTACAAAATGTCAGTGTGTTTAAAGGCATTTATTTAATGTCAAAGATATAAAAAGGGACAATATATTGGAATTAAACTTTTTTCCCCTTAAGCTGAAGGTGGTCTTCCTACTCATTATTCTGCTTCCTCCCTGCCCAGCACTTTACAATTAGTTCCACTCAGACCACGCTTTAATCTTAGAAGAGATATCATTTTAAAGAGAAGTAATAGGTGAATGGAAGGGAAATCCTTCCCTGGCATCTCTCTACTTAAGCAAAGCATGCAAAGTGAAGCCGGTTTTGGAACACTGACTAGAGCACAAACACATATTTCCTTCATTTGGAGTATATTAAAGTTTCTTAAACAGGGCTTTTAATTCATTTAAGACAGCATTAGGTTAGGTGGGCTGTTGGTGCTTTGAATTAATGTGCAAGCTGTTAATCTCCATAGACCTGGATTTAAAATTAGACAAAGCAATAATTAGTTTGGCACCATCATTTAACTACCCAGAGGGTAATAATGTAGGTCATAAAATACTACAGCCTGGCACAAGTTTTTTTCTTTCTTTTTTTTTCCTTCAACAAAACAAGGACCTGGTATAACTTGGTAAAAAGAACACACACACACACACACAGTTTTCTTACTGGAAAAATACACTGATGTCGCATTTGAGGTATGCTTCACTATTCCTAAAGCAACAGAGTGTCAGGAATTCTTATCAGGTTTTCCCAGTTTAAGGTGAGGCTCTCTCCCTTCTGAGTGATACAAAGAACTGTCCTTGCTTGTCTCAGTGGCCAGGTTTTTGTTTTGGTTTGGTTTTTTCTTTTATTTAGTCTTTCTTCTCTGTTCTATTTTTCCATACTGCATTTATCATTTTATTCACAGAATTAACATTATAATTTTTTTGTTGAAATCTTATTTTTCTGTGTTTTCCTCACCAGTTTGCCATTTCGTTACATTAAAAGACTCGATTGCTATAAATATTTTTAGCATATAAAAGCGCTGCATTCAAATAAGCGCTTACCATACATACCTTGATTTGTTTTCATGGCAAATGACTACTGGCAATATTAATAATTCAAGAAGAGAAACAATGAAAATACAGAGGCATTACATTTGGAAACTTCCTGTCAATCATCCTTGCCAGACTCCTATTTGAACATTCTGAAAATGAGGAAGACATCGGGTCTGGCCTTAAGTATGAGTAATAGTTTTCTGTTTCCTTACACTGTCTACCTCAACTGAGCTCTTAAAACTGTCTCTATATAGCTTAAGATTTTTGAAGCTGTGGGGAAAATGCTTTAATAATGAATTGAAAATATATTTCACACAATATACATGTTCAGATTTTCTGCTTTACATAAAGTAATAAGCAAGCACCTGTTTGTATCTATAGAGACTGTTCAATGTATCAGATGAGTACATTCACAAATCATTTAAGTTGAGCTGTTCAAGTGTGTTCAAGCCACTGATACAAACTTGCTAATGATAATTATAGAACTGATGCTGATTTAGTCATTTCAAAAAAGCCACGGAGGCATAATTAGTGTCTGAATGGCCTCAATATTGCATTATTAGGAGGCTAGGGTGAAACTTAAAATGAGAACATCAAGGCTGATAGCAGAAAAGAAAACATGAAATACATACATAATTCATCCTGTGATATTATAAAGGTTTATAACCAGAAACAATAATTTGCAGAAAGCATCTCATATAGTGGAGCCAACTGCAATCATTTGGTCAACCTGTTAAAGATCAAATAGTATACTCTTAGCTATTCTCAGTGGTATCTTTGTAATAAAGTAGCAGCAAACAGACATTGTTTGACTCTGGTCACTTTTAAAGAATGTTCAGTTTATCAGTTGGGACTTTAATCTCAACCTTAATAGAGTACAAAAGCAGCCTTGTTCCAGTGCTGCTCTCCTTAAGTCCACAAGGCATGTGCACACTTTTTTTATTTAAAAGACAAAAATAAAATAAGATTTCCTTCTAAGTATACTAAACATTGTATGTTTTCCAGAATGTTCGCATTCATCTTTCTTTTTATAAGCCTTTCTTCCCCCTTTTCTTCTTAATAACATGGATGAGCTGCCATATTTCACAACGATCAAGGGAATGAAAGCACACAGAGCATTAATAAAATATTCCCCGTTGGGTTGACAATTATTGAGTGACATATTATGTTGTTTGGCTTGAGCGTTTTGGCTGAAAAGCCACCCCTTTTTGGTACTGTCCCCTATCAAGTCAATCAATATGGAGTCGGGTGCCTGGATCATGGAAAACATAGCAATATATTGCACTGTCAGCCATTGTGCTTTCCCATCAGAATGGTATCCAGATCATCAGAAAAAAAGCATCTTTATATATCATCTATCTACTATCTAAATGTCTGCTTCAGGAAGACACTGCTGTTATTTTAGTTTCCTTCAAAGACAAGATCTGAGTCACCATGCCTAGGAAACCTCTGAGCTTCACATAAATACTGATCTTCATTTTTCAGTGAGGTCTCTTGCTGTCAGAGCAACTGAAGTTCCAAATAACTAGGAAGAGAGAGAGAAAGTAAAAACTTGGCAACCAGGGTTATTATTAATGTCAATTAAACAAGGGCAGAAATAAAATGAACCCTTAAATGTGGGGGTAGGAGGTGGTGTTATGTGGATCAAATATAGTTCATAGGACCAACTACACAGGAAAGGGAAAGCCTGTGCCCACATAGGGAACAGCTCACAGGAAACCTTGAACTCACAACACAACCTGCATGCAGCTCAGCAGGTTAGAGAGTGTCCTTTCCAGGTGACTCAGTTGGCTTAAGCCTCTTCAAGTACACCCATGGCCAATTTAAGATTAGAGTTGGCTATATGTTACAATGGATGTGGTGCAGGCCAAGACACACACCCACACACATGGACACATGGACTCACAGACATGGGCACAGACAAGACCAAGGAGAATATGGACAAATAACAGACACAAATACAGACACAGACACAGACAACAGCAAACATCAATAAGACCTGCTATTATGACTTCTAATTAAAATTGAGTTTTGCTTTCTAACATTTAGCTAGTTTAAGATCATCTCAAGTCTTTTGAGTTACTCAGTTCAGTTAGCAATTTCCCTTCCTTTCTCCTCTCTTGGAGTGCACAGAAGATCATGTTTTTGATTTAGAGTATGAGGCTCATCACCTGAGTCGTTTGTTTGTTTGTTTTTTGAGGATTCCAGGTAGACTGGCTTTCAGATTCCACTCCTTTAAAAAAAAAAAAAAAGATGTATTTATTACATATAGTGTGTTCTGCTTACATGTATGCTATAACATACCAGAGGGCCAGAAGAGGGCACCAGATCCCATAATAGATGGTTGTGAGCCACCATGTTGTTGCTGGGAATTGAACTCAGGACCTCTGGAAGAGCAACCAGTGCTCTTAACCTCTGAGCCATCACTCTAGTACTATGTGCTGTGTTTTTACTGAGACTTAGATCACTGTGCTCATAGCCTTAGTGTATCTCTTAGTGGGTTTTCCCAGTCATATCATGGAATCATAAGATTAATGATCAAAACCACCTTTGTCTAAGGTATTCAATGCTTATTTATTCATGTTTTCCTTGGACACTTAAATTTTCTTACCTCTTTGTCATCCTATGGAGCTTTAAAACTTTTGGATACTTTTATACACCATGTTTATGTTGGCCCTTTGGAAGTATGGCTTCAGTTCTACGTTATTCTGTAAAGATCACATGCATCTATTACTCTTTCCAAAGTACACCACACTTAGCACTTTCTTTGAGAAGTAAGGAATATATTGATCAAAACTGGCCAACACTCACAGCCTAAAATGAGATTTAATTTTGAGATAAAATGAAGCAATTTTTGATCAGCCTAAGTTTTATATCCCCTACTATGTTTAGAATCTAAAGTTTATCAATCAATAAGAGCCATCTTTATTAAAAGAAACACAGTAGCATATTTAATTGACATATTGTCTTCACGTATACTAATAAAAATAGAAAAATAAAGGGAAGAAAAATACACATGCATGGATAAGTACTACAATTCCATGCTTGTGCCCCAAATTTCTCATTTCACCACCTTCTTTTCTGATTCTTTGGCTTTTTCCACTCTAGAAGCAAGTTTTAACCTCTTCATGTGTTGTAAAAATTATAGTTAACCCATCATGTATTTTTCTTACACTATTATTTACTTATGAATTATCTACATTCTTAAGGTTATCTTAACTTTAATTTTTAAGAGATTTCTACCCGCAAAATTATTTGTCTTTTTGACTTTGTTTCCCAGGTTTATTTGTTTTTATGATTGAATCTGAGTTTTGATATTATGACTTTTCTTCTTCCTAAGTGGAACAAACTCTCAACTAGAAAGTGATTCGCATAAGTGACATGGTAAAAGCCATACAAGAAGTCCAATGCAGTTTAGGATTTCAAAAAGGGGAGGTGAAATGAGTTAATATCTCAAGCTTTGACCCTGTAAAAACATCATATTTGTATGCTAGCTTTATGGAAGTCTGCAGAGAGAGAGATTTCAAGTCTGTTCAGAAAAGTAGCCTAACTCACTCTAAACATTGTGCTAGCTTAGTATTTGGAGATGGTTGCTGGACCTTATTGCAGGTACAGACTACTGCGGCATAGAGCAGCAAACCCTCCCATGATTTTTGCTCTTCACTCTGCTCCTGATTATTTTAGCACATTTCTAACATTCTAGAAGTAATCTTCATGAATAAGAAAACTACATTTGTCCTCGATTGAGCTAGGCTCTTTGTTTGAATTTCGTGTTGTATTGGGACACACTGTTATCATGGATTTGGGGTATAAGTATCTTCGAGCACAGACATAGTCTTAGTAAAATGCACAGGTAGGAGTTATAACCTGATCTATTTTTCTCCTATGTCTTTTCTCTTATACCCTAGTGCTGGTTTTACTCTTACCCTCTCCTGAATTTCACTCTTGTATGGACATACCCAGAATCAGTGTGATGACTGCTAGAAAATTGCTCAATATTTTTTAGGCTTGTTCAGGCAAAATGTCCTGTCCTAATTAGATTTGAAGTCACTCACTCATGCTGTAAAGCCAAGCTGACATGCTGTGCAATGGCGTTCTTCTTGGTTATTGTTCAGTTATTCCAACAGGTTCTCACTCTGCTTTTTAAAAAAAAAGTCATTCCTTATTAAATTGATAGGGGATGGAAGGACACAAAGTTATGCAAAATATTTTTTCCAACAATTATTCTTGATTTCTTGGGACAATGTTTGTGATCCAAGCTGGGTGAGTTTCTCAATAACTAAATTTTCATTTTCTTTTTCTCACTAATGATCAAGTTATTCATATTGCAGGTGATCAGATCTGCCCATAGTCTCTATAATTTTGCCATACCATTTCAACATCTTCTTTTCTTTCTTCTTTAGGCACTCCTAAACTTCAGTCAGAATTTTCAGAGAATAAAAACACATAGTGTAGACTTGACTCAGTCATAAAGTAAAACTGGAGACAGAATTATGCATGCATATTGTAAGGTTATGTAATTTGCATATTATATTATACATATGCAAATTCAAACAATATTTCTGAGATATTTTAAAACATTAATTTAGAAACATTTGTGCTTTACAAAGTAGAAATTGCTCTTTCTTTGCCAATAAACAGTAGAGCAAAACAAAGATTAAACCTTAGTCTACAAATAAAACTCAATGCTTGGAAATATGTTTAATACAGGCAATACTCAAGGCATTTTCTAAACTTTCTATGTTTTGTTCATTGGGAAAACTTGCTAGATTTTTTTTACTGACAACTGAATCAGAATTATTTTTCAAACTCTCTCTCTCTCTGAGGGGGGCAGAAACAGATAAATGGAGGATATTATCTGATTAGTAATATTTGGTTGAGTGTGGTTCTATTGTTCTTTTAAATTTTGAATCAGGTCTAACTATGTAACTCAGACTTTCCTCACACTTTGTAGCCCAAACTGTTCCAACTCATGAACTTTCTACTCAGTCTCTCTAGTGATGGAATCAGTCACATTCCACCACAACTAGCTAGTGATTGTAGCTCAAAATAACATATTTGGGTGTATATTTACCTATGCTAAACAAGTGTATGTGTAGCTGATTTTTCTAATACATATGTGATATGAGAGCTTTATAAGAAATGTTAAATAAAGTGATATATTTCTTTATTATTATCACAGTGGACATTTTCCTAAAATTAGGATAAAACATTTATGAGAAGCATTATTGCTGTGAGATAAAATTTATGTAGTGTCAATTTTTCTCATTTTTCTATTCCCATTTACCCTTATGTTCTGATGTTTTTCTTCTTCCCTTTGACATGAGCTTATTTTCTTACTTCAATTATTCTTTAAACAACTCTTCACATGAGGGATATGCACAACAGACATATTTCGAAGGCACAGGGCCTAACTCATGTGAATTCGAAAGATAGGTCTGAGCAGCCTCAGTGGAAGCATGCCTGGTATAACTCAGGAGAGAGCTTGTACGCACCACATCTTTCTTATCATCATATTCTCAGGGAGATGAGTCATTAGAGGTGCTATATTTATAGCTACAGAAAATGAAGTCATATCAACACTCGAACCATGGTGTTTGAACCATGTGCTACCGGACCGTTGCTGGTCATAAGTAAATAAAGGCACGAAGCCTTCAGATATTGAAAAACACATTAGGGAGTTTCTAGTCACCGTCAAGCTCTCCCGATGTTGGTCTTTTAGCTTACATGAAAGTGCAGGGTTTTATTCTACAAGAGTGTACCTTAATTCCTCTTTGTAACCTACAAACAGAAGCGAGTTTAGGATTTGAACTAGCAACAGCTATCTCCTCTGTGTTCTACCCCGTGTCAATTACTGTGATCTCATCTAATGGAATAGACTCAGGGTGTAGATGGTGGTTGCTACTCAGGAGGATATGCTCACTGTAGAAGAAGAAAGGTACTTGCTTCATTTTGCAGGTTAGCACTATAAGCCTTAGTATGCTTGGCATCTGTGTGCTCGTGAAATTGTCTTATTACCTTGTGAATGGGCACTGTGCCACGCTAGCAGATGGACATAAGGCATGCCAGCAACACGGGCCATGTATCATTTTTGAACATTAGTGTCTAGAAATGTATGATACTTTAAATGCAGATTTGTGGCTTGTTACATACCTGCAGAAGACGTTACTGTGCGCTGGGGTCTAGCACCTGCTAGATCTCATCCTGAGGGACAGAACCTGATGCTGTGTGCCTTACACTCTTAATCATTCTATTTCCATTTGGATTCATATTAATTACTGAAAACCCTTTCCAAAAGGGGAAAAAATAGGTGAGGTCATTCTCAGGCAGCAAAACATTAAAAATTGATATCTGGATGGCCAAACTCCTAAGCGGTCCTAAATGCAAGTTTGATAATGATTTCTATGCAATTGCAGGTGATGCTCACATAGTATTATATATTCATGTATATCCCTCCCAGGCTAATGTGCACTGAAAGTACTGCATTATGAAAGAAATAGGGACTGGTTTTGTTTTGAGCTGGTTGGAGACAAAGTAGCTTCCTATTGCTTATCACAGTTACAAGCTGCAGAATGCTAGGGCAATGTTTGGATGTCAGCAGATGTTGCCACTGGGTGACTCGTACAAGGTTAGTAGTGAGCTCTTGTTATGGCAGAGTTATTTTCTCACGTACTGGGGAGAGGCTAGGTGTTCACGAACTCTTCACTGGCCAATTGTGCAGTGGGGCAATTTGAACACATCTATTCTGCCCAAGAAAAGGGAGAGCTGAGAATCGCTTTGGTGGTTTTAGGGATTATAGACAACTGATGTAGACCACATGGGTCCCAAAGTGATATTCAGAGTGTAAATTATTTAGAGCAACTCTGTCTCTAGGTCAGTGGCGGTTGACCATGTATTTGCTCAGCCCTTTGTTTCATATTGGCCGTAGTCTTTTGTGCCGAGAGATTTGTGGCATAGCTCCACTTGACTTATGTTCAAATAAAGTTTTAAAAAAATCACATGAGAAAAGGAAAAAATCTGAAAGTGCTTTTTGATTTTCTCTCTGTTTAGTTTCCTCGGTATGTTAACGTGCATAAGCAGGCTATCACTGTACCACTTGCATCGTCACAAGCTCGAAATAACAGAAAGCACGTAGCCAGCCTCTTCTACCGAGCTCTCCAACCTAAAGCCAAAAAATTTAAACTGAGCTTCTTAGCTGTTTTTCAGAAAATGCCTTAATGATCCACACCAGATCTGTCTCTCTCTCTCACCAATGAGTCAGTTTCGTACACAGTGAGTGGGTGGGGGAAATGAAGTGTGGCAGGAAGAGCTGTCCATGAGCATGCCATAGAATGAAAAGTGACTTTTCCTCCTGTTAGTAGACCTCCTCTCAATTGGAAGATGGGTACATACTGAGAAATCAGGACCCTGCCCCAGCACTCTTTAAATGACCCTTTATTGTGTCAGAATATTTATAATCATTGCTTACTTTCCAATACTTTGTATCATTTTATTTTCCAGTTTTATTCCATTAAATTTTTTTAATCCTGTGACATTGGAAACAGACAAAAGCAGAGGGAAATCCATGTTTTGAGTTTATCTCTGTTTAATTGGTGAAAACTCCATCTGACAAATCAGTACTACCTAAGCTGGCACAAGAAAATCCAAACACGGAATATGTCAGAATGAAATAATTTCTCAAATTTGTTATCATCCTTTAAAATTTTTTTAAACAATGATTCTACAAAAATACATTCATTAGGGTAATAGGTTGAATTTCACATTAAGACAATAAAGTGCCCCATTTTAAGGAATTAGTTAGATGAAAAGATAAAATGATAGTAATTACTGATTTAGTGTTAACATCTAAGTTTAGAGAAATATTAAGTACACTGAAAGTGAATTGATTGGCCCTGATTAATGTTTCAAAGTATCGTGTAGAGACAAGTTACATTAAGGCTATGCTAGTATAGGACGGCTTAAATAAAACTGACATCACACATCAAGTTGCTGTCTACTTTGACATATTACTTGTTATTTTACTGCTAAGAGTCCCTCAGGAAAAGAAAGCAACAAGGAAGGAATAGAAAGAGTCGATGTATGCCTAGTTTGTTCGTACACTCTGAGTAATGAGCTTCATACATGTCAGAGTATTCATGAGATGCTGCAAAACTCTACAAATCTAATAGAAAAATAACCATTTGTTTCTTTCCATTTAGACATTTTGACACGAGCTACATATTGACATAACTATTGCCAATATCATTCTAATGGTCCTACTAACAATTCTTGTTTCAATGTCTCTTTATTGGTAGGAGGGACCATTGGGTACCAGGGACCAGAATGCCAAACATGCATCATCTAGACTTAGTAATAGCTGAGTGATGGTTTCACTATTAATTCAGAGTGGTAGATTTTCACACAGATAAAATCCAGGCTATGCTGTTCTAAATAGGAAAGGAAACCAGTCACACCTCTACTAGCCCCCATAGAACAATTTCGTATGGTTCCAAAATTATCATATTTAAAAGAATCCTATTTTTCTTGACAACTCAATATCCTGCACTCCTGTATTACATGTACATAGAGTGGAATTCATATATTACTCCGTGGTGGTTGTAGTGTTTTGAACTTACAAAGCCGCTTCATCTATCCCAGTCTATTGAAAAAAGGGCAGGCTGCAGGAGCAACTTGAGGCTCATGAGAGATCAGTGAATTGTCTAAGATCCCATAGTTTGGAGAGTGGCACAGAGTGGCCTTAGCATCTTCTCACCCTGAGTCCCAGGTTGACCATAAAGCCAAAACATTTTCTCTGCATAATAGTCAAGGTTATATTTTGCAGGGTTAGATACCTTAGGTATCACTAAAATTTCATTAACCTTAGGGAAAATATTTAACAGCTTCCCCTGAACAGGGAGAACTCCTGATGTTTCCCTTATGGAGCTGTGAGGAAGAGAGAAAAGCAAGCCCATACTGTTGGTAGTGTAGTGCCTAACTCACTGTTCCAGCCAACAGATATTAGTAATTCTTTGCACGCACAGTCCTGTCCTTACTTATATTTACTCCACATTATTTATTTGGATGTTTGTATATCTTGACTTTCTTCTAATCTTAACTTGTCTGTTTAATTTCTTGGGGGAAATAATTTTCAATTCTTTTTTATTCTCTATGGAGGCCAGAAAAATGTCTTGGAATGAGTGCGGAAATGAATGATGCTAGAAAAAGCTTTTCAATAAATGAAAACCTAATGATTCAATATGGCACTTAATTAAACTATTGGAAGTAATTGGAACCCATTATAAGCAACTATTCTAGAGGATATGAATAACTAAAAATCTGATTTTTTTCACTTAAATTCCAATTAGTAGTAGTGCCTTTGAATCGTGATGCCAATAATTTGTTAGTTTATTCAGTGATGCAGAAACTCCTTGCCTTCACGGCATCTCTTCTATTTTTGCCTGTTTAGCTCTTTTGTTTATTTTAGTACCTCCCTCAAACAAATATATTTACTTATCAGAGACACAATGTTGACGTGTAACTGAGGGAGGGGGGTTGTTACACATTTAGCTATTAACATAAGAACTATTAAAATATTTGACATTTTTAAAAAGGTTCTTAATTACATTTATTGTTTGGGTTGTATGTGTGTGTGAGTGTGTGTGTGTGTGTACATAAAAGTACATATGTTGAGATGACAGTATAGCTTTTGTGAGTCAGTCCTCTCCTTCATAGGAACATAGGAAGGCAGTCACAGGAGTTAGGTTTGGGGCATCATGCTTGGCAGCAGGTGCCTTTATCTGTTAAATCCCTTCTTTAGTCCTTGGCTACTTTTTAAAAATAGATATTTTGTTATGTAAAGTGTGCAAACAAAAGCTGGAGAGATGGCTCAAGAGTTAAAAGCCTTTGGTGCTCTAAAAGAGCACCTGAGCTAGGTTTCCTGTGACTTATAACTCCAGCTTCTAGAGATACAACGGCCTCTTCTGGCTTCTGTAGGCACACATGCACATGCACAGACAAACACACACACACACCAATAAAAACAAAATAAATCTCTAAAAATTAAAGTAAGCAAAGAATTCAAACAGGGCAGTAACGTAGAGGAGAGGCGGGAGCAGACGCAGAGGACAAAAAGAGTGTTTTTTACTGGCTTTTTCCTCATGATTTGTCCAACCTGCTATGTTATAACATTCAGAACAACCAGTCCAGGCATGGTACCATTCATAAGGGAATGGAGGCCCCCCACACTTTAATCACTAATTAAGAAAATGGCCTGCAGCCTTGCCTATAACTTGAATTTTCTCAAATAGGGTTCCCGTCTCTTAGAGAACTCTAGCTTATGTCAAGTTGACATAAAACTAGCTACCACACTGTTATATATACTGATTTAAGAAAAAGAAAATAACACATTCTGGGTATGGGTAGCAGACAGAACAAGGTAAGTCCCATACTAAATATAATTTGTAAATTTCAAATGGATATATATTTATATCCACATATGTGTATTTATATATATATCAGAGTTAGGTACTTCATTTATTCTCTTCGTCAGCTGTGAAATATGAGAATATCATATGTGTTCCTTAAGAATTATTCATGTCCATTTCTTCTTCTGTACCTAAGGTCACATCCCAGTGGATATAGGGTAGGCTTTGATGCCACCAAGAATAATGGCTTGAGTTGAAGTATTGACAAGTAGGATCTGGTTACTTCCTAAGCAACCAAGAGTGAGTTTTTACTTAGGCATTCTTAATGATAACAACAAAAACAAAATGTTGTAACAAATGACTACCTGTGCCTTCCACATTCGTATCTCTAAGCGGGTAAAATGAAATTTGTACAAAAAATATTAATTAAAATCAAATGGCAAGCAATCCATGAGAACATCTTTCTAAGAGGCCACTTTCACGCACCCAGAATAACCAGGACTTACTAAGAACCTGAGTCCTTAGATAGCAGTTAGCTCAGAAGAACAATGAGCTAGGGCCAGGGAAGAGAATGATATCAGAGTTCAGGGTCATGCAGCTCAAAAGCTTCTAGGCACTAGTTGATGCTCTAGCACCTCAGACAGAAAATAGGAAACTCTTTTATTCACTGGAAAAGCAAAACACTCCAGCACTGTAATGTACCAAAGTTCTGTTTAGTTATTTGAGGGATGGTAGGCCTCTAGAGAACTCAATGATTTTACTATTTCTAGGCAAAATAATAGTAACAATAAATCCCCTGTGGCCTCAGTGTATAAAAAAAATTCTCCCTATATACAATTCTTATAGTCTATACATGAGATTTCTTCCATTCAGAGATATAGCTACAGATGTTTAAACATGTCCATTTAAATATGCACTAATCCAAGTTGACATAGCATTCTGAGAATATGTGACTTGATAGAACTGAGAATGGTTGTGGTAAATAACAAAATACACATCTAGACCTCCATGAGATTATCAATTCTGTGATCAATTGTGGAATCCACGACTCTTCTGTGGAAGAATATCTATTCTTCCTTTCTCATTTTTAGGGTGGGAAGATTTGAGCCTCAGAAAGTATGGTAGGAAGGCTTGACAGAGCCAAGCACTGTGCTCATGGCTGGCTTCCTTCTGCCCCTTTTCTCCATTATCTTCTCTGTGCCTTGATCTGAAGTTGTGGCTTTCACAGTCAGGATGGATTTTTTGCAAACCCTCAGTTAATCCTATCTGCAGAGAACAGTAGGCTTAGATTTTTCACCAAACCTATTTTATTTAGGGTTCTTACACACTTTTACTTCCCTTCCAACCGCCCAGCCATCTTAGGTAGGTGATTAGTAGAGAAAGGGGCTGTAGACCGCTTTTATCTACTTCCTGCTGATTAGGGTCTATGGGTTGTTGGGGAATTACCAGATTACCAGTAGTCCAGTCCAAAGGCTAACACCAAGTGAGCCAAAGCCCGCAGACTCAGTTGGATTGCCTGGAGAAATTCTCTGGAATGTTTCTCTCTGTGAAGTCAAGTGTTGAAGCAGGAAGATGAGCAAGGCAATGTCGATCCTAAAAGCACTCTCTCATTTCATGTGGGCTTCTATTTATGTATGTTCTCTTCTCAGAGTCCACCCACAGATGCTCTCACCCACATCCCTCTCATGTGAGAGCTCACACCAAAATATCACGTGCCCTCTCAGAAGCCAACCTGAGCAAAACATCACCTGCACAGCTTGCAGCAAAATACCACATGACAAAACTCTGTCTTCAAACAAACCAGAACTTCCACTTCAGAGAACTCACCGATGATCAGAGGAATGTTTCAGTTTCCTGGCTGGATATAAATCTAGTAAAGTTGGCAAAGAAGAATGAACAATGAAAAAAATTGGATAATTATATTGCAAAATTAGCCAAAGCAATCTGCTGTCTCCAGTAACTGTAAATGACTGTAAATTGGTGCTTGGGTTGTGATCACTGCCACAATGGCTCTAATCTGCCCTACATTCAAAGCCAGTGCTCCATGGTTTGCATGTATTACCTCATTTGTTTATCTATGGATTCCAGAAAGATCCCATTGCCCATTTTATGCATGAGCACCTTTTTGAGGTCCAATAACTACCAATGGCAAACTGATTTGAGTTTAATGTCTGGCATAATGTTCCTTTGTCCTTAGCCATGAAGGTTTCCACATGTAGTAAGACTTTCTTCACATGCTTATGATGAAAGGAAGGCACAGAAAACCTGATCATCAGTATGTGACAAAGAGCTAAGCATGCAATATCAAATAGTGACACAGAGGTAGAAAGAGGGATACCATGCATAACTAGAAAGAGTCCAGGAGTAGCATGTGCTTCCACAAAGATGGCATGAGTGAACAACAGAGTGGATAGTGAGCATGATACAAGGTAGGAGAAAGGAAAGCCAGCATTCATGTAGAAGATTTGGAGTTGGAGGTCTACAATGCAGAACTAAGAAAGGTATTTTGAACAACCCATGTGTGTGTGTGGGGGGGGGTGTCAAAGAGAGAGAGAGGCACATATGTCTATCTATATGAATGTGGAGAGTGGAGATTGACACTGAATAGCTTTCCCTATTGCCCAGCATCTTATAGTTTTAGATGGGGGTTTTTAGTGAACTTGGAATTCACTGATTGACTAGAGTATCTGGCCAGTGAATATCCCGAAGTCTCCCCATCCACAGTGCTGAGATTACAAGCATGTACTACTAACCAGTATTTTATATAGTAGCTGGGGATCTGAGCTTGACGGGTGAACAGTTTACCCATTGTGCCTTCTCTCCTCAGATCTATAATCCCTTTTTTATAGATATCACTACTACTTTAGTTTCCCTAGATTGAAAAGGGAAGGCATAAAACTGCTCATAGTTTATATATTTAACTTCCAATTCAGAAAATCAAGACACTTTGGAAGCTTATTGCAGAATTCAAAGTATTATGTTACATTATATTATATGATTGTGACTAATGGCATTTTTTCAATCCTAAAAATGACAAACTAAAGAAATTGGGTGCCAGTAAGTGGTTTCTATTGTAGGTTTTAGCTACACAAACTCCTTCCTTTTGGGGGAGAGAAGGCGGTAATTTGACATCTTTACAGAACTAGAAAATCATGAAGCATTTGTTGAGAGGAAATGCTTAAAAGTCTCACATTCGGAGGAGAGGAAATAAGAGAAGACTATGTGTTGTGGATATAAACATGTTTATGTTTGATAACAGGTGTGGGATGTGGGACTGAGTCAGACAGTCCACAGCAGCAAAGTATCTGCCTCTTGTGGGCTCTGAGAGGAGCCCTTTCCCAGCTGCAGATAATTTAAATCTGAGGACTATGGAGAGAGAACAAATGCCAGAGCCCCGAGAGTGTTGGGGACTTCCAAGAAAGAAGGCTGGTGGCATTCCCTCCCGCAGCCCCGCTGCTTCAGGGTGCTGTTGACACAGTTGAATGAAAGGAAGTTGGATATATGCTGAAAAGAATATATCCTAAAAGAATGCCTCTCCTTCCTCCCACTAATCATTCTCTCCTACCTAGTGTTGAGGTGTTGGAAGAAATTGGGGTGGAGAAGGGAGAAGAGATGTAAGAAATGTAAATAAAGCATATATTAAAAAAAGAGTGCTAACAAGTGGCCCCCAGATGTAGGGCTTGGAAGAGAGGCATTAAAAACCAAAAGTAAAATAGAGATAAAAAGTACAGCAAGAATAGAGGTAAAGAGTCTGTTTGTTTTCATTCATCATGGAAGTTTTTATCCTATTTTATTGACCTACCCTCCTCCACTGGAAAAAAAAATTAGTAGCAGACAAGGCATAAGTACCAGAGAACACAACAATAGCTGTATTACAATGAAGCAAACCAAAAATAAACTTCATAGTCTACAAAGGTGGGCACATTTGCTCCTCGAGATAGAAAACCCACATATTCAGCTCAGCCACATCAGGTTACACATAAGACTGTACTCCTAGGCTTCCTTGTACTTTCTTGGACTAAGGGACAACATTGAGGACAGGTTAGACCAATGAAATTGTGGCAATAAGAAATCTCCCCCCGCCCCCCAGGTTGTGTCATTTTTATATGGTCAATGTCATATGCTGAGCTTTGATGACTATTACTGTAATGGGTGGACCTGTGCATTTCAGCAAGTCCACTACTTCTGACATCTCCACTTGCTCTTACTGCATACATGAACACTATGTTTAGCTCAAACCAAGGTGGAGTGGCTTCTCCTACCTGCATTCCTTCTGAGACCCAAAACGAGGTCTGGAGTTGCTCTCAGAACAGTGGATAACCTTGCCATTGACCACTTGACCAGTGAACTACATGAAATGTGACTCTGATTTCAGTAGTAAATTGCATACTTAGTGGTGCATACATGACAGGAAGTTCATTCAATTAAGCCCTATGACTATTTTTTTCTTTTGTCTGGAAAGACTTTTTTTTTTGTCTTCACTGAAGCAGTCCTTATTAAGTAGAGGATGAGGCATTTGATGCTTTTCACTGTCAGGATGTTCAAGTAATGAAAATATCATTTTTGATCTGCTCCACTGAAAGCATCCTGTCTGTATCGCAGGGATGCGTGTCTCCAGGGAAGGCCACTCTGTACTATGGAGCAGGTAAACAAGACAGAGATGCTGAGGTTCCTCTTGGCACAGTATTAATACGCCTGTAGTTCATCCTGATGCTTCTCCAGTGGGGTGGATGGAGCAGCCTGCTTAGATTCTGCTATAGATAGGCCACAGACTGGACGCTGATTCTTGCTGGGCTCTGCAGTTTTTCTGCCTTTTCTTGTTTGACAGGATCCAGTTCCTTTGACCTTCAGGACATGGAGCAGAACTCATTGCTTCCACTTGGCCTACCCAAGTAAGTAAAGCTGTGCTCCTGGAATACTACTGCCATGGTTAGTTTAATTTTAATTTATTGCAGAGATGGTTTTATGCATATGACTAAATAACTGTGCATGCACCTTGAGACCTCTGAAGGTCAAATAAATAATAAATGCTCATTAGGAGCATGATAGTTTTGCTGAAACTGGCCAACAAAGGTGTCATTGATGATATTTTCATGTGTACAAATAGTATCCATGTCAGGGAGGACCTATTATTAAACTATTAATACTATTTGGCTTTTTAGCCTCAGGAAATAACTGATGAGTCAGTTATTAAAATAATGGAACTCTTAAGAACTGGGAGTGGCTTGCTGGACAATCTATTTTCCTTTAGACCTTTGGAAATTTTCTGGATTTTTCCCCTTGCTGTGTGTGTGTCTATAAATGTGTATTTACAGTTGAAAATGGGTGAGTAATGAGGAGGGAAAATAGGAAGTTTCTAGACAGTAATATATCTCTTCCAGCTTTCAGGAATTACGAAAGGAAATCCTGGTTCCTTCACTTGTGGAAAGAATGATCATGGTGACCTCAGCTGCACTTTGCTATGAAAATTCCACCATAATTTGTCTTCAAAACCTCCAAAGGAAGTGATCTGTTCTCATCTGTGGCATGCTTTTTCTTTGTCTATAGCTGTGTCTGTGTCTATGGCAGGCACAACTCCTTCTACTGGGGTTCTGATCTGGAATAAGGAGACATTATTTAGTGTGTGTCTTGGTTACTTCTGTTTCTGTGTCAAAGCACCTATAGAAGAAAGCATTCAATTTGAGTCTCCTGGAGCCAAGGGTTAGAGTCCATGACCATTATGGCGGGGTATATGTCAGGCATTGTGCCAGGTCGGTAGCTAAAAGTTTTCCTCTGATCCACAAGCAGCAGCAGAATAAGCAAACTGGTGATAATGTGGGCTTTCGAAACCTCAAAGCTTACCTCTAGCAACTCACCTCCACCAACATGACCACACCTTCCTGGACAGTTTCACAAACTGAAGACCAAGTCTCAACTCTAAGCCTCAGGACCATGCTCATTCAAACCATCACACTCTCCTTCCTGAAATATGTTGAAAAATTTCACATGTTAATATGAATACATTACAATTCTTTTAAAGAAAAGAAGTTAAAGGTCTGACCATTTTCATTAATATTGTTCATATAATCTTATTAAACAAATGAACTATTAATGACACATTCTATTTTAAAATAGTATGTTCTCCTTCTGATAAACTTATTAAATGTATTTATAACATACCTATTCACACAGATTCTATGTTTTCAGTCCCTGTGTGTTTAGATGACACAAGTCCATGTATAGGAAGCAAATGTTTGACCCCTGAGCAGTATCCTCACCATAGTCTGCACCATACCCTCTACTTATCCAGAACTAAAGTAGAATGGCTAAATTTTGAGTATATTTTGTTTATTTAATTTGCTTAGTCTCTTGGGAATCTCAGCTTTCCTGTTAAAAATGATAACAGATATTTATTTTAATAACATGAGTTATTCTTGTTTTTTAATTGTAACCCTCATAGATTTTTTTGGTAGTTGTCCTATGAGTTTATGGCTTTTCTATTTCAACAATGTTGTTCATATCAATAATTAAGTTTACAGATAGATACACTGATATTTGATTCCCCTTAATTCTAAGGCATCATATTACATCCTACCACAGAACAAATTTAAATTGAATTTGCAAAATTGGAAAGAATAAAGATGTAAAAGGAGTTGGAAAACAGAACACAGTTCTAAGATGATTTTTTGTCTTCTTTTTTCAAATGCACAAACCCTGTTAATCTTTCACTAGTTAAATTTCATCCCTTTCACAAATTCTTTAGATCAGTTGATGTACTTATATTTTTTATGGTTCTTTGAATTTTAATATGGATAATATTCATTCTTTTTTTCCATGATCAAATATTCCACCACCATATTTACTTGAATCATTGGATTTCCTTTTAATATGAGCAACATACAAAACAAGAAAAATTATTATTTCAATCTTACAAATTCAGTGTGGTTTCTCTCTCTCTCTCCATCTCTCTTTTCTTTATTTGCCTTTAGTGATCTGTGATTACTTATAGAACTTATCTGATCAATATATAGTGGGTAAAAGAAGTGTTTTTTGAGATATTATCTTATATACAGAATTTATAAATCTTATTCAAGCACATTGAGCCTAAGTAAATGTACAATCAAGAGTTAATACCAATCATTAAGAGTGTTAGGGATGCCAGACTTGTTAAAGGTGTGTTTGACTTGCATTATCTCATTTGATCCTTAGGAGGACTGTACTGCGCAAAGAATGATGTTTACCCAGCTGACACAGAGAGAATTACAGGTACAAGGTGAATACAGAAGCTCTGTCAGGCCTTGGAATCCATATCTGTGCACGACAGTAAAAACGACGCCACTCAGTAGCAGCAGAACGCTTTCATCCTTTCAGAAGGAAAGACTGGAAGCTAAGAATGTCAGTGCTGACAAGGAGGTTTGTGTGTTTCCTCTGCTCTGCAAGTCTTCTCCTGTGAGCAGAGATCCACCCACTATCAGTACTTTCCTGTGATGCCTCCTTCCTGTGACAGCCACATTGTTCACAAAAGTCAGAGTTTCCGGAAGTATAACATGCCAATCCTCACCATGCTTTCTCAGCACCATATGTATTTTAAATTCCTGGGGCTCTTGCAGCCAATCACATCAGAAGACAGAGGACATTGCTATTAATTCCAGGCAAATTGTGAGGAGGAGGATGGGGCCCACGGACACTCCCCACAGCCATTTCCCAGATGGTTGTCAGACTGGCTGGGGCCTGTTTCTGCAACTCCCATGCAAATAGAGACACTCAGAAAAGTGTGGCTTTTCCTTTGATACTGACTAAGTTTTAAGGAAAGAAAATGTTTTGGGACCCTGCACCCAAATAGAATTGAGTGATTGTAGCTCATTCTGTAATATGTTAACTGTAAATTCTTTGATATGTGTCCTTTTTATAAGGGACTTGATTACTTTTTCAAACAACACAGATAAGCATTGCTCTGTAGACTGGAGGAGCTTAAAGGTGTCCTACAAGGAAGCGAAAGAGGATATTTCAAGGAAAGGATTGGGCATTAGGAAACGAAATGGGAAGAGAGAAAAATCTCTAGAGAGCTCTAATTTATTTAGGATTCTTAAATCAACTTCCTACTTTCCCAGTATTAATTTCCTCAGTAGCGGAATTATGAAACCCCTCCTTTCAGAAGCACATTATATTAACACCCTCCATGGTAAATGGAAGAATGGTGAACAGGACCTCAAATCTAGATCATCCCAACTGCAACTGAAAATGATATTTTAAAAGCTGCAGGAAAGAAAGAAGGCAAAATTTCAATGGACAAATGAAATATTGCTCTTGTGAATGGAAAACTTGGACATTGAATTTTAGACAGAAAAACCAAAAGCTGAAATAAAAACAATTTAAAAAGGGAGAGAAATGCCATGCCCTCTGCCCAAAGTTTGGTTATGAGTCTCAGCCTCTGCTTCATTACCTCCATCAGTGGAGTCTTTCAGAGGCCCTCTGCGGTAGGCTCCTGTCCTGTTCCCCCTCTTCTCCTGCTTCCAACGTCTATCCCTTTGCCCTTCTAATGAGGATTGAGCATCTTCCCTAGGGTCTTCTATGGGAGGGGCATAGGGGGAGAAGAGGGGTGGAGGGTGGGATTGGGAGAAGATAAGGGAGGGGGCAACAGCCAGGACACAAAGTTTTGCAATAAATAAAAATAATTAAAATTTTAAAATATGTTAAAAAGGGAGAGAAAGAGGGGTCCTGGTGAACACACTGTATATTAATGTACTCATTTAATGTTCCTGTCTATGATGTAAATACTCTGTAAGAATCATGGGGTGGAAGAGTAAACAAAATACATTGTAGACAAGTATGAAATTGTCAAAGAACAAAGTTTATCAATTCTCAGCATCCCATGTACTAGCCCTCACTGGTGGCCTTGAGCAGAGTACCAGTGAGTTCCAGTTCCAGTAGGGGTATGTAGAAAATCGCCTTTCCCTGTTATGAGCCAGGACTGCAGAGAAGGAAAAGTTGCTAAAACAAATCTGTTAGCTTGCCAAATATTATTATATACAGCAAGGAAGCTGTATATAATAATTTTGCTGCTAGAATAGTCAAATATTTCCCTGAATTTTCAAGAGTGCCCACAATATTAAATTACTCCATCGTTCTTTGCTAATTTGAGAAATTCTTTTACAGTTATTATTTCTTTTAAGAAAAACAATGGGAAATCACGCCTAGAGTCTGCAGTAAGTATCAACTCAGAACTACAGTGTTTAAGAGCATAAATCAGAGTAAGATGGGTCCAGGCTTGAATGTAACTTCTTACATGACTACACAGCCACTGTTGTTAGGCCTGTACTCCACTTCCTTCTCCCTCTTCTCCTCCTTCTTCTCCTCCTCCTCTTCCTTCTCCTGTTCCTCATCATCATCTTTCTCCTCCTTTTCCTAACCTTCCTTCCTCTCTCTTTCTCTCTCTCCTTTTTTTCTGACATGTGGTCTTTCAATGAAGCCCTGAATTGCCCCAAACTCAAGGGTACTTCCTGTGGGGCTGTAGGTATGCACCACTACAGCTTGGCTAAAGTGTTTAACTGTTCTCATTTGTAAAATAATGCCTGGACCACAGTGTCTTATGCAATGTCTTTATGCAAATGAAACTCAACAATACATTTAAAGAGTCAGAAGATGAAAGACATTTAAAAATTGCCTGATAAAGTGTGGTTACTACTATTCATGATGCCAATATTAACTTTTTAGTTTCAGAAAAATGATGAAGAAAAACAGAGAAGGAATCTCCTGTTGGTTTATATTTCTTCTTCTTTTCCTCATTTTTCTCCCACAAACAGAATGAGTGTCTCATGGAATTACCATTATATGATCATTCCATACTATTGTTGGGTGCTGTCATTAATTATGCTAATAAGTTTTAAAGATTAGCTCTTGGGACTTTGAATTTTCCCATAATGCTCTACCTTCCATCTCTGTAACCATGCAGAATCTATTCTAATCCATCAGGTGGAATAATAGGCTGCTCTTGTTTTTCACTCCACTGAATCTCATCGGTGGAGACACAGCAGCTTGGAGGAGCTGCTGCCTCTCACGTGATCACAGAGGCATCCAGTCCTACCTTGTTGCCTTTTCTTCCCTTGAACTTGAGAAAGAAAAGAAAATGAGACAGACAAGTTTCTTGCAGCCAGTGTAACAGTGACACAAACTGGATGATTTAATGCCGCAACTACTTATCTCACACTTCCAGAGGCAAGATGTTAGCCAGACTACCTCTCTCCTGAAGCCTGTAGGGGAGAAGCCTTCCTTGTTTCTCTCTGGTCCCTGCTTTTCTTTGGTGTCCATAAACTTGTGAATCAAGTCAGAATGAATCTCCCTGTCTGTGGACTGCCTGTCTTCTTTCTGGGTACCTCTTCTCTTCATGAAGACATCTTTTTGGATAAAGAGTCTGCTTGACTCCACCATCACACTTCAAGTTCATATTCGGAGGTACTGCAAGTTAGACTTAGACATGGCTGTGAGCTTACGCAATTTAAAAAATTAGCATGCTTTTGCAAGGAACATGGTCCCCCGCCCCCAGGAATTTGTGAGTCATAAATTTGACAGTGTTTCCTTGTTAATCACAGGGATCAGGAAGAGGAAATTAACAGATCATTGAGCTAACAGATATTTATTGAGAATTTTATGTATTTATCAGAAAAGTACTAGAAAATCTAGCTTTTCCAGAGTTCATGGGTAAATGTTACCAAATACCATCCATGTTCCCAAACAAGTGGAGATGCATTTTCTCACTTTAAAATGTAGTCAACAACTCAGAAAACAAACAGAATGAGGTCTGGTCAGCTCAAAATTAAGTTTCAAATTCTGATTACTGAATGAATATAGATGTTAAAAAAAGAGTAGTTCAATTCTAGCCTATTGACTCTTAAATAAAAATTCTAGCAATTGTATCCATTTGACTTGAGTCTGTCAGAGACTAGTCAGGCATATTGAGAGGAGTGAGACTTACAATTAATGACCTGGTTACAGAAGTCAAGAGATAAAGGGAAAAACCAGAACCGGGACCTTGTTGCTTTTTGGAAGCTCTCAGTTTACACACTCCTGGGTTCTACAAACCTTGGTCATCACAACACAACATAATGATCTGTCTTAAAGGAGATCATCTCAGAATGTTAAGAAACACTTGGATTATGCTCAGTTAATTCTATGTATCAGTTCGTCTGGAAATAAATTAAGACTTGCAATTTTCCTTTCACTGCTGGGCATTTAGCATTAATAAATCCATCTCAACTTGACAAAGACATGTCTTCTTTTAGCTAATCCTGTCCTTCGTTTCCACCTGCCTTGCGCAATGGGTTTGGTGTTCTAGAAGTGAAAAGTGAGAGGATACTACTGAAATAATATTTGCAAATGTTCCTCCCAAACAGAGTTATATAGTCCTAGAGAGTCGAACGCAGTAGTCAAATGTGTTTTTGGAAATTAATAAATTACTGTTAAGATTTCAAATGTTCAAAATATGTTATACAAAATTTCAAGATTATAGTATTCAAATATTAAAAATTCTGAGTCTTTCACTAGATAAAGTGGGTTAACTAAATATTTTTAATTCAATATTCACTACTTCCATTAGTCTCACCTATCCTTAAAGTCAGCCTAAAGAACCACTATTCCAAAAGGCATGCTGTAGGCATCATAAAATTAAAATCAGCCAGTGCCTCTTAAAACTATGCAAAGTTGAGTAAGCATGGATAGTGAAATTATGCAAAGAATTCCTATGACTTTTGAACATGTAGACATTATATGAATATCTATGTGCTATAAATATAATAGTTGTTCTTAGATTTACATACGGAGAAGAGATGCCAATTAACAGTGAGCTGCTTTGTCCACTCAGTAAGTGTGGAAGAAAGGGTTTGGCTTCCTTCTATAATTAGTTACTTTTTGCCTTATTTCCCAAAACATTGATTTTCTTTTCTGATTCAGTTGCATCTCAGTTATTAATTGATAATAACTGAGTTATTAATTGTTCGCTATGCTCTGATTTCCAAATCTGGAAAGGGGCTTTTTTTTTTCCTTTTGCCTCACAGCACTTATTTGGATGAGACATCATGGAGTCTTTCCTTTTCCCTCCAATGTTGGACATGTGCTCATGCACAGTTCTAGCTCTATGCATGGTTCATAGTCAATATTTCTATTATTTGACAACACAGTTGCATTTTGCTCAATTTGATATGTTCTTTATGCATTTACTGTTTTTCTTTTATTTGGAAACAGGGTCTTAATGCAGCCTGGTCTGGCCTAGAACGTTGTAGCTGATCCACCTGCCTCTATGTCTTGAATGGGTTAAAAGCATGAATCACCACTGAGGAGGGGGGTTACATGGTGGGACTCAGGCTGCAGTTTTCTCTCACAAGCAAGTAAGTCTAATAACCCATTGTTCATGAGTAAAAGATCTCTGTAGACTGCTCACTGTTGTGAGCTACAAGAGAAAGAGAATGACGTTTGTAGCAGAGAACATGCTGTTTCGGGTCCATTTTTAAAGAGTATAACCTTCAAAAAATCAGTTTTAAAAGTCCCTTTGCATCTCAGGCTATAATTTTTTGAGGACATGATATAACGGGCTATTTCTAATCTTGAGACTATTTGGGTCTGGGTGTATTTCAATGTTGATGTCAGACTGATATGAAAATGCCCGTCAGTGCTCCAAGTCCAGGACAAAGGTTATTCTGCAAACCCAACAGATCTAATAAATAATTCTGAAGTGTTTTAAAACAAGAATATGAAATGTAGAAACTTGTCAAGACTTCCAGTCTAAGTTGGCTTAATTGTTGGCCATCCAGCAGGTACATGTGAGTCTCCTGCCTCAAGCTTGGTGTCTGAGCTGCCTAGAGGGATAAATTCCTGATCACCAATGTGCGCTTCTCAAATCGTTAGCCTAATTTCTTTGAACATTATTCCTTATTCATTTCAGTGTATCTTCATGGTACTAATTCTCTCTTTTCATCAATATGTCAATAAAGATTCTGTGTCTTGTGCACTGTATTTGCATGTGTCTGAAACTGGTAAATAATGCATCCCAGTGAGGTCTTGAGACAATTTATAGGGTCACGTTCCTAAAGCTAGACTAGCAACTAGAAAAGACTACCAGGAAGCTCAATATATAGGATTTATCTGAGGATTTTTTCTTGCAAAAAAAATTAATAGTATCTTAGGGCTTGATCTAGAAGACAAGAAAAATATAGGCTGTTTTTAACCTGCCTTGTTACTTTATATATAATCTCAGAGAGGCGGATTCACAGCTCATTTTTACCTCTTAGTGGTAACTTTAAATGCTATCTCTGCAAACTTAACCCTTTGGTGAAAAGATATTATGTATATATGAGGTATGTTATTTTGTGGCTGTATAGTCCATTTACATTTTTCAAATATTATTTTAAGCTATGGAATCCAAAAGTAAACTTCCTCACACTTTGCTCTTACCATACAAGACGTTTTACAAGTATAGATTTTTGTTTTAGTAGTTTAAAGTCCCAGCTAGCTAAGCCAAAGGAAAAAGGAGGGCTGTGGAGTTCTGGATGCAAAGAGACTTCTCAAGTGCGCTTTCTGGTAGGAAGTTTCAGAGCTTCTTCACCTGCAGCTCCTGTGCCGGTGGTGGTGAGACATGGAGCAGGAGCTGTGCACTCAAGAAAAACGCCGCTGCCTCCTTACAAGCCCTTTCACCCGCAGAGGTGCTTCGTGGTCTCCACATGTGATGAGACAGCAGTGTCCAATAAAGCTCCATTTAAAACAACTACATTACAAAAGCGAAGGGTGCCTTTCTGAGGACAGCACATGGATAAACAGAAACAAACGAACAAACAAACATCCGACTTTGCTAATGTTTAACCAGCATTACAGGAAGCTCTGGCCCGTCCCCTCACGCCTATGCTGTGATACTCAGTGTGAGACACACAGCAGCACCAGACAAATTGGAGATCATAAACCCTGCTACCCAGCCATGGTTTTCTAGAGCAACAGGAGACACTCGCGACAAGGGAAAGATAAAGCGGAGGGGGTGACTTCACAAACCTTTTTGACGCCCTTACAAGGGTTTTGAGTGCATTTCTGCCGGTATCAGCAATGGCGAAGTTCACCTTCACTAAAATCTAATTCCAACACTAAACTGGCAGGCCAGCACCAGCGAAAATAACATTCGGGTTTCCTCCATGACCTCAGTCCCGACATGATAACGGGAGCCCTCAACAACTCATTTCTAGCTTGGAATTCTTGATGGTTTATTTAGTTTGACTGACTGGAGGAGATTGCCATTATGAATACAGTTGCTAGGGAAGACCTGCAGTAGCGCTTGTTTGGCTTTTAAAGGGGTCAGGATTTTTGTAAGATCACAAATAACACTTTATGGCTTAATGTCTGCAAACAATGAACTATTTAACATTTACTGTGCGTGGAGAAGATCATAGTTCGTCATTTATTATTCAAAAATTATGTAAAATATTTTCATGGTGGAATATGAGGAATGTGTTCCAAATATTCAGGCTACAGAAACAACACATAATAATTTTAGCTTAAAACAGCAATATGTAATCAACGAGGTATTTGGAGTTTTGTGACATTAAGCTAAATTCAAATGTTTTAGAACACAGACTTGCAATTATACTTACCTTTCAAGTAAGACAGCACCAGGGCACTCTTCAACGGCATGAGCATTCTTTACCCAGCCGGTGTAATATTTTTACTTGGTGTTTGGCTTAGCAGAACTTAAACAATATTGACTTCTTATGTCAAAAATGGATAGCTTTGTTGTTGTTTTAATTTTACATGCTCCACTGATATATTTTGGTTTGTTATAAACACCAGCCATTATTGTCTCTTGGAGACTATGAACAGCACTCATCACAGAAGCGGGCGTGAAGACAGTATAGGCAAGGTGGCCATGGAGTTCACATTTCCCTTGCAGTCCTCATCTACAAACTCCTCCCAAGGGAGAGAGATTTCAATAGATTAGAAGAAGCAAAGGACTTGGGTTGGTGAGGATGCAGAACAATAGTCTGTTGACCTGAGGTATAAATAAACAAATCCTAAGCTCCTGATCTGCACTGACGCCTGTTTCCTCAAGTCACCTCAGATAGTGTAAATTTGCTGGACCTGAGGGGTGCCACTGGCTACCAGGACTCTTAACTCCTTACAGCTTTGAACCATTTGTTGCAGAAATTAATCATTTCCAAATTATTATTTTAATTATGCATGACACTTAATAGTACATCCTGTAAAAGTGATAAATTCTTCATAATATTTAACCTCATTATAACTCATATTAAGTCCTTCTAGGAAGAGGTAACAATGTATCTTTTATTTGAGAATCAGAGGCCAGGGGCTAATGAAGTACTCTCCACCCTACTGACTTTTATCCGCTTCTCTTTTGCTGTAGTTCTTTCCTCTCTTCATTTTTGTAAGCCTCTTAAAAAAACAAAACAGCTTTTCAAGAGTTTTATGTTATATCACTGAACTTAATTCAAATTTATTAGAAACTTAATACATATAAGTATACTGCTTGGTTTTTCCCTAAAAGTATATTCTCTCTCTCTCTCTCTCTCTCTCTCTCTCTCTCTCTCTCTCTCTCTCTCTCTCTCTCTCTCTCATTTTAACTTGTACCAAACAAAACAACCTAGTCGGCCAGAAGTAAATCCAAAACTGGAGATCATATCATTGAACTCCATCAGCCCATAATTGACGATTTCATTTTATGTACATTATTAAAACTCCTACTTAAGTGGCGTTTTTCATGTTTTGACTTTGGAATTTTGTTTGTTTTTAAATTGCTTCTATGAGGCTTGAATTATTAGCTGCCATTGACTTTAATTAAACTCATTATGGCCTCACATGTGTCGTACTTGCTGGGAAGGAGAAAACAGATTTCACAGTGAGCCAAGTGACTTAACACATAGACCCTCAGCAAATAGCTTTAATAAGCCCCACACTAGGCTACAATTCAGCTAGCAACTTGCAGTTTGACCCCAGCCACTGTTTTTCGTTTTTTTTTTATGGGTGAGGGGGGTTGTTTTGGTTTTTCTTACTCTTCACTCTCCTCAAGTGAATGCCTTCATGACTAGGACTGAATGGACGTTCAGGAAGAATAGTTTTCTTATTATTTCCTTTCTGTGGAATGGCTCTCTGCTAAAGTAAGAAGTAGAAGGCTGGTGCAGGCTAATTAGATCTTTCTTAGTCTGTGTTACCAGGGTACTCAAATGTTCAGTTAGGAAGGGGGACTCTCAGCCGTACAAGTGCTGTGACAACAGAACTCCACAAACTCCCAGCCAGCTGCTGCTGCTGCGCTGTGCATCTGCAGGTTTGCTTACATGTGTACACAGAAGTATTGGAACATTATTTCCCCCCTCAAGTCCCACCCTACCATGGTGGTGCATGCCTGTAGGTGTAGCACTCAAAGGCAGAGTCAAGAGTTTTGCCTATGAATTTGAGGCAAGTTTAGGGCAATTCGGGGCATCATAGATGCCCAGATCCAAACTCTTAATGGGCATACAGTTCCACGTTCTGGCTTTTAGTTTGTATTTTAGTAACCAATGTATTTATCTTTGAGAGGCATGTTATTTCTCAAATGATGAAAGACTTAGAAAGTGAAACAGTTGCCCAAAGGGAAGTGTGGAGCTGCAGAGCAGCAGGCTCCCAGAGACTTTTCACCAAGCAGCTCTATGCATACTGTGAGAGCCTACGGACACCTGTAATCCGACTGGGCCACTGACCACACAGCAGGCGCTTCTGACCCTGTCCTGAAGAATGGAGACAACATGTGATTTTCTATCTTTGTAGTCTTCTAAACTGCTTATGGACTGAGAAGATTGCATTTATATATTATAGATACGCAAACTGGGTTTGAAGGAGAAAAGGGAAGCAGAGGTAAATGACACAGGGGACATAGAAAATGATGCATTTCTTATTTTTTTAAATTAATTTCCTCAAGGAAATATTAGTTTTTGTTACTTCTTGTATTCATTTAGTCAATAACATGCTAGGTAAAATTTCCCAACATGAGCTATGGGTCTCAGCCTCTGCTTTGATATCTCCATCAGTGGAGTCTTTCAGAGGCTGACTGTTGACAGGCTTCTGTCCTGTTCCCTGTCTTCTCCTGCTTCCGATGTTTATCCCACTTGTCCTTCTGAATGAGGATTGAACCTCTTCCCTAGGGTCTTCCTTGTTTAGCTCTTTACTAGTACAGAGTTTAGAATGTTCACCCCATATTATATGGTTAATATCCACTTATAAGTGATACCATGTATGTCTTTTTGCTTCTGTTTTACCTCATTCATTCTGGTTCCCACTTTGGCCAGAGTGTAGGGAATCTTAGGAAAGAAGGGGGAGATAGAAAGACCTAGAAGGGACAGAAGCTCCAAAAGGAGACCAACAGAGCCATAAAAACTGATACCTGGGGGCCCTGAAGAGAATGATACTCCAACCAAGGACAATGCATGGAGAGGACCTAAAACCTTGGCTCAGTTGTAGCCCAATAGATTCAGTCTCCAAGTGAATAGGAGACCTAGTAATAGGAAGAGGGGCTCTCTCTAACATGAACTCAGTGGCTGGCTCTCTGATCACCTCCTCCTCCTTCCTTGCCAGGCTATAGAGGAAGACAATGCAACCAGTCTGGATGAGATCTGATTGATAGGCTAGGATCAAATAGAAGGGGAGGAGGACCTCCTGTATCAGTGGACTAAGAGAGGAACATAGGAGAAGGAGGGTAAGATTTGGAGGAGGTGAGGGAGGGGCCACAGCTGGCATACAAATTGAATAAATTGTAATACATGAAAATAATGAAAAATTAAAAAATATTTCCCAACAGTATCTTAGTTCCTACATGGTCATATACCCAGCATCCTCCTTGTCCTCCATCTTTTCCCATTAGTGGAATCTTGGGTTCTAAAATTCAGCTCTGGTCTAAGGGTACAGATGATTTCTATTTTAATTTTCTCCAGGGCCTAAATGAAAGCATGAGAAATGTGACAGTGAGAATGTAGAGAAGAAACCCACATCTCAGGAAGGGTGTTCAACAGTCATTAGTTTATTAACTTTCTAATTATGAACTCTGTGACTCCTTCTTTCTTTCCTCAAAGTAAACAGATAAATGTGTCACCATAGATATATAGAAGGTGATGATAAGCTCATGGTTTTGCATTAAGTTTAGAAGTTACCATAGAGAAAGGGAAATGAAAGGAAAGGTGTGTGTGTGTGTGTGTGTGTGTGTGTGTGTGTGTGTGTGTGTGTGTGTATGATTTGGAGGGGTGGACAGACCAAACTTAACATAGGAAAGACATACTGACAACATTCCTATGGTGATTTTGCAAAGGACAATGCAAAGGAGATAGCAAGGAGTCTACTTAACCAAAAGCTTACAATGCCATGTGCAAAGGATCATGTATCAACCGAAATCTAAAAGAAACTATTCACATTGCCTAGAATGGACAAATATTATGGAATCCACAAGATAATGTTTTGAATGACTTTTTATATAAAACAGCATTCTAAATTCTTCAGTCTTCTTTATAGAATGTGCCAAGTAAACAATGGACTACAAATGCAGTGTTTTGATAGCCATCTGTGTTCTGAGTTCTTCACAGTAAATTAAAAGAATGGCTTTTAGATCATAACATCAAATTTACCTACACACAGCCACCAGAAATCATTATTCAATTAATACAAGCAACCTGACATAAAAATTCAACAAAGATTTAATCAGTAAAGGGAAGTTTATATTTAATAGATTCAAGGTCTCAGTAAAACAAGAACTTTGTTTCTTTAGTAGAGAGGGTAAACAGAGCACAGTGCTTGGGAAATGCAGCTTCATATCATTTCACTCAGTTTTCATGGCATGAATGGAGGCTCCTAGCATCACTTATGGCAGGAGAAGTAGTCTCAGGAATAAAGTGTAAGAACAACCTGTCATTGGAAGCTTCTTCCTTTCTAGTCATTCACTCAACAAAGTCTGCCACACAAGACTTAAACGAGCTTTTGCATTCCCTTGTCCAAAGCCACAGCTTAACTACATCACCTCACAGGTTTCATCGATTTCACTCATTAAATTTCCCGAAATAAACAACTACTGAATATAAAGTGATTGTTTTTTCTTTTAAAATTAACATTGTTTATTGCAGTCAAAATTTATTTAAAAGTCGAAAAAAGGTAAACCATATATCTATGATTTCTTAGAATATTCACCTTATGCATCATTAAGTCCAAGGGAAATACTACATTCTACAGATACCAAGGTACTTTCAGGGTTGTCTAATTGTCCTCACTAAAAAGATAGAACTTGTCATTCTCTGCACTTTTCCTTGTCATTGCCAGACCCTCAAGTAACAGGCTGAATGCCACACTGTCCACTGTTGTCTGAACTCTCTTACAAATCAATGCAGCTATAATAAGGTTTAATTAATGTTACATTTGAATTCAATTTTATTTCCATATAATCTATGTGAAAGTTCTTTGGGGGCTAAGATGTACAATATGTGCATACTTACATAAAATACTGATAAGTCATTAACGCTGAGAAAGGCTATTTATTCCTCGATCAAACGGCATTCCTATGTATGTAAGCTGGCTACACTTTTTGAAACAGAAACAAAATTTTGATAACATGAATGAGATGTAAGTTTGAAAGTTATGTTATTCAGGCACATATTAGACAGGAAGGATGGGAATGCCATTTCCTTTTTTTTTTAATTTATTTATTTTTATCTCAATCACAGGTTAGGTACTTTGAATCCCAGGCATAGCCCTCTCCCTCATTCCCTCCTACCCTCCCACTCCCTCCCTCATCTCCCTCCTCCCTGGCCCCTCCAAGTCCACCAA
>CM053752.1:78497428-78529397 GCA_028658305.1 Pachyuromys duprasi | reverse complement strand
ATGGGAACAGGGACTGTCTCTGATATGAACTCAGTGGCTGGCTCTTTGATCACCTCCCCCTGATGGGGGAGCAACATTACCAGGCCACAGAGGAAGACAATGCAACCACTCCTGATGAGAGCTGATAGACTAGGATCAGATAGAAGGAGAGGAGGACTTCCCCTATCAGTAGACTTGGAGAGAGGCATGGGGGGAAATGAGGGAGGGAGGGTGGGGTTAGGAGGAAAAAGAAAATCTATGTCTTTTAAATTAACAACTCTATTTTAATTTTGACAAATTTCTCATAGTTTACATTATGACATTTACTATGATTATAGAGACTTGAATTTACAAGGTTTTTTTTTCCCCATTTTCTACTCATGACTCATAGTCATCAGTTCCAGATACAATTTTAAAATTTTATTTTCAGTGTACATGTTTGGTTTTACTGTCATATAAAAATATCTGCTTTGAAGTAAGTGTGTATACTGGGAGTCCTTATATTTGATATCCAGGAATAATTCAAAAGAGAGAGGGGGCTTATTTGGCCTGGTGTTGGTTAGGTCTGCAGTACAGTAGCATCATGGCAGGAGGCATGGCAGACCAGTATGCTCATCTGATTTTTTCGGATCAGAGAGAGATATAGAACAGGGTTGGATAAGGTTTTTTCCTGCAAAGACATAGTCCCAATGACTTGCTTCCATGAACACAGGCATACCTTCTAACATCCCATCAATGATGAGATTAGCACCTCATGAACTCATCATGTTGTAATAGCAGCACCATCTGGGGACTAAGTCTCCAACACATAAACCTTCAGGTCCACTTTGTATCAAAACCATTAACACTTCCTAGCTTGTTGATCACTTGTTGGTCCAATATTCAAGCTAAAATAGGACATTGCTATCATGTAGGAAGAAGAAAGAAGTAACATTTACTGAAAACTAACTCTATATTGTGTCATTCTTTACATTCTGTGGCACAAAGGTATGGCAGATAGCATTCTCAGAGTCAAGTTTTCATTTGTTGCTTTTAGTATAGGATGCTGCATTCAATTCAAGTAGTCCCTTGCTGTATAGTGTAACTATAGCATTACCAATTCTATGTATTATCATTTAGTCCCTCTTACAGTTTAAAATTAGACAGCATTTCCTGCAGTTAGCATAGGTTTTCCCTTACAATAACATGACTTGCAAACATAAGCTGTGAATATATTTTTTTCTACATGTATTTCAGGCTAGCCTTGGTAGACATACTTTAGGTATCACTAAAAAGTGTGATCCATGGTCTCACATTTTGGAAAAGACTTTCGAAAATTGTGGCTTCAATAATACCTTTAAAGCTTGTAAATTAAAAGTTCCCATCTTCTCACCAGTGAGTCCAAAGCTTTTCTAGGCATCTACAGAACCTAAGTTACTCATTTTGAGAACATTGGCAACTCTGGAATCATTGTTGTTCCTGTAATATGCCAGACACATTCCAAACTATGGCCTTCCCATACCCATTTCCTTTGCTTGCCACATTCTTTCTCCAGACAGTAGTGTGACTCACTTCCTCATCTTTTTCTGGCCTGTGCTCAAACGTGACCTCTATAATATCTTTTCTGACCATGTTAGTTACAGCTGTGAATTTTTACTGTCAGCTTGCTTTCCCTTCCTTCATTACACTCAATAACTCAGTTTACTGCTGTTTTTTTTTTCTTTAAAATTTCTACTTCCCACAGTAAAATGTGAACTGTATGAATGGATGAACATTTTGTCTCTTTGTTTGGCTGAAATCTTTCCAGACTGGTGCCTAACACATGACAAAGCCATCAGTGATGACTGTTAATTGGAAACTGAATGTAAACTTCAACACACATCATGAATAGAGGGTGACATAGGCTTAAATGAATGGAACTGGGAAATTAATGAAAGAAGTCTAATATTATAAACTTCTAGTCTCAAAGATAAATATAATTTTAATTTGAACCAACTATGTATTTTCAAAAAAACTTGCTCTTCTTGCATAAAGGTAAGTGTTGTTCTAAATTACAACAATGTGAGAATCAAGTCCATTTCAAATGGAATCAACAAATTGAAAAAATAGCTATAGCTCATTATTCATTACAGCAGTACACAATATCCACTATTGTATGTGTAGATGAACCAACTGTGATATATGTGTATATGTAATTAAAACTACTATATAAATGCTTATAAATTTAATACCTGAATTATTTTAACATGTAATTAATAAACATTAGAATACAATTGGATACTTAAAAAGAAAGCTTCCCTTTTGGGATCACACAGATGGACTTGCAAGACATTCTGGAATGTCAAAGATGAAGACTAGAAAGACAATTAATCTTCAATGCCTCCTGTGTCTGGAGAGAAAAATGTCAAATATTGAGAAAGTTAGTAATAGTGGTTTCTAGAGGCTTAAATGTAAAAGAATCAGAGTGATACTGGCCAAAAGCATAAAATTTTATTTGTAATATGAGTAATTTCTAGAAATATAAATTCCAGCCTGAGAACTACCATTAATAATGATAATCTTTTCTTGGAATAGTTGAAATTTGCTAAGTGTAGGTTTAGGTATTCTCATTGTTAAAAGCCAAATGATAATTGAAATGTTAATTACACTGATTGAAAAATCATTTTACACTGGGATATATAAACCAAAACATTACCTTGGATGAGTTTAATTTGTAACATTTTACTTTTTAACACCAATGAAGCAGAAAAACATTGAACATCTTTGAAAAGATGGAAAGATGCTGCCACAGACACAGGGCATGTTCTTTCACAAAGGAGTAACTTCTATTGTCACACAGATACATTTTATACTATCTGCATGAATCTGTGTATTTTCTTTATTATTTGGTCTCTTTTTAAGCTAATGTAAATTCAAAAAAGAGAAAACATGTGTAAGTGCTCTGAGATAAACTGACAGTAACGCTTACCTGCTGTTAGAATGGCTAAAAATCCTGAAGATCAGAACTTTCCTCCATTGACTCTCTTGCTGTTCTTCTCATCTATCTGACAGTTTTGTCTAGTTTAAGTATTCTAGATTGGATATGAAGGATGTGAGAGGAGAGGTAGTTCAAATTTAAAGAAAACAAAATATTTTGTCTCCGTGTGGTATATAAAAACTCTATGGGTACAAAATAATTTCTATAAAGAACTTCACATAAGTTTAACCCATCAATGCTGTAAGAAGTAGATGTAAGGTTCCATTCATCCATTTTTAACTCCATGCCTTTTCATTGTTGGAAATACTGTGCCATACACACTTGGGGGCACTGGAGTCCCCTGTCCTCTCTCAATCTTCGGAGGCTGATAGTTATCACACACACAAAGGTGAGTGTTGTCCCTTGTAGATAAGTCCTCTAAACCCTGAAGTCTGGTACATAGAGATATCTGCAGATGTATCCCACACTGATTATAGCTAAAGTAACTACACACTTAATTTCCCACGTGGAAGCAAAGTCAACAAAGATTATACAGCTAGTATCCAAGAGAAAAATCAATGATAGGAAGTCTTTTACTATAGAAGCCACCTTAACAAAAAATAAATGGTTGAGGTAAGTGACTCACTGGGTACAGAAATACCAAAAATATAGGGACAAAAGAAGCACAAAGAAGCAAAACACCACCAAAGAAACATTCTATAAATAGACTCAAATAAAGGAGATTGGTGAAATATCTGATTAAGAATTCAAGGCAGGGATGGAGAGATGGCTCAGTCTGGCCCTCTGTCTGGCTCCCCCAGAGGTCCTGAGTTCAATTCCCAGCAACAACATGGTAGCTTACAACCATCTATACTGGCATCTGATCCCCTGTTCAGACATGCAGGTGCATATGCAGATATAACACTCATACATAACTGGGAGGGGATGAGGGAGAGTGCTATAGCCAGAATACAAAGTGAGACAATAAAATTAACTAATAAAAATCATGGAGATAACACAAAGTAATTTAGATATATATACAATGGAGAACATCCACAGAAACATGAACAAGGTTGAAGAAAGAATTGCTAGCCTTAAGGGAAGCTTTATGAGATTAATCAGTATGATTAAAAACAAGGAAGAAAATTAAATGAATTAAAATTCAGTCAGATGCTATAGGGATCAGATATTTCAAACATTTAAGAAAGACAAGGCACAGAAAAGAAAAGACACAGAAAAAGAACTCAATAATGTCCTTTCTGAAAATTTAACCACTCTTAAATTCCAATTTTAGTAAGACCAACAGTATTTTAATACATTTGATGAAGCATCTCTTTAAGACATATTATTAGTAAACTGTTAATATAGAAGACAAAAAGGATTTCTAAAAACAGGTAAAAGAAAAATATTAAATCACAACAAAGGAACAATTAAAAGACTAAGAAAAAAGTTTCCAGCAGAAACCTTATGAACTTGAAGAGATTAGGATGGTATATTCAAAGTCATAAAAGAAAAAAAAATTACCAACTGCGATTACTATACCCAGCAAAACTACTCCTATGAAATGAAAGACAAGTTTGAGATCAACAAAAACATGGATTTAATTTTCAGCCAATCAACCCTATAAGAAAGGTTTAAAGAAGACTTATATTATACTACAGTGAATGGATGAGATATCTTTTCCTGAAAGAGTGCAAAACTGAAGAGCAGAATAAATTCATGAAAGAAAAACAAAGACAGATCAAACACTAGCAACACAAAAACCCACCAAAAGGCAAGGAGATATAAGAAAAGAAGAAAACAGCATGTGATATAAAAAACAATCAAAAATCAAGAAAGTGACAGGGACACAGCATATTCTATACCTAGATGAAAGATTCTACCAATATACTTTAAACTGATAAATAAACACAGAAGGTTGCTGAAGACAAATCAGTAAGTTATCATGAGTAGGTTTTCTTTTAATTATTTCATTTAAAAAGTGTGTGTGTGTATAATGTACATGTGTCTGCACACACATGATTTGTGTTCATGTACTTGTATGATGTGGGTATGAATATGCCATGGCACGTGTCTGGAGGTCAGATTGCAGAATCAAGTGTTGCTCATCAACTTCTACTTTGCTTTGAGAAGTCTCCTCTTTGTTCCTTATCTGTGTTGCTTATGCCAGGCTAGCTGGCCTATGACCTTGCAGGGATTCTCCTGTTCACTCCCATCTTATCAGAGGAAAGGGCAATTACAGGTACTTGCTACTGCACCTGCCTTTATTGGGGTTCTGGAGACTTGAACTCAGTTCCTTACATTTGTATGGCAAGTGGTTTTTTTTGTTTGTTTGTTTTGTTTTGTTTTGTTTTTTGTTTTTCCTCTGAGCCATCTCCCTGACCCATTGGTAGCATTTGTGTACACCAATAGCCAAACAACTGACAAATCAAAAAAAAATTCCCATTATTAATATCAACAAAATTAAAGTGAGTAGGAACCAATTAACTATGGACCTGAACAGTTTCTGGGATGTTTTTTGTTTGTTTGTTTTTCACTTACAGGACACATGAAAAAGTCTTTTTGGAAGAATAAACAGAAAATTCTCCTAGAGACATTTAACCTAGAAGTACTATAATCAATTTGGAGACTATTTTCTACAAATTAGTTAATTTCTTTTCTGTCCTCCAATATCCTCACTTAGAAAACACTCAGGATTTCAGAAACCTTGCACGGCATCTTATAGACCACACACTGGAAGATGATACACTACCTGGACTTGAAGCTAATGGACTCCTAAGAACCAAGGCATGAAGATAAGTGGCTCAACCCTGACCTCGGATAACAACTTCTGATGCCCTTAAACATATTTCCAATTGCTACAGACTGGAAAAAATACACTTCTCATTAGGACTGCCTGTATCCTTTTCTTCTGTGGGCTAGCTAGGGTCAGACAGTAGGGGAGGAAGATTTCCTCTATCAATGGACTAGGGTTAAGGGATAGGGGAGGAAAGGGGAGGGGGTAAGATGAGGGAGGGGCTACAATCAGCATACAAAGCGAATAAATTGTAAAATAATAAGATGATGGTGATGACAAAGAAGAAGATGAAGAAGAACAAGAAGAAGAGAGGAGGAGGAGAAGAAATACACTTCTCATCAAATCGCGCCCTCCTAAACTTTTTTAATCTTATGTTGTACATTTAAGTGTACAAAGTTATACAAAATCCCATTTGTTAAATATAAAAGACTTCACCTTACTATACACAAATAGTTATGTGTTGTGGGTGTCTAATTATCAAAGACATTGCACTGGACACAGCTGAGTAAATGCCACTAAGAATCTAGAGGAGTAGGCATCTGGGAATAAGGGAAAATTTATAGTATTAACTAAAACAAGGAAATGGTTTTATAGAGTTTAATGATGAAAACATGCCTCAAACTTAAGATCAGAATTAGAACATTTTAAGAGAGTTTTAAAATTTAAAAGTATGCATTAATTAATTAATATTCAATATTAAGCCAAAAATTGTTACAAGTCTGAAAAGCTATAATTTAATGGTGATATGAATGAAAAAATTCTGAATGTTTGGTTGTCTGTAGTGTTGATCATTAGTGTGATGTGGCTGCCAAAGAAAAGCTGACTTCGGCTACATTAAAGGAAGCACAAGGACAAGAAGAAGACAGATGGGAGGAGACCTCTCTTGTGATAGTTGTCAGTTGGTCTCCAGAGCACTTGCCAAAGTTACTGATGCTGATAAAATGTGCTACATTCAAAGAAGGGACCTGTGCTCTAAGTGGAAAGTCCATATTCACAGTCAGAGAACAAAACTCAGTCCACACCCAGGAGTGCCAAAGTCATTCTTTCTTAATCATTTGTATTCCTTTTTGCCATGTAACTTTTGCTTTGTGGTTCTGTTAGCAATAACTCATTCTAACCTAGGACATTTCTTCCTCTAAGTCTCCTCTGCTACTATCAGTCATGGTGCTATTCTCCTCGTTTCTGGATTCTGGGAAATCTCTGTTTATTACAGGGAATTGTGTTTTATCATGTCCCTTAAGTTCTTAATTTTAATCCTAAACTTATAAGACTTATGGAATATGAAGTTAAAAGATTTCCCAAGCTCTTGTCAAATTCTTTCTCCAAGTCTAATCAAATATTGACCTATCTCCTTGAAAAGGGAAAAGAAGAAATGGAAGCAAAACAAACAAGCAAGGGAATAATCAAAGACAACAGAAAGCACTACTTCCATTCCTATGGACAGGAGTCCCCTAAGGAACAGAGCAGGAAGTTAGCACAAAAAGTATTCTAAGTGATGAGCAATTTTGAGATAATGTGGATGGTGTTTTGAACATGGAATGGGACCTTGGATGAACTGGTATCTCCTGTCTAAGTCCTAAGCTCTGGTTAACAGCAGTTATTAATATGACAATGCATAGTGACACCAAGATAGTTAATTTAAAAAAGGAAAACTGATTTCAAAATAGAGGAAGCTATTCAAAATTTGTGGTATGACTGAGTTATATTTTCCTATGTTTTCAAAAAAATCTGTTTCTTTGAAAAAAATAAAACTACTATTACTATTTATACAAGTAGGTGTAAAGCATAGGTCCAAAAATCATGACCCACTCTTTAATGAAATTACTTTTTTGACTCATCAAACATTCCTGACATAGTGTAAAAAAAAAGCACAGAAACCTACTACCTCCTAAATAAAAATAATTTTCTTCATAATAAAAATATTTTGAGACATAAAGTATATTAGCATTTTGCTTCTTTTTCAGTTTTAGCTGATGTACTTCAAAATAATCAACAATAATTTTTACATAGTCTTTACAATAAAACAATTGTGCCTATGATACAATGAACTTCATTAACATAATATGAGAGAAACATGAGCAAAGACACACATGTGAAATTAATAGATTCAATTTTACTGTGATTAGAATAATAAAATCAGCCTGACTATGAATGTGATTTGTTTTTCTTTTTTTTTTCTGTACCATTCCCTATTTTACTCTGCAGAGTATAACTGGCTAGATTTAAAAAGAAGAAGGAGGAGGAGGAGAAGGAGGAGGAGGAGGAAGGATAGAACACAGTTTTCTGATCACGATGGGATGGTTACTCTTCATTGTCAGCTTGACTGGAGCATAGAATCACCGAGGAGACACAGCCCTGGACCTATCTAGAGAAATGAGGAGGGAGGATCAACTCTGACATGGGCAGCTTCGTTGAACAGCCTGGGTTTCTGGACTGAATAGACTGAAAAACCGGCAGAGCGTCGGTCTGTTTCCTGCGTGTGGACGCGCATGATCACCGGCTCACACTCGTGCAGACAGAGTTAGACACTGCAGCTATCACACTGTTCCACCACGTTGGAATGTAGCCCTTCTCACACTGAGTCAAAATAAACCCTGTAGACACTTAGCTGCTTTTTACCAGATATTTCACCACAGAGAACAGAAAAAATATATATAAAACTGTGCTCTGAAGAAAAATTTTAAATGGTCTATTTTAGCACTTATTTTTGTGTTTTGTTTCTTGAATAATATAACTGTCATTGTTTTATATATGTACACACATATGTATAACTGTCATTGTTGTCGTGGTGTTTATATATCTGAATATGATAGTCTGTCTTTTCCAAAAACAAGAACTATGATACTCTTAATTAATATTTTTTAATCATTTTGAATGGGCGCCCAAGTATCCAGAAATTTGGTTGAACAATGTAATGTTACATATGAGAGATTATTTCCATATTAGGTGAACATTTCCTATTTTTTGAGATTAGTCATGAATAACCTTGAACTTCTGATTCACTTGCCTTCTCCTCCTGACTCTTGGAATTGCAGGTATGCATAACTAGGCCTGTCTTTTGCAGTGCTTGGAATCAAACTCAGAGACTTCTGTGTGTCAGGCAAGCATTCTACCAGCTCTGGCAAACTAAAGCTTTCAGACTGCCTGAAAGGAGTGTAATCTCACCCAATTAACTCAAAATAAAAATAGACCCAAAAGATGGAGACCCTCATAGGTATGAAGAGATTTTTCTTTTGGGGACCAAGGCTGGACTTAGTATCACTAGAGAAGGTGGTTAAGAGAAGGTTCCAGGGACTGAGGAGGCTGAGCATTGAGCATCCTTTTACAGCTTCTGACTCATAAACATCTTATTAACTGTCATTGAGCTGCAAACTGCAGTCAATGTATCCACTTTAATCTTTAGTCCAGGGCTTTATTTGTTGCTGATGTTGTGACTTCCTGCACCTGCTTCCTGTTAGAGTGGCTCTCACCTTTGTGAAGACTGAGAATGACACTGCAAGGAATCTTCAACATTTGAAGCTTTATTTTACTTTACTGAATGACTTTGAACTGAACTATCTAAAAAAAAAAAAAAAAAAAACCTAAGTGAATGAAAGAAAACATCTGAAAGCTTTGTGCAAAATGAAAACGAAGCATACTCTACATTCATTTTTTTTATTTTTGCTCTGATATTGTTTTGAGACAAAAATGGAGTTCTTTTCTTTCTATAGTATTTTTTATTTTACTCTTTTACTTGGAAGTTCTTGGAAAGCTGAAAGGCCAAAGGCTTTGAGTGAGGTAGCTTTTGAATAGCTTTATTGTCATGACAAAAAAAGGAAAATAAAGCATTATTTTTTGTTTTTAAAATCATTCCACAAAGTTATTTTTTCATCTAAAATGTCTATATGAACAAAAACTTAAGGCCACAGATTATTCTTAGCACCATGGATATAGGAATGGGCAGAAAAATGGCATTTGTTCTACGGAAGTTACAACATGGTAAAAAAAATGACAATAAAAAAGATATTAATTGCTTTTACCATCTATAGTGTTTAGAAATAATGATCTTAACAGGTGGGCACATTTCCCTCTTAAAGTTAGCTATTTACTCACAATCATTCCTTTTAGGAACTAAAATATAATATTCCATTTTATTGTACTCAAACTCTCAAGAATCTCTTGATTTCTATTGTTCTAAATGTCCGACAGGAATTACTGGAGTTATGCGATGCCTAAAAAGCATCTGGTATATTTTCTGCTCTCAGAGAACTTTCATTCAGTCAAATGCCAGCTTCCCACGGCTGCATTGGAGGTGTTGTATACCCGATGGACGCTCATTCTCATAACTGTGACCCATTGTAGATATCACTATTAGTCTCCATCAGTTGCAAAAAGAAGTTTCTTTAATTAAAGCTACATTTATCTAAAAATTTCATGATTTTAAAAAATAGCAAGCAATTTATGGTATATTGTGGTGGAAGGCTTGGCTTCGTTATAATAAGCTAAGTAGCTAAAAATTTTGGATACCATTTAAACATTAATATGTCAAAAAGTTTTCAAAGAAATCCTTGCAATGCCTATTGTTGATTGTGTCTTTGGGATATGGGGTAGGAAAATAGAACCTCTATCGAAAGTTTGTCAAAGGAAGTTTGTTAGGGAAACCACGTGTTTCATAGTTGAACTTCATCTCCAAGAGAACAAACTGGAATGTATCAATTAATATAGCATTCATTCCTGGTAACACAGATCCTCTAGACAAGACTTGAGTTCAAAATTCCTGTTATTAAATAATTGAATTAAACTGAGGCTCAGCCAGGGTTTGTGGCAGAATAACTCAACGATTACAGTTTGATCCACAAAACCATTCATTTAACTCAGAAGCTATAGAACACTCTGTTTATATTTAGTATTTTGCCAACTGCTGAGAGAGTAAAGAGCTTAGTTCCAGCACTGGACTTTTGGCCTCAGTCATCAGTTAAACACTACCCCTCCTCCTGGGGCGATAACCTCCCTCTGACCCTTCCTGTGGCCACTCTATAATATCAGGTGTTGTATGTGGTGGAACCAGATTTTGTGTTGAAGGAAGGAACAAGAACATTCACAAACACGTATCTTTTCCATTGAAGCCAAATGAAATTTGGCTTAGTAAAGATAAAGTGAAACTGCCAGTACCTTGTGAGTTTTGCTTTGAAGGGTGGCATGCCTCTTGTTTTTGTGAACATAGTTTTCTGACTTGGGTCAATCTTGGCCTTTAGATTCAACCATGTTACACATGGAGATACCTTGTTAAACTAATTACACAGTGCTTATACAAGCTGCTAAGAAAACACATTTCAGCTTTTGCTTTAAATGCTTGACTTTCTTATGAAGTTTAATTTTTCTGTGTGTTAAAATAATAATGACTTCCCAGGTCTTACTAATGACCCATTCTTTCATATGATTCCCTGTACTCTGCTCAAAGTTGGGTTATAAGTCTCAGCATCTGCTTTGATACACTGATAGGTAGAGTCTTTCAGAGGCCCTCTGTGGTAAGCTCCTGTCCTGTTTCTTGTTTTCTCTTTCTTCCAATGTCCATCCCATTTGTCTTTCTAAGTGACAAATTGATCATCTTACGCCAGGTCCTCTTTCTTGTTAAGCTTCTTTAGGTGTACAGAGGAGAGCAACCAAAATATCTGAGCACAGGGGTCTTTTCTGAGACTGATACTCCAATCAAGGTCCATTCATGGATATAACCTAGAACCCCTGCTCGGATGTAGCCCATGGCAGCTCAGTATCCAAGTGGGTTCCCTAGTAAGGGGAACAGAGACTGTCTCTGACATGAACTCAGTGGCTGGTTCTTTGACCCCTCCTCCCCGAGGGAGGAGCAGCCTTGCCAAGCAACAGAGGAGGACATTACAGCCAGTCCTGATGAGACCTGCTAAGCTAGAGTCAGATGGAAGGGGAGGGATACCTCCACTATCAGTGGTCTTAGAGAGGGGCATGGGAGGAGATGAGGGAGAGAGGGTGGGATTGGGAGGGAATGAGGGAGAGAGCTAGAGCTGGGATACAAAGAGAATAAAATGTAATTAAGGTAAAAAATAAATATTTAATTAAAAATAATAATGACTATATAACCAAAGAAGCACAGAAATGACAAATAGCCGAAGCTTATAAACATTTCTTGAGTGCTAGCATGGAGTTTAAGAGAGATATTAAGACATGGAATGAGTAAAATGAGTTAACTGGAAAATTCTTCTTCCACACTAAACATATACTGAACTAAAATGCAGTGAATATGTACTACATTAATGATACATTCGATTGCATGTTACATGTTTTGTTATGTATTACTCCTTATGGCATTCCTCTAGTGCACATTATATTGTATTATTTTGTAACCGTGGAAGCATGTATTAGGAAAGTGGACAAAATATGCAATGATTTGCTAATACTTAATACTTGGTTGGAAGACCTCAGCTTTCCTGTCACAATGACTATAAATGAAAACGTTACAAGGGTAAAACTAAGCCTGAGCTTTCAGTAGTCTTCATTATAACTGGCAAGGCACTAACAATAGCAAGGGCTTCTGGGTTTTGTCTACTGCTGCCATGCACCTAATTGGATCCATACTTTGTTAATTGAACATTGATTCTGTGAATATTTTAAAGTGTAATAAGCCTCACACTAAACCTAAATGAAATGGTCAGATAAGGGACTAGCCACATAGAACAATGTGGCCCTATATAGATGATTTCTCATAACTCCCATAGTAATGTGCTCAGTTTGAGGTTGTCAATGTCCTTGATGATGACTGAACTTAATCAGATGAAATCATTTATCAACCAGTTGACTACCAAAGTGAAAATAATCTTCCTTGCCACCTGTAGCCAGTTGAGGCAGGAAAAGGAGGAGGAGGAAGAGAAGGAAAAGGAGGAGATCTGAAGTGACTACTCATGTTAGAAGCCACTTAGCCATGCAATTTAAAAAGGTGTTATGGCTTCCAAGAGTGACATGTGTCATCCTTATATCAAACTTATGTAGAATGTAATTTTATAGTTGGGGAAATTCTCAAAATAGAGGACAGAGATAAAATCATGTTACCCTTTAACATCAAGAGACAAGTGGCTGCTGTCACCTGTGTGCTCCATTTCCCAGTCCATAGCTCTGCTTACATTCCCAGAGGCCTGCTTGGGACAAGAAACAACTGGGTGAGACCCTTCCCCTCTAGTCCCTTTTCTGTCAGGTATATCCATAGCCCCACAAGTCCAGCAGTGATGAGTTATGTCCTGGTCTCTGTGTGCTCCTTTTCCTAACCCACAGCTCTGTCTGCATTCCTAGAGGCATGCCAGCACTAAGGACAACCAGATGAATAAAAGACAACATAAGAATACAATCAACAACAGCCTGGGTAATATGACACAACCAGAGCCCAGGTACTCTACTACAGTAGCCCTGGATATTCAAACACAGCTGAATTACAAGAAAATGCCCTTAAATACAATCTAATGAAGATGATAAAGGCCTTTAAAGAGTAAATGAATAAATCTCTTAAAGAAATACAGGAAAATACAATCAAACAGTTGAAGAACATGAATCAAACCGTTCAAGACCTAAAAATATAATAGAGGCAATCACGAAAACAAACTAAGAGAATCCTGTAACTGAAAACCTAGGTAAGAGAATAAAAACTACAGACATGAGTATTATCAACAGAATACAAGAGATAAAAGAGAGACTTTCAGACATAGAAGATGAAATCGATACACTGGTCAAAGAAAATATTAAATCTAAAAAGTTTCTAACACACAACATTCAAGAAATTTGGCACACTATGGAAAGACCAAACCTAAGAATAATAGGAATAGGAGAAGATTCCCAGCTCAAAGTCCCAGAAAATATTTTCAATAAAATAATAGAAGAAAATTTTCCTAACATAAAGAAATGCTTATAAATGTGCACGAATATTAAAGAACACCAAATAGATTAGAACAGAACAGAAAAGAAAGTCCTTTTGCCACATAATAATCAAAACACTAAATGTACACAACAAATAAAGAATATTAAAATCCACAAGGAAAAAATGCCAAATAAGATCCAAAAGCAGACCTATAAGAATTCTACCTGACATCTCAACAAAGACTTTAAAAGTCAGAAGGGCCTTGGGAGATGTCTTACAGTATCTATGAGACCACAGATGGCAGCCCAGACAACTGTATCAAACAAACTTTCAGTCACCGTTGAAAACAACACATTACATGATAAAAACAACAAACAAATTTAAACAATCTCTATCCATAAGTCTAGCCCTATAGAAAATGCTAGAAGGAAATCTCCAACTCAAGGAGGTTAACTAAATCCAAGAAAACACAGGAAATGAATAATTGCACACCAGAAAAAAAAAAACAACAGAAAGGAAACACACTACCACCACAGCCATCAAAATAACAAGAATTAACAATCAGTGGTTATTAATATTTTTCAACATCAATATACTTAGTTCCTCAATAAAAGGACACAGGCTAAAGGAATGGAGGCAAAAACAGGATCCATCATTCTGCTGCCTACAAAGAATACACCTCAGTGACAAATAGAGACATTAACTCAGAGTAATGTGCTGGAAAAAGATTTTTCAAAAACAGACCCAAGAAGCATGTGGAGTAGCCACCCCAACATCTAATAAAATAGACTTTCAAGCAAAATTAATCAAAAGATATACAGCAGGATAATTCATCCTTATTAAAAAAAAACCCACCAGGATGACATCTCCATTCTGAATATTTATTCCCCAAATATCAGGTCACCCATATTCATAAAGGAAATATTACTAAAATGTGAATCAAACATCGAACCCCATATATTAATAGTCAGAGACTTCAACACCACACTCTCATCAATGGACAGGTAGTCTAGTCAGACACTAAACACAGAAATAATGAAACTAATATAAGTTATGAATCAAATGGCCCTAACATATCCAGAGAACATTTCACCCAAGTACATAAAAATATACCTTCTCAGTGCTTCACAGAACTTTCTCTAAAATTGACCATATACTCAGTTGTGGTTACATATTTCCTGGGAGGCTTGGGTGCCTTTTAGCTGGTCTGTCTATAATGAATGAAGGCTTAGAGCTCCAAAATCAATAGGCAGTGGCAGGAGCCCAGTTTGGTTTGGGCAGACAAAATGGCTGCTTCAAGAACAGCTGGCCACTTGCCTCCATAGATAGGCACTGCTTTGGGCAGAGCAGCAGGGGCAAGATGGTGGCAGTGATCCACACTCGTAGGAGAGTAAATGGTAGAAGCTGGAGGCGGCCATCAGCAAGTGACTGTTTGACCAGCAGTAAAAAACCCGGGGTGGGGGGTGTCTAGCAGTGAATTTTTTGGGGAGAAGGCAGAATAAATGACAAGTCTCAGATGATCATGGTGGAAGAATGGAGTGAAAGAGAGTTTAGTTCATGAATCAAGGATATTATAAACCTTAGACAGCTGGGAGGGGCTTCAGGGGTGAATGTGTTTGATTTGCTGGAGCTAGGAGTGCCAGGGATACTTCCTTTACATGCAGCAGCATAGTTTCATCTTAAGAAGGAAGAAACAGTATTTAATTATCCCATGGGAAGTAGGGATGGGGGAAGGGCTCCAGGTATGGTTAGAGGTATGGAAAAAGGTCATTGGTTCAAAGATACTGTACTAAGAATCTCATTAGCATGTGGAGAGTATTTCCAGGAATCCCCAAGTGCTGAATGGATTTCTTCTTTTTTTTTCATTCTTTTTTAAAATTTTTATTATTAGTTATATTTTATTAACTCTGTATCCCAGCTGTATGCCCTCCCTCATTCCTTCCCTCTTCTGCTTCCTGCCACTATCCAAGTCCACTGATAGGGGAGGACCTCCTCCCCTTTCATCTGACCCTGGTTTATCAGATATCTTCAAGACTGGCTGCAAAGTCCTCCTCTGTGGCCTAGCAGGGCTGTTCCTCCTTTGCACGGTGGGGAGGTCAAAGACCTCAAAATTGAGTTCATGTCAGAAATAGTCCTGATTCCCCTTACTAGGATACCCACTTGGATACTGAGCTACCATGGGCTACATCTGAGCAGAGGTTCTAGGTTATATCCATACATGGTCCTTGGTTGGAGAAACAGTCTCATATAAGACCCCTGTGCCCAGATATATTTGGTCCTTGTGGAGCTCCTATCCTCTCCATATCATATTAACTCTCCCTTCTTTCATATGATTCCCTGTACTCTGCCAAAGGTTTGGCTATGAGTCTCAGTTTCTACATTGATATACTGCTAGGTAGGGTCTTTCAGAGGACCTAGATGGTAGGGCTCTGTCCTTTACTTGTTTTCTCCTACATCCAATGCCTATCCCATTTGTCTTTCTAAGTGAGGATTGATCATCTTACCCCAGGTCCTCTTTTTTTGTTGTTGTTTATCTTCTTTAGGTGTATAGATTTCAGTACGTTTATCATATCTTATAGGTCTAAATAAGTGAGTATATACCATGTGTGTCTTTCTCCTTCTGGGATACCTCACTCAGAATGACATTTCTATTTCCCACTATTTGCCTGAAAATTTCATGATTTCCTCATTTTTAACTGCTGAGTAGTATTCCATTGTGTAAAAATACACAATTTCTATATCCATTCCTCAGTTGAGGGGCATCTGGGTTGTTTCCAGCTTCTGGCTATTACAAATAAAGCTACTACAAACATGGTTGAAGAAATGTCCTTGTTGTGTACTTGAGCAACTTTGGAATATATGCCTAGGAGTGGTGTAGCTGGGTCTTGAGGAAGCACTATTCCTAGTTGTCTGAGAAAGCGCCAGATTGATTTCAAAGTGGTTGTATAAGTTTACATTCCCACCAGCAATAGAGGAAGGTTTCCCTTTCTCCACAACCTCTCCAGCATGTGTTCTCACTTGAGTTTTTGATCTTAGCTATTCTGATGGGTGTGAGGTGAAATCTCAGGGTCATTTTGATTTGCATCTCTCTGATGGCTAAGGACTTTGAGCATCTCCTTAAGTGTTTCTCTGCCATTCTACATTCCTCTACAGAGAATGCTCTGTTTAGCTCCATACCACATTTTTTTAATTGGATAGCTTGATTTATTGCTTTTTGTCTTCTTTAGTTCTTTATATATTCTGGATATTTGCTCTCTGTCAGATATATGGTTGGTGAAGATCTTTTCCCAGTCTGAAGGCTGTTGTTTTGTTCACACAACAGTCTCTTCTGCTTTACAGAACCTTTTCAGTTTCGTGAGGTCCCAGTTATTTATTTATTTATTTATTTATATTAAATTCTTTATTAATTACACTTTATTTACCTTATATACCCCTGTAGTTCCCTCCCTCCTCCCATCCCACGCCCTCCCTTCCTCCCCCTTCTGTGCCCATGTCCCTCTCCAAGTCCACTGATAAGGGAGGTCTTCTTTTCCTTGCTTCTGATCCTAGTCTCTTAGGTCTCATCAGGAGTGGCTGCATTTTCTTCCTCTGTGGCCTTGTAAGACTGCTTCCCCCTCAGGGGGAGATGATGAAAGAGCTGGCCAATCAGTTCATGTCAGAGACAATCCTTGTTCCCATTACTATGGAACCCACTTGGACACTGAACTGCCATGGGCTACATATGTGTTGGGGCTCTAGGTTATCTCCATGCATGGTTCTTACTTGGAGTATCAGTCTCAGGAAAGACCCCTGTGCTCAAATTTGTAGGTTCTGTTGCTTTCCTTGTGGAGTTCCTGTCCTCTCCATGTGTTACTATTTCCCACTTCTTTCATAAGATTCCCTGCACTCAGCCCAAGGGTTGGCCATAAGTCTCAGCATCTGCTTTGATATTCTGCAGGGCAGAGCCTTTCAGAGGCCCTCTGTGGTAGGCTCCTGACTTGTTCCCTGTTTTTTCTTCTTTCTGATGTCCATTCTCTTTGCCTTTCTGGATAGGGATTGAGCATTTTAGCAAGAGTCCTCCCTCTTGATTGGTTTCTTTAGGTGTATAGATTTTAGTAGGTTTATCCTATATTATATGTCTTTATGAGTGAGTATACACCATGTGTCTCTTTTTGCTTCTGGGATAGCTCATTCAGGATGATCCTTTCCAGTTCTCACCATTTACCTGCAAATTTCATGATATAATTGTTTTTAATTGCTGAGTAATATTCCTTTGTGTAGATGTACCGGAATTTCTGTATCCATTCCTCAGTTGAGGGGCATCTGGGTTGTTTCCAGCTATTACAAATAAAGCTGCTACAAACATGGTTGAGCTAATGTCCTTATTGTGTACTTGAGCCTCTTTTGATTATATGCCTAGAAGTGGTATAGCTGGATCTTGAGAAAGCGCTATTCCTAGTTGTCTGAGGAAGCGCCAGATTGTTTTCCAGAGTGGTTGTACACATTCACATTCCCACCAGCACTGGAGGAGGGTTCCCCTTTCTCCATGACCTCTCCAGCATGTGTTGTCACTTGAGTTTTTGATCTTGGCCATTCTGATGGGTGTAAGGTGAAATCTCAGGGTCCTTTTGATTTGCATCTCCCTGAGGAGTATGGATGTGCTCTCCAGACCTGGGAGGCCTGGCGCCTGGTGTGCCTAGCTTGTTTGGCAGGTCTGATGGACTTTGGTGACTATTATCTGTCACCGAGGGTTTGGGCGGACCATACAGTCAGTGGCCTCTAGCAGACCTGGGACACAGGGAGGATGGCGGGGACTCCAAGGCAGGTACAGCTTGCAGGCACAGCACAGGGATCAGGATCCAGCCTCTGCTGCTCAAGTCTCCAGGCAGTGAGCTCTAAGCTGAGAGTCTTGGTGAGCTGGTTGTGTTGCAGAGGAGGGGGGCCCGAAAAAGGGAAGTGCAGGGAGATCAAATGATCATTTCTCTCCTTCCCCAAACCAATCTACAGGTGACCCGAGACCAAAGTTCTCATCATGTGATGATCCCTCTCATTTAGAAAGCCTCACCATCGTTTCCCCGGCTTCACTCATCCTTCCACTCACCAATTCTGGTGCAATATCTCCTCTGCAACTCAGAAATTGTGTGTGTTCGTTGCCATCTTGGGTCTGCCTCCCTGAATGGATTTCTTATCTGGAAAGGGTTGGGCCTATAATCTCCTTGAGGGTTGGGTGACATTCCTTAGAGGATCTGGGGTTTCCCCAGATCAGATGGAGAAGAAGAAACTCAGCTGAAGAAACCCATAACCAAGCTCATTGGCTTTCAGTAAGGCCTTCAACCTTAACAGCTGAGTCCAATTCTCGGTAACAAAGCAAGTCTCAACATGTATTAAAAAATTAAAATAACCCCCTTATCTTATCAGAGCACCATGGATTAAAGCTGGACTTCAACAATAACAGAAAGAAAAAAAAAGCCTAGGAACTCATGGAAACTGAACAACTCTCTACTCAATAACCACTGGACCATGGAAGAAATAAAGAAATAAAGACATTATAGAATTCATTGAAAATGAATGCACAACATACTCAGACTTATGGAACACAATGAAAGCAGCGCTAAGAGGAAAGTTCATAGCATTAAGTACATTCACGAAGAAATTGAAGAGATCTAATATTAGCAATTGGAGCACAACTGAAAGCACTACAACAAACAACAACAACAACAACAAAATAATAAACACCCAAGAGGAGTAGATGACAGGAAATAATTAACTCATGGTTGAAATAAATAAATTAGAAACAAAGAGAAAAATAAAAAGAAGCAACAAAACCAGAGTTGGTTCTTTGAAAAAGTCAATAAGACAGACAAACCCCTAGCCAAATTAACCGAACATCAGAGAGAAAATATCCAAATTAACAAAGTTAGAAATGAAAAGGGGACATAACAACAGACACTGATGAAATCCAAAGAATTATTACAACTCACTTCAAAATCTGCATGCCACAAAATTGAAAATTCTAAATAAAATGCACAATTTTTCTTGATAGATAAAATTTACTAAAGTTAAATCAAGATCAGATAAACAATTTAAATAGACCTATAAGCCCTAAGGAAATAAAAGTAGTCATTAAAATTCTAAATGTCGGGAGTCCAAGATGAGAGTCACCAGCACACACCTTCTGTGAGGGGCACAGGATCTGAAAGTCCGAAACAGGTGAGTGGAAAGGGAGCTGAAGCCAGAATATCAATACTGAGGCTTCCTGGGCAAGAGGGGACAACCCTACCAGGCCACAGAGGAAGACAATGCAACCATTCCTGATGAGAGCTGATAGACTAGGATCAGAAGGAAGAAGAGAAAGACCTCCCTTATCAGTGCACTTGGGGAGGAGCATGTGTGGAGAAGGGTGAGGGAAGGTGAGATTGGGAGGGGAGGAGGGAAGGGTTTATTGAGGGCATAAAAAGTGAATAAAGTGTAATTAATAAAATTAAAAGAAAAAGAGGGGACAACCCATGAGCTGGGACAGTTTGGATCCAGGTAACTCATGGATATCTTCAGGGACTGAGAGTGGTGAATATTCAAGCCCCCTGCACTTCTCCCTGCCCCAAGCACAGGCCTCCCTGCTCGGCTGAGATGGCAGTGGTTGCCCCAAACACGAGCTTCCTTGCTAGGTGACTGAGATGGCAGAGGCCACTGTATGGGCCCCCAAAGTCTGCAACTACAAGGGAACAGGTGGCTAACCAAAGTATGGGTCTCCTTGCCTGGTGGCCAAACTGGACATCACTGAGCTACATTCTCATTTGCCCCTGTGAGCCAAAATTTAAGAGTAGAGAACAGAGAGAACCCCTATGCTTTCCAACTGGGTCTGCAAGTGAGTGAGGGCACCTTCAAGTGAGTGTATCCAAAGCTCCAGATCCAGGGTCCCTCTTTGCTAGCAGCCAGCCAGACATCAGATCCCTCCCATCAACACCCCCTAATTTGGGCAACATAGGGATCCTTGGGACAGTGTTCTCAACATTGATGCCTCTGTTCTGTGGGTCTTTGGAGTCCAGGCAAACAATTTGTGGAGCCCAGACAGATCTGACTACCAGGAGGACAGTACAACAGGCCTGTAGGCTACTGAGGTATTCAGGGTAACTGCACATGCTCATTGCACCCTGAAGAGCGATAGTACCCCTCCTGCACATACACTCCACCCTTCCAGGTATCTACACTCTCTAGCATCCTGTCCTTCTAGGCAAACTTCCACACACACACCTGCAGTTGTGCACATGTACCTGTGACGTACCTCCCTTAGCTATAGCTGAAACACCAAAACCCACTCTCGAACCAAGTGGACCACTCTCATCTTCCTGAAGAATACTCCAGACACCAGAAACAGACATACCCAGTCTGATGTACAGACTCCTGGAACAAACAGCTAAGGTTACTGATAAGCTAGAGATCTGTGTAAGAACACATCTGACAACATGGCTTCACCAGCAACTCACCCAAATCAAAATATGCTATTTCATGGGAAATAAAGGAAAATTATCTCAAATCTATGTTTATCCAGTTATTAGAGTCACATAAAGAGGAAATGAACAAAGAAATACAGGCACATGCAGCCAAACAAATAAACACATATAAAGTCACAGTAGTTGCATATGGAGAGGAAACAAAACAAAAAACAACAAACAAAAAATAAAGGCCATCATGGAAAGACAGGAATCCACATTCAAACCTATGAAGGAAATGGTGCAAGACATGAAAACAGAATTAAAATCAATAAAGAAAACACAAACAGAGAAAAACCTGGAGCTGGAGGAAAGATCAGGAACAACAAATGTAAGCATCACAAATAGAATACAAGAGATGAAAGAGAGAATCTCAGGTGCTGATGATACAAATGCAGACTTGATACATCTCTTAAAGAAAAGGTAAAATCAGAAAAGTTTCAAACACAAAACATCCAAGAAATCAAGCACGCCATGAAGAGACAAAAATCTAAGAATAATAAGAATAGACAAAAACAAAAACAAAAAATAAAAAAGGGGGTTCCAGGGTCCAGGAAATATTTTCAAAAAATCATAGAAAATTTTCCCAATTTAAAGAGATGTCTATAAGCATACAAGCGGCCTACAGAAAACCAAATAGACTAGACCAGAAAAGAAATACCTCACTTCACATCATAGTCAAAACAGTAAATCTACAGAACAAAGACAAAATATTAAAAGCAACAAGGGAAAAAGGCCAAGTAACATATGAAGGTAGACCTACCAAAATCATAGTAGACTTCTCATCAGAAACTGTGAAAGCCAGAAGGGCCTGGGCAGATGTCATGCAGATTCTAGGAGACTACTATACCCAGTAAGCTTTCAATCAACATAGAGAAAACAAAATATTCCTTGACAAAACTAAACTTAAATAATATCTACACAGCAACCCAGCCCTACAAAAGATACTAGAAGGAAAACTCTAATCCGATGAAATCAACTACATCCAGAAAACACAGGCTATAAATAACTTCACAACAAAAATTTAGAAGAAAACAAGAAATGAATCACAGTAACATGACCAACCCCACAGTAAAAGGAACTAACATTCATTGGTCACTATTATCTATCAATATCAGTGGACTCAACTGTCTAATAAAAAAGACACAGACTAACAGAATGGTTGCGGAAACAGGATCCAACATTCTGTTGCATCCACGAAACATACCTCTGCAACAAAGATAAACACTACCTCATAGTAAAGGGTGGGAAAATGCTTTTCAAGCAAATGGACCCAGAAAACAAGTGGGGGTAGCTATCCTATATCCAACAAAATAGATTTTCAACCAAAATTTATCAAAAAGATGAGGAGAGGCACTTCATTCTCATCAAAGGAAAATTCCACCAGGAGGACATCACAATTCTGAACATCTATGCCCCAAATACAAGAGCATCTGCATTTGTAAATGAAACATTATTAAATCTTAAATCACACATCAATCCCAACACCTTAGTAGTGGGAGACTTCAACACTCCACTTTCACTAAGGGACAGATTATCTAGACATAGCTAAATAGGGAAATAATGACACTTAGAGAGGTTCTAAATCAAATGGACCTAATAGATGTCTACAGAGATTTTCACCAAAACTCAAAAAAGTATACTTTTCAGCACCTCACAGAACCTTCTCAAAAATTGACCATATATTTGATCACAAAGCAAGCCTCAACAGCTATAAGAAGACAGATATAATACTTTATATCCTATCAGACCATCATTGCCTAAAACTAGACCTCTACAACAACAGAAATAACAAAAAGCCTATATACACATGGAAACTAAACAACTCTCTACTCAACGATAGCTTGGTCAAGGAAGAAATGAAAAATGTAATTAGAGACTTCCTAAAAGTCAATGAAAACAAAGATAAAACTTACCCAAACTTATGGGACACAATGAAAGCAGTGCTAAGAGGACAGTTCATAGAACTAAGTGCCTCCAGAAAGAAGTTTGAGACATCTTATAAAAGTGACTTAATGGGACACCTAAAAGGTCTAGGAAGGAAAGCAGACACACCCAAGAGAAGTAAATGATTGGAAATAATGAAACTCAGAGCTTAAATCAATGAATTAGAAACAAAGAAAAGAATCAAAGAGACCAAGATTTGGTTCTTTGAGAAAATCAACAAGATAGACAAAACCTTAGCCAAACTAGCTAAAAGTAGAAAGAAAGAAAAAACAAAACTAAAAACAACTATCCAAATCAGCAAAATCAGAAATGAACAGGGGGACATAACTACATACACTGAGGAAATCCAAACAATCATTAGGTCACACTACAAAAGCCTATATGCCACAAAATTTGAAAATCTAAATGAAATGAACAATTGTCTTGATAGATTCCATTTACCAAAATTAAATCAAGATCAGGTAAATAGATTACATAGTCCTATATCCCCCAAGGAAATAGAAGCAGTCATCAAAAGTCTCCCTCCAAAGATGGTTTCAGCACAGAATTCTACCAGACCTTCAAAGAAGTACTAACTCCAATTCTCTTCAAACTATTCCACGAAATAGAAACAGAAGGAACATTACCAAACTCACTCAATGAAGCCACAGTCACTTGATACCTAAACCACACAAAAACCCAACAAAAAAAAAATAGAACTTCAGGCCTATCTCTCTTAGGAACATTAATGCAAAAATACTGGCAAACCAGATGCAAGAACACATAAAAGCTATCCACCATGATGAAGTAGGCTTCATCCCAGGCATGCAAGGGTAGATCAGCATATGGAAATCCATCAATGTAATCCAACATATAAACAAACTCGAGGAGTAAAACCACATGGTCATCTCCTTAGATGCTGAAAAAGCATTTGACAAAATCCAACACCCATTCATGTTTAAAGTCTTGGAGAGAGCAGGTATACAAGGTACATACCTAAACATAGTAAAGACAATATACAGCAAGCCTATAGCCAACATCAAAGTAAACAGAGAGAAACTTAAATCAATCCCACTAAAATCAGGGACAAAGCAAGGCTGCCCACTGTCTCCATATCTTTTCAACATCATACTTGAAGTCCTAGCTAGAGCAATAAGAAAATTAACAAAGATCAAGGGGGTACAAATCAGAAAATTTGTATCAAGAAATACAAGAAGGAGAAGTCAAAATATCACTATTTGCAGATGATGTGATAGTATATGTGAGTGACCCCAAAAATTCAACCAGAGAACTCCTTCAGCTAATAAACACCTTCAGCAAAGTGGCTGGATATATAATTTAAAAAAAATCAGTAGCTCTCCTGTATAAAAAAGACAAACAGTCTGAGAAAGAAATTAGGGAAACAACACCCTTCACATAGCTACAAATAATATAAAATATCTTGGTGTAACTCTGAGCAAGTAAGTGAAGACCACTATGACAAAACTTCAAGTCTTTGAAGAAAGAAATTAAAGAAGATATCAGAAGTTGGAAAGATCTCCCATGCTCGTGAATCAGGATAAAAAATGACCACCTTACCAAAAGAAATCTACAGATTCAATGCAATCTGCATCACAAATCCAACACAATTTTTTAATTTTTATTTTAATTTTTATTAATTACACTTTATTCACTTTGTATTCCCCTAATACAGCTCTCTCTCCTCCTCTCCCAAACCCACCTTCCCTCTCCCTTCTCCACACATGCCCGTCCCCTAATCCACTGATAGGGGAGGTCTTCCTCTCCTTCCTTCTGATCCTAGTCTATCAGCTCTCATCAGGAGTGGCTGCATTGTCTTCCTCTGTGGCCTGGTAAGGCTGCTCCCCCATTAGGGTGAGGTGATCAAAGAATAGGCCAATCAGTTCATGTCAGAGGCAGTCCCTGTTCCCATTACTATGGAACCCACTTGGACACTGAACTGCCATGGGCTACATCTGTGCAGGGGTTCTAGGTTTTCTCCATGCATGGTTCTTGGTTGGAGTATCAGTCTCATGAAAGACCTCTGTGCTCAGATCTTTTTGGTTCTGTTGCTCTCCTTGTAGAGCTCCTGTCCTTTCCCTATCTTACTATTTCCCTATCTTACTATTTCCCACATCCTTCATAAGATTCCCTGCACTCTGCCCAAGGATTGGCCATAAGTCTCAGCATCTGCTTTGATATTCTGTAGGGCCGAGCCTTTCAGAGGCCCTTTGTGACAGGCTCCTAACTTGTTTCCTGTTTTCGTCTTCTTCTGATGTAAATCTGTTTTGCCTTTCTGGCTGGGAATTGACCATTTTAGCCAGAGTCCTCCCTCTTGATTAGTTTCTTTAGGTATACAGATTTTAGTAGGTTTATCCTATATTATATGTCAATATGAGTGAGTATATACCATGTGTGTCTTTCTGCTTCTGGGATAGCCAACACAATTTTTCCACACCTTGAAAGAACAACTCTCAAATTCATATTGAAAAAAATCCCCTCAGGATTGTGAAAACAATCCTGTATAATGAAAGAACTTCTGGAGGCATCATCATCCTTGATCTCAAGCTATATAACAGAACAATATTAATGCAAAACATATGGTATTGGCATTAAAATAGGCTAATCACATGAATTGAAGCAGAAACAAACACACACACCTACAGACACTTTATTTTTTGACAAAGAAGCCAAAACTATACAATGAAATAAAAAAAAAGAATCTTCAACAAATGGTGCTGGTCTACCTGTAGAAGAATGCAAATAGATCCATATCTATTATCCTGAACAAAACGCAAGTCCAGGTGAATCAAAGACCTCAATATAAAACCAGATACACTAAATCATATAGAAGGAAAAGTGAGGCATAGCCTTCAATGCATTGGCATAGGAGATCACCTCCTGAACAGTACACCAACAGCTCAGGCACCAAGATCAATAATAAATGGGTCCTCATGAAACTGAAAAGCTTCTGTAAGGCAAAGGACAAACTCAAAAGGACAAAATGGCACCCTCCAAAATGGAAAAAGATCTTCACTAACCATACAACTGAAAGAAAGCTGATAAAAATATTAAAAACTCCAGAAATTAGATATCAACAAACCAAAAACCCAATTGAAAATAGGGGTACAAAACTAAACAGAAAATTCTTGGCAGAGAAATTTCTAATGGCTGAAAAGCACTTCCTAATGGCTGGGAAGCACTTAAAGAATGTTCAATATCCTTTGTCATCAGAGAAATGCAAATCAATGACTCTGAGATTCCATTATATACCTGTCAGAATGGCTCAGATTAACAAACAAACAAACAAACAAAAACCTCAAGGAAGCGCTCATGCTGGTGAAGATGTGAAGCAAGGGGAACATTCCTCCATTGCTGGTGGGTGTGCAAGTACAATTACTTTAGAGATCAATTTTTTTTTGTTTTTTTAGGAAACTGGGAGTAGTTCTACCTCAGGACCCAGCTCTATCATACCTAGGCATATACCCAAAAGATTCTCTAGCATACCACAAGGACAATTGCTCAACTATGTTTATAGCAGCTTTATCTGCAATAGTTTGAAACTGGAAAAAAACTAAAATGTCCCTTAAGAATGGATAAAGAAATATGGAAATAAGAAAAGTAAACAATGCAATATTACCCTGGTATTAAAAAAACAATGCCATCATGAGACTTGTAGGGTTGAAGTAGAATAGATCATTCTGAGTGAGGTAATCTATACACAGAAAGACAAACATGGTATATACTCACTTATAAGTGGATATTAGCTATAAAGTACAGGATAACTATAGACCAATCCATAGACCCAAAGAAGCTAAGCAAGGAGGAAGATCCAAGGGAGGATACTTGATTCTTACTGAGAATGGGAAATAAAATAGACTTTGGGGTGGATGGAGGGGAGAAATAATTGGGTATGAGAGGGGTTGGAGAGGGGCACAGGAGGGACCAAACATAGTGAGGACAGCAGAAGGAATTACTGGGAGAGAATCTGAATCAAATTTTGGGCATCTCTGGAACAAGCCAGAAACCTAAGACAAAGGAAATTCACAGGAATCTATGAGGGTGACCCTAGCTAAGATTCCAAGCAATAGATGAAATGGAACCTGAAATTGCCACCTGCAAGAACCAGGCAAGACTTCCAATAGAGGGATGGGGACACCAACCCAGCCACAAAACCTTTGAGCCACAATTTTTTCTACTGGTAAAATTTGCATTGATAAAGAGTGGCCAACCAATAACTCATCTAACTTGAGTCCTATGCCATGAGAGAGAGCCCACCCCTGATACTACTAATGATATTCTGCTATACTTGTAGACAGGAGGCTAGTGTAACCATCATATGAGAGGCTTCACCCAGGGAACAGATTCAGAGATCTAATGCCAAACATTAGGTAGAGCTCAGGGAATCTTGTAGAAGAAGGAGAGGGAGGATTGAAGGAGCCAGAGAAGAAAGTTCAAGGACACCACAGGAAAACCTACAGAATCAACTAACTTGGACCCATAGGGGGTCACAGCGACTGAACCACCAGCTAGAGAGAATGCATGGGATGGACCTAAGTACCCTACACATATGTACAGATATGCAGCTTGATCTTCATGTGGGATTCCTAACAGCAGGATCAGAGGCTGTCTCTGACATTGCTGCCTGCCTTTGGATCCCTTTCACCCTACTGGGTGGTCTTCTTTAGACTCAATAGAAATTCTTCAACTTGACATATGAAGGCAGGTTGATATCCATGGGAAGCCTCCCCTTCTCTGAGGAGAAAGGGGCCGAGGGGAATGGGAACAGATGAGGTGATAGAGAAGAACTGGCAGAAAAGGAAGGAGGGAAAGTTTCAATTGGAATGTAAAGTCAATAAATAATGCAAATGGCTATATTCTTATGGCCCTAGTGGAGAATGCAATCTTCTCTAAGAAGTGGTTAAAAATCTAAGACGTCCTTGGCTTATGCAGGATGCAATACAGCTTGGTGATAGAAGGGTCCTTCCATGTGGCTTAGCAGCTATGCTTTCATATGCCAGATGATTTTTAAAGAGATTCTTAGGAGACAAAAATCCATTTTTTTTTAAAGCAACCCTTTCATTTCTTATGAAGCAGCATGATCTTCTCCTTGTCACAAGCACTTATTCCATGGCTGGACTTTATAGCACTTCCAAAAAAATTGTTTTAGGATGGATGAATGAGGCAAGAAAATGAGACTTTTTTGATTTATTCCTTAACATTTTGGGAAAAGATTGTTGATTAATTACTAATCCTTGGGCTCTAAGGGTTTTGGTGACATGGAACAGACTTAACAAATGTTAGATCTTATCTTTGTTCTTAAAGAACTTAGTTTGTATGGGGTAGAGGATAAGACAGCCATAGTGAAGATTAATAGCTGATAAATTCTGTGGAACAAAGCCATGAGAGCCAGCCAGTGTGCTGTAACCAGACTAATGATGTTTTGTTTTCCAGAAATATTTATTGACCTATTTTTCTCCTTAATGAAGTTTCCTGGTGTCTACTGCCTTTCTTGCAGTCCCAGAACATGTTTTTATTCAACAAACAGAATGGATGAAAGCCTCTAGAATACTGTCTAGAAGGACAGCCAGTGCCCATTTTGGCTTTCTTGTCTTCTCAGTTATTGAATATTCTGAAACATCCATTCAGACAGGAATTGCAAAGACAGTATGACTGTGCAAGAAGTCCCAGAAAACAGATGGATAGAAAAGAATTAGAAAGTAATGGTGATGTTAGTTTCTTTGTGTACAATGATTAGTCATGGTCTAATACTGCTCTATTAGATGACCAATAGTCTAATACTTTGAAGGGTTTTTGTTTGTTTGTTTTTCTGAGACAGGGTTCCTCTGTGTAGCCTTGGCTGTCCCAGAAATCACTCTATTGACCAGGCTGGAATTGAGCTCAGAAAGATCTGCCTGCCTCTAGATCCTGAGTGCTGGGATTAAAGGCATGCACCACCACTCCCCGGGCATAGTGCTTTGATTTTTAGCATGCAGTTGCTCATAATGGATTTCTATGTAGTCCTGGCCTTGTTGTTAATTAGCTTTATGGACTTAGTTAAGTTACCTTGCTGCCTAAGTTTATGTAGTTTTTTTTTCCTTGTGGAATAAAATGAATGAAAAATTACACCAATTAATTCTGCTGCAAGTCTCAAAGACATCCTATTCAACTTGGTCCAGAGCTAAGGGACTCAACACAGAGAAATAAGTCTGCAGACAAACAGTCTTCAGGCAGGGTAAATGAAAATATTTGCTCCATTTCTTCCCGTTCCCTCAGCTCTGTTATCCCTACGAGTGGATTTCACACTCAGTAAGTGAAGGGAGATTTTGATGTTTTCCATCTTCTGACAGAATGAAATATAGCCTCTCTACTTCTGATACATATTTTCCCCAAACTTCTTGGTTGAAATTGAGCTCAATGCACCAGTCTAAACTAGTACTTAGCAAGGACAATGGAGCAGTCCGCTGACCCAGGTTATATGACTATTGCTCTTTGGCTTAAAAGAGTCAAGATTTCCCTAAATTGTCCCTCAAGGATTATGTGCATTTAATCAACCTAAACTTCTATTTAAAAAGAAAAAAGAAATTCCATGCACTCTGCCCAAAGTTTGGCTATGTGTTTCAGCCTCTGCTTTGATACTTCCATCAGTAGAGTCTTTCAGAGGACCTCTCCGATAGGCTCCTGTCCTGTCCCCTGTGTTCTCCTGCTTCCCATCTCTATTGCATCTGTCCTTCTGAATGAGGATTGAACATCTTCCCTGGGATATTCCTTATTGTTTAGCTTCTTTAGGACTATAAATTTTAGTATTTAGCCATATTATATGGCTAATATCCACTGATGATTGAGTATATTCCATGTGTGTCTTTCTGCTTCTGCGTTACCTCATTCAAGAAGATCTTAGAGTCAATCTCCCTGTGAGTGCCCTAGTAAGGGGAGCAGGGGCTGTCTTTAGCATGAACTCAGTGTCAGGCTCTCTGATCACTTCCCCTGGGGCTGGGAGTGGGGTGGGGCATGCAGCCTTGCCAGGTCACAGAGGAAGACAATGCAGCTAGTCCTGATGAGACCTGATAGGCTAGGGTCAGAGAGAAGGGGAGGAGGTCCTCCCTTATCAGTGAACTAGGGGAGGAGCATAGGGGGAAAAGAGCAAGGGAGGGAGGGTGGGATTTAGAGGAGACAAGGGAGGGGGCTACAGCCGGGGTACAAAGTGAACATATTGTAAGAAGTAATAATTAATAAAAAATTGCAAGAAAGAAAAGGAAAGGAAAGGAAGGTGGGAAGGAAGGAAGGAAGGAAGGAAGGAAGGAAGGAAGGAAGGAAGAAAGAAAGAAAGAAAGAAACAAAGAAAAAAAGAAAGAAAGAAAGAGAAAGAAGACAACATTTGCTATGGAGAAAAATTCCTGTTCTCCTTTTAGCAGATGAAATATCCAGTCTCTCTTCTCTCTTTAGAAGTCCATCCCCTTCCTCATTTCCACCGTCTCAAATAGACCGGTCAACACTACTAAATAGCATACATGTATCCTAGGTTGCAACGCCACCATCAGGAAGACTGCTGTAAGAACGCCATCTGAAGTCCATTCAACCTGCATGACTTTCACCGCTTCTCCATGGCTTTAAGAAAACGTAAGGACAAACCTGCTTAGTTACCTAAAATTCAGTGTAGCTCATGTGAGGACTCATGGTTCCAAGCTCATATTAACTAAATTGCATTGTCTTGGAGTTTGCATTCTACCAACAACCTGTCAGCTATTGAGAGGTGTCCCTAGGAAGCAGAGAAGTTTGATGTGGCTGCTTTTGAAGACAACGGATTCTAAAGTACATTGAAGGGATTTCAGCTCATAGAATACTAGGCAAGTGTATCTACAGCAAATGCCATGAAATAAATGAGATGTTTCAGCCAGTCTCGTGGATTCATTTATTCACCACGAGTGCTAAATTCAGAGAGGATAAATGACAGCGTTGAAGAAGTGGAGAGAGGAAATCAGATGAATGAGCAGTAAGCTGCCTCTGTAGTTTCTTTCCTCTGTAGACTGTCATACTATTTTTTAATTTGTGTCTTGACCCATTACTGATTTATTTCTGAACTTAACCTGTATCCATCATAATAGTCTTTAAAAAAAAATCTTGACCAAAAAACTGGCTTTTTCGCCAAGCAGTGAGGGAATCGCATTGTAACCGGCAGCTGGTAAGGGCTCTGTGGGCTTTCCTGGGGGATATGAGATCCTTTGCCCCCATCCCCTAAACTTAATGTAAGAAGTACAAGACAGTAGCTCAAAAACTACTTCTTGAGCTGATACCCTGCTCCTCCAATGAAAGTCTACACCCCTCGATTATGTCCGCACCCTGGGAAATGTGTCTCCTCGTTCTCTTCTTCTGAGCAGATGGGCATTAGAGAAGCTCCCCCAGAATGGCATTAGAGAAGCTCCCCCAGAAAGTATTTCAGTCTGAGAGGAAATTTGTCAGTCATAGTAATTCAAGGTTTTAAGCATTGTGAATCATGGTTTTGAAAACCTGATGATTGACCTGTGACCTCCTTTATCACAGAGTTATTGTTGGATGGAAAATTATAAAATTCAAAACTATGAGGAAACTGACTCAAAGCATTTAAAGGGGCCAACCATGTGTGGCTCTGAATAGCGTTTATACTCTGATTTGTCATTCTATTACCTCATTTTAAAAATTCTTTAGGTTTGACAGGTTTTTTTATTTTTTTATTTTTAAAACCCCCCTTTATTGGCTTAGCAACTACATAGTTTTTTTTTCTTTTTAAAGATTGCTTTGGTATATTTTGGTATATATTGCCAGTATCTTTAACTTCACAAGATTTTCCTTCCAGTAACTTAGTTTTAATTTGTACCAGCATTCATGCTCATATTGTACATTTTGTTCCAACATCTGTTATAAAAAAAATAAGAAATTTAACCTTGTTTTAAGCAATAAATTACCTTTTGCAATTTAGAATAGAGAAAAAATCTCTTTTGTATCTACCCATGTATTCCCCATTTTAAAATTCC
>CM053752.1:78487428-78492428 GCA_028658305.1 Pachyuromys duprasi | reverse complement strand
GCTTCTTACTCCACCAGTGATAATCAACATAAGGAATGTTTCTCTTCTTTAGTACTCAAGATCCTCAGCACATCCTCTATGGAGATGAGATCATACAGGATTGCTCTCCCTGTCCCTTCTCCTGGCTACAGTATATGACTTGATTTTAATTTAGCCATTTCAATCTCTTTAACCAATTAAGCCTGATTCTTCATTCCAGACACTGTTCACTTCCTGTTGCATGCCCTGAATAGTTCCAGAAGAATTATAAGAACAAATTGTGGTTGCTATGAACTTCTCTTGCCATGTCAGAAGAGTGAGGAATAAAGCGTGGCAGAGGATGGCATTGGATTAGCTTGAACACGCAGGAAAAATGATTGGAGTAGAAAGTGCTACCCTTCAGCGTCCAGAGGAGATTTGCATACCTGAGGAATGGCAGTTCAAACAGCAGAATGTGAGGTCAATCAGGAATGACTAGTTAAGATATTCAATTGGAAGCTATTTTCCTCATGCTATTTTTTCATACATATGATTTAATCCCAGTTGATCTGAACTTCCATTAGGAGGTACTGATGGAATCAAAAGCTTAGGTCACACTCACATATTAGCCTGTTAAACATTGCTCTACTTTTTTTTTTGAGGTAAGAATACTAGTTTCTGTGAAAGGTGTAAAGGTCCTGCGTTCTCCCCCTCCCCATGTCTTGTCTTTTCTAATTTGAAATGATAGTGTTATAATCATTGCTTATTTATGGCAGATGAAACTTGAATCTCTACTAATCTTTATGTTTAGCTGCTCAGTGGTGTGCCATCTGTGATTTGCTCAGTATGTGAAGGGAGGGCTGGTTTGGTCCAGGGCTTTCACCTTTAAAGATAATGCACAAATAAAGACAGAGTCAGCGAGTGCACATTTATCCTATCTTCTATTTAAGCAAAAAGTCATTGGTTTTATTTTTTCATTTTCCTTACTTTCTTTTCTCCCACCCTGTCCCCTTCCTCTCTAATCTTTTATTCCTCCTCCATTTTCTTGCCTTTAAAAAAGGACATTTTTAATGTCTCGAGAAAGGCAGATATTTTAAAGGGATTCTTGTCATTCTCCCCATCAACAACATCATACTATTCTCTGTCTTTTCTTCAATCTCAGAATCTCGTTAATAATTGCCCAGTGCTGTGTCCAGTGGGCAGAGACTGCTTAAGGTAATTCTGTTTTATTTATTTATTTTTAACCTCAGAGTGATCATCTGGCAATATTCAGTAGAAAAATAAGCCAAATTATGGGTACACCTGATTAGGTAGTGTAAGTCAGGTATATATAGTAGTGCAATTTATATTTCATTGATTAGGTGTAGTTTTTATTTTAAAAATCTTAACCTCTGTGAAATAGTCAGAAGCATGGTATTCATTGTTATTCAAGACAATGGTGAATAGATATTTTAAAAATACACACTTATAAAACAAAATAAAGCAAAAAAACTATATAGGCAATTAAAAATGCCAAGTAATATTATTTTTAAAGACTGTTCTAGGCAAAACTGCTGATAACCAATTTAACTGACAAACCTTTCAAAACAATCCACCTTAAGCATCTCTTTATCTCTACACTGGAGTTTCTGACTTGCAAAAGGATCTCTATCTCTATGTCTATAACTACACACATAATACATACATCTATATTTATATCTATGTATGATGAGATGTAAAGACTTTAAATAAAAATCGCAAGACATTCATATTCAGGATAAATGTCCAAAAACCCACACAGAATTTAAAATATGAGCACCTTTGAAGTCAAGACGGTTCCTTTCAGAAAGCATCCTTTCTCCTTCAGGTGCTTCTTTCACACTTAGGCAGCATCAGTGCCTTACGACCACTGATCTTCCATCTCACAGGCTTCTGCAGCGCTCAGCACCCAACCTTCTCTTCTCAGACTTGGGGAACTCCTGTGCTCTACGAAAACAAGATGCCAAGGACCAGTGACACCCAAATGGCATGCTAAGCCTGCTCACATCATTCTGGGAAAACTACAGATTCATCAGCTAAAAACTACGGGTTGGTATGCTCAGGAAGTGATAATATATGTATCATCAGTCAGAGATCTATACAACAGGTAGGGTACCGCAGGTAAAGACAAACTCAATCAGAACGAAACAGAACACAGCATAGGCAAGTACTGTCCAGACCTTAGATCTCTTGCTACACAAAGTGATAGGCACTCAGAAGATACCATCAATATAAGGAATAATAAATTGTAACCCATACAGAAAATTTTTAAAAAGCCTTAAAATTATTATGACCGAACCCTCAAAAATACTAGTGATAGCTGGAACAATATAAATTTATTTTACTTTTTGAAAGTTAATTTCTTTACTTTTTATTGTTGGTCATGTATTGTAGCATTAAAACTAATGTAAAGGTGAGCACAAAATATGATCTTTATATGCCATCATATTAAAATGAAGCTATTTTTAATACTTTTAAGAGGCCTATCAGAAAACACAATTTATATCCTCAAAGTATATTTTGTCAGTTTCAAGTATAATTTTTGCATTCATATTCTTTTATGAATTTTAATGGAGACACTTAAATTGTAATTATTCCTCTCAGCTCAAATGCAGGTAACAAATGGAATTCAATCAGTGTTTGCGCATAATGACCATCATTAAGAGAGAAATAATAATGACGTTCTCTCTGCATTAAACTTGCAGACTCTTACACAGTGATCTGAATCCCATTATTGATCTCCATGGAGATATGCAATTGTCACCTACTCTGCATAATATCTGAATGTTAAATACATTTGTTTGCAACAAATATTTTAATGAATACAGTCAGTTCCACTTAATTAACTATCTGATAACTGAATATTTCTACTTAATAATTCAACTTGGAATATAAAAACTGTTCTGTTTTTTTTTTTTAAATTCAAACGTACTTGAGACTAGTCATAGATATTCATCTAAATGTTCATAAAATGTATATGGGGTTTAAAATTCCCCCTGGCTTTCTTTAAAGTACATCCATTAGAAGGGCAGTAGAGAAGCAGCTTTCATATTTTTTTAAAATAATTTTCCCTTTTGCTGGTTTTTTTTTAAATAACAGCTTAGAAGCTTGCTTATAAAATGAAGCCTCAGAACCAAAGCCTCCTGCCTTCTGACTGCTTTATCAGAAGTGTGCCACTATTCACGTTTTATACTTATATACATTTTAATATGTTCATTTAGTTTGCATAAGACAATGTAGCTAAATCATTAATGTCCCTTTTATAGAACATCTAGGACAGATTTGTGAATATAAGATTCTGATCTTTCAAAAAGAGAACCCAAAATAATGTTTATAATAATCTTAATGAATACTAAAAATTATTACAACATTTACATGGGGGATCATGGGATAAGCATTACAGGTAAGTCTCAGCACTTTGTCTCTGAATACTTACCTATGAGTAGATACCACAACTGTTTGCTGTCCAACCACCTCAAAACTAGCATTACTCTTGTCAGTGACAAAGCCAAAAGGAGTCAGTCACTAATTCTGGCTTTCATTTGGATAAATAGAAGCATATTTCCAGCAGTGGATTGTGACACAGATCACAGATGGTAATTATTTGAAATCAGTCCACAATGGTGCAGAGATGGATGCCCATCATCAGAACAAGGGCTGCTGGGAAATCTTCAGAAAGGGGGCGCTCCCAAGTGATAGAGTTATCAGGTTTAAAATATGGAAAGAAAGTTTTAGAATTAAGGATGCTGCAGGCATTAAAACTTGAAGAATCTTCCTAAGAACATAATCATCAGTCCAACACAGCTAATGTATTGATTGTATATTGAGAAATTTAAGAAGAATACTCTGTTATGCTTGCAGACAGAGCCTGTCAGAGTTGTCCTCTGAGAGACTCTACCCAGCAGTGCCTCAAAACAGACTATGAGGCTCATAGTTAAATATTGGGCAATGACTAGGGGTCTTGTGGAAAAATGGGGGAAAGAGAAAAAGGACCTGGAGATGACAGAAGCTCCACAAGAAGACCAACAGAACCAACTAACCAGGGCCCAGCAGGGCTTGCTGAGACTAAAGCATCCAACCAAGGACTATTCATGGATTGACCCCTGCCTACAAAGATGTAGCAGATGAGCAGCTTAGGCTTCCTGTGGGTTCTCTAGTAAGGGAAGTGGTGACTGCATCTGACGTGATGTCACTTGCCAGCTTTTTTATCACTTCCCTCTGGTGAAACTGTTTTGCCAGGCTACAGAGGAAGAGGACACATTCAATCTTTTTTTTGTAAATTTTGACATATTTATTTTATATTAATCACAGGTTATGTACTTTGTATCCCAGCCATAGCCCCTTCCCGCATTCCCTTCATATCCCCCCTTCCCTCCCTCATCTCCTCCCTGCCCCTTTCCAAGTCCACTGATAGGGGAGGACCTCCTCCCCTTCCATCCGACCCTAGTTTATCAGGTCTCTTCAGGAATGGCTGCAATGTCCTCTTCTGTGGCCTAGCAAGGCTGCTCCTCCCTCGGGGACAGGGAGGTTGAAGAGCCAGCCATTGAGTTCACGTCCAAAATAGTCCCTGTTCCCCTTACTAGTATACCCACTTGGATATTGAGCTACCATTTGCTACATACAAGCAGGGCTTCTAGATTATAGCCACACATGGTCCTTGGTTGGAGAGACAGTCTCATAAAAGACCCCTGTGCCCTGATATAGTTGGTCCTTGTGGAGCTCCTGTCCTCTCCAGGTCATACTAACTCCCCCTTTTTCATATGATTCTCTGCTCTCTGCCAAAGGGTTGGTTATGTTTCTTAATATTTGCTTTGATATCCTGCTAGGTAGAGTCTTTCCAAAGCCATCTGTGGTAGGCTCTTGTCATGCTACTTGTTTTCTCCTACATCCAATGTCCATCCCAATTGACTTTCTAAGTGAGGATTAATCCTCTTACAACAGGTCCTCTTTCTTGTGTATCTTCTTTAGGTATATAGATTTCAGTATGTTTATCCTATCTTATAGGGCTATATAAGTGAGTATAT
>CM053752.1:78450520-78474899 GCA_028658305.1 Pachyuromys duprasi | reverse complement strand
ATTTCTTCCATTGTATCTTCCACACCTGAGATTCTTTTTTCCATCTCTTGTAGTCTATTGGTTATGCTTACCTCTGTAGTTCCTGTTTTCTTCCCTAAGTTCTTTCTCTCCATGATTTCCTCCATTGTGTTTTCTTTAATTTTTCCAATTCTATCTTCAGATCTTGAGCTGTTTTATTGATTTCCTTCACCTGTCTGACTGTATTTTCCTTCAATTCCTTCAGCTGTTTGTTTGAACAATCTTCTGTTTCTTTTATTTCTTTCAGTGATTTAAGTATTTCCTCTCTAAAGGCCACAAACTGTTTGGTTGCAACTCTCTGTATTTCTTTACGGATGGCCATAATCTGTTTGTATTTATCTTCCCTTAAATCTTTAAGCATTTTATTTGTGTCCTCTATTATCCTCTTCATAAGCATAGACGTTAGGTTATCTTCTTGAATTTCAGTTATGCTGGGGTGTCCAGGGCTGCTTGCCTCTGGATAACTAGGTTTTGGAGATGCCATATTGCTCTGTCTTCTGTTGGTTGAGCTTTTACGCTGGCCTCTACCCATTGGGCTATCTTAGGTGTTGGGTGTTAGTTTCTGGTAGTTCCTGGAATCCTCTGGTGGAGAGACCCCCCTTGGCAGGAAGATGGGTTTTCCTGAAGGAAGACTCCTCAGCTTTTTGGGTATGGTCACTGAATGGCAGATGTTTTTCAGGAATTGCCACAGCTCTCCTCAGGTGTACAGATCTGAGTGGTAACTGTGGTTGTTGTTAGTCAAGAGGGCTCTCTTCTCACCAGGAGAAGACCTGGAGACACTGCCCTGTTTCTGCGTTTCTTGCTGTAAATTTAGTGAGCTGCAGCTATTGCCTGGGTGCCCTGTTGTTTGGTCAGTTTTGTTAGGGATAACTGATTGTGGAGTAGTGTCTGGAGGATGATCTTGGGGGTCCCAGGCTTCTGTAGGTCTGAGGTTGGAGCTCTGTGCCCCAGTACCTAAGAGGTAGTCAGTGGCCAGTAATCACCACTCTCATACGAGCAGCAGGAGGCTAGTTGGTGCATAGCTGGTCTCAGGGCTGGCAGTGAGCACTCCTGCTCTTGCCTGTTTGTGGGACCTTTTCCATGGAAATCCTGGGTGACCAAAACCAGTTTCCATATGCTTCCTTCCCTGTGGGGTTTTCTTCCAACAGGGAAACCGCTTCTCTGGTGCCCTGGGGTGCACAGTTCTGTCTGTGACAGAGAGTTGGGCGTGGAGCAAGTCTCTGTGCTCTAGGGTGGAGTCTCATTCAGGGATGGCTGCATAAGCCCTCTGGTCTGGGTGATTTCTGTCAGTGCTGTTCCCTTCCTTCCCTGTGGGTTTTTCTCTCGACTGGGAATCCCAGTCTCTGGTGTTTCTGTGCCCACCTTTCAGCCTGGGAAGGTGATCAGGACACACAGGCATGTGGCTCTGGTCTAGCAACCAGGGGCCTGTGCATCCCGGGATCTCTTCCTGGTTCTGGCTGGGTGTCCTGAGAATGGACATGACAGGTTCCTGCAACCATGGTGTTTCCTCTCACCTGGGAAACATGATCGCTGTTGTTTTAGCGCCCAGAGTTCAGGCTCTTGGTCGCGGTACTGAAAATGTTCTGCAGCTCAGAAGCAGAGTCTTCCTGGCGCCGCCATATTGTTCCACCTGTAATGGGATCTTATTGCATAGAAGAGGTGTGCATGAAGACAGAGCATTCATATGCATAAAACCCATGAAAAAATAAATCTTAAAAAATGTTTGCTAAATTATATTAGAAATTGTATTAATTCTAGGTAATAATTCAATAACAATTGACAAGGAAACTGTATTGCTGAAGTAAATGATTTAAAAACTGAATGGTATCATTCACTATATGAATATAAGCACAAGACATCGCACATATATAAATCTCCACTGAATTTACTTGTAAGTATTTTCAGTATAGGTTGGGTATATAGCCCACTAATAGAAAATTTGACCAGAATAAACTGTACCTTAGGACCGGTCCCCAAAACTACAGAATAACAACAGTAAAAGCAAATAAAAAAAATTTAGAAGGCAAGGGTCAGATAGAAGGGGAGGAGGACCTTCTCTGTCAGGGTGCTAGGGAAAGGCATAGGGGGAGAAGGAGGGTGGGTGGAACTGGGAGGACACGAGGAAGGGGGCAGCAGAGGGAATAAAAAGTGAGTGTATGGTAATAAATAATAAATAAATGAATGAATAAAGAAAGAAAGAAAATTTAAAAACAAACAAATTGTGTTTTTTAAACACAATTATTTTATTTCAAAGACTCTAGATTCTATTGTAATTTTTAAATATTTATAATTGGCATACGAACGAGTGGGTTTTATTTGACAGGTCCATACACACAGCATTAATTAAACTTTGCTCGTATTTGGCTCCCCTTCCACTAACTCACCCCCTTATCTTGTCTTCTTCCAGTTCTTCCACCGCCCTGGGTTCCTTCCTAAATGTTAGTGCTGCCCCAGTTCCCATTTTGTTTTCATGCCATATATGGAATATATATATATATATACATACATATATATATATATCATACATATTTATAAATCAGAATCGCACCTATGAAAGAAAACATGCAATAGTTGTGTTCCTTCATCTCCATCCATTATAATTTTAAATAATTCCACATCCATGGATTTATTGCAAATGTTTAAAATACAGTTAATATTTAATGTCAATCTTATATTCTGCAACCTTGCTGAACTCATTTATTGTAGGAAGTTTTCTTAAAATTTTCTGTACAGGTTCCATGTGATTTTCTGCATAGAATGCCATGTCATATTCAAATAGGGACAGCTTCATTTCTTATTTCTAGTCTTCTGTATTCTTTCCTGATTTATTATTTCATGTAGATTTTCCAGAACCATATTGAATATTAATAGTAAGATTAGACCTTGCCTTGTTCCTAATCTTGGCAAGAAAATACTGTCTTTTACCACTAAATATCATGTCAGCACCTAGTTTTCTAAGAATTTGAATCATGAATGATGTTAAATATTATCAAAAGACTTCTTTGCATCCGGTAATATCGTTATATGATTTTTCTTCTGTGTCTTATTATCATAATGATTTACACTGCTCATTTTTTCATCAAACGAGTCTTGAATCTGAGGAATAAATCGACATGTCATATTTTGCAATTACTTTTACATATTACTTAATTCCATCTCCTGATATTTTATAATGCTTTTTGGTATCTATACACATGAAGAAAATTGCTATGCAATTTCCAAATCCATACGAGCTTCAGCCAGTTTATAATATTGATGTTATGGAACAAATCAGGGTATGTGTCTTTATCCCTTTCACTTTCCAGAAAAGGCTGTTTAAAATCAGTGTTAGTTTGTTGACATTTACCATAATTCCCTCATAAATCATTTGGTTCAGTGGAAAACATTTTGGATAACTCAATTCTCTTAGTATTCGTAACTCTAGACACATTATCTCTTTCAAATAGAGAGAACTGCTGCCATTTGTTTTAACTTCCATTTTCTAAGAATGAAATGCGTTCTTTAGGAGGCAGAAAGTTTACCTGTGTAGAGCTGTTATCAGTATTTCCTCATAATTCTCTTGGTAGTTAAGTGATTCGCGTTGATTGGTAACTTGTGTCTTCTTTGTGCTTTTCATTCCAGTCATGCTGCAAATTTGCCAATTTAATTGATCTTTTCAAAGAAGCCTCTTTCTGCTTCCCTTTTCTCTTTCTCACTTTTATATTTTCACTACTTTATTGTTTATTATCCCCTTCCTTGACTTACTATGGGTTCATTCTGCTAGCTTGGTTTGCTTGTCTGGGATTCTTGGGATGGTAGAATGTTTTACTAATGCTTCTTCACAGAGTAAGCATTGAGTAACATGATTTTTCTCTTAGCAGGGCTCAGAAATCCCACATTTTAAAGGCTCTGGTTTAACTGCCATTGGCTTCATTTCACCTTTAAAGTGTTTTCTGAGAAATCCTCTTTGATGAGTGGATTAATTAGAAGCACAACATTAATTTTCAAGTGTTCTATTATTTTAGTAATTTCCACTTTGAGTCCATATAACAGATCCCTGTATATTTCAAAGACTTTGCATTTGTGGAGGTTTGTTTTATTGTTGAGGATAGAAGTTGTTTTGCTTTAGGTTCTGTGAAAAATATGAAAAGAGTATGTATTCTACTGTGGTTGGGGGGGGTATTCAACAATGTCTTATTATTTCCTATGGATTTAAAATATTGCTTAGTTCCTTCCCATTATTTCTGGGTTTCTGACTCATTATTACATGAATTGTCGAAAAAATGACAATGACATTTTAAGTTGTAATTATTGGTTTTCATGTTTATTATCTGAATCCTATCACATTTGGTAACATGCTCTTTGAAGTTGTTGCTGATATGTGCACACATTTAAGGTTACAATTACTTTGGAATTGAGAATTCTGTTGGTATGTAATGTACATTTTGATTCAAGATAGTGTTTGTCATGAAGTATGTGTTCCTGCTTTCAACTCAATTATTGACCATTTTTAACTTGAAACTTACTTATAAACAAAGTTATGTTTGAAGACATAATTTGAGTTGATGTAGCATCATATGGTTATTTTCCTTTATTAAATCTGTTTACCTAAAGAAGCCAAGCAAGAAGGAGGACCCTGGGTAAGATGATCATACTCATTCAGAAAGGCAAACAGGACATCAGAAGAGGGAGAAACCAGGGAACAGGACAGGAGCCTAACACATAGGGCCTCTGAAAGACTCTACCCTGCAGGGTATCAAAGCAGACGCTGAGACTCATAGCCAAACTTTGGGCAGAGGGCAGGGAATCTTATGAAAGAAGGAGGAGAAGAAAGACCTGGAGGGGACAGGAGCTTCACAAGGAGAGCAACAGAATCCAAAACATATGGGCACAGGGGTCTTTTCTGAGACTGATATTCCAACCTAGGACCAAGCATGGAGATAACCTAGAACCCCTGCACAGAAGTAGACGATGTCAGCTCAGGCTCCAAGTGGGTTCCTAGTAAGGGAACAAGGACTGTCTCTGACATGAACTGATTGGCCTGCTCTTTGATCACCTTCCCCTGATGGGGGAACAGCCTTACCAAGCCACAGAGGAAGACAATGCAGCCACTCCTGATGAGACTTGATGGGCTAGGGTCAGATGGAAGGGGAGGAGAGTACCCCCCCCAGTGGACTGGGGAAGGTGCATGGGCATTGATGAGGGAGGGTGGGTGAGGTTGGGAGTGAATGAGCAAGGGGGCTACAGCTGAGATACAAAGTGAATAAAATGGAATTAATTTAAAAATAAATAAATTAGAAAAATCTCAACTTTCTCATATCTATCATTGAATTGATAAAGCTAGGCCATTTACAATTAATGGAATTACTTCTATGCAGAGATTCTTCATGAAAAATAATGTTCTGCTTTTCTTTGTCCTCCCTGGGTTTAAATCTTTTCTGCTAATTCCCATGTGTTATTCCTGTCTCCTTAGTTCACATGGTTTCTCCTGGTCTTCAATTTGAGAATTTTAACTATAATGTATCAATTTTTTAAAAGTTCAGTGTGTCTGGATTTCTCTTGACATTTTAAATATGTTACAGAATTTGAAAGATTTTTTTACATTTATTTATTTGCTTCAGATTACACTGGGGCAAGAAAACAAAGCAAAAATAAAACCAGCAGCTGCAACAATAAAAGGATAAATAATTCTTCCTTTACCTTTCTTCACACAGTTTTCAGGTTAAGAAGCTATTATTTGTACTAGTCTTCCTATTTGGAAGTCTCTCTCCTTCCTAGAACGAAAGCTCCAGTCTCTGCTGTAAGTCTACAGATTTTCTTATGATACAGAACTATTGGGTGATTAATTAAGCACACCGCTCGTGTTATCTTCAATCTTTCATTTCTATTTGTTGTACTAAATTTTATTTTTATGTCAATTCAAACATACAACGATGCCCTTGTCAATACAGGTAAAGGTTTATCACGTGCCTGAACTCTTCCGTTTATCCAGAGCCTGACCTATATGCCTGCTCTGCCCTGTCGAATCTACAGGTACCTCTCACAGGTTAAGACTTCCTGCAGGATTGGTTTGCTTACCTCATATAATGATGTTATTATCATTCGAGTAACCAGGTCATACTCATTCTCGTTCCTAAAGGATCTCTCAAATACATCTGGTTGACCTCATCAACTACTTCTTTAATTCAGGGCTCTTTACCATTATAAGTAATTTAGTGAGTTAAAAATAAACTCTGTTATGCTCTGTGTACTTATACAAAATGAGAGATAAATATTAAGTGAAAACAAAGATGATAAAAGTACTGGGACATATGGCAGGAACAAAGAAATCACAGATTCTGTATTATATACTTAATATTATAATTGTTGCATATCACAGAAGCAATATTTATTCAAGAGCCTGTTGTACATTTAGAAAAGTGAATTAAATAAGAAATAAGATTTGAAAATCCTCAACCATTGTCAAAGATGTAAATCTATGTTTCTTTTTATACCATATAATATAGAAGAGAAGTAAAATTTAACCAATATCAACCAACAATTTTCATTTCAGTTTGTCAAAACTATTTATTGAAAAGGATATTTGATTGTAATTTTAAGAAAAATAAATTCATACCAAAACACAAGAAAATAAAAAACAAAAGCAAAATATAACACTAGGTGTTTTTAAAGCTTAATGAGGTAAAGGGTTTTCAGGGGATGCTCAAAGTAGAAAAAAATACAAATAAAATCCCAAACTAAGCCTAGGTAAAGTGGGGATTAATAAGTAAAAACAGGATTTTTTTCTCACTTAAAATTTTTTTATAAATGTATTTATTTTTATATCAATCACAGGTTAGGTTTTTTGCATCCCATGCGTAGCCCCCTCCCTCATTCCCTTCCACCTTCCCCAACCCTCCCTCATCTCCTCCCCGCCCCCTCCAAGTCCACCAATGGGGGAGGATCTCCTCCCCTTCCATCTGACCCCAGTTCATCTTGTCTCCTCAGGGCTGGATGCAATGTCCTCCCCTGGGATCTAGCCAGGCTGTTACTCACTGGCATGTATGGGGGAGGGTCAAAGAGCCAGCCATCGAGTTAATGACAGAAACAGTCCCTATTCATCTTACTAGGGTCTTCAGTTGGACACTGAGCTACCATGGGCCACATCTGAGCAGGGGTTCTAGGTCATATCCATATATGGTCCTTGGTTGGAGAAGCTGTCTCATATAAGGCCCCTGTGCCCTGCTCAGTTTGATCTTTGTGGAGCTCTTGTTCTACCCAAGTCTTACTAACTTCCCCTATTTTTATTATTACTTCCCACCCTCTGCCAAGGGCTTAATTGTGAGTCTTAATATCTGCTTTGATACATTGCTATACTGATTCTTTCAGAGGTCCTTTTTGGTATGCTCCTGTCCTGTTGCTTGTTTTCTCCTCCATTCAATGTCCATCCTATTAGTTCATCTAAATGAGCATTGATCATACCAACCTGGGTCCTCCTTCTTGTATATCTTCCCTAGGTGTGTAGATTTCAGCATGATCTTCCTATCCTATAGGTCTATATAAGTGAGTATATACCATATGTTTCTTTCTGCTTTTGGGATACCTCACTCAGGATGGTCGTTTCCTGGTCCCACCATTTGTCTGCGAATTTCATGATTTCCTCCTTTTTAATTGCTGAGTAGTATTCCATTGTGTAAAATCTCACTTAAAATTTTAATTGCTTCTCTGGGAGTTTCATATCATTCACCCCCATCAGAATCCCCTCACAGTCTTTCCATGTCTTCCCCCCTTTTGACCACCTCCCCAAAGGAATTAAAAAAGAAAAAGAAAAAAAAGACAAAGCAAATAAAACCAACTCCATTTTGTGTTGTCTATATACTCAATGGAGCATGGTCAAACTCTCAGTTCCCTGCCCCTTCCCTTCCCACAACCCTCTCCAGAAGCCATGAATTGTGGGGAGCTATTCTTCCAGCATGTCTTTCACACTTTTTAAGAGTTTTTAAGAGTTCTCTTCTGTGCCCTCCTATCTGAGCTGTTGCTTTTCTTTTCTTTCTTTTTTTTTTTTTGAGGGGGTGGGTGTTGGGTCCCTCCAATGCAACTATTTCAGTACAATATCTTAAATATCGGTGCCTAGACATCCATAATCTCATTTAACATGTGGTTTTAAGGATTATGTCATAGGCATATTTTTGTAGTGATTATTATGCTTAACACAACCTTCTAACTGTGTTCAGAAATTTAAAACAACTTATTTTTTAAAAACTTAGTTGTAATTCTAAAGTATAAATGGAAACTCAAGCACAGTGAAATTATCTATCTATCTGTCTGTCTGTCTATCTATCTACCTATCTATCTATCTATCTATCTATCTATCTATCTATCTATCTATCAATCTATCGTGTGTGTGTGTGTGTGTGTGTGTTATTAAGGATAGAAGTTAGGCCTCTCAAGCCACTGAAACTCCGCTTAATTTTCGCTTCTTTCTCATTGTGTCTCATTCCTGCTTTTACCTTTTAATTTGTTTTAAATTCTGACAGAAGAAGTCATTAAGTTATACAGACTGCCCTTGAACCCTTGGCTACAGTCTGTAGCCAAGACTGGCCATAAATTCATGAGCCAACCTCCCTAGCCTCTATCATAGATTAGAGATTAGTGATAAGAGGCCAGCTCAGAAAAAGTTTAGGCATTTAAAAAATTTTTAAGATTTATTTATTATTTATACAACATTCTGCCTGCACACCAGATCTTACTATAGATGGTTATGAGCCACCATGTGGTTGTTGGGAATTGAACTCAGGACCTTTGGGAAAACAACGAGTGTTCTTAACCTCTAAGCCATCTCTCCAGCTCAAGTTTAGGCATTTTAAGAAGAAAGAATTTTCATTGTTATATATGATTATATGGCACCTTCATTTTTAAACAAACAGTAGTGTCATGAAATTTTCTAATACATACATGATGTGGGTAGTTAATGACAAAAAGTCATTTTAGATCGGAAAGGGGCAAGCCACAGGAATCAATTGATTCTTAGAATGAAATGAATTAGAAATCAGGGCTTTCTACCACATGTAAAAATAAATGAATGATAGATAATAAAATTAAACATATAAAAACAATTAGGTTTTAAAAGTAAAATACATATGCAAAATACATATGAAGAGGGAACAAATAAATAAGATTAATAATTTTGAATATATTAACATAAGTTTATACTTATATGCAAACATTCAAACTATCACAGAGAAGTAAAAGAAGCATAAAGATAGTGATAAAATTTATTTTCAATAATATGACAAGAGGCTTAATGGATAAGCAATACATAAATTCCATTGGATATTTAAACAAAGAAATGTGAATATGCACAGAGAAAATGCAAATTGTTAATAGATATATTTTAAATTATTCAAACTGTTCTGTTAATTGAAAAATTGCAAATTAGTGTGATGATACAGTAACATTCTTCGTTACAGATGATGTAACCTGATTCAATGTTTTGTGAGGATGGGGAGACCAGGAATACCACTCTAACACAGTAAGTTAACCATGTAACTTCATTAGTAACTTTTATGAAAGACCTCAAACACTAAATAAACACTTTCAACTCAGAGTTACACCTAACTCATGCTCAAAGGATTTTACTAATATTAAATATGTTACACAAATAACAGTGAAATATCTAGAACATCTATCATCAATGCATTAGGCATCTTGATTATTATATTCAGAGGAGTGATACATATATTAATTGGACAATACTCATATTAAAAACATATGCTATAAAAAGTAGTCAAATAATATTAAATCACATTAATAAACTATGTTTGAGAAAGACTAAAAAGAAAAATGGTGACAGTATTTTTTTGTTAATATTGATATTTCAAATTTGGGTGATAAAGGTTAGGGTTTTTCTTTCTTGGTTTTATATATTGTCATTATGTGGTCATATAAAACCCACCACCCATCTAAAGGTGATTCATTCCAATAACGAATCAGAGACAGAACCAAGCCCTACATATATAATATGTTTTCCACGCCTATTATAAAGTTGAATTTATAAAGTAGTTAGAATAAGAAATTAACAATAATTAATTATAAAATTAAATATATAACAATATGTTACAATAAAGATTATTTTTATCATATCTGTTATCTGTCTCTCTGCTCATTTACTCCCCCATTATCTTCTCTGCTCTGCAAGATATCTTAGTGTACTATAGTCTCCCTTATTCAATCAATAATGAGAAGTCTATTGCAGAGGGTTGCTAGAACACCAGCAGGGTAATTACCCAACTAACACTTAAGTCTGATAATCAAGATGGCTACACTAATGGGTGGAGGTGTACATATGTGCAGATGTTGAACCAAGACATGATTCACATCCCAGGAGGACCAGAACAAGTTTTGTCAAACTTCATCATGCTACTCAGAATGGTGAGACACTATTATTTATGAACTGCTTTTACTGGAAATTTCTATTTAATATTATTAGAACATAGTTGGGCTGACCTTAGGTAACTGAACTACAGAATATAAAACAATAGAGAACTGGTGACTATCACACAATGATCATTTCTTTTTTATAATCACAATGAAAAAAAACATATGACAGTGCTTTTGAAAACCATCTTAATGATAGAGTTAAAAGAAAAATTACATTTCGTCCAACTTGCCTTTCTTCTTCTCCAGTTTAAGTACTGTTACCAGAATATCTAAATTACTTAAAGACAACTCAAGTATGTCTTGCTCACATAGCCTAGTTCAATCAACACAATTATAATCTATAGATTCATAGCAATGAAAAGCTTAATACATGTTTATCGAGGAAATTTGTTATAGCAACATGGCTACTCTGGCAAGGAATCACATTCAGAGACCTAGATCTGTGGGATCTGGCTGGAATACAGACACGCCTTTAATACACACCTTTAATCCCTCTGACTGAAATTTATCACATACCTTTAATCCCAAACAATAATGTCTATTGAGGGATAGACAAAGTGACAAATCAGAGAAAGAGTTGAAAGAATGAATCAGAGATAGGATATGCTCAGCTCTCACATAAACAGACCAGAGAAGCTACATCAGAGTAGCACACACACACACAGAGAGAGAGAGAGAGAGTCCTTAGTTCCTGGAGACAGTTCAGTAGAGTTTAGGAGTACAGTACAGTGTAATACAGTTCAGTTGAGTGCAGTTGAGTTTGTGCAGTTCACATCCTTAAGTTCAGAGGCAGTTTTTCCAAGCAGAGAAATTCAGTAAGGCGTAGAGAGAAGACAGTTTGACTCAGTCAGCTTGGAGAGGAGTTTTGAACATATGAGTTGAACCAGCTACTCAGAGTTCAGAAATAAGTAGAAAGAGTGAGCTTATTCAGCACGAAGTCTTGGAGGCTGAAAACATTCTAGGCCTAGGTTAGCAGACACAGGCTAAAAGCTGAAGCTTTAAAGGTCCAAGCTTGCAGAAGATTAGATTGTACAGAAGCTAGAAGCTTCCATGCTTAGGCCTAGGGAGAGATACAAGATAGAAATGATCAGAGCTCAGTCCTAGCCACATATTTGTAAAACTTGAGTAAGCTCTCATCTCATCATCCTCTCATCTTAGGAATTAAAAACAACATTTACACAAGTTAGGATTTGAGCTATATTGACCCACCCAATTCAATGGCTTCCAAATCTTGGGGCATGTTTTTGTTTGTTTGTTTGTTTTCTTGCTTTAACAGAGGTTAGTGAACCCTGGGACAATACTATATACTTTTGAGGATGACAGTATCAGTTGAGGTCAACTCCAAAGGGAAGTTCTTCAAAGCAGATAAGAACTGAGTTTGTAATGTTACAATAAATGAGTCTCCAGATTGAATAAATTGTATGTAAGTATTTATTTTGGCCTTAGCCAAGGTTTTTCTGCTACTAAATATGTAATTCCTCCATGTGTGGTAGCTCATGGGCACCCATGATTACATTCATTCTCCACACTGCTTATCTCCTACATGTTTGCAGTTTTACCTTTCAAGTGTGCTTTTTAAAATTTTTTTTCTTTTGAAATTATTTCAATATCCACCTATACCTTTCTATGATCTGGTTCTGGTTAGTAATGTGTTTCACTTTGAAATTTTCTGGTTGAAATTAAGCTCCCATTTTATCTCCTTTTCATTTGTGTCATTAGTTCAACAAACACCTAGCATTGAAAATTTAGGGATGAAGCCAAGAGCTGTGGCGCATGCCTATTATCCCAGCACTCAGGAGGCAGAGGCAGCTGGATCTATGTGAGTTTGAGATTAGCCTGTTATACACAGCTAGTCCAGGACAATCAAGGCTACACAGAAAAAAAAAAAAAACCTGTCTCAGAGGGGGGAAAAAAGAGGAAAGAATAAAGAAAAGAAAATTTAGGGATGTATCCCTGCTCATATCAGGCTAATCATTCTGAATAAAAGTAATCATAATCACAATGAAAAAAATATGATGCAAAAACACTTAGAAAGTAAACCAACATGGCTACTATCACTTTCTTCTTGCCCATCACATATACAACTTTGTGTCCCTTTTTGCATGCTTAGGAAAAGGACACATGCTGGGAAAAATCTAATAGTAACAATTGAACAAACCCCATTAGCTATTCTATTCCACCAAAAAACAATAAAACAACAACAAAAACCAAGTGATTCCCCTATTTCTTACGATTTCTCATTACGCATGGTGTATGTGATAATTTTTTTAACTTTTCTTCTCATTTATCTTTCATTATAGGATCTCAAAGGTGAACATAGTGATGAATAAGGAAAAAAATTATCTCATTCTGTGTGTCAAGGGATTTGAGGTGATGGTTTCCTACATAAGATTATAGAGTTGTCCCCCATATACTGGTATATCCTTTCAATTCTATTAATATACACCTAATGATATATATATATATATATATCATATATATATATGATCAGTCAATTCATTGTTCATTTATTTAATCTGACTTTACTAAGTATATACAAAATTTACTAAAAAGCAAGATGTTATGTTATTCAGTGTATTTTATCTGAAATGTAGCAAACTACTGTAGAAATCTTGTGTGGAGATTTCAACTTTTGTTTTTGTCTCAAGATAATTGCCAAGTCCTAGGGGTTGGTTATTGTGTTGATCTGCTATATGTACCCAGGGGATTACACTTGGCTTGTTCATTCTTTCTTTCTCCACTTCTAGAACATTATAATCTAAATTGCATCCAACCTTTTGCACATTTGTCCTGAGTTCATTTTGTTGTAACCACAGTCTAACACATTTGATGTCAGATCTGTACATTCTAATCACACAGAACCAAAAGCAGACAAGCCTCTGTGTGCTCATAAGCCAAATGCAACCAAATGTTTCCACTTGCAAGCCTAAGATTACTGGAGAATTTAAAATATTCCTGTAATTCCCAATGACAAAAAGGGGCATGCTTTCAGAATCAGGACATTTATAAATTTATAAAGCTGTGATGACAGTGTTTTTATATGTACAGTCATGTCTGGTTTTAAGCATTTCTTAGAATGTTTTCAGATAAACCCCGTTGTTTGGTCTTGTTCCAAGAAACTGAATAGCAATAAAATTAAACTGACTCGTCCAATTTTATTTGCTCAAACTAAGAAATTTCATGATGCAGAAAACTCCAAAAGAAGTCTCTCCCCCCCCCACACACACACCTTTCTTTCTCCCTCCTTGCCTCCCTCCATCTCCTTCATTTTAAAGTCCGTTTTAATGTTTTAATCCTCTAAATCCTTATTCTGAAAATAAGACAAAAATTTATGTGGCATAAGTATATATTTGCTCAGATATTTAGAAATAAAAACAAACCTGGCACTGATTTATGGAATCCTTCGTGTTTTGACATAGCTAAAGGTGAAAAGGTTTCTTTTGCTAAAAATAAAGACACTCATACCTAAGAGAGCATCTGGACTCCATTCTCAGAACTGGGGAACTTTGCGAAAACTTAGGCCTGTGACCCTGGTGGCTCGTCAGTCAACCCGTAATAGATTTACTTCTTTTTCTCACAGATTCTTTTAAATAACCTACTTTCTTGTTTTTCTCTTGAACAATGAATATTGGTATCTCCAGATTTTGTTTCATGTCATGTTTTCGTTACAAAAACCACAGATTTTTTTATATAACTAAGTCTATAGAAAATATATTTTCTGTTATTAAATCAGCAACAGTGGATATAGGAGGAGCGGCACTAAGACAGGCTTACCAATGACCAAAGTGTTTCCTCTCCTGTGCCTAAGTCCTTCACTTGCAGACGGTTCATCTTATGGCTTTGTGTTAGTAAGAGAAGATGGTGGTGTTGCAAAGAAGTGAAATATGTACACACTTGGTAATGCCTGCGATGTATATGAAAGCTGAGGAAAGCAGTATTTCAGTTGTATATTTTGGGCATAAACTGAATTAGAAAGCAGAGCAGTGGTTCTCAACCTTTGTAATGTTGAAACCCACTAATAAAGCTTCTCATGTTGTGATGAACCCCAACCACAAATTATTTCATCACAGCTTCATAAGTGTAATTTTGCTACTGTTATGAATCATCATAAAAATATCTGATGTGCAGGATATCTGATTTACGACTCCGGTGAAAAGTTTACTTGACCCCCCACGCCCACAGAGGTTGCTAACCACGGGTTGAGAACCACTGCTATAGGGCATTTCATACCTCTTTCTAGTGAGCTTTTATGGAGAAGCATAACATATTCTAAATTTCCTTCTGAAAATATGAGTAAATTGTTTCAGTAAATATGTTTTATACCTTAAATTTATGCTCTAGTTAAGTAACTAAATGGTAAGTGAGCATAACATTATACAGAGAGGAAGAAATAAAAAGTTGTTCCACTAATTTCATATAACAGTCACACAGGAAGACCTGGGTAGTTTTACTGATTTATAAAGACCTTGAGTGAATGGGCAATTTGGGGAATGCTTTTTTGATGGGAATTTAAGTAGCTAAATTGGAGCCTTCGGCATTTTTAGCAAACACTTATGAGAGGGAAAGGATTAAATTATTGGTGACAGGATTAAAACTGCCTTCTTTTTACACTGATTTTTTATTTTCACTTTCGAATAATTATGCATTTTTATCATATAAGTAGAACTGGGTTGGTGAAATGACACAGTGGATAAAAGTACTTGACTCTAAGCCTAATGACATGAATTCAACCCTCAGGATCTATGTGGTGGAAGGAGAGAACTAAAGAGTTTTCCTCTGTCTTCCACATGCGTATAACGAACCCATACACAAAATGTAATGCAAAGTCATGGCTTAAAAATAAATAGTAGAATGAAACTTAATATAGATCAAATACAATGTCTAATGATCCTCTAAGTAACAAATTTTACCACTAATATTAGTACCAGAATGTAGGATCTTATTTTCCTAATTTCCATATATGTATGTGTGTGTGGAAATTTATACACACTTGTAAAACCACTTTGGAAACCAATCTGGCGCTTCCTCAGACAACTAAGCATAGTGCTTCCTCAAGATCCAACCATACCACTCCTAGGCATAATCCAAAAAGAGGCTCAAGTACACAATTAGGACATTAGCTCAACCATGTTTGTAGCAGCTTTATTTGTAATAGCCAGAAGCTGGAAACAACCCAGATGCCCCTCAGCTGAGGAATGGATACAGAAATTGTGGTATATCTACACAATGGAATATTACTCAGCAATAAGAAAACAAGGATATCATGAAATTTGCAGGTAAATGGTAGGAACTGGAAAGGATGAGTGAGCTATCCCAGAAGCAGAAAGACACACATGGTATATACTCACTCATATGGACATTTAATATAAGATAAACCTACTAAAATCTGTACACCTAAAGAAATGAATGAAGAGGGAGGACTCTGGCTAAAATGTTCAGTCCCTATACAGAAAGGCAAAGAGGTTGGACTTCAGAAGAAAGAAAAAACAGGGAACAAGTCAGGAGCCTACCACAGAGGGTCTCTGAAAGGCTCTGCCCTATAGACTATCAGAACAAATGCTGAGACTTATGGCCAAACTTTGGGCAAAATACAGGGAATCTTATGAAAGAAGTGGGAAATAGTAAGATCTGGAGAGGATAAGAACTCCACAAGGAGACCAACAGAACCAAAAAATCTGAGCACAGGGTTCTTCTTTCCTGAGACTGATACTCCAACCAAGTACTATGCATGGAGATAACTTAGGACCCCAGCACAGATGTAACCCAGTGTTCAAGTGGGTTCCATAGTTCTGGGAACAGGGACTGTCTCTGACGTGAACTGATTGACCTGCTCTTTAATCACCTCCCCCTGAGGCGGGGGAGGCAGCCTTACCAGGCCACAGAGGAAGAAAATGCAGCCACTCCTGTTGAGTCCTAATAGACTAGAATCAGAAAGACCTCTCGTTATTAGCGGACTTTGGGAGGAACACGTGTGCAGAAAGGGAGGGATAGGGATGGGAGGAGGGAAGGAACTGCAGGGGGGATAGAAAGTGAATAAAGTGTAATTAATAAAGAATTTAAATTTAAAAATTTTAAAAAAGAATTCCCTTTTTAGAAAAAGGAAAGAGAAAAAAATACAAGTCCATGCAAAGACAAGGGCAGACACTAAGATTTTTTTAATGTAATTTATTTATTTTTATATTAATCACAGGTTAGGTACTTTGCATCCCAGGTGTAGCCCCCTCCCTCATTCCCTCCCACTCTCCCCATCCCTCCCTTATCTCCTACCTGCCCCCTCCAAGTCCACCGACCAGGGAGGATCTCCTCCCCTTCCATCTGACCCCAGTTCATCTTGTCTCCTCAGGGCTGGCTGCAATGTCCTCCCCTGGGATCTAGCCAGGCTGTTACTCCCTGGCATGTATGGGGGAGGGTCAAAGAGCCAGCCATTGAGTTCATGACAGAAACAGTCCCTGTTCCTCTTACTAGGGTCTTCAGTTAGACACTGAGCTACCATGGGCCACATCTGAAGCAGAAAGACACATAGTATATACTCACTCATAAGTAGATATTGGACATATAATATAGGATAATCATACTGAAATCTGTACACCTAAAAAACTAATCAAGAAGGAGGACTCTGGCTACAGTGCTCAATCCCCATTCAGAAAAGCAAAGAGGATGGACATCAGAAGAGGAAGAAAGGAGGGAACAGGACAGGAGACTGCCACAGAGGGCCTCTGAAAGGCTCTACCCTACAGGGTATCAAAGCAGATGCTGAAACATATGGCCAACTTTGGGCAGAGTATAGGGAATATTATGAAAAAAGTGGGAAATAGTAACACATGCAGAGGACAGGAGCTCCACATGTAGCGCAATAGAACCAAAAAATCTGGGTCCAATGGTCTTTTCTGAGACTGATACTGCATCCAAGGACCATGCATGGAGATAACCTACAATCCCTACACAGATGTAGCCCATGGCAGTTCAATGTCCAAGTGGGTTCCATAGTAACGGAACAGGGACTGTGCCTGATATGAACTGATTGGCCTGCTCTTTGATCATCTCCCTCTTAAGGGGAAGCAGCCTTGCCAGTCCACAGAGGAAGACAATGCAGCCACTCCTGATGAGCCCTGATAGACTAGGATCAGAAGGAATTGAAGGAAGACTTCCCCTATCAGTGGACTTGGGGAGGGGCATGCATAGAGAAGAAGGAGGGAGGGTGGGATTGGGAGGGGAGGAGGGAGGGAGCTACAGGGGGGATACAAAGTGAATAAATTATAATTAATAAAAAAAGCTTTAAAAAAGCAACAAATGAAGTAATCCAATTAAAGAGAATTCTCAATAGAGGAATATCAAATGGCAGAAAAACACTTAAAGAAATGTTCAATGACCTTAGTTATCAGGGAAATACTAATTAAAACAACCCTGATATTTCACCTTACGTCCATCAGAATGGCTAAGATCAAAAACTCAAGTGACAACAAATACTGGAGAGGATGTGGAGAAAGGGAACACTCCTCCATTGCTGGTGAGAATGTAAACTTGTACAACCACTTTGAAACCAATCTGGCGCTTTCTCAGACAACTACAAATAGTACTTCCTCAAGATCCAGCTATGCCACTCCTAGGTATATATCCAAAAGATGCTCAAGTACACAACAAGGACAGTTGCTCAACCATGTTTTTAGCAGCTCTATTCATAATAGACAGAAGCTGGAAACAACCTGGCTATCCCTCAAGTGAGGAATGGATACAGAAATTGTGGTACATTTACACAATGGAACACTACTCAGCTATTAAAAACAAGGAAATCATGAAATTTGCTGGCAAATAAATGGTGGGAACTAGAAATGATAATCTTGAATGAGGTCACCCAGAAGCAGAAAAACACACATGGTATTACTCACTCATAAGTGGATATTAGGTATATAATATAGGAAAAAACATGCTAAAATCTGTACACCTAAAGAAACTAAACAACAAGGAAGACCCTAGGGAAGACGTTCAATCCTCATTCACAAGGACAAATGTGATAGACATTGGAAGCAGGAGAAGGCAGAGAACAGGACAGGCGCCTACCGCTGTCAGCCTCTTAAAGACTCTACTGATTGAGCTATCAAAGCAGATTTTGAGACTCATAGCCACACTTTGGGCAGAGTGCAAGTAATCTTATGAAAGAAGGGGGAGATAGAAAGACCTGGAACAGACACAAGTTCCAAAAGGAGACCAACAGAGCCAATAAAACTGAGCCCTTGGGGGCCCGCAGAGACTGATACCCCAACAAACATAGTGCATGGAAGGGACCTAAAATTCCTGCTCAGATGTAGCCCATAGACTCAGTCTCCAAGTGTCTTCCCTAATAAGAGGACCAGGGACTCTCTGGCATTAACTCAGTGATAGGCTCTCTGATCATCTCCCCTTGACGTGTGCAGCTTTGCCAGGCCACAGACGAAGACAATAAAACCAGTCCTGATGAGACCTGATATGGTAAGGGTCAGATAGAAAAGGAGGAAAACCTCCTTTATCAGTGGACTAGGGGAGAGGCATAGGGGGAGAAGAGGGAGGGAGGGTGGGATTGGGAGGAGAAGAGGGAGGGGGGACACTGCTGGGATACAAATTGAAGAAATTGTAAAAAATGATAATAATAATATTTTTTCAAAATCATGAAATTGGCAGGCAACTCGATGGAACTTGGAAGAATCATGTTGAGATAACACAGACCCAGAAAGTCAAACATGCTTATAAGCATTCAAATAAGTGGACATTAGCTTTTAAGTAAAGGATAATCATGTTACAATACGCAGACCCAGAGAGGCTGAAAACAAGAAGGGCTCAAAGGCATAAAGGTACAGGTATATCTCTGAGAAGGAGAAATGGAGTAGATTTTGCAGGTTGACTGTTGGCAAGTTGGGGGTGGAACAGGAGGGACCAGGTGGTGTGAGTGGAGGTAGATAGTAATGGGAAAGAAGCCTGCATTGGCTCAACGTTTTGGGTGTAATCTGGAAATCTGGTGCAGTAAAACAACTCCCTGGAATGTGTATGAGGGTGATCTTATCAAACCTTTTCTAAAACCTTTTATTTTCTAAAACCTTCTGACTTTTCAACATTGATGGAATGAGGAGTTCTGAGGTTTAAGTGGATGCAGTTTTGCATTATACCGTAGTCATGAGATTATGGAGATATAGAATGTAAAGGTTCAAACATGATGGTTTTTTTTTGGCAGAATTTCCTGCCGTAGTAGAACCTACATACTAACTTTGAGCCGAAACCATTTCTTCCTTACTTTCATTGGCTTAAATTCCTTAAGCCAGAGTGTTTTATCATAGAAAATATAACTGAAAGATCTAGCATTAGTAGAATGATAGATTTACTATCATTGAAAGTCATTATATGATTTCCAAAGGTACTCAATCCTTTGTTACAAGGGCAAACCAGAGAACAAACCAGCTGTCTGTATCACAATGCCTAGGCAAAAGGCTTTTTTTCAGAGTTGGAAATCTATCTTCTCCTTGATATTACTAGTTCTCTTCTCTTTAGTTCCAAAAAGTGCCAATTTCTTTTTAAACTTTATTTTTTATAATTTATTCACTTTACATCCCAATTGTATCTCTTTCTCTTATATCTTCCAGGTCCCATTCTCCTTCTCTTTCTCCCCCTGATCTCCTCCCCTATTCCTCAGAAAAGGGGAGAGCTCCCCACCAATATCCTACCCTTACCTATCAAGTCTCATTGGAATGCTTACATCCTCTTCCTCTGTGGCCTGGCAATGCCTCCTCACCAAGGGTAAGTGATCAAAGAGTGGGTAACAGAGTCCATGTCAGAGACAGCCACTGCTCCCCTTACTAGGAGACCCACATAAATGCTGAGCTCCCTATCAGCTACATCTGAGCAAGGGGTCTATGTCCTCTTCATGCCCTGTCCTTGGTAGGCCTAGATTTGTTGGCTCTGTTGGTCTTCATGGATGTTTTATATATGTGGGTCTCCTCTCATCAGATTTACAATGATGATTTTCTTTCCCCTTTCCTCTCCCTGTTTTCCCTCCTTTTGCTAGTTCTCATATTTTTAGTTCTTCCTGTGCATAACCACTGTCCATTCCATCATATCTCTGCAGATATATACCACATTTGATGTTTCCATAATGATGCACAAAGAACACACATCATATGTCAGGGAGATGAAAATCAAAAAATAACTAAGTATGTATGAAAAACCCATAATTAAACTCATTTCTTTGTGAACACTCATTTCTCAGTAAATACTATTAAAACGTTTTTTTGCAAAAGACAACATTCTTTCATGATCAAAGCCCTAAAGACATGAAGAATAGAACAATCAAATGTCAACATACCATATAAAAACTATGTAACTAACATTGTAGTAAAATGGGGGAAACTGGATGCATTTCTTCAAAAACCAGAAATGAGAAAACAACATTAATTTTCCAATTTTTATTCAATAGAATATTGAATTTTTACATAAAATACACCCAACAAGGGATCGAAGCAAATGCTGAGACTCATGGCCAGACTTTGGGCAGAGGGGGTGTGGATAGAAGGACATGGAGGCAACAGGAGCCCCACAAGCAGACCAACAAAACTAGAGGATCTGAGCTCAGGAAGTCCTGCAGAGACTAATGCACCAACTGAGGATCATGCATGGAGAGGACCTAGAACTCCTACTCAGACGTGGCTGATTGGCAACTCTATCTCCATGTGGATCTCTGAATAAGGGGAGCAGAGGCTGCCTCTCTCCTGGACTCAATTGCCTGCTTTTTGAACAGTTGCCCCTGCTGATGGGGCCTTGCCAGGCCATGGAGGAAGAGGATCTGATGAGATAAAATACAGATGGCAATGGTGGCGAACTTCCCCTTTCAGTGGACTAGGGGAAGGGGATGGAGGAAGAAGGAGGGAGGGTGGGACAGGGGGGAGTTAAGTGAGGGGGCTTCAACCAGGATATAAAATGAATAATTTGTAAAAACTATTAAAAATTTAAAAAATGATAAACATGGGAAAGAAAGAGATCAATCCAAGATGGCTGCCACGAGAGGACACCGTGTCTGAGGAGTAGGACAGCAGTGACAACACAGCGACCAGGACACTGAACTCTGGGACCTGAAACACCAGCATTTGTGACTGCCAGGTGAGCAGAATTCCTACGGTGAGGAAATCAAGTGAGAAAATCCTAGGGACACCCAGTTATTCCCTGGAAAAACTCCGGGTGACTGGCTGCGCACAGCCCTGATCTGAACAAGCAAACACCCTGGGCACCAACAGCCACCATACCAGACTGGGTCACACAGTCTCCAGGCCAGACTGAGAAGGCCCCGGGTACCGTTCCAGATTGGGCTGCAGCCGGCAGGCACACACTTCTCAACACCGCCTGCAACCACCCTGGACCATGTGTGTGTCCCTGGGGCCAGACTGAGAAAGCCCCAGATTCCATTCCCCAGACTGGGCTGCATTGGGTGGGCATACTCCCTTTGGCGGTGCCAGTCTCCACCCCGAACCGGGACACATAGTATCAGGTCCAAACTGAGGTGCCCCAAATACCATCTCAGACCATGGTCAGCCCCTGGCCCAGAAGGAAGCACCAAGTCTCCAGACCAGAGGGGGGTCCTTATCAGCAAGCCCAGGTTGGAGGGTGGAGCCTCCAGACCAGAGCAGCACCCTCAGCTGCCATCTCAAACCGGGACACTCAGCCTCTGGCACAGAGTGAGGAGCCAAGACTCCAGACCAGAGGGGTGACCAGCCTGCAGTGCTCACAGCTTCTAGCACAGAGCACAAGACAGGCACACAGATCCCATAAGAGAGTTCAACTGAGGCAACAACACACACTCTCAAACCGCTGGAACTCCCTGATCTTCTTGAAGTGAGAAAATCCTAGGGACACCCAGTTATTCCATGGAAAAACTCCGGGTGACTGGCTGCGCATAGCCCTGATCTGAACAAGAAAACACCCTAGGCACCAACAGCCACCATACCAGACTGGGTCACACAGTCTCCAGGCCAGACTGAGAAGGCCCCGGGTTGACTCAGACACAAAAGATTGACAGTTCCAGTCTGAAGTTCAGCCTCAAACAATAAAAAGAAACACACTAACAGAATGGTTGCGGAAACAGGATCCAACATTCTGCTGCATCCAAGAAACACACCTATGAAACAAAGATAAACACTACCTCAGAGTAAAGGGCTGGAAAAATATTTTCCAAGCAAATGGATCCAGAAAACAAGCCGGGGTAGCAATCCTAGTATCTAATAAAATAGACTTTCAACCAAAGTTAATCAAGAAAGATGAGGAGGGGCACTTCCTTCTCATCAAAGGAAAATTCCAACAGGAGGACATCACAATTTTGAACATTTATGCCCCAAATACAAGACCACCTACATATGTAAATCAAACATTATTAAAACTGAAATCACACGTTGATCCCAACACCCTAATACTGGGAGACTTCAACACTACACCCTCACCAAGGGACAGATCATCCAGTCAGAAGCAAAACAGAGAAACAAGGGCATTCACAGACATCTTAAATCAAATGGACCTAATAGATGTCTACAGAACTTTTCACCCCACATCAAAAGAGTATACCTTCTTTTCAGCACCTCATGGAACCTTCTTGAAAATAGACCATATAGTTGGTCACAAAGCAAGTCTCAGCACATACAAGAAAACTGAAATAATCCCTTGTATCCTTTCTGACCATTAAGGTCTAAAGCTCAACCTCAACAACAACAGAAACAGCAAAAGGCCTGCATGTACATGGAAATTAAACAACTTGCTACTCAAAGACAGCTTGGTTAGGGAAGAAATTAAGAAATAAATTAAAGACTTCATAGAATTCAATGAAAATGAAGGTACAACATACCCAAACTCATGAGACACGATGAAGGCACCGCTAAGAGGAAAGTTCACAGCACTAAGTGCCTTCAAGAAGAAATTTGAAACATCTCATACAAGCAACTTAATGGCCCAACTGAAAGCCCTGGGGGGGGGGGGGGAGAAGAGGAGCAGAGGATTGGAAATAATCAAACTGAGGGCTGAAATCAATCAATTAGAAACAAATAAAACTATTCAAAGAATCAATGAAACTAAGAGCTGGTTCGTTAAGAAAATCAACAAGATAGACAAGCCCCTAGCCAAACTAACAAAAAGGCAGAGAGAAACGGTCCAAGTCAGCAAAATCAGAAATGAAAATGGGTACATAATCACAGACACTAAGGAAATCCAAATAATCATTAGGTCTTACTACCAAAGCCTATATGCCACAAAGTTTGAAAATCTAAATTAAAGGGACAATTTTCTTGAGAGATTCCACCTACCTAAATTAAGCCACGGTCAGATAGAAAGATTGAATAGACTTATATCCCCCAAGGATATAGAACCAGTCATCAACAGCCTCCCTACCAAAAAAAAGCCCTGGGCCACTTGGTTTCAATGCAGAATTCTACCAGACCTTCAAAGAAGTCCTAACACCAATTCTCTATAAAGTGTTCCACAAAATAAAAATAGAAGAAAAATTACCCAACTCTTTCTATGAAGCCACAGTCACCTTGATACCTAAACCACACAAAGATCCAACAAAAAAAAGAGAACTTCAGACCTATCTCTCTTATGAACACTGACGCAAAAATACTCAATAAAATACTTGCAAACCGAATCCAGGAGCACATAAAAGATATCATCCACCATGACCAAGTAGGCTTCATCCCAGGCATGCAAGGATGGTTCAATATAGGCAAATCCATCAATGTGATCCACCATATAAACAAACTGAAGGAGAAAAACCACATGATCATCTCCCTAGATGCCGAAAAAGCATTGGACAAAATCCAACATCCATTCATGTTTAAAGTCCTGGAGAGACTAGGTATACAAGGCACATACCTAAACATAGTAAAGGCAATATACAGCAAGCCTATAGCTAACATCAAACTCAATGGAGAGAAACTCAAATCAATCCCACTGAAATCAGGGACTAGGC
>CM053752.1:78433703-78450020 GCA_028658305.1 Pachyuromys duprasi | reverse complement strand
TGGACCTAACAGACATTTACAGAACCTTACACCCAAACACAAAAGAATTTACCTTCTTCCAAGCACCTCATGGAACCTTCTTCAAAATAGACCATATGGTTGGTCACAAAGCAAGCCTCAAAAGATACAAGAAGATTGAAATAATCCCTTGTATCCTATCTGATCACCATGGAATAAAGTTGGACCTCAACAACAACAGAAATAGCAAAAAGCCTATATATAAATGGAAACAGAACAACTTGCTACTAAATGATAGCTGGGTCAGAGAAGAAATAAAGAAATTAGAGTCTTCCTAGAATTCAATGAAAATGAAGACACAACATACCCAAACTTATGGAACACAATGAAAGCAATGCTAAGAGGAAAGTTCATAGCACCAAGTGCCTTCAAGAAGAAATTCGAGACTTCTCATTCAAGCAACTTAATGGCTCACCTAAAAGCCCTAGAAAAAAATGAAACAGACTCAACAAAAAGGAGTAGACAGCTGGAAATAATCAAACTCAGGGCTGAAATCAATAAATTATAAACTAATAAAACAATTCAAAAATCAATGAAACCAAGAGCTGGTTCTTTGAGAAAATCAACAAGATAGACAAACCCTTAGCCAAACTAACTAAAAGGCAAAGAGATACCATCCAAATCAACAAAATCACAAATGAAAAGGGGGACATAACGATAGACACTGAGGAATCCAAACAATCATTAGGACTTACTTCAAAAGTCTATATACCACAAAATTCAAAAGTCTAAATGAAATGGACAGTTTTCTTGATCAATTCAACTTATCAAACCTGACTCAAGACCAGGTAAATCAATTAAATTGCCCTATATCCCCTGCAGAAATAGAAGCGGTCATCAAAAGTCTCCCATCCAAAAAAAGCCCAGGACCAGATTGTTTCAGGACAGAATTCTACCAGATCTTCAAAGAAGAGCTAACTCCAGTTCTCTTGAAACTATTCCACAAAATAGAAACAGAAAGAACACTACCAAACTCATTCTACGAAGCCACAGTCACCTTGGTACCTAAACCTCACAAAGACCCAACAAAGAAAGTGAATTTCAGGCCAATCTCCCTTATGATCATTGATGCAAAAATATTCAACAAAAAATTTGCAAATCAAATACAAGAACATCAAAGATATCATCCACTATGACCAAGTAGGCTTCATCCCAGGTATGGTTCAATATATGGAAATCCATCAATGTGATCCACCATATAAACAAACTGAAAGAAAAAACCCACATGATCATCTCCTTAGATGCTGAAAAATCATTTGACAAAATCCAACATTCATTTATATTTAAAGTATTGGAGAGATCAGGAATACAAGGCACATATCTAAATAAAAGAAAGACAATATACAGTAAGCCTATAGCAAACATCAAAGAACACAGAGAAACTTAGAACAATCCCACTGAAATCAGGGACAAGGCAAGGCTGCCAACTCTCTCCATATCTCTTCAACATAGTTCTGGAAGTCCTTGCTAGAGCAATAAGACAATTGAGGGAAATCAAGGGGATACAATTCAGAAAGGAAGAGGTCAAAGTATCACTATTTGCAGACAATATGATAGTATACCTGAGTGACCCCCAAAATTCTACCAGGGAACTCTTACAGCTAATCAACACCTTCAGCAAAGTGGCCAGATACAAAATTAACTCAAAAAAAAAAAAAAGAAAAGTAGCCCTCCTGCGTACAAAAGACAAAAAGGCTGAGAAAGAAATTAGAGAAACAACACCCTTCCCAATTGCCACAAGACATAAAGTACTTTGGGTTAACCCTAACCAAGGAAGTCAAAGACTTGTATGAAAAAAAAAATTCAAGTCTCTGAAGAAAATTAGAAGATATCAGAAGATGGAAAGATCTCCCATGCTCATGGCTTGACAGGATTAACATAGTAAAAATGGTCATCTTACGAAAAGCAATCTACAAATTCAATGCAATTCCCATCAAATTACCAACACATTTTTTTACAGACCTTGAAAGAAAAATTCTCAACTTCATATGGAATAACAAGAAACCCAGAGTTGCTAAAACAATCCTCTACAATAAAAGATCTCCATCCCTGATCTCAAGGTGTACTATAGAGCATCAAAAATAAAAACTGCATGATACTGGCATAGAAACAGAATGGTGGGTCAGTGGAATCAAACAGAAGACCCAAACATAAATCCACACTTATGGACACCTGGTTTTTGACAAAGATGCCAAAACCATACAATGGAAAAAAGATAGCATCTTCAACAAATGGTGGTGGTCCAACTGGATGTCTACATGTAGAAAAATGCAAATACAGCCACATTTATTTCCCTGCACAAAACTAAAGTCCAAGTAGATCAAAGACCTCAACATGAAACCAGACACATTAAATCGTTTAGAAGAAAAAGTGGGAAGAGCCTTGAACTCATTGGTACAGGAGACAACTTCCTGAACAGAACACCAATAGCACAGCCTCTAAGAGCAACAATCAATAAAGGGGACCTCATGAAACTGAAAAGCTCCTGTAAAGCAAAGGACAATATCATCAAAACAAAATGACTGCCTACAGATTGGGAAAGAATCTTCACCAACCCTTTATCTGACAGAGGGCTAATATCCAGTATATATAAAGAACTACAGAAGTTGAAAAGCAACAAATCAAGTAATCCAATGAAAAAATGGGGAACTGAGCTAAACAGAGAACTCTTGATAGAGGAATATCGAATGGCAGAGGAACATTTAAAAAATGCTCAAGGTCATTAGCCATCAGGGAAATGCAAATCAAAATGACCCTGAGATTTCAACTTATACCCATAGAATGGCCAAAATAAAAAACTCAAGTGATAACACATGCTGCAGAGGTTGTGGATAAAGGGGAGCCCTCCTCCACTGCTGGAGGAGGAAATGTAAACTTGTGCAACCACTCTGGAATTCAATGTGGTGCTTCTTCAGACAACTAAGAATAGCACTTCCTCAAGGTCCAACCATACCACTCCTAGGCATATATCCAAAAGAGGCTCAAGTACACAATGAGGACATTAGCTCAACCATGTTTGTAGCAGCTTTAGTTGTAATAGCCAGAAGCTGGAAACAACCCAGATGCCCCTCAACTGAGGAATGGATACAGAAATTCTGGTATATCTACACAATGGAATATTACTCAGCAATAAAAAACAAGGTAAATGCAGGTAAATGGTGAGAACTGGAAAGGATCATCCTCATTGAGCTATCCCAGAAGCAGAAAGACACACATGGTATATACTCACTCATATAGACATATAATACAGGATAAACCTATTAAAATCTGTACACCTAAAGAAACTAATCAAGAGGGAGGACTCTGGCTAAAATGCTCAATCTCCAGCCAGAAAGACAAAGCTAATGGACATCAGAAGAAGAAAACAGGAAACAAGTTAGGAGCCTGTAACTGAGAGCCTCTGAAAGACTCTGCCCTACAGACTATCAAAGCAGATGCTGAGACTTATGGCCAAGTATTGGGCAGAGTGCATGAAATCTTATGAAAGATGTGGGAAAAAGTAAGCTAGGGAGAGGACAGGAGCTCCACAAGGAGAGCAACAGAACCAAAAAATCTGAGCACAGGAGTCTTTCCTGAGAGTAATACTCCAACCAAGTACCATGAATGGAGAAAACCTAGAACCCCTGCACAGATGTAGCCCATATCCAAGTGGGTTCCGAATTAATGGTTACAGGGACTGCCTCTGACATGAACTGATTGGCCTGCTCTTTGATCACCTCACCCTGATGGGGGAGCAACCTTACCAGGCCACAGAGGAAGACAAGGCTACCACTCCTGATGAGAGCTGATAGACTAGGATCAGAAGGAAGGAAAAAGAAGACCTCCCCTATCAGTGGACTTGGGGAGGGGCATGTGTGGAGAAGGGAGAGGGAAGGTGGGGTTGGAAGGGGAAGAAGGAGGGGTTTATTTGGGGGATACAAAGTGAATAAAGTGTAATTAATAAAAATTAGAAAAATAAAATAAAAAGAATATCAATAAGAATGATGAAACAAAAAGATCCCATTACAGATGGTGTGAGCCACAATGCTGTTGTGGGGAATGAAACTCATGACCTGTGGAAGAGCAGTCAAGTGCTCTTAACCATGGAGCCATCTTTCCAGTCATTGCAGAATTTTTAGTAGCTGCTGAAATAATTATTGTAAATATGTGAAAAGGCAAAAATTGCAATTTGGAAGAAGTATAATTCAGTAGGTGAAATCAGTAAATTTAGTAATTGTGTTCCAGTTTATACAGGTATTCTGTATGACTGTGTAGTAGTGATGGTAAGATCCAGAAATCAGTAGAATGAATGAGGTTCTAGAGGACACCAGTCAAGAATGAATTTTAACACAACCACAAAAGCCACCCAACAGAGGGGAACTGCATTAACACTGACCAGTACTAGAGAAAGTGAGCGGCCACAGGCAGAGAGAGAGACTTACTCAATCCAACATATACACAAAAGGTAACAACATTAAAATGTTTACATTATTATGTTTGATTTTTGATTAATTAAAAATTTCAGCATATTAAAGTTCATTTTGCTTTGTGGCTTTTGAAGTTGGAGGAAATTTCTGCTAAAACTAGAGGACCCCTTTAATTTTTAAAGGATTGAAAGTATAAAATTACTTTCTGTCTTCAGTAGTATCATTGGAAAAACCAGTGGAAGACTTTCCTTTGCAGACATGTGTTTTCTTCTGACTACTTAACTATAACTTGCATTGTGATAATTAGAATATTTTTGGCCTTCATTTTGTAATTTAATTGGGTGCAACCTTCTCATTTTAGCTTCCAGGAATGCCACTTACCCACAGGAGCAAACTTTAGCATGTACTGGATCTATTGGAGTCCTTATTCTGCACATTTGCTTTGCTTTGGGGGTTACAGCTCAGCCCCTGCTTCTGTGGTGAACTACTTCCTATTTGGTTAAATCTCATTTAAAAAATCTACAAACAATTCACTTTTAAGATGTTTTATTTTATTTTTTTTTTCATTTCTGTTCTCACCTTGTGTAATTCTAGCTTCTACAGGCTACTTTTCATAAATTGTATTTAGCAGTTGAAATTTTTCATGTTAGTGTTTTTAAAATATAGCCAATTAAAAATCAATCTCTGGCTTTCTTTTGTGTTTCAATTACCTATGGGCATGGCACTTTTTCTTATTTTAGTATTTTTAAAATTTTCTTTTATCATCATAGCTGATAAAATTGGACAAATGGGTGTAATTTTGAATGAAACATTATATAGATATTATATAGTTCTATTTTCCCTCTGAGGATGAACTAGAACCATGTGGCTATTCAAGAAGCTAATGAGAAGAGCAGACATCCATAAGCCAATGAAGACTGAGCTGATTTGAGATGTTTTATTTTACACTTGGTAATCCTTAGTATATCTCTAAATTATCTCCACGTAGACTTTTCCATTTAGGGTTTCTGACTGACTGCTTTAGTGGCTTCTTAGATTCCCCTTCCACTAATATGTTGACTTTTATTTTCTTTTCAGTATTATTGGTGTATGGATTCCTACATGTTAGTAAATGTTCTGACCTTGGCTTTGGTCTTGTTACGGTTTCTATTGCCGTGATAGAATACCATGGCCACAGAGCAACTTGGGGAGGAAAGGACTTATTTCAGCTCACCATTCTCAGTTGCATTCCATCCCTGAGGGAAGTCAAGGTGGAAAGCCAAAGCAAGAACTCAAGGCATACATCTGGAAACAGGAAGTGAAGCAGTGGCCATAAGGAAATCTGCTTGACAGACTGCTAATCCTGCTTCTTGTTGTCTAGAACCCTGTGCCCAGGGGAGACACCATCCACAGTGGGCTGGGTCCTTTCACATCAATCATTAACTAAGAGGATGCCCTACTGACTTGCTTCCAGGCAATCTGATGGAGGCATTTTCTCAGGTGAGGTTCCATTTCTCAAACACATCTAGGTCCCTGCCAATTTAATGACAACAGAAAAAAAGAAAGAAAGAAAAAAAGAAAAAAAAACCCAGCAGGGTCTAAACACTTCACCATGTGAAGTTTAAGAACTTGATGAATTTCTTTGTGAAAATTTAGCTGACAAAATGCGTTTTTCTTTGAACTCCACTATTCCTACAGATCTGAGCTTCTCATCTCCTGACCTTAGGTAAAATGAACCCTACTCTTTGTCTTCCTGGCCCCATGCCCTTACAGCTTTGCTGGTTTCTTTATTAGCAGCCACCTTTGCGTGTGGACTCTTAGCCTCTCCTGCTACTCTCATGAATTAGGGTGTACTCTGAGAAGAAAAAAGGGACAAATAATGGTAGACTCACCCCAATTAACAGCACTTACAGTAGTTTCAGCTTTCAAGTCGTGTCTGTCTCCTATGTTCTGAAATACCTGAATCCTGTGCTTCGAATGAACAATGCTCTAATAGAACCAACCATAGCAGAGCTCAGACAGATGGTAGGGATACATTTTCCTACAGCAATGCACCTGGCCATAGCAACACAACACTACTATAATATGAGCTAAGGTGAACCAGGACTGAGTTCCTAGGAGCAACTCAAATAACAGATATTTATTAGATACCCACTCAGTTTTCACTACTATGAAGTTATGGATTTTGAAGGAAACTGAAAATGCTGGAAAATACAGTTTCTAATGTTTATAATTTAATGAGCTAGAGATTAAATATCAGAATTATAAAGCCTTTTAATTGGAAGGAGAAAATTGAACTTACGCAGTTACCTCAACAATCTTAAGTATAATAAAAATTAAGACCACTAATAGACAAATACTATGAAATTATGTCAGTCACCATCATATATATATATATATATATATATATGAATTCCCTGTGAAATACACTTTATAAAAATGTTTAAGAGCAATTTATTCTTGCCATTTGCAAGATTTGCCTTTTATAGAAAATCCAGTACATACACAATCCTTTTAAATTATTGCATGAAAACCAATCAGACAAATTCAGGTTATGTGACATTATAAAGCTCTCATGGTTACACAATCTTAAAATACCTTGTGAAAAGGAGTGGACATTTCTTGCCACCTGCCAGCTGAACAAACTAAGCCATAAGAGGTGAACAAGTTCTACAATCAAATGCTAATTGTTAAAGTCTTATATTGATTGCATTCCCTGATTCAATAGAGCCTGCTATGTAAATGCTATTTGGGACAATTTTGCAAAATTTAATATAGATTTCGGTTTATATTACAGGATGGCGTTTAACTTTCAAAAGTATGAACAGTATTGGGACTATGGAAGGAATTACCTTTATCCTTAGTTAAGGAGTGCTGGTATAGTTAGAGAAGATGCATCATTATCTCTAAAATTGATTTTTAAAGGGGCTTAGCCAAAACTGAAAGATAAAATACATTAAATGTTATATCTTAGTAGTGACTCTAAAATGTTATTAAAGCACTTTTTTCTCTTTGCTTTGTTTTGTTTTTGTTTTTGTTCCTGTTTTAGAAAATTTTAGGGGAGGAGCTGGAAAGATGGGGTCAGTGGTTAAGAACACTTGGAACTGTTGCAGAGGATTGGAGTTTGGTTCCTTATACCAATATCCGGTGGCTCAAATGTGCCTATAACTTTAGCTCCAGGGCTCTGACATCCTCAATACTTTTGGTCTTAGCAGTGCCTGCATACACACACACACATGCCCCCCTCACACACACGTGCACACATGCTCACACACATATACATAATAGTAAAATAACAATGAATTAGGGAAATTAAAGAAAATAATGTTCACGACTGACCACTTAATTAGAAGGAGTTATTGATGAGAGCTGAGGTCATCAGTCGAGACGTAGTTGCTGACAAGTTCAGGTTGGGGCTGGGCTTTCAGGATTAGACAGATGGGATAAAAGTGGCTAGAGGAGGAGAATATCATCAAAAGCCAAGCAAGCAAGAGAGAAACTGAATGTCAAGCTCAAGTTGGTCCACTTTAATAATTGTTCCTAAAGTCCTTCCTATGGATGATCAAGCTGGATCTGGAACTTTTTGAAGATCTATGTTATAAGAAAGGGCAGAGGATTCTCCATCTTTTATTCTTGCTGAGGGCCTTTCAGGTTTAAATAGAACTTGACCTCCTTGAGGGAAAATTCCATGGAAAACTACACACCTCTGTTCTAGGACTCAAAGGTCAAGATTCCCTAGCTAAGTTATTTTAGTTCCTGTTAAACTGCCTATTTTCACAAATCCTCCTTTAAATACCAACCCCCATCCTGTGTCCTCGACATTTGGAGCCACATCTAGGTTCCTCAACACTTTGGTGTGGTTCCAGCCAGCTAGAATAAAGATCTTCAATTGGCTATATGCTGTGTGTGTGTGTGTGTGTGTGTGTGTGTGTGTGTGTGTTTTCATCTCTGGTATGCTACCTAGAACGTTATAACAGTATTAAATTCTCCCAAATAAGAGTTTGTATGCTTCTACTAGAAATATAGAGGATCTGTTTAAACGTCTCACTGATGTACCTTATAGGTAATTAATAGTTCTTTCATCAAAGCTTCAATTTAAAGGATCACCACACTTCTACAGTCACAAATATGATTCTAATTTACAGGGTGATATGAGAAATATACACTGCCTATATTGTCATTGTTCTTTTGATATACTCTTTAAGTGTATGTAGTAGTTTGAATGACAATGCTTCCTGTAGGTTCCAGTATTTGAATACTTGATACCCAGTTGGTAGCACTGTTTGGCAAGTGAGGCTAACGCGTAGCCTTGAAAAGAGAAGTATGCCACTGAAGGTGGGCTTTCAGAGCTAAGATTTTCCTGCTGTTTCTAGCTTTCTGCTTGCAATTCAAGATGGGAGCTCTCAGCCTCCTGCTGCCTGCTGTTCTATAGTCTCCAATCCTCTGGGACAGAAGGCCAAAACAAACTTCCTTAGGTTGCCTCACGGCGTTTCCTTACAACAACAGAAAAATAGCTAATGCAACATTTAAGAATCAAATTGTTTCAAATCAATTAATATAACCAATGCCTTCAGATAGGCTGTCTCTCTTTTGCTTTGCAAAATAAAGTTAAAGGCCTTAGTGAAACTTCTTCATGTTCTTCTGTCTTGCTACCTATAGTCCTCCGTGCTTTTCTCGACAAATTCTTTTGTATCCCAGTTACAAATAATCATAATGACAGCTCTGCACTTGGTTTCTTTCCTTCTGAATGATAGCAGAACCTGGCACTTATGCTGTATTTGGTTTTCCATTTTCAAAGTGCATTGCAATCAGTTGCTAGCTGAGCTCCCTTACCCGTGAAATTTATTTCCTGATGACACAAGGAACAGGTTCTTGGCATCTGGCTATGCCTACTACTGCTACCACGGCCCAAGGAGGAAATCAGTGCAGTGGATTGAGGGGAAGGTGAGGGGTCAGGATATTTGTGTCCAATTTTTGACTCTGCACTTGATTTCTGCACATCCCGGTTTAAGGCAGGCAATTGCTCACTGTAAATTTCACCACCTAAAGGAAAAGGAGGATAGTTCCACACTGAAAAAGGTGAGATGCTCATTTGCAATAAACAGGATGCCTTGAATTTCTAGGAGTTTGGTCCTTTAGACTGTTACTTAAAGGAGTTCATGGAGTCTTTTCCTCCCTGTGTGATCAGATTTTTCATTAAAAGACCATCTAAAAATCTGAAATTATATGCTGATTATAAACCTTCTCATTATATTTTCATTCTGCAGTCTTGCCTTTCAAGGACATACTGATTGATTGATTGATTGATTGATTGATTGATTGATTGATCATAGATAGATAGAAAGAAAGATAGATAGGTAGATAGATCATAGATAGATAGATAGATAGAAAGATAGATAGACAAATAGATGAGACCGAGAGGAGAGACAGAGACAGAAAGTAAGAATAAAGAAAACACAGATCAAGGCACAAGCATGAACCAGTTAGTAGCATCCAATAAGCTATGTTCCTTTTTTTTTGTATGCCACAGTTATTTACAACTTTTAGTGACTATAACAATAATTAGCCAGAATTTCTAGTGACAGTATATGACAAAGTACTTGGTGATCAAAGTGACAATGTGAACTCATCTAGCATTTAGTATTATTTTTCTGTTTTCGGTGAAAATGGCAGATTGAATTGTAACAAATATTTGTTATCACAGAAGAAATGAAGACAGTGCAAAGGAACAATAGATAATGGTAACAAGAATGATGGTGACTCAGAAGAAAGCAAAGGCATTTATCCGGATATTTGCTCTGACATGACGCTTGTCATCTATTTCCTCCTTCATGACAGATGTTAGTGGAGAGAGAACATTTGTCTTAATGGAATTTCTGTCCATTCCGAGACTCTCTGCCTGTATCTCTCATCCAAGAAAATATGCCATGCCATGGAGATGTTTTACTTGAACATGCTCAATTGGAGGATCATAGAGGCCTAATATTAAATATGAGTGTGTGTTCTGGATTTCTAACAGAAATGAAAGCCATAACCGTTCAGAATTCAGCAAAGAAGGTAAAATTTTGACTTGAGAAAAATTTGACTGGAAGATGTAAAATGATACATAAATGGGAGAAAATTATTTCTGTGACTTTCTGTTGGTCAGGAAGCCTCAGTATCAATGCACAGAAGGTACTTTCTGTCCCAAACCCATTCAGCTGGAAGGAACTGTACCTAATAGAATGCAGGTTTCTGAACTCAGGCTGAAGGATCTGAAGGATCTGGCATATCGATGCCTGACTTCAAAAGTTCGTGGAGGAAATTTTCAGTATTTCCAGAGAAGCACCATCCATACCCCTGTCCTGGCATATATGCATCTGTTCCAAGTCTATAGAGGGTGTAAGGCTGAATATTTAGATAAAAGTTTAAAAACTTAGAAAGGGAGACCTATCTAAGTGACAACAGACTCTTGACAATATCCAGATGGCTGACCACGCAGTTTAATCACTGAACTGTTCCCTAGCCAGAAGAGGGGAGGTGATTCGCTGTTTTACATACTCATTGCCATGGTTTGTAGTGATTTGCCTCAAATTTATACTTAAATAAAAAGATTTTTCTCTGCCTGTTTTTTCTCAAGGTATTTCTAATTGGAAGTATAATCAATAGCTATTTATTGTTATTATATAAACATCTTCTGTTCTTTAAATCCTTTACACCACCAGTATTGGATTCAATCCTTAGGACTCCTAGTGTCAAAATTAAGGAAACAACATCAGCTCCCCAAGCTTTTATCTTAATTTGTATCTCTAATCTTAAAATATTTTTTTTCATTATAAACCTCAGCTTTACTGAAAAACACCAAGGCACTCCCGTAAACATATAATTCAAGTGTTAAATCAAGATAGATTTATACATGCTTATTAAGTATAAAAGACTGCATCCTTGCGCTCATAAAATTATTATACTTTCATCACTCTATACTGATGGAACTATTTTAAAATTTAAAAAACTCTATCTTAAAGACACATATCATACCAATTCAACTTCCTAATGTTCTTTTCAACATCATAGGAGCTCCTATATCATGGATATTTCTTTCAAGGGCTTCCCTTAGGCTTCAATTTTACAGTTAGAACCAAGGTCAACAAGTGATTTGTGTTTTTACCACCACACTGAACTGGAAAGACTCAAATTATAAAGCAATGTGTGGCAAGATCTGGTTTAAGAGGTTATCCAATATTTTAAACATACTTTGATCATGTGGTACTAATTCCGTGGCATCTGAACATACATCAAGCAGTATTTAATTGTACTTTAAGAGCACAACATTCTTGGAAGGATCATGATTCTGGAGAGATTGTAGTAAATGTCTGGAAGAAGCAGAAAATGCTCAAGTAGGAAAGAAACATCAACCCTGATGATCCTTCATTAGATATTGCTTCAAGACCATCTACACTAAAAGTGGTAAGAAGGTATTTCATGGACTCAGGCAAGAAAATCCATAAAAAAGAAACCAATTTGTTTTAAGATAATTTTTGTGCTTATTATTAAATCAATATAAAAATGTAACAATGTCATCTCCTTGAACAGGTTGATTTTTCAGTTGGGAATTATATTATTGATTGCATAGAGTTTGACCAAATAACAGTTCCCAATAGGGTCTTGATAATTGAAATTAGAAATAAATTGTAAGCCAATATTATCATATTTAAAAATAACAAAATATTATTAGCCTAATGGTATTTACAGAGATAAACTTATGTATACCTAGAGATTTCTATAACAGTATTTGAATAATGGGGTTCATTGTTGTTTTTTTTAAAGCTCAGGGAGTTTTGTACTTTTTGTAAGGTTTGAGCTAGTTAGTTAGTCTTACTTTGACACCTAAAAGTTACATGGTTGGGGTAATATTATTTTGGTTGTTTTTTCTATAAAATGTTAAATCTTAGCTACCTTATAGGGCTGTGAATATTAACACAGTAAAATTGAGTGTCAGGAACTACAGGTCATATAATATCTGATATTTGTCCTTTCTGCAGTTTGTAGCTATGGTTTTACAATAAGCACTTTGCAAGACAAAATTCCCATTAAAAGTTATTCACTTAAAAACTTCATGAGAGGCTTGAGGGTATAGCACAGTGATAGGGCACCTGCTTTCCATGTGTGAGACCCTGTGTTTACAAACACACAAATGTATGGAATTTACTCTGTTTTTCTTGCTTCTCTTAATTAAAAATATTCTCTTAAAATATTCTCTTAACTTAAAATATTAGTGTTGCATAATTTCCTCTATGGGTCATCAGTTATAGGAAATGTGAATCTATGTGATTCACTATGCCAACATGCCAACATTATTACACTTTCTTATTTTGTATGTAACTCCTGTTTATAGATTGTGTTGTATATACCACTGAAATACATTCTTTTAAACAAGCATAGCATACATCTTTATCAACTAAACTTTAAACATGTTCCAGTATCATTTAAAAGCGTTAACGAATATCTAATGATTCAGATACAGTGTAGGACTGATTTAACTCTGATCAGCTGTCCAGGTCTGTAGAGGAAACGTGATGCTGCCAGGTGTATTTAAGTGAAGTTACCATTTGGCTAAAACAAACCGTACACAGAAAGCTCATTCACACCTGCCTATGAGGCAACTCACTAAGGAAGGCAAAGCAGTTTAGACATTCACAATAAAAACCAACTTGAACCTTATTTAACTTTCAAACTGTCTAAATTTTTGTAAGGCTCAAATAATTCCCACAAAGCCTTGCCACACTTCCTAGCACTTTACTGCTTGTCCCCTGGGAAATCAAACTGCCTACTTACTGGAAGAAACAAACGCCATTTATATACTTCTGTACCACTTAGGTATCACACACTTTAGGAAAATTTTAAGAGATGGGTAAGAGTTTCTCTTAGCTTTGTATGGTGGCTTATTTCTGTAAACCAAGAATCTGGGAAGTTGAGGCAGAAAGGTCATAAGTTAGAGATCCACCTGAGGAACACAGGAGATTCCAAATCAGGATTAGCTACTGAGTAAGAATACCTCTTAAATATAGTAATTATACTTTGTGATATTATTTATACTTTTCTATAAAAATGGAAAATAATAACTGTCTCTTAGGGATGTTGACTAATTAAAGAAATTAGGTGGAACAATTAGCATGTACTGAGTAGCAACATGGTCCGGGTGCTCCTTGTTTTATGATCATGTGTATATCCACATGCCATTTGTAATAAAAGAAAGACTATAAGTTAAAAAAATAGTTAATTATGAATGATGCTTAAGAAATAAATTAGGGTACATATCTGATATTCATGCTGTATAATGCATGTGCTAAATTTTAAATGTCTGAAGGTAAAACAGAGCATGAAATATAGTGGAACAATATTTAAATGCAAATTCTAAGGAATTTCGAAGGCAGGAACCAATGAATTAGTGAACATAGCCAGAAAAACCATGTGGTGAACTTGTTACATTCCGTTGAGAGGATGCTTGGAGTCGTGCCTTGGTTACCGCTCCTCGCTTAGACATGAAGTTGGATGGTGAAAGGACCATTGTCACACGGGCAGCTATTTGTAAAACAAACACACAAATGTGTCAGTGTGGGACTTAACCTTACACACAGCAAGGAAGCCGACCACTGATGAGTGTGGGGTTGTCTGAGCAAGGAGGGGCTTAGTCTCAGAAACAAACACACAGAGGAGAGACATAATCACAGAAAAAACCCAAAGTATTCATGAATTTTAGTAGATTAAATAAGTAATAATGTAAGAATAAAATAATGTTCATACAGTTCATAGCGATGTAATATAATAATTATGTAATGACTGTAAGAATGTAATGTAAGAAATGGATACCCAAATTTAAAATGTAAATAATAGGTTATCTCTTATTTCATAAATGACAAATATATATTCACATATACACATATATATTTCCTTTCAGTGAATTATGGAGGATTCCTTCTACTTCCTGAAACTGAAATTTATTTATAAATTATAAATAAATATCTTTATTCATAATTTAAAGGGGGCTTGTTTTTTTCCAATTGTACGGATTTTTAAGAGTGCTTTAAATAAATAGAATAATGACTGTTATAGAGTGATGGACAGTCATCTTGCAAAAACATCATTGTTTTGTATTAAAGTGTAAGCTTTGCATTCAAGTGTAAAATACATAGCAGAAATGCAAACAAATAATAAGTATACAGACTGTGGATTTCTTTTTAATTTCTTACTGCTGTTTCATGTGTATTATTATATTGCCTTCATAAGTGTCTGTGCACCATATGTATTTCTGGTGCATGCAGAGGGTAGAAAGAACATCAGATCTGGAACTGTATCTACTGTTAGTACATGAACTGCTATGAGGGTGCTGGGAATCAATCCCTGGTCCTCTTATAGAGCTGCCAGTGCTCTTGAGTACTTGGACATCTCTTCAGCCTGTGGATAGTTTCCCCATCACCAATCTTAACAAACAAACAAACAAACAGAACATTACCTAGATTTTTAATATTGCCCACATTTAATGTCTTGTTGGTGTCACAAAGTATCCTGACTGAAAATAACTTGGGTGAGCAAAGGTTTATTTTAGCTCCCAATTTCAAGTCTAGCATAGAAGGGAAGTCAGGAACTTAAAACCACTCATCATATTACATCCATAGGCAAGAAAAGAGAGAAATGGATGTATGAATGTTTATTATTCACTGTTAGGGAGGCCAGAACCCAAACTCTTTGAATAGTGCTGTCTCAGTAGTTGGGGTTTTCCCACTTCAGTTCATGTAATCAAGGTAATCCTCCATAGATTTAGGCACAGCCCAGTCTGATCTAAGAATTCCCTCCTGCATGCGACTCTTCTCTGCTGATTCTAGACTGTCAAGGTGACAAAACTAACTATCCCAGCTACCCTAAGTCCATTATGCCTAAATTTGAAATTTAAAAATTTATATAGATAGACAATCTTGCACACACACACACACACACACACACACACACACAGGAGTGAGGGGCAGACAAACACATGCAGTTTATATTGCATGCAGTGCTGAACTGCCCAACATGGATGCTTGGAACTGAACTAGGGTCCTTTGAAAGGGTAGCATTGCCAAACAACCCCTCAAGCCCCAGGAGGAGTGTATTTAATATCTGTTTCATAGATCCAGTCTAACAAATTTTGTTAACAATGACGATATTTTAAAAGGAAATTCATAGAGAGCAGTTAATTCTCTTGCAGGGGAGAAATTCACAGATTATCTGTTAATCACAAAAGTAGCACACAGACACAGTGTAACAATCACTATGTAGCCATTAAACTTTTGTTATGAAAAATGTTCAACCAAAGGAGAAAGAAGAATGTAGTGAGTACATTTTTACATAATCTAATATAAATGTTCACAGTGTCTTATTTAATCTTATGTACACTAAATAATTGTTTTAAAACAAATCATTGATAGCATTTCAACATGTGAAATATAGACTTCAGTTTACATATCTTAGAAATGAAGATTTAAATATAGGTGTGGGTTGGATAGGTGGTTCAGCATTTAGGAGCATTTGCTTCTCTTGCTGAGGACCTGGATTATGTACCCATGTCCCAGAACCAGTTGGAAGGGATACAATAGTCTCTTCTGGCATCTGTGTGAACTGCACACACATTATCCACTTACCTGCAAAAGAAACTCTTATACAACCTCTCTTTTTTATTTTCTTTTATTTGGAAGATTTATAAAGGGGAGGTGGGGAAGTCCTGAGCGGAGAGGGGGGAGAGGAAGTTGCAGTCTTGATGTATTGTATGAGAGAAGAATCTACTTTTAGTTAAAAAAATCAAAGACAGAAAATCAAGAGATAAATATAAAAGTGAAGCATAAAAATCACCATACCTTAAATTATTTCTGGTAGCACTGATTAAATTTGTTTTTTTTTT
>CM053752.1:78413419-78433203 GCA_028658305.1 Pachyuromys duprasi | reverse complement strand
GTTAGCACACAGGTAGGTATCTTCAGAAAAGCCAACCAGACAGGCCTCCCTTGCCTCCTGCAAAGTATCACTAGCTGTGCTCTGGAAGCACAGATCTGTTTTGAAGTCCTGAGTAACTTCTCACATCAGTCGCTGGAAGGGGAGCTTGTGAAAAGAAGTTCAGTGGACTTCTTTTTTATTTTTTAATTAAATTTTTATTTTTTATATTACTTACAATTTATTTACTTTGTATCCCAGCTGTAGCTCCCCCCTCTCTCATCCCCTTCTAATCCCACCCTCCCTCCCTCCTCTCCTCCCTTCCCTTTCCAAGTCCACTGATGGGGGCGGTCCTCCTCCCCTTCCATCTGACCCTAGCTTATCAGGTCTCTTCAGGACTGGCTGCAATGTCCTCCTCTATGGACTAGGAAGGCTGCTCCTCCTTCAGGGATGGAGGGAGGTCAAAGAGCCAGCCATTGAGTTCATGTCACAGACAGTCCCTGTTCCCCTTACTAGGATGCCCACTTGGATACTAAGTTGCCGTGGGCTACAGCTGAGCAGGCGTTCTAGGCTATATCCTTGCATGGTCATTGCTTGGAGAAACAGTCTCAGAAAAGACCCCTGTGCCCAGATATATTTGGTCCGTGTGGAGCTCCTGTCCTCACCAGGTCATAGTAACTCATCCTTCTTACACATGACTCCCTGCACTCTGCTGAAGGTTTGGTTATGGGTCTCAGCATCTGCTTTGATACACTGCTAGGTAGAGTCTTTCAGAGGCCCTCTGTGGTAGGCTTCTATCCTGTTACTTGTTTTCTCCTACATCCAATGTCCATCCCATTTGTTTTTCTAAATGAAGACTGATCATCTTACCCCAGGTCCTCTTTCTTATTTATCTTCTTTAGGTGTACAAAAATTTAATATGTTTACCCTATCTTGTAAGTGAGTATATATCATGTGTGTCTTTCTGCTTCTGGGATACCTCACTCATGATGATCTTTTCTAGATCCCACTATTTGTCTGCAAGTAATCCAATTAAAAAATAGGGTATGGAGCTAAACAGAGAATTCTCTGTAGAGAAATATAGAATGACAGAGACACACTTAAAGAAATGCTCAATGTCCTTAGCTATCAAAGAGATCAAATCAAAACGACTCTGAGATTTCACCATACACCAATCAAAATGGTTAAGATCAAAAACTCAACTGACAACACATGCTGGAGAGGTTGTGGAGAAAGAGGAACCCTCCTCCATTGCTGGTGGGAATGTAAACTTGTACAACCACTATGAAAATCAATCTGGCGCTTTCTCAGACAATTAGGAATAGTGCTTCCCCAAGATTCACCTATACCACTCCTATGCATATACCCAAAAGATGCTCAAGGACACAACAAGGATATTTGCTCAACCATGTTTGTTGCAGCTTTACTCGTAATAGCCAGAACCTAGAAACAACCCAGATGTCCATCAGTGCAGGAACGGATACAGAAACTGTGGTACTTTTACACAATGGAATACTACTCAGCAATTAAAAACAAGGAAATCAGTGGACTTCTGATAGCATCGAATTTCAGAGTGCCACAATACCAGGCCCGTAGCCTTGAGTTTTCTTCACCTGTCCAGTAGAGGGCGCACTCTTGGAAGCGGCTTTTGTAGCCAGTTATTTCCTGGGTGTTTTACCACTCGTGGATTTGCGGAAAGTCTGTTTTGTAGGAGCCATGGTAACGGCACCTACTTCCTTTACCCCTTTCTTCGACAAGCTAGAGGCAGCGCTGGCATTAGAGATCAGCAGCGGTGCTGCAAACACCTCAGTGAACTTTTATAAAGTTACATTAGGCATTTGGAATAGAAGCTACGATGCTTCACATTATATTTACACATTTCATTACTGAATATATTTTATGAGGTACCCATGGCATAATTAGAACTAGAAACACAATAAGTTTATATGCTCTATTATAACTTGCAGCCTCTTTAATCAGAGTTGGATTTCCTTATTTGTTTAACTGACAAGAAACTGCACTTGTGACCCTTATTTGTCATTGTTAACTCACCAACTTAAAGACTATTGATTGCACCAATGGCATTTTGGTCACTTTATTAAAGCAAAAGACAAGGGAGAAGCATGCATTGCCTGTGTGCACATGAGTTTATTCAGAAATGTTCAATGACTCTGGTGGCTTGGTATCGGTACTGTATTTCCAGCGGTGAGTGCCAAATCTACTGAAACTTGTGTTATTGATGAGCTATATTGGTAGAGATATGACACAGCATGGGCATCTATTATAGGGATACAGCTATAAGCCATAAGGCAAATATTAGAGATAAGGAAGTGTATTTACGGGCACCCATAAATTCCTTTTCATTTGTTTTTCCTCTGCAGATGCCAACTTTCAAGCCTTTATCATCCACTTATCCTTCTGGCTTTCATTTAATCAGGGCCGTTATGATTAGTTATCATTTACATGTTTGCAATTAGCAGTATATTTATTTTTACTAAATAAAGATGGCCACAGCTGTACTTTTTGTATTTACTCCCAGACACTTCCCACAGCCACACATTTTTCCTTCACCTCTCACTCCCTGGACTGCCCTTTGATCAGATGGAGCAGGTCATTTCTCCTGAATATTTTCTGAGGACTAGATTGTGATAAGGTCTCAAGACACAGAAGCACATTAGAATATGCCCCGTCTAATATGGTTACTGTATTTTCCATGCTTCCTCATTAGCGAGAGCACCATTATTTGGTCTTTCTATTTTAATTAACAGTTTGACATTAAAAATCACTGTTATTTGAAGGCTTATTCATTTTTTACAGGCTTGGAAAAGCTTATATTTTTTATTTGTAACATAGAGAAATTCTCCATTGTGTTGGTGTCTTATAGTTCCAACACACAAATCTGTTGTAATAACAAATCCATCATTGAAATACATGATAGGTGCAACATTTTAACTAATCCATTATTGTCATAAAACTAAGATATCCTTATCAAATTCAAGGTTAAAATGGAACTATCATGGATTAAATATGAGATACCATAATGACCACATACTCTATTTATATATTAATTAGATATTTGAACAGAAAAATTTTAGCATGATGCTATCATGGCCAAAGTACATATGCTCTTTGCAGACAGAAGGATAGAAAAGCGAACTCACTGCAGTGACAGCAAACGCGATATTGCTGAGTGATTTTGAAGGACAATATTTACAGATGTTGAGTGTTTATTTTAAGCTTTCAAACATTTCTTGGAACTTGAACAATACATTAGACAGATCCTCGGTTGTTGCAGGATATTAGACCACACTTGAACCTGGAGACTGTGTAGAGGAAAATCCCGTTTCTAGTTGTGCCATACCTCATCCCTAGCACACACCTTCAATCTAAGAATGTTCTGTTTGTTTTAAACAGGTAAGTGTGCTGGAGCTCAGCTCTAAGACACACCTTTAATCCAAGAGCTTTCTGTAAACAGGATTACATAAAGTCAGCCATAGGTCAAGAGGCAGAGCAAGGAGCCAGTTGACAGGGAGTGAACACAGGAAAAAAAAAACATAGAGAGGGAGAGGATGTCCAAAGGAGGGATAGAGAGACATACAGGAAGTAGAAAGGATGGACACTCAGTTTGAAGGGTTTTTAAAATAATGTGAAGAAGGAGAGAACACTTTTTCGGGAGGGGGTTGGCTTAATAGGAAGGTCAGCGGGACCTGGCTTCTGAGTCTTTGCTGTTAGAATCGAAGGAATAGATTTTTGTTTAAAAACAACACTCAATAACTTAAAAGGCATACAATTTTAAATGTCTCATCTTCACATAGGATTATGGATTCTGAAATTTAAGTTGATTAGATCCCACTGTGTTTTCTCGGCTTCACGGAGGACACCTAAACAAATGTCTTTTAACAGTATCTAGGGAAACGATATAGAGCTTACTAACTTCAGTGTCCCACCAAGCTCAGTGTTTTCCAGCCTCTGCTGGCCAGGGCATTACTCTTAGTATGAGATGTACATGTCCTACACTGCTCTCCAGGTCAGAGTTTCATGAACACAGCTATCCTTTGCTCCACCTCGTCTCTGAAATGTCCCGAATAGATATCATCCAGAGGATGATCACAAAATTGAAAAATGAAAAACTGATTCTCACTGTGGGAAAGCAGGAGATTCTAACAGAAATGCGTTTACCACAGAATGATCGATTCAATGAAATCTCACAAAGTGAGCAGGCGGTTGCACATTTCACTCATTCATAATTTCTCTTCCTGTCATAATACTTCTCCTCGCTTGAAATGCTTGCATGTGTTTACAGAGATGTGTGGGTGAGACAGCTGTAATTATTTCAACCACAGGGAAGATTCATTGATAACAGCTCTCTTACACCTGTAGGATGCTATGGAACAGTCCCACACAGAATTTTCTCTTGCTGGAAATGGTATGTGTTGTGTATGTGTGTGTGTGTGGTGGGGGGGGGGTGTCTTCAGAACTTGCATTCGTTAGTTTGTAAGTTCCTATGTAAATGATTCTTGGAGATTGTGCTGAACTGGGATCCTCATGATGGCTAAAGGATTGTATAAGATATATGGACTATAAGTTACATAGAACTTGTGCTTTTCGTGAACTTAAAATTCACAAAGCAACATTCAAATGTGTAAGGTAGACCATTGTCATTTCAAAATCATAAAGATTATCCACTTCCCCTTCAGTAACATAGTACAAAAAGCCCATTTGTTGTTTTTCTATTGGCTATTAATATGTTGAATTAAAACATGTTTTAGTTTTAGTTTTGGAAGAAAGATAATAGTAAATAAAATTGCATCCATCCTAAAACTTACTCCTGACCCTCCTTTTTATAGAACATAAACTGTCAATAGTGAGAGAATAACAAACATATGATGTGATCCAGATAGTGCTCAGAGAATGAGTCTCAGAACAACTGACATTTTAAGCCAGAACTAAGATGAAATGAAACAGAGAGAGAGAGAGAGAGAGAGAGAGAGAGAGAGAGAGAGAGAGAGAGAGAGCGCTGATGGGAAGCAGCATGTCAAAGACTAGACATTCTGATTTATTCTAGTAGCCTAGATTATATTCAGTATCACTTGTATAGATTAATTCATAAAAATATGTTTGTGTTCCATTCAAAAGCTACAAATTTTGATGTTGAAACATGTAATATGAATTGCCAATGAATTTAGATAAAGAAAAATGTACTCAATATGAAAATACTAAGAATTATTACAAAGAAATGAAACATACTTTATTTTCTTCAAATTTTTATCTTACTAAGAGGAAATTAATTTTATGAATTGTAATTCTTAGCTAAATGTAGTTTAGGATAAACAACATAGTAAGTGTACTATCTAGGTTTTTTAGTCATTGTTTATTAACAGTGATACCAAAGCAAATAAAGATAAAAATGCTTCTTAACATATTGATAGGTGGCTCAGGCAAAATAGCCTGACTAGAGTATTGACATTAAGAAAGGCGGTGAATTAGTAAGGTCAAGAAGATAACTATGAAATCAATGCCTGACTACAGTCATAAACATGTGTGTAGAACTGCTTGCCTGTATCAACTTAAGAAAATGCAGTGAGTATGTGCCTAGGACACAATTATTGCACGGTGTATTCCTTTATTTACCCAAAATGTTAATCTGAAAGACAATTCAATCTAGATTTTCTTGTAACACCGAACTAAGGTTAAATTAAGACAGATACATTAGCTAACAAAATTTCAGCCCATTAATGAAGACTTTTAATATTATACCTGTTGCATAAAGTGAAGCAAAAATTATCCAAGAAAAGTCTTATTGTATTAATTTTATAGATGTTAAATTTGGCATTTTGATTCAGCCTAACGGACATTAACCATGGAAACCAAACACAACATTTAATGGGAAAAAAACCCCATGTTTCACAAGTATTGACTATATAATGTTTGTTTATTTGTAGATAAATTGAAAAATAAATGAAGAGTCTAAATGAATAAATTAAAGCATACGTTTTTTTTTTAAATAAAGTCCATACCTGTGTTCCTCACATTTTTTTTCTGATTAAATTACATAGAGAAATATTGATCCTCCCGACACAACCCTGCTTGCTGTTAGGAATCTAAGGACCCAAACATCCCTTCCTGTCTCCTTGCATTTGTCTTCCGTGTACACAGCAACCTTTGAAATCTGTGGGATATAAGGGAGTGCAGTGGGGGATGAAAATCTGTGAATTCCATGGCCATTTCTCAGGTGGAAGATTGGGAGAGCTGCCATCTTAATGATGCTTCTCAGTGGGAGACACAGTTTGATGAGGCTGAATAGCCTGGAAGAATCGACTTCAGGATATAAAGAAAGAGTACCCGAGCCGAGAGCCTCCCTGCTTTCAGGGGCAATCTTGAAATACTGAGTGGTTCAGCTTCTTTATAATTGAATTTGTGTAATTTTCTGCCTCCTTTTAAAAGAGTGTCCGTTAGTTTTTCTTTTTAAACCATCAACTAGTGTCTGTCATCTCTTTATGTTGAAGCTCATTCCTTTAATTATGTCATCTTTTGACACTGTCAATAATGTCTCTTAATTATTCTTTTTTATTCTGTAGGAAACTGATGCAGAGTTATCCTTCTAAGATACTCGTTTATTTGTATACTTCTCACACTGAATTCTTCAGTTCTTGAGGCTGTTTCTAGTGGTTTTCTCATTCTAACAGTTCAAGGTTATGATTAGAAAAGCTCTGCTGCCCAAGGTTTGGTTATGAGTCTCTGCATCTGCTTTGATACCCTGCTAGGTAGAGTCTTTCCCAGGCCCTCTGTGGTAGGCTCCTGTCCTGTTACTTGTTTTCTCTTACACCCAATGTGCATCCCATTTATCTTTCTAGGTGAGGATCAATCCTCTTACCCCAGGTCCTCTTTCTTGTTTATCTTCTTTAGGTGTATAGATTTCAGTATCTAATAGGTATAAATAAGTGAGTATATACTGTGTGTGTCTTTCTCCTTCTGGGATACCTCACTCAGAATGATATCAGAGTTAATAAAATGTAACTAATAATAAAAATTAAAATTGAAAAAAGGAAAAGCTCTGCTGCCTGTGCCTGTGCCTTCCTTTAACTTGAGCATGCTATGAGAGGGGCTTGTTTTAAATATTATATTAAGTAAAAATATAAAATGTTAATTTCTCTTTCATTTCCCTTTCCTATATTTATCTCTGGCATCTGTATCTATATCAGCTATATCTAGATCATCTCTATGTCTGTGTCTATATCTATGTTAGGCACAACTCATATGATTAATTACATAGGAAAATATTGATCATACTGACAAAACTCTGCTTGCTGTTAGGATTATTTTCTTCTTCTTCTTGATTACAATTTATTTACTTTGTATCCTTCCCTCATCTTCTCCCAGTCCCAACCTCCCTCCCTCTTCTCCCACTATCCCTCTCCCCTAGTCCACTGATAGGGCAAGACCTCCTCCCCTTCTATGTGACCCTACCGTATCAAGTCCCATCAGGATTGTTGGGGTTCTAAGGATACAAATATCCCTCCCTTTCTCTTTGGTTTTGTCTTCCATCTACATAGCAAGTTTAGAAATTTATCATATATAGAAATCTATGTAAATATAGAGATATATCTTGAAATATAAAGAGGACATCTGAGCCCCCACCAAATGTTAGAAATATACATTTTTTTTCCATTCTTACAGTTGTTTTAATTCTTGGTACCAAATGTTGTGATACATCTTCAAGAAAAAATAACATATATGGTGTTCAAATATTAATACAAAAAGTTTTAAAGGGTAGACTAAAATATTTGAATTAATAAGAAATGCTTACATTGAAAAAATATTATAAGTATATATTTGGGGCCAATAAATCAGTGCAATCATCCTATATGCCTCAGCAAGGTATGGGTACACAATACTGTTCAGTGAATTGAAGTATTAATGAGATATCTGGTTGAAATCCCTTCCAAGTGGCTACAGGACACAATACCAGATGCTAGCTAGAGCAGGAAGATGTGGAGGTCACATTCAGTAATCCAGCCTAAAACCAGCTGTCCTTGTTAGGCCCTCTTCTCACACTCCAGCAGCCAATCACAGTGTTTATCATAATCATAATGTTAAAGACTTTCAGAGAAGACATTCCCCTCAGCTGTCCTTAGGAGCCTATTTTAAGTGATTAAAATTCAATGCTGTCAAGAAGTTCTTACATTATGTCAACTTAAATTTGTCTTGCAAGTTAAGCCATTTCCTGCAGTAGCTCCGGGAGCAGCTGCTCATCATCTTTTTTATGTTCCCCCTGCTTAAGTTTGAAGATAACAAGAAAGTCTTCCAAAGCTCTTTTTTTGGTTGTTGTTGTTTTAGTTCAAGTCATCATAGCTTATTCATATTTTTTTCTCCGTTCTTATTTTTCTAATGATAAAATTTATTTTCAGGGCCACAAAGCTTTCTGATATCCCTGGGAGATTAGTGGATGGCAGCTACTGGTCATTTCCATTATAGAGAGTAACTTGCCAAGATGATTTCAAATTATGGATGCCTATCTTTTAATGCACTGAAATGACACAATGTTCCCTAAACAACACAAACATAATTGACATCTGTAATTAACATTAGGTCACACTTTTCTCTCCCACATTAAAAATGTCATCTCTGAAACATTATTTCACTGGTTATGTTTGTGCCAATATAGATATAACCCAGATATATTAGCAGTGAACCATGCAACAGGGAAAGCTTAAATCTTCAAATGTCCTTCACACACCAGCAATTATGAAATCCTCTGAAACAGGGTGTGAATAACTGCCTATGATATTAAAGGAATATTTGTTTATTTCTTTTTTCCCATTGGAAATAGGGGGTCTGTGTCCTTACCATACTATTCATGATACTAAAGGGTAAATAGTTGAATCACTTGCTTTCATATATATATATATGAAATATATATATTTCATATATATATATATGTTGAATCACTTGCTTTCATATATATATATATATAATTGATGAATTGATGACTTGGTTCCAATTTCTTTTGATAGTCCATAGTTAGAGTCTACACAGGAATCATTCTAGTGTACTTGATTAATGCAGTTAAGTGCTCAGAAGCCGATAAACCATTAGGCTTCATTTATTTATTCAATTAAATATTTTTTCAGTAATACATCTAGTTTTCAAAAGCTTTGAGCTAACGTTTTTATGATGGTTACTTCTTTCAATTTTGACTATGGAATTTGAGTCAGTTTATATGGCTATTAAATACAAAATTCTCTCTAAATCAGAATGAAATAAATATGATATTTGTGAAACTTCTGTGCATCTACCACTAAAGCAAGAGTCAGTTGGCTCATAAACCTTTTTGCCATAGTTCATCTATTATATTTTATCATTATATTACAAAATAGTAGTTTACCAAACACATAGATTAAACCCAACAGTTTATCAAATGATACACGGACCAGAAAAGATGTAGGTATATTTATACACAGAGATTTTAGAAAAGCACTACAATATAATTAAAATGATTCTCTGAGTGTTAAAATCATGAGTTATTATTTCTACTTTTAGTGTGTGTGCTTTTTAAAAAATTTTATGTAGTGAATGTATATTTGCTTATATAGTAAATAAAAGAGTTGATATAAAACATTCTAAAGAAAACACCAGCTACAAGTACTGTTAAACATAAAATGATCACTTACATTGCAGTCTAAACATTTCAGAGTCTCTGAGTTAGAAACCAAGCATACTAATTTGACAAGGATCTTGCTTCATGGGTTTTTCTTCTCTGAGTACTCAGATTCAAGTGCATGCACATTATTCAGGTGAATTAACTAGAGAAAGTGAGAGAAGTTGTGAGCCATCCCTCACTCCCCAAGCACGATAGATGCTCTAATTGTAGTTGAATATAAGAAGTTAAGACCTGACAGCTGGTGTATATGGCACAAGCAGAGCAGGGAGTTCTCAAGTCCCATGATAATATGCTGGGGCATTTGTTTCTACAAATAAACATGCAGTTATGCTAGGAATGTCATGTAACCACGAAGCTGCCCATCCTTCACTCAGCCTTTGGGCCTGGAAGCACCAGTTCAGTGTTCTAAAGTTTCACAGTTGGACTTAAAAATACAAAAGAATCTTCTTCAAAGCAACCTAATTTGAGTTACTTCAAGCATTTCTTTGGGTGATGAACTATTAAGAAACTGCATTAAGCTAAGCTATAGCCAGCACATGGACTCCAATCCTCTGTGGCATGTACAGGCAACATTGCTCAGAAGTCAGGAATCTTACCATTTACTTTCAATGTCTTTTTTTTTCTTCTTTTTTGTTATTATCACTTATTTCAATTTATTCAGTCTGTATCCTGGCTGTGGCCCCCTCCCTCATCTCCTCCCAATCTCACCCTCCCTCCCTCTTCTCCCCCTATCCTCTCCTCTAGTCAATTGATAGGGGAGGTCCTCCTTCCCTTCTATTTGACCCTAGCCTATCAGGTCTCATCAGGACTGGCTGCATTGTCTTCCCCTGTGGCCTGGGAAGGTAGCACCCCCAAGGGGAGGTGATCAGAAAGCCTGCCACTGAGTTCATGCTAGAGAAATTCCTGTACCCCTTATTAGTAACGAACTTGGTAACTGAGTCTATAGGTTACATCTGTGCTGGGGTTTTAGGTCCTCTCCATGCATTGTCCTTAGTTGGGGTATCATTTTCTTCAGGGGCCTTAGGGCTCAGTTTTATGGCTCTGTTGGACTCCTTTTGGAGGTACTGTCCCTTCCAGGTCTTTCTATCTCCCCCTTTTTTCATAAGATTCCCTTTTTATGTTCAAACTTGGATTGTGTTTTGTGGTTTTGATCTTGCAAACGGAACTTTAAAAAGATTTAGAATGCATTTTTCACCAGAGAAATACAAGAAAAGCACATGAATTCAAAATATATTTTATTCATATTCCTTCATTTTAATAGATAAAGTTATAATAGCAAAGAATGTATTTTAGACAAACACCACCAGGTTCTGTATTCCAGGCCAAATTATTATGACCCAACTCATAATTCATTTTTTATAAAATAGTTAACAATAAGCATGCATGTGTTATAAAACTACTATAATTAGACAAGATGTGTATATTCTTATATAAAATACTAGCATATTTGCTGGTGTATAGGACACATTCTATTAAGGTTAACATCAAATCAAAGCACTCACTATGTGCTTTACAATATATTAAATATTAGAAAAGCACTGAACTCACCATGTCTAGACTCACTGAATGTTTAATCTCAGCACTGACAGGAAGAAACCAGCAATTCTGAGGCAGTAGGATGAGGGTGATGACAAAGGTGATTTGAGTGCTGAGAAGATGCACACAAGGAGTGCCTACATCATGCTAGGAAAGATTTATAGTAATAATAATAATTACTTTCAGATGAGTGAAGTCAACAGTCAGGTTGTGAGTTGTAGTCTGTATTCTAGGCAATTACGTGTGAAGCTACTGTTCAGTGTTTATGTTGGTTTAGAAAAAAAAGGATATGAATACTTTGAAATCATTATCCTTATATCCAACTGACTAAATCATTATCCTTATACACACATGTGAATGTATCCCTACATACACACATGAGTGTAGCTCTCACCACCTCACCAAAGAAGCTTCTCTTTGAAGAAGATGGAGACTAATACAAAAATCAGCAACTGGTCAAAATAAAGAGAAAAACTGACCTTGAGATGTTCATTCCCAATCAACACATCCACAGCACATACTTACATCTAAAGCTCAGGAAGATGATGCAAAAGGGGCTGGTAAGATTACAAAAGCCTGAGGACTCGGGCATCTGAAACAGAATCTTCTATAGATGACAGGGAGCTGAAGCCTTGCAATCTTAACGACATGCTCTCCTAATCAAAACATACACAATGACAACACCAATTGACTTCCCAGTGTGACTGAGGGAAACCCTGTAAGACCCCACTCCTACATGAGGAGCTATAAATGATTAATGGCTGGTTAGAGACAGAATCAGTCCTCTATATACGCCATTGATAGGCATACATTCCTGAGAGACTAAAGTAAATTTAAAATAATATACCTGGGTTTATGCATCTCAAAAAGGAAGAAGTAAAAGGAGAAAGAAGAGAAGGAAGAAGATGAAAGATTCAGAGAACAGAGAACATATTAAAGAATTGCTCTGAATCAATACAGTAGATAGGTTTTTTTTTAATTACTTATTTTTTTATTCACTTTACATCCTGGTTCTAACACCATCTTCCTTTCCTTCTTAGTCCCATTCTTCCTCCCAATGCCTCTCCCCATTGCCTATTTCTCAGAAAAGGAGAGCTCCTTCTCCTTCCACCCCAGTTCATCAAGTTGCATTAGAACTGAGAGTGTCTTCTTCCCTCATGATCTGGCAAGGCATCGTGCCGAGGGAAAGTGATCAGAAAACTAGAAAGTGAGTTCCTGTACAATGCAGTCCCCACTTCCCTTATTAGAAGACCCACATGAAACCTAAGCCGCCCATCGGCTACGTCTTTCTAGGGAATCAAGGTACAGTTCATGCATGGTTCTTGGTTGATGCTTCTATCTCATCAAGCCCCTCTGAGTCCTGGTTAGTTGGCTCTGTTAGTCTTCTTGTGGAGTGCCTGTCACCCACCTCTAGGTTCTTTTCTCTTTCCTCTCAATTTTCCACAAGACTTCCCGCTCATTGCCCAAAGTTTGGTTGTGAGTCTCAGCTTCATTTTTGAGGCACTGAAAGGTAGAGTATCTCAGAGACCGACTCTGACAGGCTCCTGTCTGCAAGCTTAGCAGAGTACCATTCATAGTGTTAGGGGTTGGCACTCTTCGATAGGACAGGTATTTGATTGGGCCAGGCATTGGTTGGACAATATATCTACTCTATCTTTATTCCAGCACATCTTGAAGGCAGGGTAAATTTTCAGTCGAAGGTTTTGTAGGTAGGTTGGTGTTTCCACCTCTCCTAGGAGACTAGTCCAGTTAGAGGGTATCCTCTTTAGTTTCTATGGCCTCTGTTACTAGGAGTCTCTGTTTGAATTCTCCTCATATCTTCCCAGGAGCCTACCCTGACTTAGGTCTCCAGCTTGTCACAGAGATACCCCCATCCAGTTTTCTTTTCTCTCCAGGCCTTCTGTCTTCTCTCCCTCTCTCTCCCCAGGACTGATCTCTACCCACTTACCTCTCTCCACCACCCCCTTTCAACCTTGTTTCCTTTCTTCAAGCACTACCTCTCTATTTTATCTCCCTTTTAAAATGAGGTTTATGCATCCTCCCTTGGATATTCCTTGTTATTTATCTTACTTGGGTCTGTGCTTCATAGAATGTTGATCCTTATATGGATAAAATCCCCTTAAAAGCGAGTATATACCGCGTGTGTCTTTCTGGGTCTGCGTTACCTCACTCGGGATGATCTTTTCTATTTCCATCCATTTGCTTGCAAAGTTCATGATTTCTTTGTTTTTAACAGCTGAGTAGTATTCTATTGTGTAAATGTGCTACATTTCTTTACCCATTCGTTGGTTGAAGAACATCTAGGTTGTTACAAGATTCTGGTTATTAAGAATAAAGCTGCTATGAAAAAAAGTGGGTTGATATCTCCTTTTTCTCAAGGAAGTAATTAAATTGGATTTTCTAATTGGTAAAGAATTTTCACTCATAGAAATACTTATAATTTGGTTTATCAGAATAAAATTATTATTCTCTCAAGAAAACAGCAAAAGAAAAAAAAAGTGCAAAATCGCACAATTAGCCTTAGGGGTTAGGGAAGGAATCTTTAAGATTGGAGCAAGTGTACAAGACGGTTGGTATTATGCCCGTGATTGCAGATGTGATATTCAGAATTTCAAACAATGTTTATATACATACTATCTTTATTTCTCTGAATAAATAAAAACTTTAAAATACATCTATTGTATGTGTTTTTTAAAATAATTCTTTCATGGAAAAATTAATAATTGCACAAATTTATGAGCCCAGCAAATTTAGCATTGAAATTCTGTATCAGGATAAAAGCAGTTGAGAAAAGTGAAGGAGCTGAAACATTATGTTTTGAAAGTCAGATTGATACTGAAGACCATGAGTCTATGATGAAAATAAGCCCCACGTTTATTCAATTTTGATCAACAGTGCGGAGTTTACTAAGTCTATTCCTAGAAAGGCTGTGATCCTATTATTCAAATCCAAGGAGTTCTTGAGAAAATGTCAGGGGAGGAAAATAGGCTGTGGAGAAAAAAAATCGCTACCAATAGATAAGAAGAAAAAGTACAAGGTTGACCCCTTACGGTCTCCTGCTGTCTGTGTGGACAAAGCAAGCTTGACACAACTGAACTCCAGTCTGGCACCATGTGGCTCTGGCAGGTAGACTATGCCCAAGACAACCCCATTAACTCACATAGACTGGTTGGCAGACCATGCTTGAGACAACCAATACCTGGTGCCACACGGCATGGGCAGGACATAGTACTTCTGAGACAAACCCAGACACCCAGACACATCAGTCAAGTAAGTGGTGGAAAGATGGAAGAGGAAAAGAAGCAGAAGGGTGTGTGCACAATGAAGAGTGGTGGAACTAGAGACTCACAGGTAGGAAACAGCCTGATCTCGGTGATGCAACCTGAGAATATAATGAGATCTTGTGCTGCTACTGAAGGCCAGCTCTGGGTCCACCAAAGACCAGGCAAAAGTCTTTGATCTGGGCTGCCACCAGAGGCCATATTGATGTATAAGTTCTCCACACAGCTGTCCCTGCCCCTTGCCAGCTGTAGTACTTAGGAGAGTTGACCCCACACCTCCTCCATGAAGCACAGCAGAGCTGGCTCTGTTGGAGTGGGTGCTGCTGAGCTGCCCCTGAGGGCATGTGAACAGGAGAGTTGGACGTACCCCATGCTAGCTGTGGCACTGGGTGATATGGCTGAGACGGTGCTGGAACGCTTATCTGGTGGTGTGGGTGTGTGAGAGCTGGCGGGCTGACCAGTTCAGCTACCATGAAGGCCCAAATCCGGGGCTTTAAGTTGGCCCACCTCAACATCTACCCCCATCTCTGAAGTGCTGGAACTGGTCCTACAGATCCAAAGATGCAGGATCTCCATGACAGAGGGCAACAACAGGGTATGTGAGAGGTGTTCCAGTGAGAATCCAGTATTGATAGTGCAGCAGGAGCCAGAGACCTCATACCAGAGCAGTGACTCATTGTAGTGAGTAGTTGCAAGTAAAAAAAAAAAAAGAAAAGAAAAAGAAAAAGAATGGAGAAAATGTTATACTGTGGAACTCACTGCCACATACTATCTCTTCCACAAAGGGATATTTTTTTTTTGTGGGGGTTAGGTTGCAAGAGTGAAGGGGTGTATGAAGGGACAGGGAGATGAGTTGACTGGAGTGCATTGTAGTTCTCTCTTTCCACAAGGGTCGTTGACCACCAACTTAGGAGGACATAGGAGCAGAAGCAAGGAACAGGGTTCAGCAGCTGTGAGTACACAGAAAGAACTTCCTGGTGTCAGCTTCAGAGACGCAGCTCATTTTGTTGTCACAGGAGTAAGGTATATAACAGTTCTTAGAGTTACAAGTGGGATGGACTGATTGGTTACAACACAGTAGCTGATTACCATAAGGGCAGAAAGGAAAGAGCAGGACTTATGTGCTTTCAGGTTCTGTGAAGGGTCATCCTCCAAATAAGGTCAGGAGGAGAAGAGGAGGAAGGGTTTCCTCCATTTTGCACCTGGACATGATAGACTGTGGACTTCAGAGCAGGGTCCTCCAACAGTGCATGATGCAAAGTTTAGAAAAAAAATCAATAAACAGTTAAATTTTAAAATGAAGTTCAGGGTTGAGGGAATGGGAATGGTGAAGAACAGCCATTTGGTAGGGGGAAGAAAAGGAGGGTACTGAAGAGCTTTGACTGAATAAAGTTGCGATTCAGGTTTTCAGAGATAAAGTAGGTTTGGGTGGGTGAAGACATGGTCCACATTGAACCAAACCATGGAAACAGGAGTGTGAATTAGAAGAAAGAAGTTTATCATAGAGGCAGTAGTAAGAATCCTGGGAGTTAAGAATTTAGCAGGTAACCTAGAACCCCTGCACAGATATAGCCCATGGCATTTCAGTGTCCAAGTGGGTTCCATAGTAATGGGAACAGGGAATGTTTCTGACATGAATTGATTGGCCTGCTCTTTGATTACCTCCCCCTGAGGGGGAAAAAGCCTTACCAGGCCACAGAGGAAGACAATGTAGCCACTCCTGATGAGACCTGATAGACTAGGATCAGAAGGAAGGAGGAAGACCTCCCCTATCAGTGGACTTGGGGAGGGGCATGTGTGGAGAAGAGGGAGGGAGGGTGGATTCAGAGGAAGGGAGTTACAGGGGGATACAAAGTGAATAAAGTGTAATTAATAAAAATTTAAATTTAAAAAAACAAAAAATAAAATTTAACAGGAAAAATGTTCCTCATGTATCAACCTGGTCTGCATTCCATAATTCAATGATGACTGGGGCACAGCAGATAATCACAGGAAAATAATTTCCAACAAGGATGATTTGCTTGTGGGAATTTTGCAATTTTGTAAGTAGACACTAAGTTTCTTCCTGGTTATTATAAAACATTTGAGAACAGAGCAAGAACTTATCAGCTCCAGGTAAGTCTTCAGTCAATGTAGCAGGTAGCTGTGTGTGTAACCGTTCTTCACCAAAGGCTCAGGCAGCTTCACTCTAGGGTGCCCTTCTCTAACCCAGCACACTGAGTGTCCGGATTACCTCCCTTTCTCCACCCTGTTCTGCAGAATTCAGACCTGGAGACAAAGCACAGATCATATACGGGCTGCCACTACTATTCTTAAGTTGTAAAGCCCTTTGATTCTGACTCAGGAGCCTCGTGTCTTCTTGCCAGTATTCATACAATGCCAACATGTATGTAGCATGACAATGACAATATGCCAACTTTTTAACTGATATATGGAAATTCTGGCTTTTCTCTGGAACTATTTGGAACTATTGCCAAAATGCAATAAGCTTCAACATATTCCATGACCCTTTTAATTCTTTTCCATTAAGAAAAGCACACTCCTTTTATTTATTATCCTATTATCCCAGAAACAAGAGATTTTTCTTATTTACATTTGATTTTTCCTTAATATAAGAAAAATAGTTCTTTTATGCCCTTCATTCTTTGTGTTCCATTTTTATAAAATGTTACATTTCAATTTTATTATTTAATTCCCATCATTGATGCATGTGTTTTCCAAATTGTATTTATTACAAAACTACTAGCTAAATATGTGACTACTTGGGAAGTTCTAAAGCTTCACTGTCTGCCAGGTCCAATCTTAGCATCCCATATACTAACATTAGTTGGATAAAAATCAATGGACTTGTAAATTCTTTAAATAACAGCAAATGGAGCAAATTGAATTTCAAAGTGGAAAAAAAAGGTGAACCTGAAAAGCACTGGTAAGAAGGTCATCAGCAGAATTAACAAAAAAGTCTGGCAAAGTTACAGTTAGGCAGCCAGTAATACTCTATTGATCAGACTTTCTCAATCAATGAGGCAGTGCCTAGATTATTGACGCAAAGGTATTAAGCAAAATTTTATTTCAGCTAACTTGTTGGCTCAGATGTCAACTGAAAGTCATTTCCCCAGTCAATCAAATATACAATAAATCTGAGAAGATTTAGCTCTTAAATATTTTTTGTGTCTTTTCCACTTCCAGTTATTTCAAGATGGGCAACAATTAACATGTGAACTAACACAATGGGAAAACCACATAGTTGTTAAAAGAAAATCAAAGAACATGTCCTAGAAAAAAAGAAAAAAGACAGGGGAATGTGATTTATGTATTGAAGAAAACACACCTGAAATGTTGAATTTCCTCTTTGGTTTACTATTTTAGTAATATTGACTCCTAGTATTCAGCTACAAATTTATAACCCACGCTGCTCTCTCGTACATCTACGAGTCAGGGTTAAAGACAAATTGACAAGAATGGTAGACGGAATGTGTTGAGAAGACATTTGTTTTCTTTAACTTTTAAATTTTATTCTTTGGTAATTTCAAGCACGAATACAATGTATTTAGACTATATCTAGCCTCTGATCCCCTCTCCAGCTCCTCCTGGACACCGTGCCACATTCTACATCGTCTTCATTTTCATATAGTTTGTGTTTATTTCAGTGCTGGGACAGATCTATGGCAGTACACTCACTGCTGAATCCCAGCTTTCTAGGTGTGATCATATGAATGGATAGAGTTTGCTTTTCTTATATTTCACACATGACTGAGTCAATGAATCTCCACTCTTCACAGAACCACCTGACTTTTAATATCAGTGCTTTTACAGCACTGCCAACTACATAACATTAACTTTTCTTTTCTTTTTATTTTATTGACTTTTTTCCTTCTCCCACACTTTATATCCCAATCAGTTTCCCCACCCTCCACTTCTCCCAGTCTGTCCCTCTACCTTATCTCTTCCCCAGACCCACTTTTGTATTTTAATTGCTATTTTTTATATTAATTACAGTTTATTCACTTTGCATCCCAGCTGTAGTCCCCTCTCTCATTCCCTCCCAACTCCACCCTCATTTTCTCATCTCCTCTCATGCCCTTCTCCAAGTCCACTGATAGGGGAGTTCATCCTCCCCTTCCCTCTAATCCTAGCTTATCAGGTCTCATCAGGACTGGCTGCATTGTCTTCCTCTGTGCACCTGTAAGGCTGCTCCCCCATCAGGGGGAAGTGATCAAAGAGCCAGTCACTGAGTTCATGTCAGAGAGAGCCCCTGTTCCCTTTACTAGGGTACCCACTTGGAGACTGAACTGCCATGGACTACATCTGTGCAGGGGGTCTAGGTTATCTCCATGCATGGTCCTTGGTTGGCGTATTAGTCTCAGAAAAGACCCCTGGGCCCAGATTTCTTGGTTATGTTGGTCTCCTTGTGGAGCTCCTGTCCCCTCCAGGTCTTTCTATCCTCACCCCTTTCATAAGATTCCCTGCACTCTGCCTAAAGTTTGGCTATTAGCCTCAGCATCTGCTTTGATACCCTATTGGTTAGAATCTTTCAGAGGCCCTCTGTGGTAGTCTCCTGTCCTGTTCCCTGTTTTCTCCCTCTTCCAGTGTCCATTTCATTACAAAAAAAACCTCCTCAAAACCTCCTCCAGTTGCTTCCTGCCAATGCTTTAACAACACAAAAAAGCACACTAAGACAATATCCAAGCCTTAAACAATCCAATCTATGGCCTGGAAGACTGCTACCCAGGAATGCAGGGTGACTGCTAACACTTCTTTGTACTCAGTTATTTCAGCAATTTTCACATTTTCTTTTGCAAACAAGGTCCTATGAAGAATATTGTTTAAAATCCATCTTAAGTAGTCTCCTATAGCTGTCATACCAGAATAACACAAACTAGGTGTACTTACTGGTTTCTTCTGCTTGTCTTCGGTTTGGTATTCGCCTCTTCTGATAGTCATACTCTGCATTACAAAGTGTTGAGGCCCATCTACTCTGCCTCACTTAGTTACATTGTCAGAGATCTTTCCAAATCAGGTTCTGTTCCCAGGTATCTGTAGTTAGCATATCAATATTACTTTGGGGAGCATGATTTAACTTACAACAAAAAATATGGACAACAATGGCTTTAAAGTTAAGAATTAATTATTGAAGATGGCTGCCACGAGAGAACACTGTGTCTGAGGAGTAGGAGAGCAGAAACAACGCAGCGACCAGGAGACTGAACTCTGGGACCTAAAACGCCAGCATTGTGAGTGCCAGGTGAGCGGAACTCCTACGGTGAGAAAATCAAGTGGGAAAACCCTAGAGACACCCAGGTATTACCTGGAGAAATTTCCCTGTGACCAGC
>CM053752.1:78395088-78412919 GCA_028658305.1 Pachyuromys duprasi | reverse complement strand
CCACCCCCTGCCCTCGAGGGAGGAGCAGCCTAACTAGATCCCAGAAGAGGACATTGCAGCCAGCCCTGAAGAGACATGATAAGCTAGGGTCAGATGGAAGGAGGGGAGGTCCTCCCCTATCAGTGGACTTGGAAGGGGGCAGGGAGAAAATGAGGGAGGGATGGGGAGAGTGGGAGGGAATGAGAAAGGGGGCTACGGCTAGGATACAAAGTATATAACCTGTGATTAATATGAAAATAAATAAATTACTTTAAAAAAGAAATAATAATGATGTATACTTTTACAATTGACTCAGTATGTCCTCTTATTATTTTAACTATTTAACTATAATTTTATTTAATTAATTTCCATAGAGTTAATGTAAATTAAGAAAAATGTGTATTTTCTACCTCCAAATTTCATAGTTATACAATATAATTCCGTGTATTACTATTTCATTATACAATAATTTTAAATAAATATTTATGATGTTCTTTCTATGGAATTTAAACCTAGTCCATACTACTTAATCTTAAATCAAAAGCAGAAACAAACTTTAACATACTTGAAACAAATGTTTTGCTTTTTTAATTCTCAATCCATGACCAGAAGTCTTGTTTTAATTATCCAGGAAAAGGTATATCGCCTATCATAGGCTTCACAATGCCCTGAGCTCAGTCCCCAGTACTACAAAATAACCAAATATTAATGAAGAACCAGTATGTTAGAAGGAATTATACTCTGAGTCATTTTACTCTTGTCATCATAACTACCAAGGGCTAAACACTTACAATGCAGTAAGAAATGAATGGGATGTCGTATTGTATTTATTATGTCATTTTAATCCTGAGTGCGAACCCAAAGTGCAAGAATTATCATTAAGGAAACCAGGTCATGACAAAACTGAACAAAATATCCAATAATATCTATGCAATAAAAAACATACTAGGAAATCAATAAAACCTTAAATAATTTAAGATGTGGAATTCTTAATACTTTAAAAATATGCTGCTTTTCTCAGAAGAGAGGTTTGAGGCTGTGGGAGTTCTATCTCAGCCCTGTGTCTTCAAAATCACTGGGACCCTGAATGTAGTATGGGGGAAAAGAATAAAAAAGATGAAATGCTTTCCATTCCAAATAGAATGAGAGTAATAATCAGAGGAACAATATAAGAACTCATTAGATCCTAATGGGAATCTCTGATTTATTCATAATGAAGGTTGGCCTCAGTATGCCCAGTGTCCTCTACTGTGCAAATGATCTGAGGTGGCATTTGAGCCTGGTCAAAAACTCAGCTAAAACAGAAATAAACAGAGGTCTGCAAACACACAGAAACTGGTTAGTGTAAAAGACGATTGCTAACCAGCAAATAAAAGAAGACAGTTTTGTAAAGATTTGGCATGCTACGCTTATGACCATAAACATGGACCAGTGTATAGAAATTAGCTTCTACTTTATGTTTTCCAAACCTAGAGAAACAGAGACATTTAAGTCCTTTTGGAATATTAAATGTCATTAAAACTGAGTCAAAAATAAAACCAGTACAGTGAGAAAAACACGAAGATGAAGAAGTCATGTCTTTATAGTAAATATTTTAGTTACACAGTAAAGATTGTGCCAGTTGGAAACCAAAAATTTTTAATTAATAATTAATAAAAGAAAAAAATCCGTTCAAAACTCATTTCAGAGATAGAAAAATTTCCTACAAACCTAAAGATTATCAAAGCAAATTTAATTTTAAAATCCTTTCCTATAGACTCTCTCCCCTCAGTTCCATATCCTGAGCCGCACATTGGCAGAAAACTCCTGCTCTATCGGAGGCCACACTGGCACTAGGAACCCCAGATAAAACATTGTCCCCCACCTGCTAACACTCTTTACAGCCTGCCCAGCCACCCCCAACTGCACTTCCTCCCCTCTGCTCCATGTCCTGTGCTACAACTCTATTCTACCAGAGGTAAGGCTGGTATTAAGAACCTCAGGTCCACAAATCTGGCATAAAACACTTGTTTATTGGAGACTAAGCTGGTAGTAGGAACCCCAGAAACCACAAAGGTACCTGGAACCTGAGAAGCCACATGGATATCCAGAGACCCATAGGCCACACCAGTTTAGAGAAACCAAGAATTCCAGAAGCAATGCAGGCACCCAAAACCCATGATGTTATGCAGGCTGCCAAAACCTCAGCAGAGAAAACCCTACTGAACCTGTAGACTTCCTGTCACAGGAGCCACAGGCCACTCAGGTAAGAAGACCAGAGAAAACCAGAAACCAAGGGGAAAACATCCATCCAACAAAGATAACGCAGAAATTGACACCTAAAATCGATAATATCCTCCAAAGCCAGGTGAAATACAGGACACATAAGAACAGAATGTACAACGACCAGGGCAACTTGGCACGGTCAGAGCCTCGCTACCCTATTACAGCACAGATATTCCAACATGGATGAACCACAAGGAAACGACTGGAAAACCAATGTTATGAAAATGACAGAGGTCCTTAAGCAAGAAGTGAATACATCCCATACAGAAATGCAGAAAAACACAAAACAAGTAGGTGAAGAAAATGAATAAAACTGTTAAAGACACAGAGATGGAAACAGGAGCAATAAGTAAAACATAAACTGAGGAAATCCTAGAAATGGAAATCTAGGTAAGTGAACACTAACTCCAAATCTAAGCAACATCAACAGAATACAAGAGATGGAAGAGAGACTTGCAGGCATATTAAATACTATAGAAGAAATTGATACATTGGTCAGTAAAAACTGTTAAATATAATTTTGTGTCAGGATTTTTTTAGATTTAACATTTTCTTTGACTGATGTAACGATTTCTTCAATTATGTTTTCGACACCTGAGATTCTCTCTTCCATCTCTTTTATTAGGTTGGTGATACTTATGTCTGTAGTTTCTGTTCTGTTCCCTAGGTTTTCCATCTTCAGGATTACCTCAGATTGTATTTTCTTTATTGCTTTTAGTTACATTTTTAGGTCCTAGACAGTTTTATTCATTTCCTTCTCCCTTTTGATTGTATTTTCCTGTTTCTTTAAGGGATTTACTCAAATCGTTCACCTGTTTGGTTGCATTTTCCAGAAGTTCTTTAAGATATTTTTTTTCTTTTAAGGCCTCTATCATTTTCATAACTTCAGATTTATGGCCATTTTCTTGTGCTTCTGGTGTGATATGACTTGCTGTGATAGGATAGCTGGGTTTTGGTGGTGTATTATGGCCCTGGGTTTTGTAGCTGGTGTTCTTGTTCTGACCTCTGGCCATTTGGTGGACTCTGTTATTAGCAGGCCTGGTGGTCTCTGATGGTAATAGGTCTCTGGGGTTGTAGGTAGAGCTTGTGGTCCCAGACAGCCTCAGTTCTCCTGTTTTCCTGCTGCTGCCTGATCTATGCTGGTCTCAGGGGATAAAGATTGGGTGGCTCCCAGGAGATGGCCTGTCTCTGACTCTTTTGCATGCTCTTCAGACCCTTTTCCTCCTACTGGGTTGCCCTGTGCGGCCTTAATACATTGGATGGTGTCAGGTCTTACTCACGGTACCCCAACAATATCACTGTGGTCTGTGTTTTTATTATCGGTACTAAAAGTGGAATCTGCAGCCTTCTCTGCATATCATAGGCCAGTGAACTGTTCACTACCTTTATACTCTTTGTTTTGAGAAAGGGTCTCAGAAAATTGCCCAGGTGTTATTGATCTCTCTCTGAGGTCCAGACTGGCCTTGAGTTTTTGTGTCCGTTATCTACCTAGTAGCTGGGATTACAGGACTTGACCACTAGATAGCATGTGATTAACATTCACATAATCATGTTTGATGAGACAGAACAAATGTTGATGTTTAAATTTGTCTTCTGTATTACCTAGTTCAAAAACTTTGACTTTACTTCACTTCTCAGTGCTGAATGGCCTGTGAAATATTACAGTACATTTTCATGAAACTATGCAGTAGATTAAGTAAGTCAATCCAAGAAAGGCTCTTATGATAGTGTCTTGTATGTAATACCACTCTTTGTTTAGTGCAATTGTATTTTCTTACTCTGATGAATAAGGTTTTACATATATATGTAAATAGTCAAATATATATATTCAAAATACCATCTATAATAAAAGTTTGGGAATTATTTTTTGTTTGTTTATGGTAAATAGTTCTTTAAGGCTAGTGATATGACTCAACAGAAGTGCCTGCTGCATGCTGACATTCTAAGCCCCACAGGCCTGTAAGTATAGATGGAGAGATTCTACTTTACAAAGGTGTCATACGTGTGCACACAAGATAATAATATATGTGAAATTTTATATAATTATATTACTGTGGGCAATAGTTTTCAATATTTTTTTTTATTTTAGGGTCTCAAAGGGCTCGTTAACTATAGTTCACTGCAATTAAGTGTGTTTCAAACGAAAAGATAATTGAAAATTTTTATTCTCGAGAAAGAACCAATAAACTCTAAGTGCAATAGCATAAACAAAACAGTTTTATGCAAAAGAAATACATTTTCTAAAAGGAAAATAATGAGTTATGATATTCATATTTTTATTATATGATAATAGCCTCAATAGAAAAGACCTGAGGACTCACTTATACATCTTCATATATTTCCTTGCAAATATGTCACTGTGCTTTATACATATAAATATTTGAATGACATCACATAAACTGTTTTTGAAAATATCTTCCAAAGTTTTTCTTACTTCTCTAAAGCTGATAAAGGGTTACTTCTAAGAGATCACTTCCAAAGTATAGTTTGAAACCATATTCTGTCCTATATTAAAGCATATTGATTTTTCTTCTAAATTGAATTGAACATTTATGGATAAGATTTCCTAAAACCTTATTACTCATTTGGAAAACATTGGTTCAACAGTTCAATGATACATTTCATTATTTGAAATAACAAAACATCTCTCAATGGTATTTTTATCTCATGAGCAAAGTTGTTATGTATTGGGCTTACAGCGGGGGAGGGAAGCTTTCAACCATTTAAATTCTCACTTGAAATCTTACGTTTTATTACTACAAATACTGACAGTTGTTTTCCTTGAGATGACTGGTTTGCTTAATTTCTAAGAAAATTTCCACCAAATGTGAATAAATAGAGTTTGTCAATGTAATTTGTTCTTTTTGAAGAAAAATCTGTCCTGTACAAAGGCATCTCATTCAGTCTGCAGCTCAGACAGTCTCAAGAATACATTTTAGGCACGATGTTACAGACAGAAGGAGTCATTTCTGGAATTCTGCTTCATCTCATAGTGATGTAAATAATGAAAGTGTTGTAGAATGCAAAATAGCTAGACTCTCAGCACTTGTTGGTGGGAGCACGTGTGTATGCACTCATGAATGTGGGTCTCTGTAGGTGGGAATGTGTCTATGCATTGTGTCTAGAGGTCCCTAACAGTTGTCTTAATGGCTTCACTCATCTTGTTAATTGGACCTAACTTAGCTGGCCAGTGAGAACAGTGTATCACCTGTCTGGGCTGGTTCTTTAGGTGGTTATAAATGCACAAAACTGCCCCAGCTTTTTAGTTGAAAACTGGAGAATTGAACTCAAGCCTGTGATGCTTGCACAGTATCATTTTACTAACAGTGGCAGCTAATATCAACTTGACATGCCTGGAAAGAGAGGAAACCTCAAATGAAGAATTGTTTCCATCAGATTGGCCTGTGGACATGTCTTTGAGGCTTTGTATTATTGGCTAATTGAGACAGGAGGGTATGATCAACTATGGCCAGTATCATTCTTAGGTGATTGAGCTGTGGTATATAAGATAGGTACCAAATACTGAGCCTGAGAGAAAACCACTAGCAGGCTTCATCCATCATCTCTGCTTCATTTCCTGCCTTGAGTATCCATTGGTTTTCTTAGATGGTGGACTATGACTTGAAAGCCATATATGCCTTTCAACCCTAAGTTGTTCATTGACAATGATGTTTACAATAGCAACAAAAAGTAAAATTAAAAATGAACTGAGGTTATATTTTCAGTACCTAGATTTTAATGGTTTTTTTTGGGGGGGGGTTGGTAGAAGGAGATGAGAATGTGTTTCTCAGCCAGGAAAGCATAGCCCTGGTTGTCCTGGAACTTGCTTTGTAGACCAGGCTGGCTTTGAACTCAAAGAGATCTGCCTGCCTCTGCCTCTGGAGTGCTGAGATTACAGGTGTGTACCACTACCACTTGATCCAATGATTTTACCATACAGAAATTATAGATGTTTGAAATGATAAACAAAATCTTTTTATAATGTTTACATGTGAAACTCTTGCATGACAAATGAAAATAAGACATTAGATTTAATCTACTGAAGATTTCACAACACCTTATTATTTTTGTTTCTTATTTAATCAAGTAAAATGTTAGAGATATGTACTCAGGCTTCAGACTTAATAAAACTAAAATTTTAAATTTTTATCAAACTATTTAAGTGAAACAATTTTCTTATTTTTCCTTAGGGTGAGTTAGTAATGGCGACAACAATGAAAACAAGAAGAAAGGCCAATATATTGCCTCGAAAACATGCAGTTGTACAAGATAGGGTCTTCTATGTCTGGAAACAAATTAACATTTCAAGTTCCATCCATCCATGTTGTATTCTCTCTCTCTCTCTCTCTCTCTCTCTCTCTCTCTCTCTCTCTCTCCCCCACCCCGTGTGTGTGTGTGTGTGTGTGTGTGTGTGTATGTGTGTGCACTGTTATTTACTGGTTCCTAAAAAGACCAGCAGAGGGCACTTAATCCCATTAAACTAATGTTACAGTTGGTTGTGAGCCTGTCAATATGGAAATTTATATTTTTAAACCAGAGTATAAAGCATTCTTAATACTAATCCCTTATCATATCTTTTTGATAAGCAGTATCTTCACCACATGATTTATCTGCCAGATTGTACTTCACTGTAGGGTTATATACAATTTTTCAAATCCATTCATCAATTTATTGAGCATTTTGGTTGATTCCACTTTATGTCATTGTTATTGATTATGTTGCTGGAATTTTTCTGAGGATTTTTATTTCCATTCTCTTGATTGTGTATCAGGAGTAAATTTCTGATCAAGTATTACCTCTCTGCTTAGTCATTTGAACAGCTGCCAAGACATTTGCTCATGTGTCTGAACAAATTTCCCTTTCTATCAGCAATGTGCAAAGTGTCCAATTTCTTTCTCATGTTTTTGAGACATACTATATATACATATTGCACCTGTGGTAGAAAATGTCAAATAACTGATCATGGTTTTGATTTTTATCTTTCTAAAGACTATAGTGAAACCTAACAAATTGACAGTAATTGAAGGAGTGTACCACTTTACAAGCCCTTTCACAAACCCAAACCCAATTACAAAATATGAATGAAATGTACATGTAGTGATTGAGAACATGATAAAAGTGTCTACTGAAATAAGCAGAGTAATGAAGTATAACCGATCAACAGCATTAGACTAACCTTCCAACCATATAAAAATAAAAAATTAGATGCATACTTTCAAAAAAGTTGGCCAAAAGAAATAAAACTAAGAAGGAAAATCAAAATCAATAAATTCAACTGTTTTGTTTAATAATTATGATAGCTTATTTTTTTTTACCATTCAAGATCAGGAGCATGCAGTAAAAGGTTCACAAATTATAACAAAATATCAATTTATGTGAAAAATTATTGAAACAAGATGGGTATCAGAATTTATTACATTTTAAAGAAAATAATAAATACTATTTAACAGTAAGATAAAACTTAAACTTTTTATTAAATAGATAAAAACCATCACACCAAAGTTGGACAAATAAAACAAGCAGAAGGAAAAGAGCCCAAGAATAGGAATAAGGATCAGATCTCTACTTGATTATACACTTAGGAGTCCCATAAAACACTAAACTGAAAACTATAATATATATACAGAGGACCTGCTGCAGAATTTTGGAGGGCTTCAGCATGCTGCTTCAGTCTCTGTGAACTTAGTTCAGTCTCTGTTTGCTTAGTTGATTTAGAGAACCTTGCTCTCCTAGGGTTCTACATGCCCTCTGGTATCATCCTTTGCCTCTTACGTTCTTTATACCTCTTATTTCATGGGTGGAGGGGAACTAGGGTTCCCTGAGCTTTTAGTGGATGGAATTCATGAAGACCTCCCTTTTAGAGTTATGTGTTGCAAACTCTCTGTCTGTGTCTCTGTGTGTCTCTCTCTTTGAATGTGTGTGTGTGTGTGTGATGTCTGAGTGTGTGTCTCTGTATTTTTTCCCATCTTCTGACAGAGAAGCTTCTCTGATTATGGTCCTGTTCTATGAGGATAACAGAATTAGGAAACATTTTATCACTACTATATTTTGGTTTTATCCTAGATCTCTGGGCTACCAACTCTCTGGTTCTTGGTCACCCAAGCAGTTTTGGATATTAGTTTCATCTTGTGTATTGGTTCTTAATTTAAAGCAGACATTGGTTGGTGACTCACATAAGGTTTAATCTACAAATACGCTAGCATATACTGAACTCAGGACAACACTGTAGATCAAAGTTTTGGTGGCTAATTTGCTGTTTGTATTTCTCTCTTGGCAGCCCCTCAGAGTACTTTTCTACACCAAAGACATTAGATGCATGCATAAAGTTTCTATGTAGGGACCAGATCAATATCCCCGTGTTTAATGAGTTCAGTCTGTTCTGTCTTCAGCAATGGGGCCTTGATGTCAGTTTGTAGATAGCTTGGCAACTTATTGTCTTGGCAACAACATATGTTATCAGATGTCCCTCAACTGAGGAATGGATACAGAAATTGTGCTACATTTACACAATGGAATACTACTCAGCAATTAAAAACAAGAAAATCATGAAATTTGCAGGCAAATGGTTGGATCTAGAAAAGATCATCCTGAGTGAGGTATCCCAGAAGCAGAAAGACACACACAGTATATACTCACTTATAAGTAGATACTAGACATCTAAGATAGGATAAATATACTAAAATCTGTACACCTGAAGAAGCTAAACAAGAAAGAGGATCCAGGGTGAGATGATCAATCTTAGAAAGACAAATGGGATGGATATTGGAAGAAGAACAAAACAAGAAACAGGACAAGAATTTACCATAGAAGGCCCCTGAAAGACTCTACCTAGCAGTGTATCAAAGCAGATGCTGAGACTCATAGCCAAACCTTGAGCAGAGTGTAGGGAATCATATGAAAGGAGGAGTAGTTAGTAAGGCCAGGAGAGTACAGTTGCTCTAAAATGACCAAAGATATCTGGGAACAGGGGTCTTTTCTGAGACTTATTCTCCAACCAAGGACTGTGCATAGATATAACCTAGAACCCCTGCTCAGATGTAGCCTATGACAGGTCAGTATCCAAGTGGGCACCCTAATAAGGGGAACAGGGACTGTATCTGACATGAACTCAATGGCTGTCTCTTTGACCTCCCCTCCCCCTGAGGGAGGAGCAGCCTTGCTAGGCCACAGAAGAGGATATTGCAGCCAGTCCTGATGAGACCTGATAAACTGGAGTCAGATGGGAGGGGAGGAGGACCTCTCCTATCAGTCTACTTAGAGAGGAGCAGGGAGGAGATGAGGGTGGGAGAGTGGGATAGGGAGGGAATGAGAGAGGGATATATATAGCAGGGATACAAAGTAAATAAACTGTAATTAGTATTGAAAAATAAAAATTTAATTAAAAATTAAAAAAAAAAACCAACCTGGGTTATTTGGGGATTTCCATGTGACCCATTCGGCCAGTAACTGAATTAGATGTGACCTATTACTGGTGCTGGGAGTTTCATTGGTGACAAGAAATGGGATGGGACACCATCTCTGCTATTATTTAGAGACTTGGGATCATCTTCCTTCATTTTGGAAAGTTTCTATTACATTGGGGTTCCAGACCACTCCTCCATCCTAGCCATTTTACCCAGCATTCCCTTCCTCAGCCCCACTTTACTCTTAACTACCTGATCATCCAATTTCTGCCCCTTAGCAAGCCCACCCATAAAATCTATTTTCCTTTTCTGGGAGAACCATATGCATTCCCAAGACTCTTCCTTTATATCTAGCCTCTGTGTCTACAGATTGTAACTTGATTATCATTTATTTAATGCCTAAAATCCACATGTAAGCAAATATACACCATATTTAAGTTTTTGGTTCTGAGTTACTTAACTCAGGATGATATTTTTCTAGTTCCATTCATTTGCCTATACATTTCATGATGTCATTTTTAAACAGCTAAGTAACACTACATCGTGTAAATGTACTACATTTTCTTTATTCATTCTTCCATTGAGGGACATCTAGGTTGTTTTCAATTTCTGGTTATTATAAATAGAACAGCAATGACTATGTTTGAACTCGCATGCTTGTAATAGAATGAAATATCCTTCCAGTATATGCCCCAAAGTGGTATAACTGGATCTTGAGGTAGATCAATTACCATCTTCCAGAGAAATAACCACACTATTTCAGTAGTGGTTGTATAAATCTTCATTCCCACTAGAAGTGGAAGATATTCCATATCCTCACCAGCATGAGCTGTCATTGTATTCTTGATCTCAGCCATTTTGATAGGTGTAAAATGAAATCTCAAAGTAGTTTTGATTTGCATTTTCCTGATATCTAAGTATGTTGAATACTTCCTTTAATGTTTCTCAACCATTAGAGTTTCCTTTATTCTCTACTGAAAACTTTTTTTCAGTCTGTTAATATGGTGGATTGCATTCATTAATTGTCATATATTATACCATCCCTGTATCTCTGGGATGAAGCCTAGTTACTCATGGTGGATGAACTTTTTGATCTTGGATTTGGTTTGCAAGTCTTTCATTGAGAAGTTTTGCATATGTGCTCATAAGGGAAGTTGGTCTGTAATCTTTCTTGCTGGGTCCTTTTGTGGTTTGAGTTTCAGGGTAACTGTGGTCTCATAAAATGAATTGGGTAGTGATCCTTCTGTTTCTATCTTGTAAAATAATTTGAAGAATATTGGCATAAGTCTTCTTTGAAAGTCTGGTAGAATTCTGTGCTAAACCCATACAGCACTGGGCTTTTATTGTGTTAGGAAATTTTAATGACTGCTTTACTTTCACTAGGGTGAAATGTTCTATAAATATGTATTAGTTTCATTTGTTTTTAATGTCAGTTAGCTCCAGTATTTCTGTTTAGTTTCTGTCTGGATGACCTGTGTATTGGCAAGAGTGAAATACTGGTCTTTCACTATCAGTGTTTTCATGACTGCAATTAACCTCTTTAGGTTGGAGGAGGGAATCCAGGGAAATAAGGGAATATCTCATCAATATAATTGTGCTAGAAAAAAATATTACCAAGGAATCAGAGAAAATTTTCATCAATATTAAAATGCTAATTTGAACATGAGCAAAAATACTGTGCCTAAAGTAATTGTAATGAGAAAAATACGTTTACCTTGAAATACATCATTAGATTGAGTCAATTTGTCTAATTTTAAAAAGTAAACAGTCTACATCACAGTCCATAATGAGATCACTAATTCTGCATATGACCCTAAGATTTTCTAGATTATAAAATGTCAAGCAAATGAAAATCAAAAAACTTGAGAACCACAGTGATTAAGACTCTACCCAGCAGGGTATCAGGCAGATGCTGAAACTCATGGTCAAACTTTGAGCAGAGTGCAGGGAATCTTATGAAAGAAAGTGAAGATGAAAGACCTGGGAGGACAGGAGCTCCACAAGGAGAGCAACAGAACCAAAAAATCTGGGCACAGGGGTCTTTTCTGAGACTGATTCTCCAACCAAGGACAATTCATGGAGATAATCTAGAACCCCTGCACAGATGTAGCCCATGGCAGCTCAGTGTCCAAGTGGGCTCCCTAGTAAAGGGAATAGGACTACCTTTGACATGAACTCAGTGGCTGGCTTTTTGATCACCTCCCAGTGATGGGGGAGCAGCCTTACCAGATTTACCAGAGTAAGACAATGCAGACAGTCCTGATGAGACCTGATAGGCATGGATCAGATGGAAGGGGAAGAGGACCTTCCTATCAGTAGACTGGGGGAAGGACAAGGGAGGAGAAAGGAAGGAGGGTGAGATTGGGAGGGGAAAATAGAGGGGCCTACAGCTGGGATACAGAGGGAATAATTTGTAATTAATAAAAAAATAATTAATTAATGAAGCCTAGATTATGGACAAGAATAAGAACAAGACTCTCATCTTTCAATACAGTGTACTCAATGTACTCCAAAGCACTCAACAAATAACAACAAAAAATACATAGATGGCTCAATGGATTATGAAGCTGAAAAGAAATATGTGTGTATCTTAAAAAATTGAACTAGACTAGAGGATGTATAAAAACACAATTATGAAATTATTTTTAGCAAAGTGGGTCATGATCCCTTAGACAGTTCTCAGTTCAAAGGCCCTTGCCCTAAGCATTTCTTGAAAATAACCAAGATTTTCTGATGTAAACAAAAGTTAAAGATAATAGAAACTAAGCACAAAGTGTTAAGCTGATGTTCACCTCAGGTAAACTAATTACTTTTTTCTTATAAATTCACGAAATCTATGCTATCTTAATTAACATTATACATTCAGATACTGATTCCATACCTATTTGGGGCTATTACAAACATAACTAACGTGATGTGCATAAGTTTCTACACACTTTTTAGAGTCATTTCTTTTATTTGGAAGGGTTATGAAAAAATTACATTTTTCTCCTTTCCTTTTTCCCTCCCATATCCCCTCTCTTTCCAGTTCATGGTTTCTTAATCCATTAATTATTTTACATAAATATGTGTAAATGAATTTATAAGCTGTTGTAGGGTGATTATAGCATAATATGTTGTATTGAAGAAAACCTGTGTTAATATTTGTTACTGAAAATTAAATTTATAACAACAGAGAATTTTGGAACTCTAAATATTTCAAGATGACATAGAAAGTTGACAATATTAAAAGACAGGCTTAAAAGCACAATTTTAGGGTGGCGAAAGTGAAGGCAAAGCATACACCTAGAGGGTATCAATGTTGCTTAGAGAAATCACAAAATGAAGAGCAAGCTGCTAGGACTCCATTTCCTTCCTGTTTTGATGCAGTACTGTGGACATGCGCTCTTGTTCTAAGGATATTATATTGAGAAAAGCATATGTAAATCAAGAGAATAGCCAACAGAACTAGATATATGGAAAATAAAATCTATTTACCCTTGAAGGTAGATATGAAAATAAGTTATGGAAGCGTTTACATCAGAGCTGACAAATACAGTGTTGTCTATGATAAAAGGAGAGGGAGACAGTAAACTCAGTGATAACCATAATTAAAAGACAGGCCATTCTCAATACTGAATGATAATTTGTCTATCCATAGTTGTGGTGGAGGTGGAATTTAATTCAAACCAGGTCTCTGTCTTCAGTATATATAAAAAGAGTTTGGTATTAGTACTATAATTTGTTCATTTCTTGTGGCATGCCTTATTAAAAAAAAATGGAATGAGCCTGTTGTGGTGGCATGATCTTGTAACTACAGCTACTTGGGAACCAGAAGTAGAAGATTCTTTTCAGCAAGAATTGGTTGCCTTGGCAACAAAACAAAATGTTATCTCAAAAACATATAAACAAGCAAATGATTAAAAAAAATAACTTGGCAATGTCTAGATGGCAAAACTCCTAACCTTCTCTCATTTGGGCAACAAAAAGGGTATTGGGTCTTTTTTTCATAAGCTGGGTAATAGTATGCATTAGAGTTGTGTGTGTCCTTATCTTTAAAAAGAACATATTTCAAAGTGGAAATTATGCTACAACTACCATATACCTTAGTGCAAGAACCCAGTCTAGTTCTGTCTATCTTTCTGGTCAGTCCTTTTTTCCTTTCAGACTAATGATTGTCTAAGCCTAATAATTGTTTAAGTCTTTTTTTTTCTTTTCTGAAGTTGTGTTTTTGATAAGTGGTTATTTTATTTATCAATATTTCTTTGAATTAATTGTGTCTTTTTTATTCTAACTGGGTTTCACAGAAATTCAGGAAGTTTTTTTTAATATCATTCAGGGACTTATGAACATTACTGAAACCAACCAGATCCTGAAGAACACTGCACTATATGCCCTATTTTTCTTGGGCTTCTCATGTGAATACTGTGTTTTCTCTTAGAGAAATAATCATAGCTAGACAATATTTGGATTGTTTTTAAATTGGGAAATACTATTTCAATGCTATTAATCATTATCCATCTAAGTGTAAAATCTACAACTCCATACAAGGTTCATCATTAAGACAACCATTCTTTACAGTAGCCATGCAGTCTGAAACATACAACTTTGTGCTGTATGTATCCATTTGACAAGTGGAATATCCAGTAGAAGTGAAGATTCTAGTCCTTTTCTGCTGAGCACATGTAGTGGAGAATGGTAATGCTGGGTGCTTTACCATCTATCTGAAGTTTGTAAATTTCTTAGTAAATTGGTAAAGAGATTACTTCAGCTATTTAATATGACCATATGAAACCATGTGACAGAATGGCCATGCAAATGGTCTCTTTACTGTTGAGCATGTTAGCACTTCACACAAAATATGGATGTGTATTTCCCAAAATTTAAAAAATAAAACACTGAATGTGACATTCCCATGTGTACATCTTTAGTTGTTTCCTTCATGGTGCTAATATTGTATTAGAACTGCTGAAAAGCTATGTCATACTAAGTTAATAGCAAAAATATTAAATCAACAAACATTTTTACATGCATTCTTTAATCTTCTGAACATCAAACCGCCAGATGAACATTTGGAGAACTGATTGGCATCTCATGTGGTATGCCAACTGAGAATCACAGATGGCTGTGCTAGCAACACCTAGGCAACCCCTTACATTCATTGTATGCATGGAGCAAAGGGGCGCCTATACAGTGATCATCAGTGTGGTCGTGTAACTATTAGAAAGATGGTCAAATGGCTACATTCTGTTTGTTGTCTCTTAATAAATCCCCTAATTATTTATGTTAAACATTAATTCCTAAGCATTTTTACTATTTAGTATTATTTTGAGTGGTCATTTTTACAGGGTTGCTTATGATGAAATAATAGAAAAAATAAGGGATACTTTATACAATTAGCTTTATCAATTATCAACAAAACAAATGGAGTGGCTACTGAAACATTTATGAGTGTGGTAGAGAAGAACAATATTCGAAGTCAGTAAACATAGACTACTGTGTACTTATTCTTAAAGAATACATTACTCTCATAGCTCCATTTCTGAAACTGAAATGATGGCTGACAACGAAATTCAACCTTTTGAGTCTTATTAATGCTGGCTGTTGAAACTTGAATAGGCCTATAATTATACACTGCTTGAGTCAAGAATGTTAAATAATGGGGCAAGACCTCTAAAGCTGGGGAATCAACTTACACCCCAGGTTGGTCTATGAACAACTGACTCAGACAGTACTCAGTTAGAAATCATCTTTAGTTTAACTTAATAGTCGCTGCATCAGCCAATGTTTGGCTGTGAAACCTCAGCATCTGTTTTGAGGTGCTGCTAGGTAAAGTTTCTCAGAAAACAACCCCAACAGGCTCCTGTCTGCAAGCTTAGCAGAGTACCATTCATAGTGTCAGGGGTTGACATTCTCTGACAGAGTGGGTATTTGGTTGGGCCAAGCATCGGTTGGGCATTCCCCCAAGCTCTGCTCTATCTTTATCCCTGCCCATCTTGTAGCAGGATAAATTTTGGTTAGAAGATTTTGTGGATGGGTTGGTGTTCTCCTCCCTTTACTAGAAGACTAGTCAACAGAGCCAACTAACCAGGGCCCAGAGGGGTTTGCTGAAATTAAAGCATCAACCAAGGACTATTTATGAAGTAGACCAAGGCTCCCTACAAAGATGTAGCAAATAGACAGGTTAGGTTTCAAGTGGGTCCTCTCTTAAGGGAAGTGGGGATTGCATTGGACATGGACTCACTTGCTACCTTTTAGATCACTTTCCCCTGGTGAGAATGTGTTGACAAGCCACAGGGTAAGAAGACATGTTCAGTCCTGATGCTAGTTGATGAGCTTGCATGGATGGGAAAGGCAGCTCCCATTTTCTGAAGAAAGGGTAGAAGGTAGGGGGGAGGAAGAGAGGGCAGAACTGGAGAGGGGAGGAGGAAAGAGGTTACAAAGATGCAAAGTGAATAAAACAAATAAATGGGAAAAAAAGAGTTGTTGCAAAGAATATATCTGAAAAACATCTAAAACTGAGTTCTCAACTTCCATAACTGCCCTGGGAGCTCAGAATAAATAAGTCAAGAAAGAGTAAGTAGAAAAAGAAGATGAGAAGGAGAGGGAGAAAGAATGTATGTGAGATAGAAGAGACATAGTCACAATTTTTTACTAACAAGAAATGGTGTTGAATATTATCAAAATGCATTGTATATAAATTTGAAAAGTAGCCATTCTAACTTTAAGAAGAATTAGTTTAAATGTTTTAGCATTGATTTTTATATAGAAACAATCTAAATCAGACATACCATTATTTCTGTTTTCAAAGAAAATTAAATATAATAATACTGTAAGCAGTTAAACATTTAAACGTATAGACAAATATATCATGAGTTTATTCTATTGCCATTAAATAAAAGTTATTTTGTGGAACATGATTTCTGTTATACAATATATAAAAAAATCTGTTCCAAGGTTCTTCTCTTTAGAAATCCTCAGTGGTTATTAGTTATGCCTGTATAATTACAGAAGCAAGTTCTATTCTGAGAATATCTCTTTTTGGTTCTCTTAAAAACTGGAGAAAATTACTTGGTAAGTTATCTGGCTCTCTTATATTATTAACTTTAAAATGTGATATTTGTATTGTATATCTACTAAGATCACTCATAGAAATTATGAGCATTGTGTGCCATTATTAAGGCCAAGGCCATTTTTTTTGCTGGGTCCAAGAGAATGAAGTATTTGAAAGTAAATAAATAGAAAGATTATCATAGATGTAACATCACCCACCAGCCAAAGTTTTCAGAAAAAAATAATATATAAATAATTTAGACATCTAAAATCAGCAGATGTCTATTATAAAGGCATAAATATCTCCATGATTTCCTACATTGTTATTTAACATAGAGCTCCAAGTCTACTACTTTGAAAGATTATGACACTTTTAGTCCATTAGGTGACATGTTAACATTCTATTATCTGCATTTTTTCCATTTCTTAATACTCAAAACATCTATCGTAAAATGATTGTTTTTGACATTATTTGACTTTCTTGATTCTGGAATGGTGTAATTACAACCCTGGTCAAGTTACAATGGACAACATACATCCAAAGACATACCACATATGGAAGCATTATGGTTAATCACAAACAGATACAACTGGGTTTTCTTACCATGTCTTACAGTTAAGGTGGTTTAGAAAGTGTATACATATTATACACTTTATAATATGTATATTGAAATGTCAGACCAACAAATGCTAATATATTTGTTTGTAAATTGTACATACAAGTAGAAAGAGCCTGAATTAAAAAAAAAATACAGCTGCTCAATTTGTTGCATATTTCACAAAATATTTTTAACTTGAAATATTATAAAATAGATGCATTTTAGTTTTTACAAAAGCCCAACTTAATCTCTCTGACAAGGACTATAAAAGACAAAAACGAGCTGGTGAAGTAAGCTAAAACATAACTTCAGAAACAACAGAATAGTATTAACCTGTTGTTATATACATAATTTGTGTGCTAATCCCCTTCAGCCCTTTTACATTATAATTAAAAAGGAATACTTATCTGATAATCTAGTTTCAGAGAAATAAAGCAGAATTTCTCATACATGTCATTTATTTATGTTCCTAATTATCATAAACCTCCTCTGAAAGTATTATTATCTACTAATAAAGCAGAAGTTAATTTTTTTTTATCTGTGAACTTTTTTT
>CM053752.1:78373995-78394588 GCA_028658305.1 Pachyuromys duprasi | reverse complement strand
GGTGTAAGGTGAAATCTCAGGGTCATTTTGATTTGTATCTCCCTGATGGCTAAGGACATTGAGCATTTCTTTAAGTGTTTTTCTGCCATTCTATAATTCTCTAGAGTCAATTCTCTTTTTAGCTCCATACCCCATTTTTTAATTGGATTACTTGATTTGTTGCTTTTTAACTTCTTGAGTTCTTTATATATACTGGATATTAGCCCTCTGTTCTTAAGGACAGGAATTTTATTAAGTTACACTCAAGAATTAACTCATAGCAGGCTTTTGATTTAATGAGTTTATGATGCTGAAGATATTTATCAATACATAAAAATGAATGCTAAATTTGCTGGGCTCATAAATTTGTGCAATTATTAATTTTTCCATGAAAGAATTATTTTAAAAAACACATACAATAGATGTATTTTAAAGTTTTTATTTATTACAATGTATTTACTTTTTATCCCAGCTGTGGCCCCATCAGTCCTCTCCTCCCAATCCCACTCTCCTTCCCTCTCCTTCTACCATGCCCCTTCCTCAGTCCACTGATAGGGGTGGTCCTCCTCCTCCATCTGACCCTAGCCTATCAGTTCTCATCATGACTGGCTCCATTGTCCTTCTCTGTGACCTAGCAAGGCTGCACCCCCCCCCCCAGAGGTAGATGATCACAGAACTTAGTTCCTAGCAGAGATAGTCCCTGCTCCCCTTACTAAGAAACCTACATGGGGACTGAGTCTATGGGTTACATATGAGCAGGAGTTTTTGGTTCTCTCCACGCATGGTCCTTGGTTGGGGTATCCAGTCTCTGCAGGGACCCCATGGTCATATCAGGTTTTTTTTTTTACTCTGATGGTCTCATTTTGGAGCTCCTTACCCCTACAGATCTTTCTATCTTCCCCTTCTTTCATAAGATTCCATGTACTCTGCCAAAAGTTTGGCTATGAGTATCAGCCTCTGCTTTGATACCTCAATCAGTAGAGTCTTTCGGAGAACATGTATGTTAGACTCCTGTCCTGTTCCCTGTCTTCTCTTGCTTCCAGTGCCTATCACATTTGCCCTTCTGAATGAGGACCAAGCATCATACCCAGGGTCCTCCTTGTTGTTTAGCTTCTTTTGGAGTATATATTTAGTATGTTTATCCTATATTATGTCTAATAACCACATATGAGTGAGTATATGCCATTTGTCTTTCTGCTTCTGGATTACCTCACTCAAGATTATCTTTTCTAGTTCCCACCATTTGCCTGCAAATTTCATGATTACCTTGCTTTTAATTGCTGAGTAGTTATCCATTGTGTAAATGAACCACAATTTCAGAATCCATTCCTCTGTTGAAGAGCATCTAGGTTGTTTCCAGCTTCTGGCTATTATAAACAAAGCTGCTACAAACATGGTTGAACAAATGTCCTTGAGTGTATTTTGGTACAAACATAGTTGAACAAATGTCCTTGAGCGTATTTTGGATATGTATCTAGGAGTGGTATGTCTAGATCTTGAGGTAGCACTGTTCCTAATTATCTGAGAAAGCACCAGATTCATTTCCAAAGAGGTTGTAAAAGTTTACATTCGCACCAGCAGTGGAGGAGGGTTCCCCTTTATCCACATCTTCTCCAGCATGTGTTGTCACTTGAGTTTTTTATCTTAGCCATTCAATAGATGTATTATAAAGTGTCTTCAAGCTAACTGGACATTTTTAGCTGATTCCTTTAATATTCCTGTATATTCTGTATATTTATCTTTTGAAGAGCAAGATTTTAAAACAAATGAGCAGAAAAATTTTCGATGAATTCTCCCTCAGAAAATAATTGTGTTTTTCTTCTAGTAAGTTGTTTCAGTCAACAACAAATCTGGAGGGAATTATAAAACATTCATAAAAATGTTTAACCGTTTAGTCATCATTATAATAAAAACACAAAAGGTCCTAATTATGTTCTGGCTCTTCAGGAATGAGTGTTTCATTGTGTTCTGAATCTTGTCACGCTTCCTTTATTACCAGGAGTAATTTGAGTTCATGTTCATGCTAATCTTCAGATGAACAGTAACAAAGAACAAGTAGCATACAATCGGGATGCAAGAGATTGTTGCTCTTATTTAATATTTTAAATAACTACATTTAACTAATTAGTTATATACAATGAATTTTTAAAAAAGATTTCTCCCATCTATAAAAAATAAAAAAGCCATTTGTCCCCTACCTTCTAGAGATTTCTGCTTAATAACTAATATAATGAGTTAAAATGTCCAATTTTTGCAACAGAAAAGATGTTCATTGAGCAGAATTATCTGGATCCCTGGCTTCTTATAAAATAAATTAAACAAAATTAATTTGTTTGTATGGAATGAAATAGCTTCACTTTTGCATTTGAATAAATTGCCTATAGAAAACTATCAGAAGATAAATTAATTTCATTCAAACTTAGGCCAAAGCTATCTTAAACATTATAGTTAAAACACCATATCTCTGAAATTATCTAAATTCTTTCAAACCCTACAGTGTTCATATTTGATAACCAATGTCTGTAATAAGCAGTACTATTATTTCTCCTTGTCCTTTTGTTTTTTGGTAATTAGTTGCTTACTTAGTTGATTTTGTGAGAGAGGTTTTGCTTCCTGCCCAGTCTTCCAAAGTCTGGCAAAGTGAGAAATTGGAAGTGTTTCTAGAATTACCAACTATCTACAAATTCTACGTTTGTAAGAAATACCACCCAACTGATCATGGTATGTACATTACTGTTCTAATTGCTGTAAGAAAACACTAGATATGACCATTTTAGAGAAGCAAAGTCTCACTGGCATCCACAGTTAGAAGGTAGATCCATGACTTCAAGGAATGCTTAGCAGGAGCAGGTGCACAGTGATAGTCTGGATTTGGGAAGCAGGGAGAGGAGAGGGCTGGTCCTCATGCAGTCTTTTTCTTAATAAGTACAGAACCCTAGATTCATGGAACAGTGCTGGTGATATTCATGGTGGGGTTCCTCATTAAGGTAAATTCTTACTGGTACACCCATAAGATTTCCATGTGAGTGCTCACTTTGGCAGCGTATATACTAAAACTGGAACTATACAGAGAAGATTAGTATGGCTCCTGAACAAGGATGACATGCAAATTCATAAAGTGTTCCATATTTTTTAAAAAGAAGCCCTACGCCAGATAGTTTCAACACAGAATTCTACCAGACCCTCAAAAAAGTGCTAACTCCAGTTCTCTCTAAACTATTCCCCCAAATAGAAACATAAGGAACATTAACAAACTCATTCTATGAAGACACAATCACCTTGATATCTAACCCACACAAAGACCCAGCAAAAAAGATAACTTCAGACCTATCTTGTGAACATTGATGCAAAAATACTCAATAAAATACCTGCAAACCAAATCCAACAGCACATAAAAGATATCATACACCATGACCAAGTAGGCTTCATCCCAGGCATGCAGGGGTGGTTCAATATACAGAAATCAGTCAATGTGATCCACCACATAAACAAACTGAAGGGGAAATACCACATGATCATTTCCTTAGATCCCGAAAAAACTTTCGACATGTCCAACACCCATTGATGTTTAAAGTCTTGGAGAGATCAGGGATACTAGGCACATACCTAAACATAGCAAAGGCAATATACAGCAATCCTATAGCCAACATCAAACTCAATGGAGAGAAACTTAAATCAATCCCACTGAAATCAGGGACAAGGCAAGGCTGCCCACTGTTTCCATATCTCTTCAACATAGTACTTGAAGTCCTAGCTAGAGCAATAAGACAACTAAAGGAGATCAAAGGAACACAAATTAGAAAGGAAGAAGTCAAAGTTTCACTATTCGGAGATGATATGATAGTATACCTGAGTGAAACCAAAAAATCAATCAGAGAACTCCTTCAGCTGATAAACACCTTCAGCAAAGTGGCTGGATACAAAATAAACTCAAAAAAATTAGAAGCCCTCCAGTACACCAAAGACGAAAGGGCCGAGAAAGAAAATAGGGAAACAACACCCTTCACAATAGCCACTAATAACATAAAGTACCTTGGGGTGACTTTAATCAAGCAAGTGAAAGATCTGTTTGAAAAAAAAAAACTTCAAATCTCTGAAGAAAGAGATTGAAGAAGATATCAGATGATGGAAAGATCTCCTGTGCTCATAGATTGGTAGGAACAACATAGTGAAAATGGCCATTCTGCCAACAGCAATCTACAGATCAATGCAATTCCCATCAAAATACCAACACAATTCTTTAACAGACCTTAAAAGAAAAATTCAAAACTTCATATGGAGAAACAAAAGCCCAGAATTTCCAAAATGATCCTGTACAACAACAGATCATCTGGAGGTATCTACATCCCTGATCTCAAGCTGTGCCAAAGAGCAATAGTTATAAAAACTGCATGGTATTGGCATAGAAACAGAATGGGGGATCAATGGAACCGAGTAGAAGACTCAGAAATGAACCCACACACCTGTGGAAACTTGATTTTTGACAAAGAAACCAAATCCATCCAATGGAAAAAAGACAGCATCTTCAACAAATGGTGCTGGTCCAACTGGATTTCTATATGCAGAAAAATGAAAATAGATCCATATTTATCACCCTGCACAAAACTAAAGTCCAAGTGGATCAAAGACCTCAACATAAAACCAGACACTCTAAACTGGTTAGAAGAAAAAGTGTGGAAGACCCTAGAACTCTCTGGCACAGGAGACTTCTTCCTGAACAGAACACCAACAGCACAAGCTCTAAGATCAACAATAAATAAATGGGACCTCATGAAACTGAAAAGCTTCTGTAACGCAAAAGACACTGTCATCAAAACAAAACGATAGCCTACAGACTGGGAAATCCTACATCTGACAGAGGGCTAATATCCAGTATATATAAAGAACTCAAGAAGTTAAAAAGCAACAAATCAAGTAATCCAATTAAAAAATGGGGTATGGAGCTAAAAAGAGAACTCACTGTAGAGGATTATAGAATGGCAGAAAAACACTTAAAGAAATGCTCAATGTCCTTAGCCATCAGGGAGATGCAAATCAAAACGATCCTGAGATTTCACCTTACACCCACCAGAATGGCTAAGATCAAAAACTCTAGTGACAACGCATGCTGGAGAGGTTGTGGAGAAAGAGGAACCCTCCTCCATTGCTGGTGGGAATGCAAACTTGTACAACCACTCTGGAAATTGATTTGGCGGTTTCTTAGTTATTTTCTTATTGTTGTGACAAAATACCAGAGACAAAAGCAAAATAAGAAAGGAAGAGGTGGAGTGAGGAAGTCTTGATAGTGTGAGGTGGTTGGTCATTGTCAGACTGTATCAAAACTTCAGTATCAGAAAGAAATGAGCTCACGTGTTCTCTTTTTTATACAATAAAGCCCATTTGACTGGACATTTCTATTGAAAGTGCATCTTCCTACTCCAGCTAAACCTTTCCTAAATCACTCACATATATATTTAGCGGTTTATTTTTTAGATGATTTAAATCGTTTTTAGTTGACAGTGTGTGGGCTGTTTAACAAAACAAAATGTATAAATACAAGAAGTAATTCAAGGGAATTTATCCATGTGAAATAGCACTTTCCCCACAAGCAGATGAAGTCACTGGCTAATGCCACTTTCACATAGGTCCTGTAAGTCTGTTTTATATATCATATTAAGAATTCATTTTGTTTTACAATAAAAATTCAATAGTATAATAATTGTAATTACAAATTAATCATTGTGTTCCTAACAGATGTTAATACTCATAGCACTATAAAACATGGGTCAATAGCATTTAAAACTTCAATTCTGGGAATAAATAATCTCTTCTCCATTGATTTATAAAAGCTTTGACACTAAGAGAGTTATAGGGTTTCCCCAAATTTTATATAGCTGAACATTTGTATAATCAAGAACGAAGTCCCTTCCACATTTCTAAGATCATAAATCATAAAAATCTACCTCTTTGTATAATTTATCTGTGAAAAATTTATAAATATGGAAGATATTTATTGTCATACCTTGAGAAGAATGACTTAGTGATCAAAGCTGTGAGATGTTATTTCTTAAAGTATGTGTCAAATCTTGTCTGCTGTGACAGAAAGTAACCTGAGTGATCAATATTAGTTATAGTTGATAGTGTTAATGATTGTCAGTTATGTTCCTAACACCATGCAATGCATTTCCATATACAAAAATGTAAGGTAAATGGTACTACTGTCCATTTTCAATTAAATAATAAACACAAAGAAATCAAATTGTCATGCAACAAAAAGGCTAGCATTTATACCCAAATAGTTTTTAAATAAAAACTACTTTGTCCTACTATGCTACAATATCACTAAAAGATGTGCTTCTAAAATCACCTGTGTGAGACAAATTTGAAGAAAACTTGAATTAATCTGAGCCTAAAATTATTCTTGGATAAGAAGATTCAATATTGTAAGAATGCCAATTCTCTCTAAATTAAGCTCTAAATTTAATGAAATCACAATCAATACTCCAACTTGAGGGCAGGAATAGGTCAGAAAGGTGACAGCTATAAGGGAACCGTTTTCAGCTCAATATAAGAAAGCATCTTCTATGAGTTAAAAGTATCCAGAAATGGAAGAGAATTGTGAAATATTTGATCTTACATTCCCTAAGAATTTCAGTGAGGTGTTATTTACCATGTGCTCAACATTGGACATAAGAGTTTGTTCTCTAGGCATTAACCATAAAATTTCACTCTATGTCATTGAATTATTCCATTTTCTTTACCTAACAGGTACACAATATGCTACATCTTGAGCAAGAACATTGCTTGTATGATCACATGGATTTGATTTCAGATCTCCTAGATCCTAGCTACAAAACTGAAAACTTCTGCCTCCTTAAGTGCACTTCCTCAGACTATAGTTTTTCATAGTAATTCTATTAACCTCAATGTATTCTTATAGAGTTAAGTATAAAGATATTAGAAGAACATGAGCATATTATTGGCTGCATGTTTAGTTTTAATAAATAAAGTTATCATTAATATTGCTGAAAATCAGGTGAGTTAAATGATGTGCTCAGGAAACAGCAAATATTCAATTGAACTGACTGGTGTTTAAATTATTTCTAACTCTAAGATCCTATATAATTGTGAATTTATAATTTTCCCTTCTCGGTATTGCAATTTTGCAAAAACATGATGATGTGCTAAAATCAGAATGGTGTTATGTAAAATGCAGATATTTCCTACCTAACCATGCATTAGCAATTTAATTTTATGGTACGTATTTGAATGAACTAATTTCCCACTTCTGAAATGCACTGCACAAAAAGAAACAAAAAGCAAGAACTTAAGACCAGGTAATTTATCAGATTATTAACCTCGTTAAGGACTAAGTTTCTTAAGATAATGGATAATATTTATTTTTAGGGTTACAGGATATTCTAAAGTATCAATGCTTCTCAAAGGGGAGGGAGTTTTTACTCATGGACGGAGCCTTTCACTGCACCCGTAACGAGGTACAGGTCCTGTCAGATGGTTTCTTCCATGTTCTGAATCTCAGTCATGAGAACTGAACCTTTATGATATGATCACCTGCCTCATGTTCCATTTCCTAACACCTTTACTTTGGCTGTTAGATTTCAAGATTGGAAAAATTTAAGAAAACACATATTAAGAGGATAGACATACATTTACGTTATTTTTTGTGCCTTGTATGAACTAGAAGTAGAAAGCCCGAATGTCTAGAATAGTGAATATATATTGTCTCTATAAAATAAGCACAAAATTGTTTTCCCGAAGTGATTGTACCAACAGAATATGAGGGGTTTGCATGCCCCAGCTATTAACAATACAAATAGGGTCAGGATTTTAAATTTTAATCATTATAATAGTTATACAGCAGCATACATTAAGGGTTTTTTGTTGTTGCTGTTGTTCCTTTCCTTAATGACTTGTAATATCAAACAACTTTTGAAATGTATATATGGCATCTCTAAAGCTTCCTTGGTGAAATATTTTTTGCATATTCTTTTAAATTGTATAGAATATCCCAGCAGCATCGACTTTCGAGGTTGTGTCTATGTTTTAAGAACTTGTCCTTCATCATTTGATATATGACTTGAAAATATTTGCTTTCAGTTTCTGAACTTTTTGCAGTTTTTGAGATTCTTCCATTTGTGTTTTATATATTTACCAAATTTTCAAATTTCTCATGTACAGACTTTTCAAATATTTGTTTCATTTGCTTCTGCATATGACTTTCTATTTCCTTGAGTGAAATTCTATTAGGATACTTTAAATTATATCACAGCTCACTGGAGATATGCTCAATTTTTAATTTTTTATTTTATCTCAAATAGCTGCTATTACTGTTTACACAGAATTTGTCATTGTTAACTGCTTTTAACTTAAATGTAAAAAAAATGCCATATAAACAACAACAGCAAACAAAAACCAACTTTCGCAATTCTGAGACACTCTGTAATTACTGCGTCTACTTTCTCCGCAAAGATAATGTAGGTAGAAGCCACCCCATGCAGCTTATTTGTCACCTCTTAATGTTGTTTCATTTCCTCTTAAATGAAAAAGTGTCCTAAAAGTTTCTGAATGCCCTTCTCTGCCAGTGAAGACATTGGTATGAATCACTGGCCATTTTGATCTATTATTTTTATCACTTGTTTTGTTTCCTTTCTGTGTCATCAGTAGTTGAATGTTTCCCATTTCTATGACGAAATGCCTAACATAACTAGCTGAAGAGGAGGTGCATTTTATTTGTAATCACTGCTCTAGGAGAATGAGTCCATATTTGTTTAGCCTCGACTATTAGAGAAACAGAGACAAAGAGAGTCATAAAACTACAGCATAAATAGTGATCCTTGAATGAGTTACTAGGTCCTGTCACAGGGAAGCAGACTCCTGTGAGAGCTGAGAGTAGAAAGAGACTGGTATAGACCTGGGACAAGATACCTCCTGAGCTATGTCCACAGTGACCCACTTTCCTCACTTAGAACCTACCTATTAACAGTTTTATAAACTCTCTAAATAGCACCACCAGCTGAGGGCCAAGTGTGTCACACATGATCTCATGAGGGACATTTCATTTTGAAGCTATAACAACTGTCAAGCTATGTTTGGATGTTAGGCATATGATTTGTACATATTTGAATATTGGAGATGTTCCTACACATACATTCTTACAGTTCTTCTTTAGTTAAATTACTTGGAGAGTGTTTGATTTTGATGGGGGCCCAGATTTTGCCATCTGTTAGGCATGGATCAGAGTGGTTTTCCATCTAAAGCTAAAGTTTTCTCACTACTGACACAAGAATCCACTGAGTATCTTAATCAACTATCCAAGGATTAAATTGCAGGGTATAGCAAATAAGTCAGAATTCATTTGCTTAATCCTATGAGTACTGGTGTGTTTAAGATTCCTGAGTATTCTACTTCTTACTTTATTACCTACTCTTATCCCCACTTGTACATACTGACCAACATTCTGTTGCATATGAAGGGATGGGTGTGGAAACTTTGAGAAATCAACCCTTTCTTGGGTTTCTCCTTCCCACTATCCATCAATGAACTCTAGGTTCTCTGGTCTTGAACTCTCAGCTCTCACAGGAGTCTGCTTCCCTGTGACAGGACCTAGTAACTCATTCAAGGATCACTATTTATGCTGTAGTTTTATGACTCTCTTTGTCTCTGTTTCTCTGTCTTTCTATCCTTCTACCTCTTTCTCTATATTTCTAACACTCTAATTGTTATTCTTGGTCAACTGAATATTTTCATTATTGTTTTGGGGGGGGGACAAGGGGTTAGAGGATTTTTGTGTCTGAAATGGGAGTCATTTGCTTTTTCTATTATTTACTTACTTTTTATAATTAAAAAGCAGCAATTTTCTAAAGAAAATTATGCTAATATTGTACTCTACCATAAAATAATTGGAACGTGCTATTTAATTTGTTAATTTAGATGTGCCTACAACTTGGAGTATAGGTACTTAATTTATATTTCATTTTCTGTGTTCTGTCTATATGAATTTCTTAAATTGCACAATTTTAAAGGAACACACACAACACACACACACACAAACTGAAAAGATAATTGTTTGGTCAATGCCTTTTAAATAGAAAATTGAGTAGTTTGAGCCAACTACAACTGTGTTCATTAAACATTTGCTGGTTACTTCCATCTAGTTAATATTCCCAACTTGTAGAGCCTGATAAAACCAAGAAGATTATAAAAAATGATATATTATTGCAGGCAAAAATTCTGAATATGTTCATTTTCCCTATATTTTCTGTGGAAACTATAATATATTAAGTCTTTTTTTTATAGCTGAAAATTTATGTTGAGAATTATTTTTCCACTGGTGTCTTCCTTGGCTCCTTCTCTGTCTTGTAGTGGCCACCGGAAAATATAAATTGTTCACATTCATTAGCCCTCAATTCTTCCAAGGACTGCAGTGTTTTGAATTCAGCTGGGAGGTATGGAGACAATATCTCCCATGAGCTGTAGCAAATCTCTGAGAAGATGTTGGAGCTTAGCTAGGCCCATGTAGGTATGCTGCATCACTAGGTGAGTCCAAGGACTGTAACTTCACAGCTGTTATGCACAGACTTGAGCCAGATCTTTCATAGCCAGGTTATGTTGGGTACTGTGGTGGTAGAATGAGGTAGTGTTTAAATTAAAATGCAAGAGCTACCATGACTACCATCAGCTTGAGTGACATGACCAAAATCCAGGCTATGGTGGTGCTACCTGTTAATTCCAGTACTTAGAAAATAGAGGCTATCAGAAACTAAAGCCCATCCTTACATATAGTGAGGTTTTGGACATTTTGTGTTGCATAGGATCCTGCCCCTTCAAAACAAAACAAACAAGAAAACACACCTAGTTCTACATACCCACTAAGAAATTTTTATGAACAAAAAGAAATAGGTGAGATTAAAATAAATCTTAAAATACATTAAGGTATATTATTTCTCAACCATAATCAGTATACAAGATACACTGAAACCAGTTTCTAAAGCAAAACAAATCACTGCCACAGAGTATATTCTCACTGCAATGCAAAGCCTTTCAGGATGTCTGTGTACCAGAAAGTCTCCTAGCAGCACTTGTTACTGATTCCATTTGACAAGTGGCTGCTTCTCGATAATTACTGTACAAACCATTACTTCCAAAATAAATTAAACCCTCATCACTTTATCCTGCGCTTCTACATTCATTAATAAGAATCTTGTAAAATAGGTGTCTGCACCTGCATTCGTGAGAGCAGAAGCTCTATTGAAAGACCATGTGTGCTTTTGAATATCTTTTGTGTTTGAGAGCTACACTGAGCTCCTCTATGATGAAAGTCCCAGCAATTTTGTCAGTGAGGGGTGGGGCGGAACCAAATCCTAAAATCAAAGGATATTAAACCATCTGAATTTAGTTAATAGTGCATGCATTTATTCTCTGTCTACAGCCAATATCAACAGTGAAGGAATGTGCATGTGTGATTCTTTCTTTACATCATATTGCCTTTCGTCAAGCAGAGATTCTGCCATTATCTGAGATGTGATCTGTTCTGGAATGTCACTTAGCTGGGATTGAACTGGAAGGAAACTGGAAAGCTTTTTCTTTTCTCATTTTAAAAATTTGATCACAGGTCATGCCTGTGGTTTGCATTAGTCATAATTCATTTTCATTGAGTTTATTTCTATTTATGTCAAAAGGTTTTTGTAATGTTCCTAAACAGAGATCAACATCACAGAGAAACCATCTAAAGGAAATACGACTTCTCTGAGTGCCAGGATTCATATTCACCTTCCACCTTTTAGCTTCTTACTGATGTTAAAAATGTGTGCTTGCTCCTGATGACAAATGAGCGCCCTGCTCAACAAACAAGAAACTTCAGATCATCTGTTTCTTATTCCAAGTGCTTATCTTTTAATATCTTAGTGAAATATTAATTCATTTATCATTGATGGATTGATTGTTTACTAGATGCTGTATCAATATGCCAGTTTACTTCTATTCTGACCTTAGTCTGTATCAACTAGACCATCACCATGGGCAGAACATTTTGTTATACTGCGCCACACATGTTTCGCTCAATTGCCTCTCAGTGAGGTGAGAATAAAACTGATAGGCAGCCTCCAGTTTTACCTGACTATACCTTCATAGTGATGCCTGGTTGAGTTGGCAAAAGCCGCTTCTAGGTGCTGTCTCCGTTTCTAACTATGTCCCAAATTTTCTCACCTTATTCTGTAAATAACCTTGCCTCTAGAGCTTTTAGAATTACTGCCATAAGACCCCAAAGCAAACAATTATTCTCCAAGACAGTTCTGATATGAGATATAATGTCTCCAAAGATGCTGTGACAAATAGCCACACCATCATGACAGTGTAAAATAAAGCACTTGTGGAAAAGCCTAGATTTTTCTTTCAAAAAAAAAAAAAAGACTTGTCTACCCCCAGAATAATATTATATCACAGGGATAGGCATGATTATATTTCTTGATAAAGTACCTAGACAATGATTTTTCATGCCTTTCCATATAACCCTAAATTGCTGAATTTTATTCACTTTAAAATTAATGAAAAGATTTGGAAATATTTAGTCACTCGGCTATTCATTATATAATTTATATAGACAATTGTGTTCAAATTCCATGACTCTCAAAAGTTTTTGGAGATTGAAAGAAGTAACAGCTGTTAGATTATAATCTCATAAATAATATGAGCAGCATCCCTGCTTATCTATATTTCCTCTTTTTCACTTCTTACCTTTGTCTTCATTTTTCATACTATAGTTTTTACATAGGATTATAGTTTTCTAACTTGTTTTATACTAACTCCATTTATTTTCATGAATAATTGTAATGAAATCATTTCTGCTCAAACAAACATGACAAGCAATTTTTAATAATCTAATATTCACAGAGAAAAGAACAGCTTTCATTTTTCATTCCTTTTTCCTCCTCTGCCATTCTCGCTCCCTTTCTTTCTTTTTTCTTTTCTTTTCTTTTCTTTGCTTTCTTTCTTTCTTTCTTTCTTTCTTTCTTTCTTTCTTTCTTCCTTCCTTTCTTCTTTTCCTTCTGACTTAGGAGCTGTTATATTGACTCAGATTCATCTCTAACTTAAGCCTCCCAAATAGCTGGAGCCAGGGGCCTGTGTCACCATGATACAAGCAAGAAGAAGCATCATCAGAGCTCGTGTTTTCCTCTCTGCAGTCCTAGAAACAAAAAGACACTGCATCAGGCCTAAAAAATAAACCAATAGATAAATTAATTAATATATGAAATTGTGGTCAGAATAGCAAAGTTAATCTAATTCAATATAACTAAAGGTTTAAAAGACAGAAAATAAGCAATTCTTTAAAATAATTGATAGTTCATTTATGTTAGGCAAATCATGTCAGAAACATTGGAGAGGAGAATAAATAAACTTTGTATTGAACCTCTTCCATTGAAAATAATTAAACTCATTAGAATTGCTAATTCAGAGACGCTTATGCTGTTGATAACTCTGAAAATAATTTCATACAAGCTCTAGTTCAATGATCTTATAAAACTTTGAGATTTCTCTAAGGTTTAGAAAATTTACTGCTTTGTGTTAAAGATCTCCTTTTATAACATCTTCCCATGAACACTTTACTCTGAAGCAATACAAAAGCTCTGCCATATAATTGACATGAAATATTATAATAATTAGCATTCTATTTGTAGGAATTTTTCCTCACACTGATAGAAACCCTTTATGCCTCAAAGAAGTGGTGACAATCTTGGGTTCCACAAGGCCTGAAGAAGATGGTACTTAGTTCTGCTGTAGGATGTCCAGGTGGCCACACACAAAATTAAGCAAACTGTTTCAATAAACGCAGTCCAAAAGACTCTCATCTACTTATATAATATACATATGAATTAGAATAAACACTTTTAAATAAACGCAGCACCATATGAAGACAATGAAAAAGGTGGCTACCAGGTTGCCATGGTGGCACATTCTTACAGTTCTTTTTCAGTGAAACTACAGAAATAAGTTTACGTCTTTGACCAATTTCCAAGCATCCTCAGGAAGATGTCTCTTTGCACTCCAAATGGTAATAAAAATGAAGATCAAATTAATCCCCAATACATCAAATAGCTAGACTTTCAGAATGAAGTCTATTTATCAGAACTCTAGTGTGTATTTCTTAAGCAATCACTATGCCATTTCATACTAAGTCTTTAAAGATGAGAAGTGGCAAATACTTTCATAAGCTAGACAATATTCCCATCACTTTAACAATCATGAAATCTAAATGTAGAGGTACTTTCTCAAATCAGAATGTGTTAAATATAACAATAAGATTAATAAGTAAGTCTATTTATTGTCACTACATAAAACTTGTCTAATTTATGTATGTCTATATATAGTGATTCCAAATGAAAACCTAAATAATCTTTGATATGTTTTTCTCATAATAATTCATTTTGATTCTTCCATAATGTCATTTTTAATTCTGTGAATTCAATAATGATCCCTCAATTCTCTATAATGTACTATTTAAAGCATTTCTATGTTTTTTTACCCTGTGTTTTTCTTATACTGTGTATGCTTGTATATTTATCTCGATCTCTGTTCCATAATATCGGCCGGGTTTAACCAGTGGGTCCCTCACTGACTAGGATGAAATAACCAAGAAAAACAATCTAAAAGAGGAAAGTCTTATTTTTGTCACTGGTTATGGTCTCTAGGTTTTCAGACTTATAGTGCCTTGACAGACTTCCTGTTGCAGTGATAAAAACCATGATCAAAGCAACTTGAGAAGGAAATTATGGCCGAACACTGGCCTATAATGCTATAGCAGTGACATTTTATTTTCACGAATCTTTGGTACATCTCACCATACCATGGCAAAAAGTTTACCTCCACAACCAGTAAAACCTGACAACAGCAATAATTTAAGGTACGAATGTAGATGTTCATAAGGCAACTCAACAGGAGCAGAACACCCATTTGAAAAAGCAATAGTAGTTACTTTCCTACTGGGTCATATGATTTCCTTAGCCAGGGCTGTTTGCTTAGGCCTATAGCAGTGAATGTGAGTTCTCTTTTGTAGCGTGGTGCCACTATTGAACGAGTAGACATGCCAATCTCATTAGTCATTCCCTGGATTAAATAGTAAAACCAGCCTAAAATCCCATGGTTGATTTCTTGGATCCCACATACAGAAATACAACAGGGTTTGTTGAATTACTCCTCTTTGCAAGTTCATAAAACTATGGCGGAAGGAGGTACTTTCCTCTTGAGACTATCAAGAGTACATTATTTTCATCAGACCCCACTGCCCTTTACCTTCCAGTGAGTTCGACATTGACTCACTAAAAGACAGTGTTTGCTATTTTAATGTGGCTTCCCAAGCCCTTATACACAGAGTTTTTGATATTGCAACTGGTCATAAGGACTGTGTTAATTAGCATATAACAGTATCATGAACTTGAAAAAGCTTTATATTTCATACATACCAAATTAATTATCCTTTAATATCTTTTTTGAACTGATTCTCCTTCTAGTGATTTGTATTCCCTAAATGCAAAATGAATGAGTTTTTTCCTGAGATTCTTTTTAGATTTTTTTTTTTTGAGAAATGAGAGAACTTCAGGACATTAGAATTAAAATTCCCCAGAAGCTTGATATCAGCTCATCTTTACCCCAGGCAGAAAAGAAAAGTGACCTATTTGTTGAGTCTATTGTTCCTTTTCATATAGGATATACTAATTAACAATTTATGAGCTCCACCCAAACTTCTACCTCTGATTAGAACTGGATATAAATAGACACAGGCCAAGTACAGACAATGAATAGCTTAGGGATAAAAACTGTACCTTCAACGGCCAAAATCTTTCAGTATAAAAAGCAGCTGTGGCTTCTGTAAACTGATCACCATATTGAATTAGAATATCAACATTTTGTGATCCTGAGTTTTTGAAATGTTTCTTATAAGCAAACATATGAAAAACCATCTATAAACCAATTCTCAATCTCTATTATATCAGATGACTTATACAATGCATTTTCTAGCATATGGCAAAAGACACATTTGGGTAGAGAAATTTAACCTTCAGTGGAAAGGAGACAGTGGATAAAATATGAGATTGTTTTCAGTATATTTCTTTGAAAATTCATTATATTTGCTATAAATAATACCCAAGGAAAAGAATAAAGCATAGAAAAAAATTAATGTACAGTTTTGTAGTTTCAGTCAGGAACTGTGCAAGTAACGTACATGACAGTATTCACATTAGAAAACAGAGAAAGAAAGACTCCACAGGACCCAGATAAGGGTGAAAGTTATAATTAGATGTCATCACTATTAACTTAATTTGGTTTTAAAAGAGGAAAGCGTTCTACCTTTATCTTGAAAGTAGAAGGAAGGTCACAGCACTGAATGGCCATGCTGAACTCCAGTCATGTGTGCTCCTGCTAAAAAGGTAAATTTCAACTGCCAGATAGTTTTGAAACACCATCAGAAATTCTGGCAGTAGCATTTGATTTCTTATTTTATAATGCTTTCAGAAATACTAGCAGGGCATATGTAGCCCATCGGCAACTCAGTCTCCACTGGGGTTTCCTAGTAAGGGGAGCAGGGGCAGTCTCTGGCATGAACTCAGTTGCCTGTTCTTTGATCATCTCCCCCTGGCGAGGTGGCCTTAGTAGGCCACAACAAAAGAGGATCCAGGTAGTCCTTATGAGACCTGATAGGCTAGGGTTAGGTAGTGTGAGAGGAGGACCCCTCTCAATGGATGAAGGGAGGGACATGCAAGAGGGAAGAAAAGAGGGTAGAACCAGGAGGAGATCAGGGAGAGGGCTACAGTTGGTTTACAAAATGTACTGTAATAAATAACAACAATAAAAATATATAAACAAACAAAAAAAAGAAATACTAGCAGGGTCTTTATCTTAGTATTAAAGCCTGTTGTGTTTAATAAATTAAGACCAAAGTGTTTTTTTTAATAATTTGCTTCACATTAATTCAGGAAGTCTAACAGAGCATCAGATGGGCTAGAGATCTGTGCTATTTCCCAAGAGAGTTTGTGCCGTCACCTGGTTCAGCACCGTATTAGTTATTTTCTTGATGCTGTAACAAAATGCTTTACAAGAATTAACGAAAGGCAGGTTTATTCTGGCTTAAGTTCAAAGACATGTATTCCAACATGGCAGAAAAGGAGCAGTGACGGTGATTTGTTATCAACAGTCAGAAAGGAAAAAGAAAACAGAAGTAGGGCCTGGTTATAAAATCTCATCTCAGCCCCTGGTTGCCCATATCCTTCAGTGTGGTCCACCTCCTGAAGATCACACAAACTTCCCGAGTAACATCAGCAGCTAAGAACCAAGTGTTCAAATACAAGAGCTTATGGAATTTATTCCATATTGAGTCCTTAAGCATTAGAGAAGGGAGTGTAAGTTCCCATCATCAATACGAGTGTGATTTTAAATAAAATGCCCCAAGAGCAGAAGATAAACAGGTGTCACTGCTTTTGTTTGACCCTCCCTTCTCTCCCTGGCCATCCTTGTGGCCATGTTTTATGTTATGCCTGAATGCCACGTTATGCCCTTTCCCCTTTACACCTGCTGATGGCCTTAACTCACATGTAGCACACACTTTAGTGTTTTCTCCATGACATGAAAGAACCTCCCTGATCAGGGTTTATTCCTTCCATCTTGATCTCTGCCAGTTCACTTTCTGCACCAGCATGGCTGGTCTCTATTCCTCACAGTCGAATCCCAAATCCACCACATGTCCTGGTGCCTGCTCTTTGAACTACTGAATGCAGCTTCTCCTCTTGCACCTTTGAATAGCTTGCTCTTTCTATTCATGTGGCTAGGAGTATAAATGTTACCTTCACAGTGGCCCTGCTGGACCTCGGCTCATAGTAATCTCCTTAGAAGTGCGCTGCTCATTAAGTATACAAAATCCCAACATTATCTGCGAATATCACACTTCTTTTGTTTGTCCGGGCAAAAACAGTATCCACAGAATGTAGCTTCTGCAAGGCAGGAGCCCTGTTGCCATGCCCTTGACCAGGACTGCTGCATCCCGGGATACAATCACTGTGAATGAATAAAGAATCTCTATATATTCAAACCCCTTCTCCTATTGAAATGAAGAATTGGGTTGAATTTCATCATTGTACAATGAATATACCAGATTATATTTTGGAATAGTTTGACTGATTTAATGATCCATTCTTAAAAGAATGTTCAAAGTAAGAAAATAACATAATGAAATAAAAGATGCAAAATGTTCATGGCATCTATTCCTTGGAGCCTTTGGCTAGCACCATTAGCCTTTCTCAGCACTAAATTCACAAATGTAAGGAAAATTAAAAATAAATTACCTCCTTCTCTTTTCTCAGCAGTACCACTGTCTTTGAGAGTCCCCCCAAGAGGGTACACAGGGTCAGTCTGCACATAACTAGCAAGGTTGAAACACTATTTCAGTTTGGTTGTAATCTTCCTTTATGGGAAGGCTAACATTCCAGTATTATTAAAAATGCAAACCCATAAGACATAAAATGACTTGCTTATTGCTAACATTTATGCAAAACCACTTAAAATGTTAAAAATATTAATCTCCTACCCTATGTAGCAATTAATGCTGTGAAGATGACTACAATCATTTTGTTTCCACTGGAAAAATCACCAGCAATCTACATTCTCCTCTTATACTTAATTAACACTATATATATATATATATATATATATATATATATATATATATATCCTTCAAAGTCACAGAAAACCACTGTAATTGCCTTTGTAAATTCGACTTTTTTTTCCAATAAAGAACAGATTGGTAAATTAAATGTGAGTAATTTGAAGCTTAAAAAAATCAAGAATATAGACATTCTTACTTCCATGTAGCATGAGGTGCTCTGGAGGTCAGTGAAGGAAAGAGAAAAGTAAGAATTCCTGAATCTACGTTTGCTTCTCTGTTGAGTTATCAGGAATATTTTAAAGACCATTTGTCAAGCAGAAATTCTGCTATATAAAATATTATACTTTATAATCAGGCACAACATTGTTGACAACATAGATGCGTACTGAACGGATTTGCAGCCAAAGACTGAGTATGTGCTTAGAATAATACCACAGACTGCAAAACAGAATCAAATGATCATGGCCCACATGAACAAAAAGAAAAATAAAGTTTGTATAACTTACTTATGTATTTCTAGATAAAGAAAAAGAGAGAAAGAAAGAAAAAGGGCACGAGAGGAATGAGATACGCCAAAGGGAGACATTAGGACAGGGGCGTGTATTATTGATGCTCATTTTTTATGGATTCTGTATTTTTGAATATGGATTTTGTACACATGAATTTGCCTACTTACTAATAATTATTTGTAACTCTCAAATCAACACTAGTGTTGCTTTGCCCGGGTATGCGCGCGCGCGTGCGCGCGCGCACACACACACACACACACACACATCTTCAGAGCAATGTGAGGAATTAAGTTTTGTGACACATTCTCTGCCAAAAACAAACAAGTTGATGATCTGACTTCCTGTTTCAGAGTTCTCATTATAAACGGATGTTGGCTTTGTGGTATGCTTAGACCTGAAGTCTTTGTAAGTTTGTGAATTCTGTTGTTGATTTTGCTGTTTGAAGTGTTCATAAACATATCACTGAAATGTGTCTATTGATCTCCTAAGAACAAGACGGTTGTGATAAGACTTACAGAATAGTGTTGGTTCCACATAGCTTTGGAGCAGCATGGGCATTATTGGTTTTAACATTAGTGAATTGGTACTAAAAATTTAATAGATTGAGTTTAAAAAACATGCACAGCATAGGGCTGTTAATCATTAATGAAAATGGTATGATGAGGGACTGACAGGAATCTAACTTTATATGCCCCCCCAAGTGCAGGTATTCAGTATTGGGTAATTCTGTTTCCAGAATATAACAATCTGAAACAGTGGAAGAGGGCTGCAGTGTGTCTGTGAAGGAAGACAGAGAGGAAAACAGATCTTGATCAGGTGTTAATTACTTATCTAGAAGCAGAACTCGACTCAACAAATGATCAATACAAGCAGAAGAAAAAGTGAAACCAAATTCAGGGTGGAAAAATGGCTGGTGGCAACTGAGAGACTTCTGCACCTGGTGGTTGTAACTATTACGTTGATAGAGTTTGTAGGTTGGGGCCGAAGGGTTGAAGTAAAACACCTTATCACCACTGAAATCTCACTTTTACTCCTTCTCTGGGTGTTATGTCATGATTTTTACAAGATGGAGAAAAATAAGTGCCTTGTGGGATTACAGGAAAAATAAGATATGAAATCGAAGATTTTAGCAGCAGTGTATAGCATATTATTGCAGTATATGGCACCAACTCAAGCACTGACAAAACAATTTGATTATGATTAAATTATTCACAAAATTGTTTAAACAAACCAGGCACTATGTTTCTTTATCTTCTGCTCAGTGCTTTTCTCATCGTGCCCTCATTGGGCACCAGACTGGTGCCAGGTTAGATGACTTGCCTCTGAATGTCACCATGATGGCAGCCTGATAGAGCACATGTTGCTAGTATATTTTTCTTTTTTTTAATTTATTTTTATATCAATCACAGGTTAGGTACTTTGCATCCCAGGCGTAGCCCCCCTCCTTCCTTCCCTC
>CM053752.1:78286146-78373495 GCA_028658305.1 Pachyuromys duprasi | reverse complement strand
TGAGAGATTTCTATATTAAGTTAAATGATATGGGAAGACCCACCTGACCGTGGGTGGCATCATTTTATTGGCTGGGGTTTTCAAATATATATAAAAGACAAACAAATTTAAGCAAGAGAATTCAGCACTCTGTTTTTCCTGACTGAAAACACAAATAACCAGCTTCCTCAAGTTTCTACTGGCATAACATACTGTCCCCTGGAACTGTGACCCAAAATGTGCCATTCCTTTCTTTCATTACTCTGTTCATATATTTTGTCTCAGTACCAAAGAAATTAATTAATAAAATGTTTCACTCAGATATCTTTCTTTATAGAATTTCCCTGTGTTGAACCCCTAACCAAATGTCCTTCATCAACTATATGAAATCAAGTGTTCACCCTACTCCAGTATGACCTCAAGCTAAACAGCTGCAACTGTAAAAAAAAAAAAAAATGAAAGAAAGAAAAAAATTTATGCTTTCTGAAAGAGCACATTATAAGCTACTGAGATTTAGGCTCTCAGGGTATTCTTTTTGTAGGGATTGAATTCAATGCAGAATAGTATTTCTTATAAGAACACAGGGGTCTTTCCTGAGACTGATACTCCAACCAAGTACCAAACATGGAGAAAACCTAGAATCCCTGCACAGATGTAGCCCACGACAGTTCAGTGTCCAAGTGGGTTCCATAGTAATTGGAACAGGGACTGCCTCTGACATGAACTGATTGGCTTGCTCTTTGATCACCTCACCCTGATGGGGGAGCAGCCTTACCAGGCCACAGAGGAAGACAATGCAACCACTCCTGATGAGAGCTGATAGACTAGGATCAGAAGGAAGGAAAGGAAGACCTTCCTTATCAGTGGACTTGGGAAGGGGCATGTGTGGAGAAGGGGGAGGAGGTGAGATTGGGAGGGGAGGAGGGAGAGGTTTATGGGGGGATACAAAGTGAATAAAGTGCAATTAATAAAAATTAATATAAGAAAAGAAAACTCAGAAAAAAACTTGTTGCAACTGATGAAGACTTACTTCTGCAGCTTTTTATTAAAGCTGAAGAAAGATAGAATACTAACTAGAATGGGCAATCAGAGGCAACTTAGGATGACAGAGTGGTAGACTAGAATGGATGATAGAGTGGCAGACTTGAAGGGGCGATAGAGTGGCAGACTGGAAGAAAGTTGTGGTTAGGGAAGTAGCAGAGTGATAGAAATCCTTCACAGCATGCATGAAATCTTAACATTTAACAAAAACAACATAAACATTTAACAAAATGACATAAAGTGCAGTTGGCCTCTGGAGTAATGGATAGTCAATATGTGAATTTGATAGGATAAAACTGTGACACAAGGGTAGGCAATGACAAAAAAGTGTACTGAAATAGCTAGTATAAAAATATAATGGGATGCCAGGAGAAAGGCTTTGAAATACTGGTGGTATCTGAGTCTGATCCAAGATGCCACTGAGATTATAAAATGGAGATGATATGACTAATGTACCAGAACAAAGATTCAACTTTGGCCTTATTACTGGATTATTCATCATAACAACTGGTAAAAACAAAAGTAATAAAAAAGAAAGAAAATAAAAAATAAGGATAAATAGAAAAAGTGAGAGATCAAAGATTAGGATGCAAAGTCATCCTTGAATTTATCAGAACATTTAGCATCATTATAAATAATATCTTTGGGGTCATTTTTATTCAGAAAACCACTTCTGAATATTTAAAATGCAATTAGTGATTTTTTAAAAAAAATATACATTTCCTGGAAACCAATTGGATATAATCAGCTTTGTCTAAGACATTTTCTTTGGAAGTAATAAATAATGAGGCTCCATAGAATGAGAGCTTGAAGCCACATTTATTAATGGGGTTCTTTAATGAGCCACTATACTTAGAATAGGGATTGGTGCTTATAGCAACAATACATGAATGTTTATAAATTTTATTAGGCTACTTTTAATCCTTCACAGGACAAAGAAAATAGAGCAAGGTATAAAAAATACTGGAGTGAATTTCTTTGATTCATACTGAAGAATACTGGCCTTACTGAAGAATATCTTTTAGATATTCTAATATTTACTTCAAGTTCTACTGAAATAGTATAATGTTGCAAAAACCTCAACACTGACATATGCTAAAAACAGATACAGTACTTTTCCTCTGTTTCTTTCTCTTCCTCTCTCCCTTATTTCTTTTCTCCCTTCATTCTCAACTCTTTTTTTTTCCACTAACAGACATACATTTAACTGTTATTTTTTTTTCAGCTTTCTAAAACCCTTCATTCATGAATCTCTAAAAGTCACATGGGCTGGCTAGTTCTATGTCACCTTGACAGAAGTTAGAGTCATCTAGAAAGTAGAATTCATTGGCAAAAGTGTGGAACCTCTTCTTGGTTAATGATTGATTTGTGAGGGTCCGGGTCACTGTGAGCAGAGCCGCCTCTGTGCTAGTATTTCTGGACTGGAGGAACCGTCTTAGGGCTGTGGTCTTTTCTAGCTTTTTCACTAAGGCCTCTGCTTTATTCTCTTGATAAGGAATCTGCTTTACCAGGGAGTTGTTGGCTGGGCCTGTGTTGTGCTTGCCTCCTTTCTGTGTGTCAGCTACCTTCACTTCAGCCCTTTTCTATTGTTCTGTCACTCCTGTGGATTTCTCTTTTTCTTTTTTTTATTTGTATTTTTATTATTAATTACATTTGATTAACTCTGTATCCCAGGTGAATCCCACTCCCTCACTCCCTCCCAATCCCACCATCCCTCCCTCATCTACTCCCTGCCCCTTTCCGAGTATATTGATAGGGGAGGACCTCCTCCCCTTTAATCTGGCTCTGGTTTATCAGGTCTCTTCAGGACTGGCTGCAAAGTACTCTGTGGCCTAGGAAGGCTGCTCCTCCCTTGCTGGGTGGGGAGATCAAAGAGTCCACCAGTGAGTTCATGTAAGAAAAAGTCCCTATTTCCCTTACTAGGGTACCTACTTGAATACTGAGCTACCATGGGCTACAGGCAAGCAAAGGTTCTAGGTTATATCCATACATGGTCCTTGGTTGGAGAAACAGTCTCATATAGGACCCCTGTGCCCAGATATATTTGGTTCCTGTAGAACTCCTATCCTCTCCAGATCATATTAACTCTCCCTTCTTTCATATGATTCCCTGCCTTCTGCCGAAGGTATGTTTATGAGTCTCAGTTTCTGCTTTGATTCACTGCTAGGAAGAGTCTTTCAGGGGCCCTCTGTGGTAGGACCCTGTCCTGTTACTTGTTTTGTCCTACATCCCATTTATCTTTCTAAGTAAGGATTGATTGTCTTAACCAGGTCCTCTTTTTTGTTTATCTTCTTTAGGTGTATAGATTTCAGTATGTTCAGCATATCTTATAGGTCTAAATATCATATGTGTCTTTCTCCTTCTGGGATACCTCACTCAGAATGATATTTTCTAGACCCCACCAGGATATATAAAGAACTAAAGAAGTTAAAAAGCAATAAATCCTGTGGATTTCTGAAATCCACCATTTTAATTTAGTTGGAAGATTCTTCCCCCTCCTGCCTCCATACTAATAGGGTTAGAGTGAGATAGCCTTTCTCTGTCATGCTACCCTAAAGTTCTAAGTCCTTTAGTTACTTACTTGCTAGGAGTATTGCAGTATATACCTTTAGAAGTAGAGGGTTTTCTTTCTTTCTTTCTTTAAACCAGACTTACACCATGTGACATAAGCTTTGAACTCACAATCCTCTTCCTTTAGACTCCTGGGTACTAGAATTACAGGGGAGAGATGCCATGAGAATCTGAAAGCAGGATCACTGAAAAAATGTGAGGTGAGTTAATGTTTCCTATCTGTGAGCATTGGGGGCCTCTCTGAGTATGCATGTGTAAGATTTTTAAACACCATGAAGAGTACAAATTGAGGCTCCAATTGGGAAGATTTTTATTTACTACAGGAAAGTTCAAGGGCATGGAAACAAATTCCTATAAGTGAATGAATAAGAGTGTATTAAGGGGTAGAAAGAACAGGCAAAAACAGAGTTAATTCTTTTATTTTTCATTTTTCAACTTTAAAAGGTTCTTTTAATTTTATTTTTCAATGAAAAAAGCATTTGACAAAGTATAACTGTGTATTTATGAGATGCAAACTGTCTTTTATATGTGTATATAATATTGAATGACATTAAACATTAAACATATTCATTACTTCAAACACTTTAAATTGTTAGAACATTTCAAATGTGTTTTAGCAAGTACAAAACATATAACATAAGATTATTAAGTACCATCACCACATATATCAAAAGCTTAATATTTATAGCTTTTGTAGATCTTTAGCATCCTTTTGTCTGAAAATTCTAATTAGTTTGTTAAGGTCATTGAAACATACTTTGGGAATATATTTTTAGCAAGTATTAAAATCATGGGGGGAAAAGACCCTTTAGACATAAAAAAAAAAGGTTTAGAAATATTCTCATCAGAATTGAAATGACACGCAATGGGCAAAGAGACACTGTGTTCGCGGTGTTGTGCTACCCGTCAGGAGCAGAACAGGTGGCAGTCCTAGCTTGATGCCCAGCTTGGTAGTCAAAGCTGGCTCATGCCTAGGACTCATACAAATCAAACCAAATCAAATCCAGGCAGTACAGTGCAGGAGGAGAAAGACAGACAGAAACCTGCAGACCGCCATGCCAACCACGCAACAGGCAGGCCATAGATATTCACGTGCGGCTACACCGTGCAGCATGGATGGAGGATGTCACTCAGAGGCCTACCAGCCAGTGTTGTTAGCCTGCAGCAGGAGACACCGCAATCTACGAATACTTAGGCGAGAAAGAGAATTGGACTAGATTGAGCATTGTCAAGAAACGTGAAACTGGAGACTTGAGGGTGGGGAAGAGTAGCTATAGAATCAGGGGCCAGTGTTGATGCCCATGGCTCATATTGCCACTAGAGAACATGGGGACTCCTTGGTCATGGCAGCCCCCTGTGGCCGCATTGATAGCTGGCACCACCCCTCAATGGGGAGAGCTGACCCCATCTCCCCTCTGGCAACACTGGCAACATGAGAGCAGGTCCTGCACCTTACCAAAGCACCAGGATGGAACTAGCCCCTGTGGAGGGTATATGACTGTGTCAGCCCTGAAGGCACAAATGTAGGAGAGCTAACCCCAGCACCCATCTGTCATAGGATGGCATGGGCAAAGAGGTGGTACCCGCTCACCCCCTGCCTCTTGCCACCTCTGTTTATAAGTTCAGGAGAGCTAGCTGTGCTCCTGACCTGTGGTAGCACTTGGGAGAGTGGGCCCTGCACTTCACCTGTACAGCACAGCAGAGCTGACCCTGAAGGCTGGGGTGAAGGTGAGGCATCCCCAGCCCCAAGAGAGAGAGCTAGGAAGAGCTGTCCTTGCTACTCAACTGCTGTGAGGTGGCATGGGTATGGTTGTGATGCTCTTTTCCCCTCTTGCCCTGCTTACCTGGCAATCAGGAGAACCTGCCCTGGAGTCATGAGAGCAGGTGAATCATCTCTGCCCCTTGCCTGCTATAGCATTCTAGAGAGCAGGTTCTGAGCCTCACCCAAGCTGCATAATAGAACTGGTCCTGGTGGAGGGCACAGGTGAACTCTCCCTGAGGACCAAAACAAAAAAGAGCTTCACCTGCTATTCCTCTGCCATGAGGTAGCCTGTGCTGGGTGGGAGGGCAGGAGAGCCCTTTTTCCCCTTGCCCCTCACCACCTGAAGCAGTCGAGAGAGCTGACCCAAGGTCATGAGAGCATGTGAGTTGGCCCTTCACCTCCCTTGCTGCAGCACGCAGGAAAACAGGGCCCTGCACCTTGCCTGTTCAGTACAGTAAGGTTGGTCCTGGTCAAGGGAGTGTGGATGAGCCAGCCCCAAAAGTGAGAGCGAGCATAGGAAACTGGTCCTGCCACTCCTCTACCATGAGTGGTGTGGGTGAGGGGATTATAACCCTCCCCCCGACTTGCCACTTGATGTAGCCAGGAGAGCTGGTCCTGGGGTCATGAGAGTGAGATAGCTGGTCCTGCCCCCCCCCCACTGGCTGTAACACTTGAGAGAGTGGGCCCTGTGCCTTACCTGGGCAACACAGTGAAGCTGGCCCTAATTGCTAAGGCATTGGTGAGCCAGCCCTGAGACTGTGAGAGCAGGAGAGCCAGCCCAGCCCATCACAGGATGCAGCACTTGGGAGAGTGGGCACTTCGAATAGGCAGCACAGTAGAGATGGTCCTGGAGGGGTTGGTGAGGAAGAGCCAGGTCCGAGGGCTTGAGAGAGAGTGGGAGAGTTGACCCTGCCTCCTGCAGATTGTGGCATTGGGTGGCCAAGCCAGAACAGTGCTGGACAGCTCACCCTGCTAGTGCAGATAAGGGAGAGCCTGTGTGCTGATCACTCAGCTGCCACCCAGGCCCAGATCCAGGTTCTGAATTGGTCCACCCCATAATCTATATCATCTAGAAACTATTGGGACACTTGAAGGGGCCAGTGCTGCTGATCCAGAGCTGCAGAATCTCAATGACACATGGCAGTGAAGGGATGACCAAGAGGAGTCTTGGTAAGGAAGTAATATCAATGATGTCACAGATGACAGAGACCCCAGGCCAGACTGATAACTCATTGCAGTGAACATTTGCAAGTCAAGATATGTGGACAGAGGATTGGACTGTGGAACACACTGTGACACATTACAGCTTCTATGATGAGATGTTTTTGTATGCATTTCTTTCATTTTTATTATTTGATTGTGCATGTTTTATTGGGAGATGTTGCAAGGGCAAAGAGCACATAGGGAAGGACACTTTCAGCTCTGTATCTGTTTTCCCCTTGGAGTATCAAGACTCATTGCACAGCACACTGAGCTGATCTGAAGGGAGGGAACCTTAGCCAGGCACTGGGGAGTAGAGTACAGGATCTCAGTTGGCTGTGAGTGTGGGGAAAACAGACTACTTGGAAGACAGCTTCAGTGAGACAGCTCATTTAATTGGAAAGTACAAAGGCTATTTAAACCTTTGGGAATGAGTAGGGGCTAGCAGAGTGAGTGTACATCATTGGCTGGGGCCAGGGTGCTGGTGATGCCTAACTGGCATAAGGAGGAATTTCAGGTGCTTCTGGACATTACCTTACAGGGGAAAGGAAGTTTAACCTGGCTGCCAGGCTACCTGACCTTCTCCAGGAACCAAGGGCTGGGCACCGGGCTGCTTGAACAGGTGCAATAGGCCCTAGACAGAGAGGGATCAGTCCTACTGGCTTAGATCTCAGGATGAGATTACAGCGATTTGAACACATTGTGACCCCACTCCTGCTTCAGACTGCCCTCTACCCTGTCCCTTGGCCCCACAAACCAAGAGATGACTGTGACTGGTTTGCATGATGTAAAACTCACAAGGAATCAATTAAAAGGTAAAGGAAAAAAAACTGATATGCCTCAAATTAGATGATACCATCTCACATCAAGAGAAGTTTTGCTCAGTGCCAGGACCAGTTCCTCCAGCTTCCATTGAAGAACTCTAGTCCTGGGCTGATCATTTAGTTTAACTCCCCCTAGAGGTGCTTAACTCTCCATGTAATGCCCTAAAATAAATTATGCTGACTGGCTTGCAACTTCTCCTCATTCTCATTCTCTATGTTAATTCTACCAAGCCATTTAAACTCAACCTTCTATCTAAATCCTTCTTGCCATTACCACCCAAGCCCATTGCACTGCAATGCATGCATTTAGTAGCAACTTTTACATGCTGATCCATTGGCATGTATTGCACACTGCTTTAAATGATGAACTGTCTTAGTTCCCCTAGATAGATCATAATGTCCTTGGAGTTCAAGCTTATTATGGTACTATCCAGACTCCTCTCAGGGTAATCTAAGACATTCCACAAAGTATTCAGAGCCCACATAGGGATCAATAGGTTGTGACAGAGGCAGAATAAGGATGCTTCCTGCTGAGCAAAATTTTACACATAGTGATAATTCTTGTATCTCTGTAGCATGGTGGTTAACCTGGACTTCATCATGGGTGTATTTCAGATTTAAGCTCCACCACTTATTGAGGCTAATCACTTAAACTTTGGGTCCTAGTTTTCTCACCTGTAAGACAGAAAGAATACTTTACTTATAAAATTCATGTCATGATCAAACAAAATGTTTCACATCATACATGCTTCAATTATTCAATAAATTGTAGCTCCTCATAACCTTTGAAGTTTCATTATGTTTTAGATAATTTTAATGGGTCTCAATCATATATAGACACTCAGTGATCCCTAATTTATTAATATATAAATTGAGAATAACAATCAGTAACCTGTCTAATGCTATATCGTTTCTGAGTACAGCAGTTAATACTTAAAATATAATTTTTCTGATTCATTTTCTAAATTACCAATTAATAAAGGGACAATGTGATTTTAAAAAACAAGACATCATAAGTAATTTCAAATATGTGATTATAATTGCACTTAGTTTTATAAGGTTCAAACTTAAGATACCCCTCCTACCATGATATGTCTTTGGAATTTGGTATTAACAGCGGCAAAGATAGTAACATCCCTAGGGAAAAGGTGATTTGGTGGTTGCTGAGAAAAGAATGGTATTGTTGACGCTGTAACTTCCAGTTTTCCTGCTGGGATTTGATATAGTTTTCGCCAGGATTTGATATAGATACCTGTCTGTAACTAGTTCCAGAATATGCATGTATAGTCTAATTTTTTTTTATCTAGACTGATGTAAGAGAATGTGGCAACAGGACTTCTAGGGAGGTAGGTTTTTTGTTTGGTTGGTTGGCTGTTTTATTTTTTTTTTTCTCCTAGGACCTTAGGAGGAACATCCCCTTGCACCTATAATATCTGTATTATGGAGGTTGGGGTCGTAATTTCCCCAGTTTCATAATGAAGGCCTGTTTTGAAATGTCTTTCTTCTTTGAGCTATTATGTCTAGATTCTAGTCCTTGAATTGCTGGCATCTTGTTACCTGTACTAAAGGGGCTTCCTCCAGAAATTACCAAGGAAAGCTATGACGATTGCTTGGGTTGTTGGCTAAGACTTTACACATGTGGTTTACCTGTCTTAGATCTTCAATATAATGAAAATCTTTTCACATTAATTAAGCCAAGTTTAAGCTTTCAGTTAAAAGAATCCTAATAATTATGATGAAACACAGAAAATATTGGGAAATTGGAATAGGAGACCTACAATGCAGTTCCTGTATTGAGGATTCAAAAAACTCTCATAAAGATGGGACTTAATAACAGCTTTTAATCCAAAGATCCATTTATCCTTCTAGACTCCATTTTGTAGCTTCTCCAAATGTGACAAGCATTTCAAACTCACTTGTCAATGTGTTTAAAATGTGCATGGCATTTTCAAGGAGAGGAAATCAAGTAATTGCTTAAGCCAATGGGCTTGGGGGGCATCTTGAACTGATAGCCCCCTCTTCAATAGATGAAAATAAACTCTGTGAACGGAGGCAGGAAAGAGTACTGTAAAACACCTTTCAGAAAACTGAAGCATAGTCTGTCTCCTTTGAGATAAAAAATAGTAGGAATTTTGACGTATTTCCTTCATTAGCAGACAATTAGACCAGGAACTTCATTCAGTTTCCTAAAAGAACTGACAGCCTTGCCAATCAGGAAGAGTTAACTATGCTGTTGTGTTTATATATAATGATTTTTGTTTTGGGGTAACCTATAAAATCTCTTTCTCTTACTTTCTCCTGCAATCACACAAAAATCCCTGACATGTGTGTCTCCCATGGATATTAAGGTGATGATGATGATACACTTAACATACTTCCTGGCCCTCAGTACTATGCAACACTGTTTGAATTAAAATTCTTAACAATGTCACGGCATTGATTGCCACACCGACATGAAACTGATGTTTCATTTCACATCATGATCCTCAGTGTCAGGGAAAGAACTCGTTAATCTTATTTCTGAGAATTACATACATTCATATTTTAAGGCTTAACAGAGGCATATCTTAAGTTATGCTCTAAATATTGGGCTTCTGCCTGAGTCTGACATTCAAATTCTGGTCCTCAGGAATATGTTATTTTATTTCAAATTTACCACCTCACCTAGCAGGCTATCAAGATATGTATTTAAAAAATGACTTAGTGTTGAGACTTAGCCAAATGTAGTCAACTAAAAACAGCTTGTAAAAATAAATTCATCCCAAACAAACTTATCCCAATTTTACCATTATGGATTTGTGAACACTGTAAATGTATTTCATTTATAATTGCTTTTGCTTTTTCCATAGGAGGCCCGCTAAAAGTATACTCTGTAATTGCTAATTATTTAAACTTAGATATTTAGACATGTTTTGTGGGTACATATATGTGATATTCTTTCTTAGTCTCAAAGATGTTAGGGGTAGGTGGGCTGGTTTAATCATAGATGTTTATTTAGCATGGTAAAAATATCATTTTTATTCATTTTTATAAATACAAAAGTTGGGCCAGTAAGATAGTTCATCAGGTTTAAAAAAACATGCCTGAGTTTGATACCCAGATCCCAAAGTACAAGGAAAAAAACTGACCCCTGAAAGTTGTTCTCTCACTCATGCCTGAGTATGATCATGATGGTGTGTTTGCTTATCCCCTCTCTCTAATAAAATAAAATTGAAACAAAAAGTAATCAAATATACCACAATTCCAATTCTGGAAAAAGGACATCTTATGAATAGCCTAACACACCTATATTTTTCATCATTTTTCTGTAGGTCTTGATGAACTCTTTATTAACCATAAGTCTTATGTTTCTGCAGAAAGATTATTAATTGAATTCCATGTTGACCTTTGTGAGAGTTTTTTTTTACAATATTGATAGCTTCAGAAAGTTGAATTTGGCCTCAAAAGTTGTTTGCACTCCTTACATAAATATCAAAGTTGTAACCAGGTTTGGAAAACTTGAAGTAAGTTTATTTCCTAGGTAAATTGTGGGAAGTAAACTTTCTGTTGTCACTGCTGTAGTTAATAATCTATGTGTTCTGGTGCTATGCTGTTGGCTCCCCTTTAAAAAGAAGTTAAGAGGAAGGGTATAAACTGTGTCTAAAATTGTACGTGCAGTTACAGTAATTATACTCCTAAAAAGAACAAAATTGTGTCGCTATTAGAAATTTATAAGGTTTGTGGTAGAAAACTGTGTAAGTGTTTGACTATAAAAGTTTTCTTTCCATATAGGACATTTTCGTGTCATGATGCTCCCTATGCTCTTTTCCAGACACAGTCAGGTCTTCTGGCTCCATGAAGGAGAAGCAACTTCTCCTTCAGTGGAAGCGCTCATGGACTTAATGCCATACAGACGTGTCTGAGAACACGAATGCTTTCCAATGGGCTCCCAGCTAAGTGTATCCCGCTTCAACCTCCTTTAAACAATGCTCCTCAAGAACCATGTTCTCCTGATGACACTTGACACGGAAGTGAACAGGGTAGAGATTCAGCCTTCACTAAGACTTAGAGCCAAAATGCCTTAGGTGGGGACCCATTTTACACATTTTACAGAAAGACATATCATGTAAGCACATTGCTGCTCAACTCCCACCCTGGATCTTAGAAGAAGCCTACAAAGATGAGTGTCTCTGCATCTCCACTGTGACCAGCTTGACAGTGGAGCCACTCTGTGCATTGACTTACCACTGACTACTCTGAAACATGGGTTGACTAACAACCTGAGAAGCCCCTCAACTAGCAGTCTTTACCACTTTATTTGCTGAGTACTACAGACCATAAAGATTTCAAATTTGTTGACAGCCTTCATTCATAAATCTTTTAGAAGAATAAGCCAGTTAGTGGGCAAACAACCTATGTTTCTCAGAAGGATATGTATCAAGTCTAGATTGATCCAACATGTGAGGCAGAGTGTGGGGAAGAATGAACTAAAATAAAAATACAATCTGGAAGAATAACTTCAAAACAGTGAAGGCAAGATGAGAGCCCTACTGCTGACCCTTTATGACTCTCTCAAAGCCCCATGCTCACATCCTTCACTGTTAGCACCATGGCACACTCCTAGGCAGCATGCGGGTCAGGGAGGAAAGGCTCTGAGTTCTTACACAGCAACATGAAAAAAAATCAATTTCAATCCTCCGAGGATGATATACTGCCTCTGAGGGTCACCAAATGCTATCAGTTCTCTGAGACCCTTGAGACTTGAAAGGAGATTTCCAAAAAATTACCACACCTCAAATTTTAGCCTTTCGGTTGAATACATACAGTGTATTTTATTTTCCCCCCAAGCTTCCCAGTAATTTCTCATCAGTCAATAAAAAAGACTAACTGCTGCACAAATCCACATAAGCAAAAATAATTTGCATTTTTTCAGGGAAAACTATTTTGACATTAATCATAAGAACTGACCTTTTGGTTAATAACAGGACAAAGTAAAGTACTTGTGTAATATTTAGAATGAACAGGGAAGGTGTTAGTACAATAAGAAGCATAAATCACTTGTGGGTCTTTTGTGGTGCCCTCTACTCCCTTGCTTGTGTGCGACTTCTGTGAAGTCTCTTAATGTAAGTGAACCTCAGTTTTCTTGGCCATAGATAAAGCATCCAGTACAGCAATAATCAAAAATTGTTATGATGGTAAACTATGAAAGCTGTGCATAAATGTTTTCATAATACTTAGTTTAGGTGTATACACATGGGATTTTTCTGCATGAATGTATGTGTACCATGAGCAAATAGTTCTGCCTAGATCAGAAGAAGGTGTTGGAACCAGAGTTACAGGTAGCTATAAGCTGCCATGCTTGTGCTTGGAACCTAACCTGGTTTCTTCTAGGAGAGTAGGGGGTGCTCCTCATGATGGAGCCATCTCTCCAGTCCCCAGAAGTGCATCATAGACTAGTGCACTCTGCCAGCCTAGTAAGTTACCATGCTTTGTAACAGATGAAGCTAGTGCTCAATAGGACTGAAGTTTTTAAAGTGTGGGTGAGATGACAAAGTGGAGTACGTAACTTAGAGCAAAGTACCTACTGTAAGGAAAGAAACCTAAGACCAGAGAGTTGTAGTCTGAAGGCTCACTGGAAGTTTTCTGAATAAGATTGTGTGTAGGTAGTCAGAGAAGGTGAGGCAGGAGGGTGTATCCTAAGAGAAGACTATCTACTTTTAATCCCAATGACACTTAACTTCTTTTAAGATGGACCTCATAAGCACTCAAAGATGGTGTATGTAGAGGTGGCACAATGAATGTAGCATTATAGAACTTGGAGATTCTACCCTAATTTAAACCTGGTGAGAAGGCACATTGAACTGTTTCTAGAGTCTGTCCTTTCAAAGTTGTGACAAGCAAACGTTGCCCCAAAGCTTCACTCCACACTGCCAGAGAAGTACATGCAAAATGTTAGTAAATATTTTTGTTTCTGGGGAATGCTCAGCTCTCCATACATTGTCAGAAACTGAGGAAGTCTGCTCTAAGATCTGCCTACCTGTGTTTGTACTAAACTCAGTAAGTTTGACATCACAGTTTGTTATCTTTTAAAAGTAACTTGCCTTTTATGATGAACATTCACTCATCTTTCAGTTGAAGCAAATGTACTCTCCAAACAGAGTATTTTGCCCTCCTTAAAACAGCTGTCCTCATATTGAGGAGCATGATGGCAACTACCTTGGGTTTAGGATTCTTATTAGGGGGAAATTTGGCCTGTTCAGAACATGAGCTAGACAGAAATCAAATCAGAAAAGGCTAAACCATGTAGTTTAATTTTGGGGACTATAACATACCTCCTCCCAATATACCCCACATTTCTCTTAAATTTCTGAACTCTTTTTTTCCTTTTCATTAATTCTTTTCATTAATTACATGTGTATTTGTGTATGTACTTCCATAGATTCCTAAATATACCCTGCTCAGACTATATAATGTTACTTGTATTATGTTTTCAGGGCTGACCATTTGGTATTGGATAACCACTTGGCATGCTCTTCCCTGGGGAAGGCTATTTCTCAAACTCTCCTGATTCCTCAGTTGCCTGTAGTCATCACATTAGCCTTGGCAGGAACAGAGTGTTTGCTGACATGACCAGCTTATTAAGAAGGCACTTATTTCCTACATCTGCAGACTGTATTTGAAAAAGTTAGTTTCACCCATAAAATCTCCAGCTGTCTCCATGGTGTTCTCACTGGGTGAACTTTCCTGGCCTTAGCAGCTTGCTATGTGAGAAGCAGCAATGGATGTTGTCCACCCAGGGCAGCAATGAACACATCCCAGCAGCACATTGGCAACAGGAATCTCTGGTGGGACAGTTATCTTGAAAGAAGGTCAAACTAGGAAATTATGTATCAAGTGCAGAAGAAAAAGCTGAGGTCTCTCCTCCCCAAAAGAGAGAAGAAGTATTGTGAATCACACAGAGAATCCCCAGGTAACATTTGGAAGCTAAGGTGAACACATAGTGGGTAAGAACTGAGAAAAGGTGGAAAATTGAGAACTGGTTATGGTGTTGTGGCATGAGGTACCATGTCCATTCAGTTCACAGGTCCTTCTAAGTGAAAGATTACCACCTTTGACAGGACTCAGGTGTCTCCACTGTCTTCAGAACCCTTCCAATCTGAAGGGTTCTTGTGTCCTACCTGTGTACAACATTGATCAAATGTCCATCAAGCTTGCATAGCTAACACTAATCATGTAAAAGTGACGGTAGTGCTATTTGGAAGAATTGCCATACAACACTCTGTGTTCTCAACATGTTAATCATTATGAAGTAAAGGTAATTGCATATATATGTAGTATTATTCCTCCTTGTAATTGTTTTTGTTTTCGCTTTTATTTATTTTTTTTTTTGAGACAGGGTTTCACTGTGTAGCCTTGGCTGCCCTGGATTTACTGTGTAGACCAGGCTAACTAACCACATACTCACAGAGATTTGCCTGCCTCTGCCTCCCCAAGTGTGCTGGGACCACAGGCGTGCTCCACCACATTCAGTTCCTTCCGTGTAATTTTTCCTGGGTAATATTTGAGTGCTTGGAGATGGATATGATCTTTAGTGTTTATCCCTGTTCATTGTTTGGACAATTAGTTATTACTTTCCCTACTGCCTGTGAATTAAATTGTTACTGTCTTAAGAAATAAGCCATGGATACAGTTATTAGTTCTATGTAAAATATTATTATTCTTTGTTTAGATTCCTGATTGGTTTATGGGTACATACTTTACCCTGCTTTGAGGCTATTGTATGATGTCTTGAGTGATGCACTTCCTTACAGAACTCAGCCTTAACATGCCATCACGACCTGTGTTTAATGGGAAGACTACTGTGGTTTATTTGTTAGGCTACATGAGTCTTCCTGACTAAAACAAAGAGAGGTTTTGGTGCTTTTGTGCATTAAAAAAATAACTTACGGCACATGATACATTTTCTGTTTGCAATTATATTGCTTTTTCCAAAAACATCCTTCCTGTTGAATTGAATGTGCTATGCAGATTGCATTTTAAAGTCATTTTTAGGGAAAGGGATGGTTACACTAAGAATAGTGTCTAGTGACGTTGAGCTGAATATTGAAAGGAGCATGCATGCAATTATGCTGTGTGTAGCACTCTAGTTGCCGCCAGTTTCACATTAAGATGGGTACTCTAATGCATTTTTGTAAATATTGGTAAGAAATGTCTGAATTCTGTGAGAGCTGTTCTCAAAGTATTATGCTCTATAAACATAACTCATGTTCATACCTAATCCCAATTCAGGAGTCAGCAGATGATCATTTCTGAGGCAGAGCTTGGTCACTACAAATCCCCCACAAGGTTTGTAAAGTACTTTGTAGTTGTTTGGTCTATGACATCAAAATAATGCCCAATAGGAAGCATGAGATTATTTTGCTTTCTATCTTTGTCCTCCATGCTATAAGTCATTATCAAGTAAATAGTACTGGAAATCTTTCCCAGTTTATTTTTGAAATAGTAGAGGCTAGGAGTATGAGTCCTGTTAGGGCATAAATTATATCTGCCTTAGACCAAAGTAGTTTTACTAAACATGATCATTTCTTTTTTATTTCTTTTCTAGCAGTCAATAGTTTATTATGTAAAATGAAAGTAACCTCAATAATTATCATTTCCTAGAATTAATGCTGGATAAAATAATTAATTTATAGAATCTACTGTATATTAAGTATTCTGTAAATACCAACCCATTTTCTTTACCCAGATTTAGTTAGGAATATATGAATTTATATGCAGTTTATATGTAAGACCAAGATGCATTCCAGCTATTACTGCATTGTCTATGTTTACTATTTTATTATTTATACAACAGGCTTAGTCCTTGTTAGACACTCTGGACTAGATGAAGGTGAGTGTCTATTAATCTAATTGAGATCACAAGAGCCTTTCCATCAGGAAATGCTGCCTTCCTCTTCTGAACTCACTTGAACTACAAGGTGAAAGACGCAGTAATTCTTTTGGGGCTACCAAAATAATGAAGTGGGGATACCTGTTAATTCCACACTTACTAGAAAAACACATAACTCATAACAGTTTTAACAATGAGGCACTCTGCTGTGCACAAACATTTTTTTGCTAGCAAATATGGAAAGGGATTTGCCATAAGATGAGAGAAAAAGAGAAGTTTTCAGAATCTTGAGCTATTCACATTTCTTTTGATAGCTGTGGTATCCCATACAAAAACAGACATTCGTAAACATGTAATGGAGTAGTCATTTATATGCACTTTGGGAAATTTTACTTGGAGCTAAGCTCTGACTTTCAGTTAACTGCATTTCTGTGGGTTTACAATTTTCCAAACATTAGGTGTATAGAGAGATGACCTGACACAATTTATGCCCTCAAGGAGGCTGAAAGGAAAAGGAGACAATTTGAACATAAATATACATAGGAAAGGGCAGATAGAAAATACAATGTGAAGAGGACAATGCCTTCCTGGAATATAACCGTGTGTTTTATGGTGTACATTAATGAAAGAGGTAGATCCTTAGACACATAAATTTAAGCATTTCAGGATACCTGAAAATTGACTCCTCCTGGAGCAGATCCACTTTAAAAAGAACTAACAATAATATCAACCATATCTAATCTAATAACAGCATCATCTGAAAACCACAATAGCAATGATAACAAAACTTGAGGCTAGCTATGCTATTGAGATGTATAGCAAATATAACCCATGTGTAAAATAAGCTAGATCAATAGACCTCAAGCTTGGGTAGAAAGATATGAAAATATAAAATGATTTTTTTCTATTTCAAACAATTTTAGAGATATTCTAATGCACACACATGCATGCCCACATACACTCACACAAGCACATGTGCACATATGCATATGTGAACTGACTTACCAAAGAATATATCTGCCATCCATTGTGTTGAATTTTTTAACTCACTGTACAGGTCTCATTCAATTTTCAAGAATACATAACTTACTTGTCATGAATCTAGGCATTGTTTTTCCTCCTGGGTATAGAAACATGCAGTTTCCAAAAGCATTTCATGAAACATTGAATTGGAAGATGATTCCACTAACACAGAGCCCTCTAAAACTGTTGCCTAGCTTAGTCTATCAAAGATGGTACATAATATTGAAAGTGGAATATTTTTGTCATATTGGAACATACTAACTTGAAAGAGTTATTTTCAGTTTAGGTTCTTGCCATGCCCTGGTTACTAAAGAGCATTGGTACAATTCCAAACCAGTGAAGACAAAACAAAGAAGGGGGTGTCTTACATCATCCTTCAGTGAACAAAATGGAAACCTACCTGGCTATGTCTAAATTAAAATTCTAAAGTGAGATAGTTTTCATGGTCACAAAATCAGCACGTTTATTTAAAATGAAAAATAAAGTGAGATTCTATAATCAGAAGCCAGCATGATTGATTTAAAAATAAAGGCTAGCTTTGCAATTAAGTTGCATAACAAATGTTTTTCTCTAAGTAGAATAAGCCGGATCAATAGGACCAAGGTTTGCTTTAAAAGTTATGAAAATATACATTGCCATTTTCTTTCCCAAACAATTATTTTCAAAATAATTGTGTGCTGGAATTAATATTATCTTTATTTTCATAAGAACATTTAGAGTTTGTAACATTAAGCCAGGTACCTTTTAGTGAAGGGATAATGGAACAATTGCCATTTGATAAATTTCCATTTATTTGCCAAAACTCAGAAGATGAATAATTCAAGGATAAGTTAACTCATCGTGTGGTGTGTTTTTTTAACACATGGTTGTCATTTTGGTTTGAACCTTAAACTGTATCAAGTTGAATATGTAGTCTCTATTTGATGGTGCTTTCGAGAGATGATGGGAACCTCAGGGAGGGGGGCCAACATGGAGGAAAAAACTCCTGGACACTAGATTGAGTGCCATATTGAGATATTGACTCTGTTTCTTGTTTGCTTCTGGCAGCTGTGAAGTGAGCTGGTTTTCTCTGTCTTACACTTCTTCCCGATAAAGCACCTTAACACAGTACCAAAGGAAGCACCAAACCTCTAACTTTATGAATAATAAACACTTCTCCCTTTTAACTGTCCATCTTTGGATTTTTTTGTTGCTATGTGAAAACTAACTGGCCTGATTTTATTAAAGAATAAATAAATATATAAAAAGCAAGAAAAATCAACTTTCAGTTAAAGATAACTTTTATTATAAATCACCCTGTGAATTTTGCTATATAATTTGAGATTTAAGAATTGAAAATATAATGACAATGCATTTATATGAACTACTCTATATTAAGTTATAGATTCTTACAATTATTTCTGTAAAATCATAGGAATCGGTGAATTCTGAATGTTATTTCAGAAATAGGCAGTATTCCTCCAAAATACGTATAAAATGTTGGAGACTGAAATGATAATTTATCTCTATTAAGGCATTTTTTCTAATGAATTTCTACTATTACCCATGAAAATTTGTTAATCATCATTTTAGTTAGGATGTCTATTGTGATAAAACACTATGACAAAAGCAAATTAGGGGAGGAGAGAGTTTATTTTATCTTACAATTTGTAGTTCGTCATCTGGGGAAATCAGTGCTTGACTTCAAGGCCGGAACCCATAGGCAGGAACTGAAGCAGAGGCATGGAGGAATGATGCTTACAGATGTGCTCCTCTTGGCTTGCCCAGCCTGCCTTCTTACAGCATTCAGGACCACCTGCCTAAGGGCACTGCCCACTGTGAGGCAAGCCCTCCTACATCCATCATCAATAAGTAAAATGCACAGCAGGACAGTTTGGTGAACGCATTTTCTCAATTGAAGATTCATCTTCCCAAAGCCTGTAGCTTGCACCAAATTGACATGAAAGTAGCTGGCAAAAATCACTTGTAATATACTTAAAAGTGTTCGATTAATACCAAAACCGTACTAAGGCCTTCATCCAGAATATCTTGGACATTTTCATTCTCTTGTTTGTGTGTGTGTGGTGGGACACCTGTGCCATGGCATGCAGCATAGCACAGAAGATAACCACCTGGAGTTGGTTTTCTTCTGCCACCATGTGGTTTCCTGAGATCAGACTTGGGTCATCAACTTGGTTGGCAAGGGTGTTTACTGGAAGAACCATCTGGACAGTTCTCAGAAGACTTCTTTTTGAAAAGAGATTGTGATTTATCTTAATGGAGTATCACAGACTCCTGCAATCTTGGGACGAAGGAGGCTGAAGCATGGTCACAAGTTCAGGATGGCCTGGGAAATATGTTAAAAGTTTCAAATAAATGCGACCTGATAGGCTAGGGTCAGATAGAAGGGGAGGAATAGGGTGAGAAGAGGGAGGGTGGGTGGGACTGGGAAGAGATGAGGGAAGGGGCTGCAGAGAGGGATACAAAGTGAATAAATTGAAATAAAAAAATAAATAAATAGGCAAATAAATAAATTTTTAAAAAGCATTTGGCAAAATGCTTGAATGTGAAATAGGAATACTGCCTATTTCTGAAATAACATGCAGAATTCAATTATTCCTAATTTTTTCACAGAAATAATCATTAGACATCCAGGTCATATAAATTAGAGAAATGTATATGGGAGCAGTTCATATAAATGATAGCACAATGTATTTTACCACAACATCGTGTTTTCAATTTGGCAATTTGGCAATGCATTGCATTTGGCAAAGACTTTCGTCTTAACATTGGAATGGGGTGTACAACTCAAAAATTAAAGAAGAGGGTGCAAATTTTCCTTCTTTTAAATAAGATTGTAAAGCATGTTGGTGGCCAGCTATCAGCACAGTGTGGTCTAGTTCACATATGCTAAAAGAATAGTCAGATTTTGGCTTATATACATTGCATCTACTGATTTTAAATATAAATTTTTAAAGTTTAATTTTTATAAACTTAAAATTATACAGGCGAATGCCCAGTTTTAAAAAGACACTTTTATTTTAAAAAAAACTGTGAGATTTTTTGAGGCCATTTCTCGCAGTGTTCAAGACCACTGCCTTCTCCCAGACTAGCAAGTTCCATTAGGGACAACTGTCTGTCTGTGAGCTTCTACTCAGAGAGGGAACACGGGGATGGGGGAAGGGGGGTTGATGAGGCTTTCTCCACATTCCAAACACAGTGACAATGGCTTCAAAGAGAGTTGCACTATAGATTCCACATCTAATATCTGAACCCCTTGGGGGCAAAGCCTGAAAGTAGAGACTTACACTAAAGCTGCTCTGTAGGGCAGCTGGGCCAAGCAAGAAGGTTGAGTCAAGGAGACTTTGCTCCCAGGAGCCGAGAGCGTGATTTCTGAGCATGCAAATTCTTCATTGGGCTTTACACTCTTACCAAAATAATAAAACCAAAGTGTTAGGATGTCTGCCTTGCTCTATTTGTTTGTTCTTATATCCTCAAGATTTGCGATAGGCTTTGTGCATGGTATCTTCTCAACACGCATGACAAGCAAATTAGAATACCAACTCTTTCAAACCATCTGCCTACCCCTCTGTCCACTTCTTAGAAGCCGGATCAACCCACAAATCTCTGGCAGGTCTTCTTTGACATTCTAGCATGCCATGAATGAATTTTCTGTCCACAGGAATCACAAAATCCTGATGTTTGTCTCTAGCATGCGGATGGCAATGTACCTAGTTCAGAGGCAGCCTTCCTCCTGCCCTCTCGAGGGCATTCTGGCACCACTTGACCTCACCTTTAATACCTGCTTTGTTCTAGGGACTGAAATCAGAGCAGGGAACAGCACCTTCTAGACCATCGTATTTTACAAGCAAATTGTCTAGAGAAGCCAGCAATGTTCATTTAAAAGAGGACATCTTTTAAAAGAGGACGATTGAGCAGATTTTCTTGTGGTGATAAATAGTACCATGTAGATGGCAGATCTGAGAGACTGTAAAAATCTATAATTGGATATCAGTATGATTTCAGGAAAAATGGTAAAGGGTGAACATGTCAGGGCAAAATAAATTATACCCAGGAAGGTACAGAAAGTATATGTATTTATGTTGCAATATATATTTATATTGCAATGGGGTTTTGAGAATCTTTGGTGAAGGAGAGGTAGACTGCTCTTATAGTTTTGATATATTGCCTTGCATATATTTATTCAATTCTCTAAGCCTCGGTTTTCTCACTCATACAGTTAGAATGTGTCCTAGTTTAGGTTTTATTGCTGTAAAGAGACACCATGATGACAGCAACTCTTATAAAGAAAAACATTTAATTGGGGATGGATCACAGTTCACACGGCGGTTTAGTCTATTATCACTGTGTTGGAAAGCAAGGCAACATGCGGGCAGACATGGTGTTGGAGAGGGAACTGAGAGTTCTACATCCAGATTGGCAGGCAGCTTGAAGAGGGAATGACACTAGACGCGGCTTGAGCTTCTGAAACCTCAGCACCTGCTCCTCATAACATATTTTCACCAAGAAGACTACACCTACTTCACTAAAATCATACCTCCCAATAGTGCCAATCTCTAAGTCTACGGGACCAGTTCCATTCAAACCACCACAGAAGGCTAACACTATCCGCTTGACCTGCTTACTATGTGGACCATGTGAAGCCATGCTTTATAAGGCGTTTCGAATGTCAATAGTCTGTACATTAACTATTGCTAGTTGGTCACACATTGCTTGCGTTATTATCAGGAGCAATATCAACTTCTACAGTCATTTTAGATTATTTTAAATATAATTAGGTGATCTTTGAAGCATGGCGATTTCAGTAAAAGGTGCTATTTTTTTTCTAAAAATTCTCTTATTAATTACCATGACATAAAATCCTTGGATTTTAAATATTACATTTCAGATTTCAAATAGGAAAAAATAAGTATGTCGGAGCATAAGATGTATACACTATATTTTTGAGCTACACAAGAAGTGATATATGTTTGGCCCTAAATGGTGGTTCATTGCATTGTTGGATAGCAAAAAGAAAATAATTTGGCTTCATGATTATTATTAATGATTTCATGTGACCTTTTTCTTTAAGTATTTCATATTTAATAACAAGTAACCAAATTTTACCAGGGGAGCTCTGTTTAATCATATTGACTCTCTTTTCTTTAAGCACAAACCTTCAGAGCTTTTGTATGGCTCACAAGGCTCTGAGAGGAATGTGTTGTGAAATCGACTTCCTGGAATACTGATTAGTTCTTCTGGTGGAAGACAGCACAAGTAACACTGGTGGAAATATCAGTACCGAAACAAATATTCTGAGAGTCGGCTCATATTGGGTAAAGGGAAGGTAGGGGATAGGAAATCTTCCACAGCAATGAGGCTTAGTACAGACCCGGATATTCAACATCTGAAATGTCTGCTAAACTTTCCAGGATGCTTTCCTGTTCCAGTCAATACTTCTGTCTGTCCCTTGGTGTCTGTCTGTCTGTCTGTCTGTCTGTCTGTCTGTCTGTCTGTCTGCCTGCCTGCCTGCCTGCCTGTCTGTCTGTCTGTCTGTCTATATTTCTCTGCATCTTCCTGGTTCCTTTCTGTGGTTTTGGTGCCCCTCTACCATCCTGGGCTATTTCTAAAATAGAAAGTTAAATGTTGATGAATTTCCCCTAGAGTTTTCCTTGAAAATGCAAAGCAATCTAATGCTTCTTGTGCAAAAACAAACAAAAAACTAGGTGTCCCACACTCCTGAGGAAAGTAGCTGGGAGAGAAAGAAAATCTGCCTCTACCTAGACACTAGAAAATGAGATCATTTGGGTGAATTCTGTGCTCTACCCACCTTTTCAAAGTGTTGCTTCTCAAGCCCCCATGCTTTCATTTGTTGGGAAGATACTTAAAAGTTTTCGTTTCATAATAAAGTTTATCTTGATTTCTTGGTTTCCCGATAAATTTGATCAGCTACGTCATCTATTCTTAGGGGGCTTGGGTCGTAGTGCTCATTGTCTAGGATGCAGGCAGCCTTTTGAAGCTGTTTCTTGCAGCACGCTCTGAGCTTTCCTGGGCAGCCCTTAGAATAGCCTTTCTCAGAAGACTTAAAGCTCTGCATCCAGGCACTGATCAGATCAGCTCAGGCCCACACAATGACACCCATCATGAAAAGAGCCAATCAAAGCACTGAGCAAGACTCACCAAACTGGAAAGGGGTATGGTTTAAAAAAAAAAGGCACTTGGTTAACCCCTGCCTCTCCCTCCATTCTTTCACTACATGTATCACACAGACACACACACACACACACACACTCACGGCATGCACCAAAATATTTTTTTTTCTCTTTCGTTACTACAGTGTAACCAAAATGCTGTGTCAGTGTTTTGATGCATCCAGGGACTGAATGTAAACAACATGGTACAACTCTAGAAACTGCCATCATAAAATATTTTAAGAGGCAGAATAGAGTAAAATAAAATAAAAATGTCTTTTTATGTGATATCTCAGAGTAATTCAGGATTTATGGTACCTTAACCTTTAGAATCCAAAATATTAAGCTATGTTTCTTAGAGATAATAACTCGGTTGTCCCTCACTTATGTGTCTTAGATAAAAGCCTACTGCCACAGAATCCATGAATGTTCAAATACCCTTGCGGGCCCTTAGTAGTAAATCTTATGGAATAGCTTATGGCCAATGTAATGGCCCACAGTAGCCTGCGAATATCATGAATTCTAATAATACTTACATCAGTAGAAACATGAAGTAATGTCTCCATTGTAATTAAATGATGTATTTAGAGCAGTGGACTAAATGGTCCCCTAGTGTGTTGGTGATATATTCTAATAGTCTTCTCTTTACAGCCCCACACGGTAATATTCATGCTTTATTCTGGAGGGCTTTGCTTCTGACTGAACATTTGAATTGCAACATTAAGTGGTAAAGTGGATTATAGTGAGACCCCATGAATATGGATCCTGATCAAGAAACTAAGTGCTTAAAAAAATAAGATGTTACTATTTAAATAGAGTGATTACAAAAACATTTTTATATAGAGGAATGTCGGGAGTCTTTGCCCTGCTTTTTATTCTATATCCCAGAAGCTGAACATGTTTGCCACAATTAAAAATTTAGTAGGGTGAAATACCAGACTTTAAATCACTGTAATTTCTACTGCGCTTATTGAATTTAATTTGGGCTGTTTGAGGTACAAATTAGTTTTGATAATAATTACTGTATTCCCCTTTTATAACATGTTCATTTTCCAAGCTTATAGCCAACCGTAAAGTGTACATGGAGGAAGGGGCTAAAAAGAAATTATCCTGCAGATGATTAGTTAAAAATGTCACATTGTGGGGTTTCATTCTCTCTTTTCCAACTGAATCAGACACTGAAGCAGTAGCTTGAGGCAATAAGTGCCTACGGAACAGCTGAGGGCACTTCACTTTATCCAGGCTAGTGGTAAGAATATGTCAAAGGAGACTCTATCGTCTTCGGTAACTGAGGAAGACACTGTCTGCCTGTATGAAATGCATAATTCTAGCTGAAAAGAACAGTGTGTCTATCTATTTGATAAAACTAAATGTTTATAAAACATTTTAGCAATTAATGGATATTATATGTCTAATGATCTTTCAATGTAATTTCTAAGAATAAGGATTCATTTTCTCACTGTAGCTAGACTGGTGCTTACTGTACATCTGCTGGTGAAGGTGGATTCTGAGGATGAAACACGAACATCGTTGTGCCCACTTTTCTACTCAACAGAGTGAATGTTGACCTCTGTATGCTAAGTTGTCTGTATGTGGTATATATCTGAGTGTTTATCTGTTTGAATCTCGTGACTTTACATTCTCTGAACCCTTGGAAGGGTACCGTGCACACCACTGAGCTTAGCTCACTCATTTTACACTTACAAGAATTTAAGGTACTTTATTTCTTTAATTGGTCTTTGTTGAATTTTTAAAAAATGCACCTGTACTACAGGTCTGGGAACAGAAGCAATGTGTCCTTGTGTTTTACACAGAGGGGATATGGTTAGGATGGGGTAAATGTGCATTAACCTTTATTTCGTATTTATTCACTTGGTATTGCTTTAAGCAGGACGTCTGTGTTATGTACTCAAGGTTCTGTAGAATGTCACAGAGCTATCTATTTAGGTTGTGTTGGCAACAACACAAACTTCGTGCTCTAGAGTAAAAAGGAAAAGAAAGAAAGAAAGAAAGAAAGAAAGAAAGAAAGAAAGAAAGAAAGAAAGAAAGAAAGAAAGAAAGAAAAGGAACTGTGCAGAAACATGGAGACTGGTCAAACACAGCACTCCAGCAAAATGAAGAGCTCTCTATTTGGCCAGTTTTGATGTGGCTTTGGTTGGCAAGCTAATTCTTTGAGTACCACCCTTGAAAATCATGCTAATGAGGCTCTTCACTTCATCAAGTAGGATTGTGGACCTTTTTGTCTGCATCATTAAGGCCCCAAATTGCCCCATTAGCAAGGCCTGAAGTTGCCCCACAGGGTCAGTATTTAATGCAGGTGAGCTTGGGTTAACTACCGTCAGAAACCTCTGGACAACAAACAGTGTGGAGTGCTGGCTACAGGCAAATTTATTTTCTCCCTAAATTTCCCCTGTAACATACCAGTTTCCATATTAGAACTCTGTTTTAAATTTATTTTGGAGAAAAATAAACACTTGGGGATCTGTATTGCTGATCGCAAAAGGGTGAATACATTTTTAAATAAAAGACAACAATTTTTTTTCCATGAAGCACTTTTATCATAGCTTTAACTTCTCCATCTGTAAAATGGGAATCATTATACTGCTTTTTGGGAAACTTGATAGCATGGTTTTCCATAAATAATGAAATGGAGAGCTGATATAAAATAATAAAAGTAGCAACAAAACTCACCAAGGTCTTATGGAATTTTTCTGTAAGAATTAATTGCTTTAAGCGCTATCCTTATTAATTATTGAGTTAAAATTCATGGTAAGTTAGAACTTTATGTAGGACTCTGGATATATCCAAAGGTGAAACGTCAGATTATGATTCTATGGTAATAACAGTGGGGGAATGTATAAAGGAAGGATGTTGCACATTTGAAAACATAAACACAAAATTTTTCTCACTCATTAAAATTTGAAGCAGGCAGAAAAGGCAAAATGATTCTTCCCACATCTCTCTTGTCCATTGGGTTTCCTGAAAACTGGTTAATACTCCATGGCTGCTGGTTTTCTCCAGAGACTCTCAGTGTTTGCGGGGAATAGCAATTATCTCCCTAAGCATGCTCAGCAGAATCCACCGGTGAGGCCAGGACACGAAACCAGAAGATGAGAGCGCCAGCTCTCCTTTCCAGCAAGTATGTGAAACAGAAGCTTCAAGATTATACTCCACGTCTGAGTAGAGATAACATTTCTGTTACCGTGTTAAGGTTAATTCCCGTGCATTTAGGGCCCATGGAATCCCTATCACCTCTATGGCTGGTACCTGCAAAGTCAGTTTTGCTACTGAATGGGGCCCCAATTAAGAAGTACTTGCTGTTGTCCTTCCAGCAAGATCTTGTGAGTTTGAACAATTTTAGTGAAATAAATGTAACAAGGAAAAATGAATTCTCTTTAGCCTCTATTCAGCCAAAATTAGCCTCCGTGGATTCTGGCTCACAAAGGCACCACGGGCCCCTGGCTGTGCTCTGTGGCTGTGAAATAGAATCAAGATTCCATTAGGCATCCCAAGCTGCCTCCTTCTCCGGGGCAGACAATAAAAATGACAACAGGGGATTGTCCCTCAGCTAGTCTAACAAGGGGGAGGGTTCTTTTCTAAATGACTAGATGTCTGTTTAGCTGAGGAGAAAATTTAAAGGGGCCATGGGCCACATTCTCTTTAATTCATTGGCTCACATGTTTGTTTCTAAGGTCACTTTTAGAGGGACCTTGAATTCTACCTTTGGTGGTAAATTTGAACCATAGCACCCCTCTCACCTACACATACACACATGCACCACCACCAGGACTTTTAAGAAAAACATGTGCTGAGACAGAGTCCAAGCAGTAACATTGTTCTGTAAGAAATATTAGAATTTTCGTGCATTATTGAGCTTCTCATTATTTTTTCTTTTAACTTGGAGATAAAATAATTCTCCTTAAATTAAACAAATTCTACATTGGGGATAGATTTTCTGCATTCAGAATTTTCTGATAAGCAAGAGATATGGATGAATTTTTGCAGACAACTGTGTTAAAGTGTTAAATAGAGTGCAATGGGTTTTATATCCTGGGCTTTGTCATTTCGTTGCATGCTCCTGCAGCTCTCCAGGGGAGATTGCTTATTTTTCTTTCTGTTGGAGGGGGTCAGGTGTTTAGCTCCTCTAAACTGGAGAGTCTTCCCCAGTAGACTATGACCTTGCAGAATGTCTTTATCACAAGTCCTGGGTCAGAGTCTCAGATTCTGTCCTGTACCAAAAGTGAAAAAGACTAAGCATTTTTTCTCCATTCTAGCATAAATTTTATATAACTAATTCAAACCTTATATAAATGTGATTAAACAGTCTTTCTCTTTCTAATGGGCCCAGCAAACAGAGTTCTGTACCTCCCTTGACAGATGCCATTGAATAAAATTTAATACAGCCTGTCAATGACTATCAGAAAGTTAAAGACTTCATCAGCCATTCATAGTGATTGCACTGCTTCACACAGAGTTATAAATGTATATTTCATGGTCACTTCTCCTTAGCTTCAATCAAAATTACTGGCAGGAGCTAATATTATATAATCCATGGTGTCAATTACTAATGTTAGTGGAAAGTAAATCATAATGTTTTCATTACTGAATTGCTAATACTTGGAGGCTATAATATTCCATATAGACAGTCTTTAATAAGCAATTATTTATGTACTCCTTTACCGGATGTTGCTGAACCAAGGCATTTCTTCAACATGAAGTTAAATTTCTCGTCAATAATTATTTCTTTGAAGCAATTCTTTAAAACGATTTCTACAAACTTGCACTAGAAAGTAAGTTTTATGTTTGTTTTGACATTTCTGCTAAAAAATAAAAGCAAAGCAAATAGCCCTGAAATTAATATTTCAGAGACTTATATTTTGGGGGTAATAAACAGCTGTCCAACTAAACTTAAGCCTCATTCAACAAAAGGAATTTGTGCCCGGAACTGTAAACCTAGCCAACTATTTATGGATGCTGTGATCACAGACCCTAAAGGAAAAACTACAATTGCCATTATCCTAAACTCATATCACTTCTGACTGCATCCTAAAACCTTATTTCCATACACACACACACACACAAACACACACACATGGAGAGAGAAAGAAGTATAGGTTTGATTATTCACCCTTTAAAGAAGCTTCTTTTTTTTTTTTTACAACAGATATAGACCATCCCAGAAACTTATTACTTGTCAAAATATAGAAGACAACTGATAAGGAGTGCCCAATCACAATCTATAACAAAACTCCATAGCTAAGGCCCAGGTAACACAGTAAAAGTGGGGACAGGCAGATTGTAAGTGACAGAAGGCCAGGACATCTGTTGATAGATAGTATCTTCTATATGTGACAGAAAAATTGGACATGTAAAATCTCAAAATGTGGTTGCCTAAATAATACTGCACAATGATAACATGACACACCGACATGGATGGGAGAAATCTCAGAAAGTTCTAGTTGTAGATGAGGAAATCCAGGCAGCTAATGGCTGCTAAGAGAGGGAGAGCCAGTCTCCACTTCTCAGAGACCAGACCCCGGACAAGTAATCACATACACCTATGAGCAATACTGTGTTTAATAATAGTAAATAATTAAAGAGGAAGAAATGGAATAGATAAGAAGTAGGAGGACAGGGGAGAAGTTGGAGAGAGAGAGGGAGGGGTGGAAATGATATGTGTACACATGTAAAAAGTTCTAAAAAACAAATAAAAATTTTAAAAAGGCCAATGAAGTTTTTAAAAATAGAGTTTATGTAGAGTCATCCAAATGGGAAATAGTGTTCCTTCAGGAAGCCATAGATTGTCAAATCAAAAGCCGATTGCTTCAACCATCCCTTTAGTTGTTGGTCAAGGAACCTCCAAGAAACTCCCAAAACAATCCAGGCTATTTCTGTTGCTCTTAGTTGTTTGTTGTGACTAGATAGTAAGACCCTATTGCTGTAGACACCGCCGACTTTGGTCCTAACGCTTGAAGAGATCTAGCCAGTACTGACATGGAAATTTGTTTCTTAGCTCTCATAGTACCAGAAGGTACCACACGGGCTTCTCCGGGAGGAAATGTATCAACAATGCTACCAAGCACTTAACCCAGCAAACTACAATATTTACCACTCTGTCAAGATATACCTATGGATGCAATAGCAGAATAAATGTTATGCGATGAGTAAGCCCTTTATGATTGGATTAAGGCCTATTCATAGGAGGAACTCATGTCTGGTATTGTAAATCTGCCTAAGAGCCCCTGGCTCATAGGCTTTTATGTTATATTAATATATATATTAATATATTAATATATTAATAACTAACCTATTAATATTAGTTTGCTAAATAAGAATATTATTAAAGGTTTCCTAATATATGTATCCCTAGGTGCATAGATTAGTGCATGTATCTTCATCCTCATCTAAGAAGCATTTTTGTGCAATGAATGGAAGGTAGTTAAATATACAGAAACACACACCTGGTCAAATTGCAGAGACCAAAACGGAGTGCTCATTGACAAATAGAACATTTATAATAAACACACACACATACCTAAGGGTCAGGGAACATTGTAAGACAGGGAAATGTAAAAGTTGTAGGATCTGAAGGTCAAGGAGGACAAAACAATGTCTTTTGGGTATAACTGGACTGATACAGTCATGAACAGACAGCAGCTGTGCTTGCCTGAAGAGGATCCAGCCAGTCAGCATTCCAGCATGGGTAGAGGAGTGACACATAAGATGTCAGCCCTAGCTGGGAAGCCACTGACGGTTGATGGCCACTGGAGGAGGAACGGTAAGTTTTCTTTAGAGGCATGACCATACTACACTGTTTGGCCCCATATCCACGAGCACAAGTCCAGCAATATTTGAATTTTAATGGGAAACCAACAAACACACACACATACAAACAAGAGGTCATGAAACGTGGAGGGACTATAAAGGAAATCTTGGGAAATTTGGTGAGAAGTAGGGGCCGACTATGACCAAAATACATTGATGCATATATAAAATTCTCAAAGAAAAATATTTTTAAATGTGTTTAGAAGAGTTGTACACAGACAGAACAGTAGATTCGAGTTTACTATTTAAAACTATAGATTAGGTAAAATGTTCACATTTGTAAAAGTAGTTTGAGTTATTTTTATTTCATTAAAATTTATATTTTTAAATTATTGTCATTTATTACAATTTATTCAATTTGTATCCCAGCTGTGGTCCCCTCCCTCATCTCCTCCCAATCCCAACGAACCTCCCTCTCCTTACCCTATGTTCCTCCCCTAAACATTGGAAGCAGGAGAAGACAAGGAACAGGATAGGAACCTACCACAGAGGGCCTCTTAAAGATTCTCCTGATCGAGGTATGTAAGCAGAGGCTGAGAATCATTTTTAATGTGGACTGATTGGGACAGGGAAAGTTTAGGTCTTGCACACCAACACTCTGGGATATAGCAGGACAGAGCAAGTTTGGAATGGGTATGTCAGTTTAGTCCTGAAGTCCTACTCATGCTGGGTGTTGGCATTGTACAAAGGAGGCAGACTGGAGCTCTGGAAAGCAGAGAGCTATGCCCTCATTATGGACTGCTCTTACATTGCCAGTCATCACCTGCAGTCCAACAGGACTTGAGGTGTCAGCAGATAACGGACCCCAGGGGGCATAGATGGCATTGTCCTGATGGAGTCTCACAGGAGCATGGCCTTGGGCCTACCAGAGCAGCAGAACTTTGGGGGGAAAAGGCAAAAAATTAATGTCTCTAGTGGGTTCTCTTCCTCCTCATTTCTGGTGAGCATGTTCCCTTGGGCGATTCTAGACAGAAGCCAGGGAGCAGGGAAGGCACACCATAAGTTCATATGGCCTCCATGACAAAAGCCAGGGTAGAAAGAGAAGGATAGACAGGAATACTTAAAGGAAACTAACGTTTCACAGAAAAGTGGTCCAGTGCATAAAATGTTTCTTTGCCACCACAGAGGATAGCTGACAGTAAGACATGCTGAGGATTAGAGTAATATTATTTGTGTTGTATAAATTGGCTTATCATTCTGTATTCACAGTACATAACCTTGTGATGCCAGAATAAGCACCTTCTGCCTTCTTTGCCTTTTTCCCTTTCCTCCAGTTTGAGTGAGTGAGAACAACAATCAAAGATTAGGTACTTGTTGAAGCCCATTCTGAACTTTCAAATCCCCTGCCTGTTCCCCTGAGTAGTTCTCTTATCAGCTGGATCTTGGTCTCTGTTTAAGTAAAGGGTCTCAAAATTCGAGGTGAGGTGGACAAGTGTGAGAGTTTGCAAAGTGTTTATCTTAGTTTGCTTTTACATTTTGCAGACCCCAGGTCTGATGGAGGAGTGGGTGTAAAGAGGTGTAAAAGGAAGCCATTTAAGTTGTAGCAATTGCTCAAGCCCTAATTTTACTTACTGTTTACTGATACTCAAAAATTATAAACTGGAATGTACAAAATAGGATGTTGCACAATTTGCTCAAGGATTTTCAAATATTTTCTTTTCTTTTTTTTAGAAGATTTCACAAATGACTGGTTTTCTTTTGTTCTGTTATGTTGACACAGGGTTCTTGCTGTGTAGCCAAGACTGACACAGAATTTAATGTGTATCCCAGGTTGGTTTCTCTCCTCATCTTCCTGAATACTGGGATTACTGTCATGTGACCCCATGCCCAGCTAGATGATTTCCTTACTAACAGTGTTTTACTGATAGTTAATTCATACTGAAAGGTCTAAAGATTGTCTCATATAGAAAATAGCAAGTGCCATATAAATATGATATAAAGTATATGTATATGTATAAAGTAGTTTCTGTGTTGTATTAGTGCATGGGAAGATAATAATAACTGTTCTGAGATTAGAAGCAACATTTGAAAGCATTCAGTAAGTCTAAGAGATCTGGGAAGCCTATATATTAACTCACTAAAGTTTCTGAAAAGTCCTGTAAAGACAAGGTAAGCTCAGGTTCTTTACCCCATAACAGAGTTCAGCAATTGAAGGCTGTCCAAATACAGAAGCTAAATAGAACTCCCTCCTTCTGTAAGCCTTTATGGGAGACATGTCCTTTTCCTTACTGTTTTGATTATTTAATGTGAAGAAACTGATTCACTTGAAAGTATTCTCTGTAGGTTTTAGTATCACCTACTGCTTCAGTATGAAGCATGCTTGAGGAGATGATACAGAAAGCTACCTTGAGTTAATTTTCTTAGAAGTAATGGAAAGTTAGCTCTTGAAAAAATGTCAGTGCAACATAAAAACCCAAGCATCACACATCGCCTTAATTACTATTTTGAGAATTTGCTCAAATTCAACAATATTACGATTTCCTTCATCTGACATAAAAATTCAGCAATCTCTAGAAAGCTATAACTATTTTTTGTAATACCTCAATGTCTTTTGTCTCACAATATAAGGACTCTTTCATAGAAATTGTTATACTGTTAAGTTGAAGTTGTAAAACATTCTTTTTAGTGGAAATAATTTATGCTTATACCAAATAGCAAATCTGTGAGTGCTTTCTGTCCAGAATTACTTTCTTTTCTGGTACATAGACTTTGAGCCAATTCTTCCTTCCCTGAGCACTTGCATAAAGTATCCTAGCAATTGCTCATGGTTTCAGGTGTTACATGCTACGGCTGTCTATGACTGCACTCCACAATGAAAAAGGGAGGAGGGGGCAACAGAGAAAAAATAATGAATGTATGAGGCTGGGGAAATGGCTCCAGTGGTAAGAGCACTTGCTGCTCTTGCAGAAGACTCCGGTTGGATTCATATTTGGTGGCTCTCAACTACCTGTTACTCAAGCTTTAGAGAACTGGCCATCCATTTTGGACACTGTGGTCACCTTAACTCAGATTCCAGAACTCACACAATTAAAAAATAATAAAATACATCTTTAAAATTCATTTTTTCAAAGAATATGTAAAGAGGGAAACAAGCAGAGAGAAGTCAAGCATTTTTCTTTTGCTCCTTGAAATGTGGGAATCAAGATTCCTTTACTGGCAACTAAATGCCATCTACTGAGCACAGAAAGAGAAAGTGAATTTTTATCTTTTAAAATGTTCAAAGAAGGTGTGTAATCTTCTACCTAGAAGTTCTCTGTGCAGAAGTAATTCATGACAGTGATGCTCACTATAGCTGAAAGAAAGAAAAAGTTCTTTATCTAAATATAAGGAAAAAGCAACCACTTGTAATATTTTAAAAGTACAGTTTGTTGCAGTTTATCTTCTGATAGAAGACAAGTTTGTAAACTAGTAAGAAAACTGCCTGCCCTGTACAACATTGCATGTATATGAGTGGGAACTTAGTAGCTCTTTGTTTCTCAATAAAAACACCAGACCATGCTTCCCAGAAAACATGATTACAGTGCATTAGGATCTTAATTACCAAGTGGTTGACTGCTCTAAGCAGAGAATTCTGAGTGTTAGTTCAACATTTATATATTGACTTATACAAGCAAGTTATTGGCATTTGTCTAGCTTTTATCTGCCTTCCGGAAGATAGGCATTCTGAAGACATTTAGGGTCCTTCTGGATTTTAGTCTATTTACTGGGTCAGGATTCTGTGGGCTGTTAGCAACTCTGCAGTGAGCAGCATGCTGCAGGGTGAGGGCATGAACACCAGCTGCTTCCTTAAATGGCTTTTGGGAGTTTGGCTACTGTGAAACCCTGCAGCGGATGCTTGCATTCTCCAGTTTGCTTCTTGGTCTCTTCACATGTGACAACTTGCTGCTCTTAGCACTGAAAAGTGCTCATAATCCTTACTCAGTCCTTATGACATCGTTGTGAGAAAGGAATGATTTCCACGCACCACAGGACAAAAATGGGGATCCATCTGAGTGCCACATATAACTTTTGATGGCCAGCCATCTAGCAAGTAGCATGTTTGTATTAGTATCAAATAACTTCTAACTCAAAAGCTCTGTTGGTATTGCCCTTCCTACCAAAATAATTAGGCATCCACTTTCCATTTAGATTATTGCATTTTATCTGCTGCATTAACATATACAAACAACACCCATGCTCTTGAGACCAGCTCATGTTCTAGAGGAAATCTTTGTTATCATATTTCATATCTGTATTCTTCACTTCTCTCTCCTACATCTGGCTTACAGAAGTTGACAATGCAGTAAGTTTGCTCAGTAAATCATACCTACTTCGCCTGTCTATGCCACAGGGGTTCAGGCAGATGAAAGGGCAGCCCAAGATTCGCCCATCTAACCACTTGTCCTAAGAGGACATAAAAGAGTTTAATGGGGGAAAGTTTGACATTTTTATCCCAAAACAAATATGGGAGATTATCTGTAGAATTAAATTATCCCAATGTACACAGTCTGAGGAATTAACTCTATCCAAAATGGTGGATTATTATAGAAATTGAAACCAGCTCTTTTAAGGCACTATGTTTATTTTATTCTCTGTAGTTTTTTTTTTTTACAAGCAGCTATTAGGTTATTCTGGCTATTGTTATGGCCGCTTTTCGGTATGATCCCACTAGGTATATATCTGTGCACTGCTCTAGCTGGTGAAAACAGTTTTTCAAAAAAGTATTCCCTCGATAGCCCTAGAAGCAGACAAGTAATTCTTGAAGGAGAAAAAAGAGATTTCTATTAGGTTTGAGAGTCACAAGTGAACAAGAGAAATTTGAGAAGTATAAAATATTATACACACTGCAACCCCAGAACCAAAACACAACCAACAATGTTGTGACAAAATAAAATTCCCACTTCCCCCCTTTCATTCTGTGAGTGGCATTTTAGAGTTGAGGTGCATAAACCCATCTATGTATACATGCAATATGAATATTGTATATACTTTACATAGCAGCTCTATTTTGTAGGTCTTTAAATAACTGTAGATCTGAAAAAACAGAATCAGGAAAATAAAGTCAAATGCAAATAAATGCAATATTGTCCTCACAAAAATTTTCAAATGCAAAGAAATTATCTTAGCTGTGAAATGGCAGCTAAGGGACATATACAAACAAAAAATGTCTTCTTTAGTTCATTCTTTGCAATAACTACTTACTAGCATATTGCTTTAAAACTACATAAGTTCATATGTTTTTCAATGGCTGAGTTTGTCCATATTATCACAAAAGCAGAAGAAATGTTAGAGAAGGGGCAGGTGAGAAAGGAATCCACTCAAAGCACCCATTCTCCTCCTTCTTTGAACTTTCCCTGCCCAGCAGAAATGACACATGTGAGCTGAGACACGTTCAAGCCATTACCTGGGAAATTTTTACAGATTTTAAATGTCACAGAAAACTAAAAATAAACAGTCTTCACTTTCCTTTAAACTTTATCTTAGTTTTCCATTGTGAAACGTTTTCTCAGCAGTCACAATTGGCTTTTGTTGTGTAGTTTGAGCTAATTAGATGCTCTGCAGAAATGGTGTTTCAGCATCCTTTTACTTTCTCAGGATTGAGTCCCCAGTGGCAGGTGGTGGGGCCTTCTGGCTTCCTGCTGTGGGTAGGGCAAAGTGATGTGGGTTCTGCATGGTCACACTGTGCTCACCTCTTAGCAGAACCTTGTGCTTATTTAAGTGACCAGGGCTGTGTTGTATTGCTCTGTGTGCTCATCCTGAAATTAGGAAGTAAAGTTCACATGTGAAACTGTGGTTAAGGGTAACAGCAGCCTATTGTATTCAAGAACCAATATAATAACACTTAACTAAGCTCTATCCAGTACTACCCAGCTTTATCATTTCTGTTTCCTGCTGATGGGAATCAAAGAAGATTCTCATAAATTATGACTCATTTATCTCTTCATTTCTTCCACAAATGTTTTGTTAAATTTGGTGATATTTATTAGACCAAGAAGCTGGCCTCTGTTGGTGAAGTGAATTCTATGACACTTAAAAAAAATACATCTATTTAAGTGTATGTTTGGGGACTGAGTATGTGTCCTAGTGTGCATTTAGAAATCAGAGGACAGCTTGCAGAAGTTGGTTCTCTCCTTTTAGCATGTGGGTCCTCGTGGGTTATCTCTGTAGATGAAATAAACCAATCCAAGCCAGATTAAAAGTAAAAAAAAAAAAACGGGGGGGGGAAGGGCAGGTTTATTTGAAGCAGAGAGGGAGGGGGAGGGAGGAGGGGAGCATGCACTGGGAGAAGAGGAGAGAGAGAGCAGGAAGGGGGAGGGAGAAAGTGGCAGAAGAACAAAGCAAGACTTCTCAATTTTATAGCAATGGGTCTCTGGGGGAGAAGGCCTGTCCCTAGGTAGAGGGCAGGGCACGGTGGCCATGCCCTGCAAAAGGTAGGGACTTTGACAGGTCCTTGGGGTCAAATTCAAGTCATCAGACTTGGTAGCAAGCCCCTGTACTGAGTCCTCTCACCTACCCTATTTCTAAGGCATTTATTTGGCTTTATTTTTGCAGTTGAATTACTTAGAAGATTAATTAAAACACATATTTGGCCCCTCTACCAAGGGATTATTTTTATTCATAAAGTCTGTACAAGGTCCAAGAATTTCATTTTAAAACAAATCACATGAGGCTGATGTTGGCAAGCTAGAACTAACGCTTAGAGGTAGCTCTAAGCTGCTGCCCACACCCAGCGTAAGCATTTGTCCTTGGAACCGGAACTGAGTTGTGCTTAGCAAACTGGCAACCATCACTGTGGGATACGACATTTGTCAAAAGTATGAATTCCTTTTTGAGACAATAGCAAATACTATGGAGACCAATATTAAGAACATTCTATATATTGGTCAAGAAAATTTCCTAAGATTCACTTTGGAGCCAAATATGTTCCATAAATTCTCCCGAGCTGACTTAATTTCACAATAAAACTATCCTGACAAGAATGAGGAGACTTTGAAGTTCGTTGTAGCATCTTGCTTGTAACTAGTCTAGATCCAGCGCAAAAGCTCTACACATACACATACTCACAAAACAATGTACAATGTAAAGCTGTCATAGTGACAACTGACAATGACCCAAACCCAGAGTCAGGTGGGAAAGGGATCTATTGTTATGTCTGTGAGGTATTTTCTTACCTGCTAATTCATGTAGGAAGACTCAGCCTGTGGTAGGCATTTCCATCCACAACCAGATGACTCTGGTTTGTATAATAAAGGTGGCTGAGCGAGTCATAGAAAGCAAACATAAAGCAAGGAGGTGAATAACAATCCGCCATTGTCATTGTCTCTACCAGCTCCTGTCCCCAGGTTCCCACCTTGGCCTCCTGGAGGAGAGACTGCCCTATAAGCAAAGGAAACTTTTTCTTCCTCAAGTTGCTTTTGGTTGTCATCACAGAAACAAAAAATAAACTAAAGTAACATGTTCAAAATTTAACCATTTCAAGAATGATTTCAGTCTCCTGAACTTCCAGAAGGAAACTGGACTTTGTGAGAGTTCAGAATCTTCTGCCACATCTGGTGCACTTCTACACTGTGTGCAAAGGGCCAAGCCAGAAGGATGCAGCTCCTCTTTTAGGATGATCCACTTTCACAAGGCTGGGGGAGTTCTCCTGGCCCATTTGAATGCTGCAGTGTGCACATGAAATGAATAGCTGGGCCTCCCACTTCATCAGGATAATATTGGTCTCTTTCCAATTTGGTTGTAATAGTTATGTGAATTTTCCATTAATTTGTTTGTGTATTATATCTCTGTAGTATGTAAGAAAGTATGCAAAAAATAGAATCACTAGTGGAGTTTAAAACCAGTAAAATAGAGTTAATGCAAGCAAGCTATAAAATACAGTGTGGAAAATAGCCTCACATATTGCATTTGAAATATTCTAAGAGGTAGACCAGTTTCTAAATTAGTTACTTGTTTTTTATCCTACATATGAATAACATAACTAAATATTAATTTTTATTGCTATCTTCCATATAAAATATTTATATTATGCAGATTTTCATGTTCAAATATTTCTTTTAAAATTAATTTAATAAAATATTTTGGGGGTTTGTTCCTTTAAAGCTCCTGATTGCCTCTTATAAAATGACTCAAAGGCTAGAGCTCATTGTAGCAGAGGTGAAGAACATAAAAATAGCAGTTGAGGGAAAAGTGGAGAGCTTTGTTCTGTACTTTCAAATTCAGTCTGACCAGAAACTGCTAGGTAGCAGAAAAAGCCCAGAAGACAATGAGCGTTCTTAATATTACACTCAGAAAATTAAATTGTTACATAAATTTCTAGTTTTTTCTATTCAGAGGGCATTGTTTATAGAGGCCATAATTCAAGGGGCTTGAAAATAAAACATCCTCCCTTGATAACTGAACTTGGAGCTCCATACGACTAAGAAAGAAACGCTTAGTCTCTGCTTGATCAAGATGTAGCTTGATTTCCTCTTTTGTTTGTTTGCTTGTAAAAAATGACACCTCAACAATGACTCAATTTGCTATGTAATATAAACTTTCAGTATTATTTCTTAGTTTTTAATGTTATAAATATCATAACCCCTTTCCTTTTCTTCCTCTAAACCTCCCATACAGCTCTCCTTATTCTGTTTCAAGTTCATGGCATTCTTTTTCATTAGTTTGTGTTACATACATCTCTGTATGGTACATACATGTACATTTCTGAATAAAGTATAACTTGCTCATTGTATATAATGTTACTCATATGTATGATTTCAGGGCTAATCACTTAGTATAGAACAATCAATTGCTATGCTCTTCCCTGGTAAAAACCATTTCTCCCAAACTCAGCATTCCTTAGTTGTCTTAGAGTTTTGTATAGGGTGGAAGCCTCCTGGACTTTCTCAGTCCGTGTTAGTACTTCTATCAGGGGTGTATGGCACGGACCACTTGAGGGGCCCACAATTCTAGACAGCTTAGATTTTTCTACATCACCTACTCCACTGTATACATGGTTATCCCTAACCACCATCATGTGGACCCATTTTCCTCCCTTACAGAAAGTGACCTAGCATCCTTGTATACAGATGAATCTGACCCACTCTTGCCCAATTTCCACACTCTATCAATAATTGCATATTTGTTTTTCCTACTATTCCAGATTCATCAACTAAGTTCCTTATTTGAAATCCATCATGAGATCTACTTGCCTCAACCACTTCACAGCTCCTAAACTATACCCATAACACACACCAGTCTATTTTTCTTCCCATCCATTGGTAGTGTAGCATACATATTTTTTTGCTGTGACCATTTGACTGTTAGGATAAATTGTCTTTATCCTGACAGTGTCACCTAAGGAAAGTAGTTCAGTGATTCCAGGGTTTACAACTTATTCCAGTTTACAACAGTTAATGGAACACTAGAAAGATGGCTCAATGGTTAAGAGCATTATCTGCTCATGCTGAGACCAGAGTTTCATTCTAAGCACCGACCTCAGGTGCTTTACAACTAGCTGTTGCTTCAGCTCCAGGGGAATCCAGTACCCTCTCTGGTCTCTGCAGGGATGTCTTCCATCAGTGTAGCACTCTCCTTACCTTTTTGTGTATAAATATACAATCAGATGCTCATGAGGTTTCTTCTCTCTTAGGTCTTACTTCTATCACTTTATCTAAGAGCAAGTTCTAGATTGAGCCATCTTTCCATTTTCCACAGGGTCAAGCACTAAGCCCCCAGTCACTCCCTGGAGGTGCCTCTTTTCTGCTTTTTCATTCCATCCTCCTCCTCCTCCTACCTTTCTGCTGACAGAATTTTTGTGAACTGAGTGAATAAACAGACAAATGAACACACTTTTATACATATGTATTTAAAATTGATTTCAGCTCATTATTAGCTGTTGGTTATCAGAGCATAAAAGGGACTATGCTGCTTAAGCTATGGATGATTCAAAAGCATGTTTTGTCTTTCATTTTGTATCCAAATTCAGAGCCCTCATATGTATAGTAGGGATCATTATGATCTAAGTGTCTTGTTCAAATTTGAAAACATAAGTAATAGCATCGTGTCTATTACATGTCTATTATATATGACTAGCAATGCATTGAATTCTTCTGTCTTGGTTACTTTGCATGTCGACACCTACAGTAACAATTACATTTTCACGTTCAAGATTTTAATATTTATTTTGTTAAATCTGACCATGGTTTTCAAAACTTTTTTTTTTATTTTATGAGTTTATTTTGAGACACAGTTCACACTTACACAAGTATATGTATTGTATTCTTCTGTTTCCCACAAACAAAATACACAGGCATGTATCATCCTTCTGTACATGGAAGCACTGCATACACTCAAATGATTTGTGATACTGTAACTCTCACTCACATGTAGGGAACTTATAGCCTAAATATGTGAGTATTAAAAACTAGTTTGTTTCACATACATAACACTGCTTCTGCATATAAAAGAAAATGAACATTCTACATATAATTGTAAATTACTGAAACTTGAGACTCTTAATATAAATGAAAAACTAAATTATTCCACTCTATCTACTATGTATAAGTAGTATGCACACACAAATAAAATACACTTTTGATCTTCTGTACTTTATAATGTAGTACAAGAAGTAAAGTTGCAAATACACAATTACTATGTAATTTCTGAAAAACAAATATTACAAAGTCACCTATCCAGGATGCTCAAATCTTTGTTATTCAACCTGCATGTGTTTGACTTCAGGATACCTCATTTTCTTTTACAGATTTACCTTCCATAAACAATTCTGAAATTTCTTGAAATGTTCAGTTCTGTCTAGGAGCAGGCACTCACTCGATAACCAGTATGTTGTCCGCTGATTAACACAGCAATATTTTCTGAATTGCCAGATACCATAACACTGGGTTTTAGCTCCTGTTGTTTTGCCTTTTATTCCTTCCCTTGGTGATGTTGAAAGGTAGCAGGACAGGAGTGGCCTTGCTCTTACTAGCAATAGACCTTTACACTTAATTATGCTTGAGAGTTAATTGAGGAGAAGAAAGAGTCTGAGCAAGGTTATACTCCTCTGAGAGGTCACAGTGCTGGCGTTCTGTCCTTCAGGTCACATTGCGTGGTGCTGTAGATATTGAGTCGCTTGTCCTAGTCCATCCCTGCGGAAAGACGTACTACTCGGCATTAAGAGACACCCTCAGCAAACAGCTTCTGGCTTTCAGCTTTTGTAAAGTCTCTTTTGGCTGCACGAAATCTCTCCACCCAAGGTTTTATTTTTGTTTTTGAATAACCATAATTAAAATCAAGGTTCTACCCACTTATTGGCAGGTCCTTTACAGGCTCTATCTTCGTAGTCCCTCAAAAATTAAAGCCTTTGCAGGGCAAAAGTCCTCTAGTGTTTGAAGTTGGGCTGGGTACCTCCATTCTTCAAAGAAACTCCTCCCAGATGCCCTAGAGAACAGTCCTTCCATGTGCTCAAGCTAAGAAACAAAAGCCAGCTAAAGCGCTTTTCTGCAAGCAATTCCTTCTTTCTATCTTGATCTCAGCTTTTGTTCTTCAAGAAAGCTCAAGTCTGCCTAACAGTTTGGAAAGATTTGTTAGAATTCAAAAAATATAGTGAAAATGCAAGATATATTGATCGTGTAATAAATCATCCTAGGGTTTGAATAAGGAGGTTGTGAGAGCCCTACCTGTGCTTTTAGCAAAAGAGCTATGGCAAAGAATAATGAATGAATTTAGTGCTGGATGGGAGAAAGTGAGTGAAGACAAAGAAATCTGCATTAGCTAAGGCTACAGCTAAGTAGTCCCCGACTATAGAGAAGTCCCACCTTGTGTATTGTTGTGGGATTGAGGGGATAAGGTTGGCCATCAGCAATCAATCGTTCTAGAGGTGCCTGAGTATGGAAGCTGAAAAACAAACAAAAACAAAAACAAAAAACAAAAAGGGAGTCAAAGATAATAAAGAGGCTATTTTGAGGCGATAAAAACTGATTTCATAAACAGACAAACAGATAAGGGCGCCATTTTGACAGGGAAGAGAATGAATTTAAGGGGGACAAAGCAGGATTTTAGTTAGCAATGGGGAAACAATTAGATGGGTAGCTGCTAAAATGAGGTCCCCTCTCTCCTTTCCTTCTTCTCTCCCTTGGTCTCTCCCTCTTCTCTTTCTTTCTCAGATGGGAAATAGGGATTAAACCTAATTCCCTGAGCTTGTTCAGCCAGAGCTTTACAACTAAGATTCAAACCCCAGGCTTGGTTTGTTGTTGCTGCTTTGTTTTGTATTTTTATGAAATTTCTTTATGTATAAGTGAAGCGATTTGGGCAATAAGAGACTTCTGACTAGCACCACAGTCAACACGCAACAGCTCTAGATGGTCACCTCATTCTACTCTTCACGTCATTTTAACTCGTTACAGAAAACTTTCAAGATGTGTAGCGAGTGAGGAACAGTTAAACTGACTTTGTGGAGGGGTGTGAGACTCCCAGTTCTTTCCCCTCTACTCTTTGCTATCTGATTGTTGTTGTTTTTCTTTCCCGTACACACCCTTCATCATGTCTACCTCTCATGGACTGAGACGTCCAAATTGTCAGATAAAAACAAACCTTTTCTTTATATAAGTTGGTTATCACAGATCTCTCATTATCAAAATCACAGAAAGTTGGCTTTATAGAGACAAATTATAGTGAAGTGAGAAGCAAAGTACTTTTTTAGTTTCTAGCACCCCCCCCCCAATAGAGCATACAAAATTTATTTTTCCTAGCTCATCTTGTTCTCTCTGAAGACAGAACTGAGTATTTTATTTCATCATCAACGGGGGCCAGATTAAGCCAGAGGAATGGAGTTCTGCAATCCCTTGACTTCATTACATTAACAGAAGGAGAAAGCTTTTGACCCCAAATGAAAAATTTCTTTCCTGTCATTTAAATATTAGCCATTAAATCTCTGCTTCCTGGAATCTGAAATAAAAATTCCAAATCTTTTGGAAATATCTATGAAACAATTTTCATTCATAATGTGTCTTCTTCGTGAGACACTGAGCATGCTAATATAATTTACTTTTTTTTTCATTTGACAGCTTTAATACGATGCAGCTTTTATAATGTAAAGATTAGTTTAAATAACATGCTTGAAAATTTTAGTTAATAATTATAATACTGGAAAATTAATATTAATTGAATTTTAATGTGTCATTTGATCAGCTTTTCCTTACATTTTTTTCCACAAGCCCAAACTTTGAGGGAGGTACAATTAATGTCCCTACTTCACACATGAGAAAAATGAGGCCCACTGAGCCTCTCTGAAAATCACATGGCTTGTAAGTGGGAGGAACAAGACACAAAAATAAAGTTATAGAGCTGTCTGATGGCAAAGCTTCTTTCTTTAGGGACGGAAGGGTGGTGGATCTAACCCAAAGTCTTGCTCTTGAGATCTGCTCCCTGATTGGAATCTATCTTGACTCCATAGTTGCCTGCACCTTGAATTTGTATTTTCGCATTAAAATATGAAATATTTAGAGAAGTACTGAGTAAATTATGATTTAAGTCATTATCTGTTAATTACTATAAGAAAAGGCAATATTTTAAGGAATATTAAGGATATATATCTCCCAGCACATGGAGGCTCTCAGTAAAACAGTACTTTAAAAAAATGATCATATGGATTAGCAAGAATTAGTTCAGCTCAGCTCTTTCTGTTACAGAGAGCCATGTAATTACAAGTACAGTAGAAAATGTTTTAGAAGATTTAAAAAGGAAATGTTCATATTTTTAATAATTTAACAAACCATTTAATCTATTAAGAACTTTAAAATAATTTTATTTAATTTCTTTTTATTTCTTTTTTCTTCTGTTTGTTGTTGTTTGTTTGTGTGAAACGGCATCTCACTTTGTAACCCTGTCTGGTTTGGAACTCCCCATGTAGTTCCAATTGGCTTTGAACTCACAGATATCTGCTACAGCCTCCCTAATGCTGGTATTGCGCAAATTATATGTAATAATTCTTCCTGCTTATGGGAAACAGCATAATAGCTCAGCTCGTATATATGTATATATCATATACGATTATAACACATGACAATTACCATTTCCACTCTTAAGAAAGTGGCAGTTCATTAAAGGTTGAGTTCCATGATAAACACTATCAGGACTATTTCTTTTTCTGTGTCATTTTACATAATCAGATAATATTTAGAATATTTAGAGTAATTGATATTTTTTCCCTTGCTTTCTCTTTCTCCTCCTCTCATTTCCTTTGAAACAGGGTTTCTGGACTCTATAGTCTGCTCTGGCTTTGAACTTTCAGAAATCCTCCAACCTCAGCTTTTCAGGAATTGGGATTAAAGACACATACTACCTAAAAGTAACAGTCACAATCTACAGTTTTCTAATTAATGGCTACCATTTTGTAATACTCCAAGACAATTAAAAGCTTAATTGCCTTAAATCCAAACTGTGGCAACATATGAGTAAAGAACTCTGAAAGGTTCCTTTGTGACTTTGAAATGGCCATTTTTCTGGTAGTTAATAATGTGATGTATAATAACAGAGAAATAGAAATGTATTTGGAGTTGGGTATTGCATTAATTATAGCAATATCAGACTATGATTTTATAACTGAATATAATGCTCCTCTATGAAACAGAGAGTAAGTTAGTTCCAGGTGAATGTGACAGGACTGGGAAATGTATATGTGGTCCACACAGTTTTCCAGGGATCTACAGTGATGGAGACCCATTTTCAAAATGTACTATTGACATCCAGCCTGGAAGATATTATTTGTTCAGTGTTCTGTGTGAATGTGTTCGTGTGTGTGTGTGTGTGTGTGTGTGTGTGTGTGTGTGTGTGCACCTCCACAAATCGTGGCCAAACAGGAAGCAGGGAGTTGACAGGAAGTAAGGGTTATACAATATCAAGGCCAGAGTCCGGTGACCGCTTTCTTCAGCCAGGCTCTGCCCCAAGAAGCATCAAAAACTTACCAACATCTCCACCAGCCAGGATCCAAGTGTTTAAACAGAGTCGATGGGGAGCATTTCACACTGAAACCACAAGGTTTGAAGTAGGCTGCCATTTTAGAGATAGTTTGCTTTGGCAAGACTAAATGGGGTCTTCAGAGCAAAGGACCAGGAAACATTTGACTGACAATAAGGTATTCTCAACTGTGTTGTGGAGAAAACAGAAGAGAACAGGTAGAGTTAGGGAGCATGGGTCTCTCTGGGTTGAAAGTTGCTTATTACTTTTTAGGATTAAACTACAAAGGTGTGCATAAAGAGAAGCAGACACGCTTCTGGGTGCCAACTTTGATTTCATCAAGTAAACGTAATCTGTTCTGGCTCTAGATCTCCAGAAACACCACTCTCTGTGCAGCACCTCCCTCTGAATGTTTTGAATGCATCCATGCATACACATACATTTGGGGCTTCTTGTGTCATTCAAAAAGCATACACAATCATTCGTGTTTCTATATGAAAGTGACACAAACAGAAGGGAATCAGGTTTCAGGAGGATACATTTTGATAATAGGTGAATGTAAATTGGGGGTGGAGATCAGAGATAGGCAAGTGAAAGGATTCTGCTAGCCAAGTACTCAGCTGCTGCCCACAATCTTGCAAAGTATTTCAGGATTGCTAATGGTATGTCTCCTATTTAAGATCCAAACGGATATAACCAACACTGCCACTTCCTATTAAGAGTAAATTATGGTTTATTTTCACTCTATTTTTAAACCAGAACTTTTCCTAAAATATAAACACACACACACACTCACTCACTCACACACAGAGAGAATGCCCATGGATTTTAAGTCATCCATATGGAATCTGGAATTCAATAATACACAGCACCAATAGGAACCATGATAACACCGGAGCAAGCACCACGGGGGAAAAAGGGCTTTCCATCCAAGCATCACAGAAGCACTATGGCTAAGAGGATCACTCTGTAGCTCTCTTGAGCTGTACTCCAGCCAGATGTATGCCCGTGTAACGTAACAATTACCTTCAATCACCCTGATCTGAAGTAATCCTTGCTACATGCATTCCTCATTGTGAGTGATGAGTCCTGCTGTTTGCTGAGTCTAAAACCAAATGGTCTTTCACGGGCAAATTTTAAACTTGAAATAGGATTCTCTGACTCCCAATTCTGAGTCTATTTTTTCCATGTCCTTTATACATTCCCAAATCAGGCTGAGACTGGCTACAGATGGTCCTGGTTTGTAATGAGAAGGGCTTGGAAGCTGCCTTACCTCCCAAGGGAGAAGTCAGTAATGGAACTAACTATGTATTGTCCACCTTCTATACTAGATTTGATTTTTCACTATTTGACCAACTGTATTTGTTTATCTCTCAGCACTGAAGGGCTTCCATTAGCTCCAGGCTGATCGAATATACACTATGGAGTAAGGAGGGATAAGAACATCTTCCCTCCCAAATGCTGATGTAATCCCTTTGCTTTTCCTGACAGTTGAGTAATGTTTGCTGTTGGAAACTGTGTTGGAAATGAGCTGATATTTACAGTCATTAGTGACAAAGAATTGTTTTGATCACAGGAAATACAGGGAGCATTATTGTTTGGATGGCAGCCTTTCAGGAGACAGTGCCTAAAACCAGGGCAATCAAGACCCTAAAAGAGAAACTTCTAAGAGGTTTGAAACTGGAAATTACCTTGTTTCAGTAAATCAAAAGATTAATATTTAAGAACCCATAAATTTTGCTCAGAGAGCATAGCCAAATATTATTATCATAACGAAAACAAAAACCTCAGCTCAGCAAATTAGTCACCAAAGACCGCATGCAAATTGACATTTTAGTTTCTTAACTAATGGAATCATTTGTCATTTTACTGAAGCAGTTCATTACAAAAATAAATTAAGAATAAGTAAATTGTAGTCATAGCAATCATGATGAAATTATTAGTAATCACATTTCCCGGCATGAAAGTTTTGTGCATGCTTCTCATCATAGATGTTATTCAAAATAACTTCAGAAATAAGCATCAATATTATGCCAAGGTTTAGGATTTTTTTTTAATTAAAGAAAACAGAGTAGAAGTAGAAAGAAACTTTCTAATTAAAAAAGGGAAGGAAAATGTCTTTCCCCTTCAAATACACACAGGTTCAACTGTGCAATTCTAATATCAAAATGAAGAAAATGAGAAATTCCCTCTACTACCTTAAATAGTAAAAAGAAAATTAGAAAGCAGTGACTAGCTCATGCAGTTTCTAAATAAAGGAAAAGGAAATTGCATTTCTCTAGGTAAATATTTACTTCCTACAGCGTGCCAACAAAAGCTACTATTTTAGAAATGGGACACGGTAGTAACTAACTAACTTGTACTTAGTTGATTTAATTGGAAATGTGCTGTTTCCCCTTTTAAGCCTTTAATTGTAGAATAAGACATTTCCAATCTGATTTTCTAATTGCGCTTGGGAGCTAGTATCCTGTTTATATACACACTGATCTGGGGAATGGCCTCATCTTTACCTTTGTAAGCTGCCTTAAAAGAAGTCCATTCCATTTACTTCTCCTTCAGCATCCACTATAGAACACTCACACTTCTGTGTTTTCAAAGGTAAACTGTGCAACTTACCAGTTTATGCAGATAAGCTTCATGCCTCTGACTTGACATTTGAAAAAAAAATTCAGGTTGAAATATGTAGTGTTTAAGTTTATTCTTAATTTCATGAAGTACAATTTAAATGCTGCATGCAAAATAGATTTCATTGGTAAAATTATGTCTAAATCTGTATGATAGATTGGCAGAACGTGTGGCCATGGCTATGGTTATTTCTAGGTAAGATTTGGCTTGATAATCTAGTATAATCTAGTAAATGAGAAGAATTTTTCTTTGAAAATGTTTCCATTTTTTTAAAAAGCATATTTGTGATGATTTTCATAGCTTCAGCTATAACCAGTGTCAATATCTTTTACAAGTTAAAAAAATATTAGGCTAAAAGAATGTTGGACCAATATGGGTCACTCCTTTAAAACAATATTTAGAACTAGAATGATCTGGTCCAAAGCAAATTTAGGAAAATAAATTATCATGGCCAGATAACAGAAAATGGCAGCTAAGTTCCAGGGACTAAGTGAGTAACATGAGGCTGGGGAAGGGAAAGGGGGAAGGAGAGGGGAAAGACATGGGGAGGGGGTGTGAGTGGATAGAATGGGAGCTGGAAAGCACAGAATGCATTTGGGATCTATGATTTAGAAGCGTGCTGCCTGGTATGCCTTTAACATAGGGACAGTTACATCTGAGCCTTCATTTGTGGACTCACAAGAAACCTTTGGCATTCTTAAGGACTCTGATATCTTCTTTCTGCTTAAAGAATTGTGTAATAACTCCTGGGCTGTGGTTAGTCGTTTGACAGTCATACAGGTTTCCTGCTGGTTGGAAGAAGCCTCCTCCAGTGCAGAAATTAAAGGCATGTGCCACTACTGTCCTGCTTAACCTCTTGATTTAAACATAGATTATGAGAAAAGGTACAATCTATACATAAACATTTATGGCTTAGCATTAACCCTAATCTATTCCCAACCCTATTTAACATATGGATGATGGGATATTAGTTGTATTATATATACTCATACATAATTTCATACATATTTCCTATATATGTAAAGGGATAAAGAGCTAGAATATAAGGGAATAACTAGAGAGTAAGAGAACATTTAGTTACTAAATAACAATATATTTTAAAGATGTTTCCATAAACCTCTCAGTACAGGTGAAACACTTTCGAGCGTTTTCATTGAACATTTCCCCACCTGTAAGTCTGAATATTTACAGAACGTGGACTGGTGACATTTTACCACAATGGTCCAGTGCAAAATAAGACAAGGGTCTGGATCAATTATTGCTCCATTTTTCTGAGAAGCTTCACAAAGGCTGTGAGTTTAAATATGCTCTGAATCCTAACTCCTTAGAATTTAACCCACGAACAAGTTGATTTATTTCTTACGGTTGAATGAAGAATTTGTATTTAAAAAGCATCTCTGGTTTCTCTTTTATTTTGTCGGTGGGAATTTTCTGTGGGTGGGTAAAGCACTCATGTGCGTGCATTCCTACATGTGCTCACAAGGCTACTTTGGGGACCTCATGCAGTAAGTTACAATGATGGAGCATGACAGTCAGAATGGCACACACTATTAGCTGGATCTCAACTCTATTACAGTGCTATGTTTGGTGACATAGAATCAAGAGACTCAAGGATACAAGGTCAAAGGTAGCAAAACATTACATTAATCTGTTCTCTTCAGAAAATATCAGTGTTTCTCCATGTAAAATACAGCACGGAGTATTTAATTACTAGAATTGAATACCCAAGGATATCATTTATCAGAGGGAGAGAGGAGAAAATAATTCTCTTTTAGCTAAAGATTTGCAGATATTGTTCTTCTGGTAGGTTGGTGTTTCTTTCATTATAGGACCTTAACAGTTATTACTGGAATTGCTCATGATACTGCAAATTGACTTGAAGGTCTATATTCATTTGTTCCTTTGTTCCTTATTGTCCATATGGAAATGACATGAATAGACAATCCGAAATAAACCGAATTACCAGATCATCTGGCAATGCACACATTGTATTTAGGGGCACATATATAAGCTGGTAAAATTAGCAGTAGGCAACACTTACAATTGTTTTAGCCAACAAACACTAAGGACATCAAATAATGTCCTTATCACGTCAAAGCACATGATCTTTTCGAAGGAGTAGGTTTTACTGTGGAAATGTTACACCAACTTTACACTCTTAAAGAAAAAAAAAAGGAGGGAAGAGGTAAAGCAACTGTTGTGTTTATCACATTCAACTCCTGCAATGAACAGAGTTGTTTTTAGTAAATGTACTACTGATTAATATTCCAAAAAGTAGAATCTGCTAAGTGATCAAAGACCTCTGAGGAATATGCATAAATGATGTTATGCTACTAGATTAATCTGGCGTATTTAATTATCACTTAGTTTTGTAAATAATATAAATTGTAAAACCATAAAAAAATGTACTTTTAGTAGTTTAAATATGGCCTGTCTAGAAACTGTAAGTTCCTACCCTACTTGCCAAGACTAAGGACATGTGAGCTATATCTATTAGTAAGCAAAGATAATTAAAGATGAAGCTGTTGAGAGTGAGTGCCCAGATGTAGTCCTTGCCCTGTGCGGTGGCCTCACGTTCTCCCTATTCTCCTTATTTATTTCACAGGTTGCACTGGGAAACATAATTCAGAATGTCCACACTTCTGAGAGAAAAGGTTGGAGGTACTCTCAACAGTTTAGCTGGTACTATGCAATCTTCCTCACTGGGAAGAAAGAGGCTTTAGCCAAGGCAACCTCAAAATATAAATAAGTAAGAGAAGAGTGTATCCCTCTGAAATTCTTTCACATGGTCACTGCCTTTAACCTCCCTGCCTCAGTACAAAGTTACTCTGTGTCCTTTACTTCTCTGGTTACGACAGAGCTATTTTCTGAGAACCAATTCATAACAAAGAATTTTCGTTTGTGAGAGCTGTGCCTAGACTGACGCCACGGGCCTTTCCCCACCCCAAGAGCCTTTTGTTTTGTACCAAAAGAATGACTCCATTCATTATCCCCACAGATGCTTGGCCCGGAGGCAGAGAAAGTCACTAAAAACAACAAGAAGCCGAGTTCTCCACCAGCCTAGGCTATCATTATCTACACGAGAGATGATGAGTTTGTAATGAAGTTGACGAGGCTCATTCAGAGGCTCGCGGATTGGCAGGAGGGTAAAAAGTGTCTTCAATTTTCGTGTTGTCTGATGTTGAAGTTAGCTGTCATCCGGTACTAGATTAGTCACACTTTGAGGCAGGGCTTTGGAGAAGGGGTCAGAACAAAGCTACTGTACTGTGGCATTTCAAAGTCTGAGGAACAGAAGCATAATAAATGTACTCTGTAATTTAAATCAAGGCACTGCTGTGGGAAATCGCTGCCTCTTTCACTGGAGGTGTTAGAGCTGAGACACTGTGCTTCTTGACATCACACAGCATAGAAGGAGTCTTTCCAACTTTGCTCCTGTAATTGGAACAAATGCTGTGATTATATTGGTTGGGGCTCCTCTGAATTCAGCAAAATAAAGACACACTCGTCACAGAGGACGTATTAGATTACGCATGTTTTATGCTTTTTTTTAATTCAATTGAAAAATTGGCCAAACATGAATGAAATTTTAATTGGAAACATTTCACACTTTGGCAATGTAGATGGTATTTGATAAAGTGTTACTATTTCCCATTCAGGACGAATTCTTAGATCTGAATAAAAAACACATTAAGCAGATTCACAAATTAACCGCTTACCACAATGAAATCCACGGACCCATAGGGCGAACAATCCCCCTAAAATTCCAACAGCAAAATTTAAGAAACGTGACACTGACTACTCTGGAGGGAAACAATACCAACATCTGCTAAGTGACTTTATAACTACAAGACATCTTCAAGATACAAAAACAGCTATTAAAAAATTAAATTCCCGAGCCTCTAAGAGAAAATATTTTGACGAACTCAAGTCTGAATTGTTTATGCTAGAGCAGAACTCTTGCTTTCAAACAGTTAGAAGCTCCAAATGGGGTTTATTTTTCCCTCAGAGACACTCAGATTTCAGGCAAGCAGAGCAGCAGTCTACACCACACTCCTGTAACGGCACAGACTTATCTTTGCCAGTAGTTTCCACTGTAAATATAACCTCACTGGGCAGGAAATGTTTCCCACTGGCCCCCAACTCCTAGTTCCAGTTGGCTGGGTCAAGAGGAAACAATTCTCTTGCCGGTTCGAAGTATCCAGCCATGTATGCTGGGCATGGTTTGCTAGCCAATGGTCCATGAAGGATGTGGGTGGAGAGGAGGAAAAGTAAGACACTCAAAGTTGTTTTTCTTTGTTCTTGTTACATCGCTTTTTTTTTTAAAGGAAACTTCTAGGTCTAACACTCGTTTACAGGCTTGCTACTGCTATTACTTACTGTTCTCTGTCAGATCTGTTGAGATCACCTTGACTCAGCAGATCTGTAATCCAATGGAAGAAAGAAAGAAAATAAAGACATTGGAGGAGGCTTTGTTGAAGATTCCCCAGTCTTGATGTTGATTATCGATCAGGTGATTAAGGCAGATGAAGAGGGTTTTGGTTTTTTTTGTTGTTGTTGTTGTTGTTGTTTTTTGTTTTTGAAAGCCAAAGCCTCTGATTGTGTCTCTCCCATGTGCCCTGAAAGGGGTTGGGAAATCAATACCCTCAATCAGAGCAGAGAGCATTTCTCTGTCAGTCACACGGCTAAAGTGATTAGAATTGAGTCATAAGGCAATGAATAACTTGCACTGTCTTCCTGCTCCTCTTTTTCACCTCATATACAGCCTAATGAACTCTCTAGGCTGAAGGGACAGGCTTAGACCTCTGGTAGCACAATTAACATACTATCAGAAAATGGCAAATTCCTGACAGTCAAAAGCAAAGATGTTAATTTCAATCTATGGAAAGATTCTTGCAGGGAAATCTTCAGCCTGCCATGCAAATGTAAAGAGGTGATAATACCTTTAAATGCACCTCTAAATGTATTATAACAGTCATAAGCAGCAGGGAAACCTTTTACCAAATGACATCATGATGAAAAACATGATAAGCATCCCACATCTCAAAAGTTCTGAATATGATTCCAGAATTTTCCAAAATAAAATATATTTAAATATCATGCATTTGCTTTACATCATTTTGTATTAGTGTGTGTGTGTGTGTGTGTGTGTGTGTGTGTGGTGTGCACTAGTGAACATGTGTGCACAAGAGTATGTATGAATGGATATGTGTATGCCTTTGGAGATCAGAGGACTATTTGCAGGAGGAAGTTCTTTCTTTCCACCACGTGGTTCCTAAGAATCACACTCTCACTGCCAGATTTTTTTAACGAGCACACTTACCTATGAGATATCTTGCTAATCCCATATGATTTTTTAAAACACACTTTTTTTTTTCTCTCTGGACATACAATGGCTTCTGACAAATATGGGCTCCACTTATACCTTTTGGGGGGGGGGAGAATCCTAGGCAGGTACGTATCCAAAATATATTAGGGGTGGGGTCCTCTAGTCTCTCACAACAAGCTGTTGAGTGACACCCAGTGTCACCATTCATCTCTCCAGCAGTGCTACTTGACGAGCTTAATATGTAGATGACTCATGAGCCCAAGTGATCAAATAGTAACCTCTCACAACACATGCCTTTAGGTTCTAGAGAAAAACTGCATACTCTTATCCAAAAAGCCACACAAAATTATTAACAATTAGCTTGAGAATTGTATGTACTTCTACCTGGTAAATCAGCACATGGAGCCTCGCTCTTCTGTTGGTAAGTTGACTTTGCGAATGGAGCCTATAAGCTGATGATATGAAAGCCCTGAAGTTGCTATGAGTGTCACCCCATATTGCTGCTACTCACATCTGTGACTTTGAGGACATTTTGCTATTGATCAGAGACTTCCTGTAGAATCACCATGTAATTCCCATTTCCAAATCATTGACCTAAGAGGGAGTGTGCACTCTGCACCAGTCCTCCTCAGGAATGTAATTTGCAGGAGTGAAGGCAGGCCAGCCCGTGGACTGCCCCTTCATCCATTCTCCTCAGTAGTGCACTTGACTTAAAGTTGAATGTGTCTGCTTTCACTTCAAGGCTAGCAACAGGAAACAATTAAAAGGACATAGAAAATGTTTTTTTAAAAAAATATATGATCTCATAGTTCTAAAAACTTACAGTTAGAAGGTAATGAATGAATTGATCAACTTTTATCCCACTTTTATCCCTAAATGATCACATTCTGTAATAGAATAAAAAAAAACATAGTCTGAGGAAGACAGTACCCATTTCCTTTGAGAGGATCTCTGGTATTTCAAATGGAAAGCTTTTACACACACACACACACACACACACACACACACATATATATATATATATATAAGTGTCTTCATTTCCTTCAGAGATAATGCAATGTGGAGAACATCATATATGTTCTACTGGACCAGCCACATGTATATCCATAATCAATACCTCTACTTTCTATGAGATGAATGAATAGCTTTCTTTCTGCAACGTGTTTCATTTACCTAAATAAAATTTCTTATTGCTTGTCCCACTTTAACACGATTGAGAAGAAACAGCATGAATACGTGGTATAGATGTTTGTGTACACAGGCATATGAAGGCAAATATATTTATACATTATATCATTTGTAAATTATTAGATATAAAGTATATTTAAACAAGAACATGAGCAAGAGTCACCACACTAACGTGGAAATAGCTCTCTTGCTGAGTACTTACCACATGCCAAGCACTTTTGTGAATTTCTCTTTTTCATATATTTATTTTTTATTAATTATAGTTTATTCACTTTGTATCCTAGCTGTAGGCCCTTCTCTCAGTCCCTCCCTATCCCGCCCTCCCTTCCTCATCTTCTCCCAGGTCCACTGATAGGGGAGGTCCTCCTCCCCTTTCCTCTGACCCTAGCCTATCAGGTCTCATCAGGACTGGCTGCATTGTCTTCCTCTGTGGCCTGGTAAGGCTGCTCCCTCTTCAGGGGGAGGTGATCTAAGAGCCAGCCACTGAATTCATGTTAGAGACAGTCCCTGTTCCCAATACTAGGGAACTCATTTGGAGACTGAGCTGCCATGGGCTACATCCGAGCAGGGTTTCTAGATTATCTCCATGAATGGTCTCTGGTTGGAGTGTCAGTATCAGAAAATATCCCTGTGCCCAGATGTTTTGGTCCTGTTGTTCTTGTGGAACTGGACATTTGCTCAACCATGTTCCTAGCAGCTTTATTCATAATAGCCAGAATCTGGAAACAACCCAGATGTTCCTCAGTGGAGGAATGGATACAGAAATTGTGGTACATTTACACAATGGAATACTACTCAGCAATTAAAAACAAAAAAAATCATGAAAATTGCTGGTAAATGGTGAGAACTAGAAAAGATCATCCTGAGTGAAGTATCCAGAAACAGAAAGACATACACTGTATATTCTCACTTATCAGTGGATATTAGACATATAATATAGAATAAACATACTAAAATCTGTATACCTAAAGAAGCTAAGCAAGAAGGAGGACGCTGGGTAAAATGCTCAATCTTCACTCAGAAAGGCACAGGGGATGGACATCAGAAGAGGGAGAAAACAGGGAACAGGACAGAAGCCTACCACAGAGGCCTCTGAAAGACTCTACCCTTCAAGGTATCAAAGCAGATGCTGAAACTCATAGCCAAACTTTGGGAACATGCAAGAAAACTTTAGTGAACTTCCAAATTCAATTTTCATAGTCACCTGGAGTAGAGACCATGTCTTCAGTCTGCATCTGGGAACACTGAGGCTCAGAAGGTCAAGTGGCTGGCTGCTGTGCTATGTAGCTAGGATGTGGTTTGTTGCTCTTGAAGTGCAAAACCATGAACTTTGGTTTCATAACCCATAGTCTTAAGCTCTACTCTGTCTGACTCTCTAACTACACAAGAAGATAAAGACGTAAATCCACCACCAAGAGCTCATTACCCAATGATACAAAAACAGCATCCATTTAGGTTGACTCCAAGTTAATGATAATATCTCTTCATCACCTTGGACAGAGACTTAGATCACTGTTGATAGCTGCATGTGTGTTTGAAGGAACAGGCAGATGTTTCTGACATTCCTATAGTACATTCAGACTTAGACTTAACTCGAATGTCTTCAGAAACAAGGGTTAACAAATTTTAGAATGCTTGTTCTGCTTTGTGTCTAGCGCAAAGAAGAAACTGGGACAGACCACTCATGTCATCCTATTTTCCTTTAGATTTTCTAAAACTCAATTTATGTAAACAGTGCATGGCATTAATGTGGTCTAGATTATAGCTGTATTATATAGTAGAATCTACACAAAACAGAAATATATGATAAGCTTGTCTTGAGACTGTATATAAGCAGTACTAATAGTAAAAATGTGATAAAATGTCTAAACCTCACAATTTAGTATTGGAAATTCAGAATAAATACTGATGAGGTAGAATGGATCACATCCAAAAATGGCTGTGGTGGCCCTCCTGGGACATTCATATTGAATGTCAAGCCTGGGTATAACTTCTGAAAGGAATAGGAGTTTGCATGGTAGTCTCACAGATGCTCTAGGACTTTTATCTCTGCTCTTTATTGAGTAAATAAATTCACTTTATAATTAGGAAAATTATAATAATAGTATTTTAAGAGTAAACTAAATGTGCTCAGAGGTGCAAAGTTGGATTTAACAAAAGGTTATTAGGATTTATTATCTGAAGTTGAATGTATAAACTCACTACATTAAAATTCAAGATAAAAAATGGAATTGCAAAATCTTCTAAATTTTTTAAATTGAAATTCAAATGTCAATTAATGAAGGTTAACAAGGGGAAGAAGAGAGATAATGCCTGAATATATTTACTTTTATGCTTATCTTTCTCGGTTATTCATTTTCATTCTATGATGTAAAGTTCAGAATCGTTGAAAATATTATCTTTAAAATATCATATGTGAAAGTTTTATTAATCCACATTGCAGAGTAGACTGGTACCTCTAATAAATGAGCACTTTTCCTTTTTGTGCTCATGTTCCAAAATTTTTGTGCCACCTTTATTAGGGAAAAGTGAATTTTATCTACTGGTCATCGCGTTTTAGTGATTATTTATACCCTTTTTAATTATTTTGCTTAAAACTTCCATTTAAAATGATGAGCCGTAACTTGCTATATAGATTTCTAATTTCTTTTATTTTCTTTTTACATGATTTTTTGAATGTATTTAGATACTATAGTTTCCATATTACAAGATAAAATTTAAAACATAAAAATGTATAATTCAAAAAGTCTAAATTTGTAGTTCTTCCCTTTCATTACTACCAGGAGGCCCTGATCCTCTAAGCCTGCCAGTAAACCATCTTTGATTTCTTCCTGTTTTTGTAATAATACTATAAAGAGCTTTGAATGAATCTTTTTCTCTGTGTATTTGACATCTTCACCATGGGCCTTAAACTGTTCTATGGAAATCATTCCAGACAAGAATGTCATCAATCCTTCAGTCAAGTCAAACACTCAAACATCCCCACCCAAAACATCTATTCTCCTATCTACTTTAGTGTCTAGTTTCTTCCCAAATGCCTGAAATCATTGTAGACTTTTTAAAAGTTTACTTACTAATTGATTCATTCATTTCAACAGCTAGTAGATCAATCCTTTCAGTTGCTAAAAGTAGTTGTGTTACCAGCAACATGGAAGTTCTTCTATCATGGGGTGGCATTAGGTATGGATGTTCCCTATGAGGAAGAGTCATTTAACCACATATAATGGTAAAAATTACTCCAGAATAAATACTTCATCTCTAAACCAAAGGGACAAATACAGTCAGCACATAGAAGGCTCAGAACATCTTGTGGCAACCAAGTATAGAAGATTGACCAGCACTTGTAAAAGCCCAGAGAAGACAGAAACATCTTTAAGGACACTCAGAAGGGTGTTGCTTCCTTCATATGGTTGGAGAGTAGGGTAAAGGAAGGTCCAAACAGAGAGTGAGCATTGTATCATAAAAAATACAGCTAATAAGACAGTGAGATGGAAGATAATGAGGCTTATGTCAAGTGTGTTAGGATATTTAGATGATATAAAAAATAATGAGGAATGGTATTGATATTTAAACAAGTAATGATTGTATACTGGTAAAGAATCACTTTGGCTAGTCTGGGTTGAAGAAGACCAATCAGGGAGAAATGTTCCAAGGTGGTTTTCTGGGTTTATTGGATGATGAAGGGAGGCTAGTTAAGAACAGGAAATGACTTCATTAAAGCTCCAAAATTGCAGAAGATGATTGTGTGTGGGGAGGGGAGCTGTCTTTTTTTTTTAGATGTTGTTGTTACAATGCCAACAGTAACAACAAAAATATATAGCAACATTTTGTTTTGTTTGTAACAGATATGTTAAGAGGAAACATTGCTTGGCCAGGTTAACGCAGATGAGGCTGATATTGGGAAAGTTAAGGTAGAAAAGGTTTGTGAAAACTCCAATTGAATGTGTGAATCTGGGGCTAAATCTCAGACAAACTCCGAGATACTGCACTCTTACCATTCTGGTGATAATAGATGAGTATAGATAAGTTGTCTGGAATGATTATTCAATGCCCCAAATACAGTGTCATAATAACATCTTTAAAGAAGGAAATATTTGTTTAACTTACTTTCTAAATAGTTGGTTTCTTTTAGTTTTTTTTTCTTAATGAAATTCTGGACAGATTATATGTTTACAGAGACTCCAAATCACAAAGTATAAATCTGTATTAACTGCAAAGTATAAATTCTTTAAGTATTTCCAAAGGGAACTTTTTAAAATTCCTGTGTTCTACCAACTCACTTCAAAGATTACATAAGAAACTCAAAAGACTAAGGATACTGTAGGATTGAGATACGTTTGGTACAATTTCACCTGAATGAGAACTTTCTCAGGCCATGTAGTTAGAGCATTATGGTAACTTTTCATACTTATAGTCAAGTGTATCATCTGTTTTAGTTTGTATCATTCATTTTATGTTTTATTTATATCTCAATTAATTACAAAATATTTCCAATAGGCCACACAAAACAGAAAGAGGACTATGGAAGTAACTTAGACAAAACCACTTGTAATCAATTAGTAGTCGTGTGCAAAATAAGAATTTTAAATGGCAAATATATGGAGGTCAGAAATCAAACATATTTAGTTAAAAACGATAAGTTAAGTACAAACTTGAGTGCTCATACGTGTGGGAGCCTTCCAGTAGATGGCAGTTATAACCATGGGACATTACTACCTAAGGCTGGAGAGAGAAGAAGCCTGGATTTGCTGAGACACGATAAGCACATCAGCATGATAAACATGATAAGAAGGGATCCTATGGATCCTATAACTGGTGTTGAGTTGAGCTCTGTGACGTAGGATGAGCATAAGGATAGAATGGCAGAAAACCATGTGAAATAGGCATTTCTGAACAATGACTGTTGTAATTAACAGCTAGATTCTGGAAAATGGAGAAGAATCGGTGTTAAAAAAAACTGACTGGAAGAAAAAAGTTGGGAACATTGCTAATTATTTGGAGGAGCTTTTAAAGAATAGAGAAATGGAACCTGTTGTAGAGCCTTCTGATTGTTTTCCTTCAGTCTTGCCACTTTCATTAGCTAAGGTGACATTCATTGTTCTAATGAACTGGCCCCCAAATGCCCAGTACTTAACTCCATGGTATTGCTGTTACTGTACTGGCCTAGTGAGTCCTGAGTAGTGAACAGCTCTTCTGGTTGAGATCTGAGGCTTTGCAGGACCGTCCGCATCTCAGCTGGTGCCAGCATATACCTAGAAAAGTAGACAGCATGCGGCTAACATAGAGAAGGTTTTGGAGGACAAACTTGAAAAGGTGTCATTTCTGTTTGCATTTCACTGGCTGCAGATTACAGACAAAATGACTCCTAATTGCAAGTGACTAGGAAATGTAGGCTAATTGTAGGCTAGTGTCAGCCAGCAGTATGTGTCACACCAACAAGGCACTGAGCAGGCCATTTAGTCAGTGTTGATGCTATTTGCTAATGGAAGACAGGTACGATGAAAGGAAGCACTAATGACTCCAGAGGAAAGTTCCTGAGAAGTCAAGAAGGTCCTGCCTGCAACGGAAGTACAGGGAATGATCTTCTGTGTCACAGGAGCATGGAAAATTTATCCTTTGTACTTAGTCGTGCTATCAACCTGCTTACAGGCATCCTTTTTCTCAACCAAAATAAAAAATTATGGTCAGACAATGGGAAGGTTTTTCGTGCTAGTCTTGGGTAGTTTTGTAGCCTTCCATATTTGACAGCAGTGAAAAGCAGCATTAGGGAGCAGGAAGAAGGGATGAGTAGCAGGTGGTTTCCTATAGCACTACAGTTCTAGCACAAGCCGTGGATACCCGGAACCTTTGCCCTATTCTGACAAGTACTAAGGCGTTACATATGTCTTTTATACCTCTACTTTTATTCTGCATTAATAGGTGTTACAGCTGTAATGGAACCACTAGGTACTGGGGCTTCTTCAGCCCTTCACAGCAGCTAGTGTTTTGGCTTCTGGTATTATGTATTAGAATTTCCATCCTTTAAGAGTAGGTAATAGTATAGTTAGGCTGTCAGAATCCTTCAGCCATTGATAATGGCCATTGTGACCTAGTGTGCCTAAGACTTTTGACCCTTGAGGTTTGACATCTCTCTGAAAGTCTTCTAGTGATGAGGAAATGCAACTTCTCAGTGGCCCTTTTCAGCCTTCAGCCCTTCCTTAGCGGTGTCCCTCCATTCTCCTCACGCCATCACTTCCACCGTTCTTGTGCCTGCCTACTCATCCTGTTGAAATGTTTAGCTGCCTCTTGTCGTCGTGGGCGCTGCCACTACTGCTATGCCTAAAGTGGCATCTGCCACTTTCTTTTCCTCTGTTGCCACTTCTGCTGTTATTATTTCTGGTGTAACAGATGCTGCCACATCTGTCTCTGGTGTGACTACACCTGCCAGCTGCTGTCACCATTGCCACTGGCAGGTCTCTCTTACTGCCTGCCTCTTGTCACTCTGGGGGTGCTAGTGTGGCCACCATCTGCTTTCTGAGTCTATTCCACTTTTGCAGTAGTGGAGGCCTCAGACCACACTTCAGCTCCACTTCTGTGGCTATCAAAGCCAAAGCAACCACCTTCTCCCCGGCTCCTACGCAGCTATCAAAGCGTCTAGCCACTCACTCTGCAGTGCCACTCCTTCAGCTCTCGTGTATGAAGTCGACTGCCACTACCACCTCTTCTTCCATTGTACTATCCACTCAGTAACGGTGCTTAGCCCACTCTACTAATAATGGGCATCGAAAGTATCGCGGGAAAGACGGCTTCAGAGAAGCCTAGTGTTGCAGTGCTGGGGCAACCAATTAAAGATGTTTCACCCAGCCAGGTCACAAACAATTTTTTACCCATCACAGAAAACCCTTGTGCAAATGAAGACTTATGCTTACATATTTATGGAATTCTCTCTCTCTGTATATACATATATATTTTTTTTCTAGTATACATATATATACTATAAAATATATATGGTATATGTATATATATGTTATAAAATATAGCACATATTTATGTATGTATATAAATATATATTACGTCATCTAGAGTAACTTGATCCTCCCTTATAAATCAGGTAGAAATAGTTGCAAGGAAAATCTACTCCTGACTACTTGGAATTATCATGGCTGGGGCCACACCTATTTAGTTGAAAAGCAGTGATGGCTATATAATATCAGCAAGGTGCTTGCAGAGAGTTCAAAACAACTAATTCTGGCAAAAGGGTGGGTGGTCTTGCTGACTGCTTGATTAACAGTCTTTTTTGCTTAAGGCAGACATGACAAAACCATAGAGGGGGTTATATAGCCTCTTCTTTAAAATATGTGCTTATTTAGAAGAAAACAATTATTTGGGATTCATCGCCACTTATAATTATCACTATTAGTCTGTTTAACTGAACTTTTAACTCTGTTTAATGAACTTTTTAAATACTAAAAGCTTTCTTAAGTGCTCAAGAGTGAGTGAGTCTGTCAAATCTCTCTCAGTGGCAAAAGACTATCTGACCAGAGATTAGAGTATAAGAACTTTATTGACATGAAGTCCATGCTTGCTTAAAAGTACATTTGAACAAACCCATAGACATTCACGTCTCTATCTAAAATTTTCATGAGTAGAATGAAAAACATGTGGATAGTTAAGTTTTAATTACTTTATGTGTATGAATGGGATATATATATATATATCATACATGAAGTTAAATATTTATTCTAATCTCAATAAACCAAGATAAAAAACAATCTTACTTAAAACACAGCATAATATACATGCAGGATTATTTATGTACAGATACTGAAAAAATGATTTCTTCAGATGCAGGTCATGATGTCATTATTTAGTAAATGATTTTTCTTTTTAATTTTTATTCTTTTTATCTGTTAAGAAAGTATAATTTATTTTTATTTTAAAGTTTCTTATTTTTAAATTTATTATTATTGTTACTATTATTATTTACAATTTATTCATTTTGTATCCTGGTTGTAGTCCCCAGTCTCATCTTCTCCTCCTCCCCTCTCGATCCCTCTTCACCCCCATTACCCTCCCCTAGTTCAATGGTAGAAGAGGTCTCCCTCTCCTACTATCTTACCGTAGCCTATCTGGTCTCATCAAGACTGTCTGGATTCTCTTTCTCTGTAGCCTAGTAAGGCCATCTTGCCAGGGGGAGGTGATCAAAGAGCAGGCAACAAAGTTCATACCAGAGACTGCCGTTGTTCCCTTTACTAGGGTACCCCCATGAAGACTGAACTGCCAGCAGGATACATCTGAGCAGGGGGTCTAGGTCTTCTCCATGCATGTTCTTTGGTTGATTCATCAGTTTCTGCAGGAGCCCCTGGGCCCAGATTTTGTGGCCCTGCTGCCCTCCCTGTGGAGATCCTGTTGCCTCCAGGTCTTTCTATCTCCTCCTTCTTCCATAAGATTCCCTGTACTCTGCCCAAAGTTTGACTATGAATCTCAGCATCTGTTTCAATACCCTGCTGGTTGGAGTCTTTCAGAGGCTCTCTGAGATAGGCTCCTCTCCTGTTCCCTGTCTTTTCCTACTTCTGATGTCTATCTTGTATGCCCATCTGAATGAGGATTAAGCATGTTCCCTAGGGTCCTCTTTGCTGTTTTGGTTCTTTGTTTTTATGTATTAATTACAGTTTATTTGCTTTGTACCCCAGCTATAGCCCCCTCCTTCATTCCCTCCCAATCCTACCCACCCTCCTTTATCTCCTTTCAAGACGCTCTCCAAGTCCTGTGATAGGGGAGGTCCTCCTCCCCTTTCATATGACTCTAGCTTATCAGGTATCATCAGGACTACCTGCATTGTCCTCCTTTGTGGTCTGGCAAGGCGGTTCCCCCCTCAGGGGGAGGTGGTCAAAGAGCTGCCACAAAGTTCATGTCAGAGACAGTCCCTGTTTCCATTACTGGGAAACCCACTTGGATACTGAGCTGCCATGTGCTACATCGGAGCAGGGGTTCTAGGTAATATCCAAGAATATCCAACTCTTAGTTGGAGTAGTCACAGAAAAGACCCCTGTGCCCAGAAATAAAACCAGACACACTAAATGGGTTAGAAGAAAAAGTGGGGGAAGAGCCTAGAACTCATTGGCACAGGAGACAACTTCTTGAAAAGAACACCAGCAGCACAAGCTATAAGATCAACAATCAATAAATGGGACCTCATGAAACTGAAAAGCTTCTGTAAAGCAAAGGTCACTGTCTTCACAACAAAATGACAGCCTTCAGACTGGAAAAGGATCTTCAGCAATTCTATATCTGACAGAAGGATAATATCCTGAATATATAAAGAACTTAAAAAGCAACAAAGCAAGTAATTCAATTAGAAAATGGGGCACAAAGTTAAACAAAGAATTCTCTGTAGAAGAAATTAGAATGGCAGAGAAACACTTAAAGAAATGCTCAATGTCCTTAGTAATCAGGGAGATGCAGATCAAAATGACCCTGAGATTTCACCTTACACCAATCAGAATGACTAAGATAAAAAAACTCAAGTGACAATACATGCTGGAGAGGATGTAGAGAAAGGGGAACCCTAGTCTATTGTTGGTGGGAATGTAAACTTATACAATCACTTTGGAAATCAATCTGGTACTTTCTCAGAATAGTGCTTCCCCAAGATCCAGGTATACCAACCTAGGCATAAATCCAAAATGTGCTCAAGTACACAATAAGGACATTTGTACAACCATGTTCTTAGCAGTTTTATTGATAATAGCCAGAACCTGGAAACAACAAAAATGTCTCTCAACAGAGGAATAGATACAGAAATTGTGATAGATTTTACACAATGGAATATTACTCAGCAATTAAAAACAAGGAAATGATGAAATTTGCAGGCAAATGGTGGGATCTAGAAAAGATCATCCTAGGGTCTTTCCCACTTTCTTCTAACGGATTTAATATGTCTGGTGTTATGTTGAGGTCTTTGAGCCACTTGGACTTTAGTTTTGTGCAGGGTGATAAATATGGATCTATTTTCATTTTTCTGCATATAGACATCCAGTTAGTCCAGCACCATTTGCTGAAGATGCTGTCTTTTTTCCATTGGATGGATTTGGCTTCTTTATCAAAACTCAAGCTTCCATAGGTGTGTAGGTTTATTTCTGGGTCTTCTATTTGGTTCCATTGATCCACTATTCTGTTTCTATGCCAATACCATAATGTTTTTATAACTATTGCTCTGTAGTACAGCTTGAGATCAGGAATAGAGATACCTCCAGATAATCTGTTTTTGTACAGGATCGTTTTGGAAATTCTGGATTTTTTGTTTCTTCATATGAAGTTGAGAATTTTTCTTTCAATGTCTGTAAAGAATTGTGTTGGTATGTTGATAGAAATTGCAGTGAATCTGTAGATTGCTTTTGGCAGAATAGCCATTTTCACTATGTTAATCCTACCAATCCATGTAGGAGATCTTTCCATCTTCTGATATCTTCTTCAATTTCTTTTTTCAGAGACTTGAAATTTTTCTCAAACAGATCTTTCACTTGCTTGGTTAGAGTCACCCGAAGGTACTTTATATTATTAGTGGCTATTGTGAAGGGTGTTGTTTCCCTAATTTCCTTCTCATCCCTTTTGTCTTTGGTGTACAGGAGGGCTTCTGATTTTTTTTTTTTTGAGTTGATTTTGTATCCGGCCAATTTGCTGAAGGTGTTTATCAGTTGAAGGAGTTCTCTGGTTGAAGTTTTGGGGTCATGTGTACTACCATATCACCTGCAAATAGGCATACTTTCAGCTCTTCCTTTCCGATTTGTATCCCCTTAATCTCCTTTAGTTGTCTTATTGCACTAGCTAGAACTTCAAGTACTATGTTGAAGAGATATGGAGACAGTGGGCAGCTTTGCCTTGTCCCTGATTTCAGTGGGATTGATTTAAGTTTCTCTCCATTGAGTTTGATGTTGGCTATAGGCTTGCTGTATGTTGCTTTTACTATGTTTAGGTATGTGCCTTGTATCCCTCATCTCTCTAAGACTTTAAAAATGAATGGATGTTGGACTTTGTCAAAAGCTTTTTCGGTATTTCAGTTTGTTTATATGGTGGATCACATTGATGGATGTCCGTATATTGAACCACCTCTGCATGCTGAGATGAAGCCTACTTGATCATGGTGGATGGTATCTTTTATGTGTTCTTGGATTCAGTTTGCAAGTATTTTATTGAGTATTTTTGCATCAATGTTCATAGAGATATAGGTCTGAAGTTCTCTTGTTTTTGTTGGGTCTTTCTGTGGTTTATGTATCAAGGTGACTGCGGCTTCATAGAATGAGTTTGGTAATGGTCCTACTTCTTCTATTTTGTGGAATAGTTTAGAGAGAATTGGAGTTAGCACTTCTTTGAAGGTCAGGTAGAATTCTGCTCTGAATCCATCTGGCCCAGGGCTTTTTTTGAAGGACTGCCTCTATTTCCTTGGGGTATATAGGTCTATTCAAATTTTCTACCTGATCCTGACTTAATTTAGCTAGATGGAATCTATCAAGAAAATCATCCATTTTATTTACATTTTCAGTTTTGTGGCATATAGGCTTTGGTAGTAAGACCTAATGATTGTTTGGATTTCCACAGTGTCTGTTGTTATATCCCCTCTTCATTTCTGATGTTGCTGATTTGGATTGTTTCTCTTTGCCTTTTGGTTAGTTCGGCTAAGGGCTTGTCTATTTTGTTGATTTTCTCAAAGAAGCAGCTCTTGGTTTCATTGATTCTTTGAATAGTTTAATTTGTTTCTAATTGATTGATTTCTGCCCTAAGTTTGATTATTTCCAGCCATCAGCTCTTCTTTGGTGTATCTGCTTCTTTTTTTTCTAGGGTTTTCAGTTGGGCCATTAAGTTGCTTGTATGAGATGTTTTATCAGCACAGGAGACTACTTCCTGAACAGAACACCAACAGCACAGGCTCTAAGAGCAACTATAAATAAATGGGACCTCATGAAACTGAAAAGCTTCTGTAAAACAAAAGACTGTCATCAAAACAAAATGACATCCTACAGACTAGAAAAGGATCTTCACCAACACTATATCTGACAGAGGGCTAGTATCCAGTATATATAAAGAACTCAAGAAATTAAAAAGCAATAAATCAAGTAATCCAATTAAAAATGGGGTATACAGCTAAACAGAAAACTCTCTGTAGAGGAGGAGTGTAGAAAGGCAGAAAACCCCTTAAAGAAATGCTCAATGTCCTTAGCCATCAGGGAGATGCAAGTCAAGATTTCACCTTATACCCACCAGAATGGCTAAGATCTAAAACTCAAGTGACAACACATGCTGGAGAGGGTGTAGAGAAAGATGAACCCTCTTCCATTGCTGGTAGGAATGTAAACTTGTGGAACCACTCTGGAATTCAATTTGGCGCTTTCTTAGACAATTAAGAATAGTGATTCCTCAAGATCCAGCTATACCACTCCTAGGCATATATCCAAAAGATGCTCAAGTACACAACAAGGACATTTGCTCAACTATGTTCATAGCAGCTTTATTCATAATAGCCAGAATCTGGAAACAACCCAGATGTCTCTCAGTTGAGGAATGGATACAGAAATTGTGGTAATATTACACAATGGAATACTACTCAGCAATTAAAAATGAGGAAATCATGAAATTTGCAAGCAAATGGTGGGACCTGGAAATGATCATCCTGAGTAAGGTATCCCAAAAGCAGAAAGACACACATGGTATATACTCACTTACCTAGACCTATAAGACAGGATAAACATACTGAAATCTATACACCTAAAGAAGATAAACAAGAAAGTCTTGGAGTAAGAGGATTAATCCTCACTTAGAAAGACAAATGGGATGGACATTGGATGTAGTAGAAAACAAGTAGCAGGACAAGAGCCCACCACAGAGGCCTTCAGAAAGACTCTACCTAGCAGTGTATCAAAGTAAATATTAAGACACATAACCAACCCTTTGGCAGAGTGCAGGGAATCATATGAAAGAAGGGGAAGTTAATATGACCTGGAGAGGACAGGAGTTCTGCAAGGACCTAATATATCAGGGCACAAGGGTCTTATATGAGACTGTTTCTCCAACCAAGGACCATGTATGGATATAACCCAGAACCCGTGCTTAAATGTAGTAAATGGTAGCTCAATATCCAAGTGAATACCCCAGTAAGGGGAATGGGGATTGTTTTGGACATGAACCCAATGGCTGGCTCTTTGACCCTCTCACCCCTGAGGGAGGAGCAGCCTTGCTAGGCCACAGAAGAGGACATTGCAGCCAGTCCTGAAGAGACCTGGTAAGCTAGAGTTAGATGGAAGGGGAGGATGTCCTCCCTGTCAGTGGAATTGGAAAGGGGCAGGGAAGAGATGAGGGAGGGATGGTGGGGAGAGCGAGGGAATGTGGGAGGGGGGCTACAGCTGGGATACAAAGTACATAATCTGTGATTAATATAAAATAAAAATGTTAAAACATAAAAAAGAACCTCCCTCCCAAATCATCCTGAATGAGGTATCCCAGAAACAGAAAGACACATGCTATATACTCACTTATAAGTGGATACTAGACATATAATATAGGATAAACCTACACAAATCTGTTTTTCTTCTTTAGGACTGTAGATTTTAGTATGTTCATCAGATGTTATATGTCTAATATCCACTTATAAGTGAATACATACCATGTATATCTCTCTGCTTCTGGGTTACCTCACTTAGGATGATCTTTTCTAGTTCCCATCATTTGGAAACTTCATGATTTTCTTTTTTTTTTTTTTTTGATTGCTGAGTAGTATTCCATTGTGTAAATATGCCATACTCTCTGTATCTATTCCTCAGTTGAAGACATCTATGTTGTTTCAAGATTCTGACTCTCAGGAATAAAGGTGCTATGAACATGGTTGAGCAAATGTCCTTGTCTGGTTGAACATCTTTAGGGTGTATGCCTAGGAGTAGTATTGTTAGATCTTGAGGTAGCACAATGTCTACTTTTCTGAAAAAGTCCCAGATTGTTTTCCAAAGTGGTTATAGAAATTTACATTCCCACTAGCAAGGGAGAAGGGTTTCCTTTCTCCACAACCTCTCCAGCATGTGCTGTCACTTGAGTTTATGATCTTAGCCATTCTGATGAGTGTAAGGTGGAATCTCAGGGTCTTTTTTGATTTGCATTTTCCTGATGACTAAGGATTTTGAACGTTTCTGTAAGTGTATGTCTGATATTCGATACTCCTCTGTTGAGAGTTCTCTCTTTAGCTCTGCACCCCATTTTTTAATTGGATTACTTGATTTGTTGGTGTTTAACTTCTTGAGTTCTTTATGTATTTCTAGGTTTTAGCCCTCTGTCAGATATAAGGTTGGTGAAGACATTTCCCAGTATGTATACTGTCCTTTTATTCTGTTGACAGTGTCCTTTGCTTTACAAAAGCTTTTCAGTTTCAAGAGGTTCCTTTTATTGATTGTTGATCTTAGAGCCTGTGCCATTGGTGTTCTGTTCAGGAAGTTGTCCCTTGTGCCAATGAGTTCAAGGGCTTTTCCCACTTTTTTTTTTTTTAACAGATTTAGTGTGTCTGGTTTTCATGTTGAGGTCTCTGAACCACTTGGACTTTAGTTTTGTGCAGGATGATAAATATCACACAATGGAAAGATCTCCTATGCTCATGATCGGTAGAATTAACAGAATGAAAATGGACATTCTGCCGAAAGCAATCTACAGATTCAATGCAATTTCATCAAAATACCAAAGCAATTCTTTGCCTTGAAAGAAAAAAATTTTCAATTTCATATTCAAAACTAACTAACAAACAAACAAACAAAAAACAAAATGGCTAAAACAACCCTATGTAATAAAAGAGTATCTGGAGACATCTCCTTATCTGATGTCAAGTTGAACTATAGAGCAACAGTAATAAAAATGGCATGGTACTGGCATAAAACCATGCGGGAGGATCAATGGAACTGAATCAAAAACCCAGAAATGAACTCACACACCTATGGATACTTGATTTTGAAAAAGAATCCAACACCATACAATGGAAAAAAGATAGCATCTTCAACAAATGATGCGGTCTTACTAGAGATCTACATGTAGAAAAATGGAAATAGATCATAGCAAAAGTTTTTTAAACCTACGCTGAATTAAGTCCTTGTCACATAAAGAGAATATTTTCTTCTCATCCTGTTTATCTTCTATGTAGTTTCTATAAAACATTGTGATTTTTAAAGTGAAAAGAAATTAAAAATATGTGTAAATATATACAAAAAGACTGTTCACAGAAATTTAAAATACTAAGCAGTTCAAATAAATTTGTAGCTAGAAAAATAAGTGATTAAAATGAATAATACATAATTTTAAAGGAAATTTAAGCAATATTTATAAACCCCCCAACTAAAATAAAGCTCGTGTCTAGATAAATTAACAGCACAATTATTCAAGACTTTAAAAGAGAATTATAACCCATGATTCCCAAATTATTTTACAAAATAGAAATGAAAAGAACACATTCAAATTTTTTTCTACGAACAGTATTACTCTAATTCCAAACTCAAATAAAGGCTCAACATAACAAAAAGAACTAAAGACCAGTATCCCAGCTGAACGTAGTTGCAGGTAATCTTATCAGAACTGCTGAACCATTCATTACTGATAGATGCAGTTAACTGGGAAACTGTTGACATATATTGTAGAGCAACTGATGATCCCACCTGGTTCCAATGGAATTTCCAATCCAATAGTCACATAGCTGACCCTAAATAAGTCATGAGCCTGGGAAAGGGACTGATGTGGATGTGGAGGAGTCAGGGGGATGGGAAAGAAATGGGGACAAAGTAATCAGAATAGATTCAATACATTTATTCAATTGAGAAATAACAGAAATGATTGATAATAAATGTGATACTTTAAAAAAATATATATATATATATAAATCTTAAAATTAACCAGGAGGTGGGGGCACATATCTTTAATCTCAGCACTTGGGAGGTAGAGGCAGGCAGGTTTCCAAGTTCAAGGCCGTTCTGGTCTATCGAGTAAGTTCCAGGACAGCCAGGACTAGACAGAGAAACTCTGTGAATAAAAAACAGAACAAACTTTGTGAAAACAAAAAACAAAACAAAAATATTGAAATTAAGAAGGACAAAAGACCTCAGCATATATTTCTCAGTAAAAGTAGAAAAATAGGTATCAGGCACATGGAAAAATTATCAGTATCAATATTTATCAGAGAATAATAGTTAATTTTTAATGAATGAGAAAAGTGAAGAAAAGAGAAACATGTATCACCACAGAGACATTATTAAAAAACTGCAGTTTTCTCAAAACAAAACAATCACTAAAAGTTTCAATAATCACACTACCAAGTATACATAAAAAAATAAATGAAATTAGTATGGAATACAATAGAATCACCTGCATTGCCACATTCATTACACCATTATTCACAAAAGCCAAGATGCATGAAAATTTGTCCACAGACACATGATTAAGTAAAGCACAGTGAGTATGCAAACACACACACATACACACCCCACACAGGAACACTGTTCAGCTATTAAAACAAGAAAACACTCTCACTGGTGGCAACACTGAGGAAATAAGCAGAGAAAGGCAAATATTGTGAGATGTTGCTACATGTGGAATCTGTACAGGAAGTGAACTTACAACAGACGAATACAAAATTAGCATTGCCAAGGGCTGGTGAGGAAAATGCCGCAAAGGAGAAAGAGGGCAATGTTGGTCAGAGAGAATACTCATTCAGTCAGGATGAATACGTATAGCACACTATTGGACCACACAGTTGTAACTTAAAATAACAACTGTTACGAAGTAGATCTGAAATATTTTCACTCCACCAGAAAAGTAATGTAAGGTTACGAGTTTTTAATTTGCTTGATTGTACTCATCTTTTTAATTGTGTGCACATATCAAAACATCTACATGTGCAGTGTAAATAAATACAGGGATTTATTATCTCTCTCTCTCAGCAATTACTCTTTAATAAATCTGGAAAAAAACTATCTTGAGACTTCTCTATTCCATCATTTACACTGCATATTCCAAAGAATTATAATGTTTTAGAAAGCCTTCCTGGGAGGAGGAGTGTGGGGTTGTTTTAACAGCATTTCCAGGATTTTTCAGTGACTCATAGTTCTAGGCATTCATGTGAATTCCCAACTTGCATTTTAAACTTTGCAATCATTTAAGAAGAGAATGCCTTCCAACTTTTCATGATAATGAGATAAAAAAAATACTTCTCCATAGAAAGCTTTAAAATAGTGTTAGTCTTTGAATACCTTCTTCTAAAACCATCCCCCCACACCAAACACACACACACACACACACACACACACACACACTGGTACTTTCACACTGTGAAATTGCTTCTTGAATTTTGAAGGATAACCAACAAGTAAGTGACAGAGGTTTCATGTGTATTAAATACACAAAACAAAACAAAACAAAAAAACCAAGAATGTTATTAAGATCTTTAGAAGGTTCCACACTGAGTTTTAATTTTCCTTGGTCAGCTTTGTTCAGTTTCTGTACTTTGTGTGTGTGTGTGTGTGTGTCAGTCAGCTGTGACAAACATTTCTTTAATTACAGTGGCTTTGCTATCACACGTCTATTTTTATCATTTTATGTTTGTTCTCAAACTAAAAGAACACTTCCTATCAAAAATAAAATCTGATCAAGTTAAGCTTTTGAAAAGTTTATCATGTCTCCAACAGAGCAAGGCAAAACAAGCCGTAAGATCCTAAGTACAAAATAAAGGAATTAGTAAATGCCTACAGCAGTGGATTGTTAAAACGAGGGTTTTCAGACAGCAAGGGAGTGAAGGAAGGTGATCAATTTATTGTATCTTTGGGAGGCACGGTTATGTCTGTAGGCAGGGATTAGTACCCCTGGAGCCATGGAGGATGGAAACATATCTTATGGTCAGCTTTTTATCCCATTTAAATGGATAACACTAGAAATGAAAATACTACAAATACCCCTTCTTAAACACCCTGGCCAAAAGAATGGAATATATATCTGCCCTTGGGTAGAGATGTGACATTCTGATCTGCTCCAAATATCAACATTACACATCATTGCTTCCTCCTATAAGAATTAATTCTCAGACTGATGTGGTGGTGCATGCATTTAATCACAGCACTCAGGAGGTAGAAGCAGACAGATCTCTGTGAGTTCTAGGTCAGCCTGATCTACAGAGGGAGTTCCAGGACAGAGAGGGATGTAACACCAAGAAACCCTGTCTGGGGGCAGAGGAGGAGAGTTCTGGTTTGGGACACTACCCCATAGGAAATATGAGTCACTTTAAGACATACTAAGCAGATGGTAAGAACATCTGCTCAATGCAATAATGTGCTTATACTTCCCCAATACTCTTCTCAAAATGTAGTAGTTTTTAGATCTCAACTGCTAAGACTACCCACACTTTGAGTTCTTAACACAGAGTTTCTCCTTTCAAAACATACTTTCCTTGAAATGCTGGAGGCACTCATGCATTCTATGAAGTCTCCCTTACCTCACTCTCTTCCATGCAGCCACATGAGGACTCCACTGGTAAACATCAGCTTTCTTGGACTCTAACTCAGAAGTCATACATTTTTGTCCCTTTCTCTATCTTCTTCTCCCTACAGTTGCTGGGATTCATAGCTTGCCTGCCTTGTTGATTTTCCTTCTTGAATCTAACAAAATTATCCTTGAGATTTCTTCCTGGCATATTTTTAAATTATTTTATTAACAAGAATAAGAACTCAAAAGGGAACTCCAGCTTTCCTCTGTGACACTACCAGTGTGTCACGTGTGATTGTGACAGACATCTGCAAGAGCTCTATCAGTTTCACTTCCATGGATGAACAGGTTTTGTCTCCTCAGGAAAATTTCCACGAGGACATCATTATTTTTTCATCTTTCTTTTTCGTACTTTAAAAAAAATTCAGTTTATTTACTTTACATCTCAGGGAGCCCACTGAATTTCTCCTCCCTAGTCTCCCCTTCCACTCTGTCTCCCTTCCCCTCTCCCTTTCCATTCAGAAAAGGGTAGCTCCCTCCTGCATATCAACCCTCCCCAGCACATCAAGTCACCATAGGACTGAGCATATCCTCATCCCCTGAGGACAGTCAAGGCAGCCCTGCCATGAGAAAGTGATCCAAAAGCAGGCAATAGAATCCATGTTAGAACCCCCCCCCCAACAACAGCAACAACAACTTGCCAGGCAACCCACATAAGACAAAGCTGTCCATCAGCCACATATGTGCAGTGGGCTTAGGTCCAAACTATGCATACTCCTTAGTTGATGTCTCAGTCTCTGTAATCCCCAATGCTTCTGGGTTAGTTGTCTCTGTTGGTCTTCATGTGAGGTTCCTGTCTCCTCCAGGTCCTTCTATCTTTGCCCCAACACTTACATAGGATCCCTGGGACCTGGGACCCATGCTTGGCTGCAAGTTTTTGCATCTGTCCAGATCCACTGCCGGATATAGTCTCCAAGAGGACATTCAAGTTAGGCTCCTGTTTGCAAACATAGCAGAGCATCATTAATAGTGTCATGGGCTGGCAGTCTACCATGGGATGGGTCTCAGTTTGGACAAAGTATTGGTTGGACATTCCTTCAATCTTTGTTCCATCTTTATTCCTTTACTTCTTGTAGGCAAGGTAATTTTTGGATTAAAGGTATTGTCGGTGGGTTATTGTTGCTCCGTCCACAAGTCCAGCTGGATAGAAAGTGGTCACTTCAGTCTTCACGTCCTCACCTGTTTGGAGTCTCAGCTAGAGTCACACCCATATTCTCCCAGGAGCCTCCCCTGTCGCAGGCCTCCAGCTTGACAGAGAGATGCCTCTCCTCAGTTTCCCTCCTTGTTCCCAGCCCTCTCACCTTGCACCACTGTTTTCCCCACCTCTGGTCTCCAAACATTTCCCTCCTCATTCCATCTCCTGCTCAGTTCCCTCTTCATCCACTTCTGCTGTCTATTCTATTTCCCCTTCTCAGTGACATTTCAGCACCCTCCCATGGGTCTGTCTTGTTACTTAGCTTCTTTGGGTCTGTGGATTATACTATGGCTACACTGTACTACATAGTTCTAATGTCTAGTAATCAGTGAGTACATACCATGTGAGCCTTTCTGGGTCTGGGTTACCTCACTCAGGATGATCTTTTCTAGTTCCATTTGTCTGAAAATTTTATTATTTCTTTGTAGTTACATAAGTGACCACGAAGATTCTACCAGTGAGCCCCTAAGACTGATAAAAAAACCTCCAGCAAAGTGTCTGGATACAAAATTAACTCAAAAAGTCAGTAGCTTTTCTTTATGCAAGTGACAAAAGGGTTAAGAAAGAAATTAGGAGAACAGCACCCTTTGCAATAGCCACAAATAACACATAATATCTTGGTATAACATTAACTGAGCAAGGGAAAGACCTGTATGACAAGAACTTCACATCTTTGAAGAAAGAAATTGAAGAAGATTTTAGAAGATGGAAAGATCTTCCATGCAGTGGATCTGTAGGATTAGCATACTAAAAAGATCATCCTGCCAAAAGCCATCTACAGAGTCAATGCATTTCCCATCAATATTCCAACACAATTCTTTACAGACCTGAAAAGAACAACTATTAACTTCATATGGAAAAATAAAGACCCAGGATACCCAAAACAATTCTGTAAAATAAAAGAAATTCTGACAGTATCAACATCCCTGATTTCAAGATCTACTACAAAGCAATAGTAATAAAACTTCATGTTATTGGCATAGAAACAGACAGGCTGATCAATGGAAGTAAATTGAAGACCCAGAAATAAACTCACATTCCTACATCAAAGAAGCCAAAAACCATAAAATGGAAGAAATAAAGCATCTTTAACCAATGGTGCTGGTCTAACTGGATTTCTGCATGTAGAAAAATGAAAATAGACCCATATTTATCACCCTCACAAAACTTAAGTGCAAGTGGATCCAAGACCTCAACATAAAGCCAGACAGTAGATCGATTAGAAGATAACACAGAGGAAAATCTGCAACTCATTGACATAGGAGACAACTTCCTGAACATTACACGGACAGCACAGGCTCTGAAATCAACAATTAATAGATGGGATCTCATGAAACTGAGAAGCTTCTGTAAGTCAATCTACACTGTCCATAGAACAAAATGACAGCCTACAGTTTGGGTACAAATCTTCACCAACACTACATCAGAGGGCTAATATCCAAAATATACAAAAAACTTAAGAAAATAAACATCGACAAAAATAATCCAATTAAAAATGTGGTAGAGAACTAAGCTGAGAATTCAAAGCAGAAATCTCCAATGCGTGAGAATTACTTAAAATAAATGTTTACTGTCCTTAGCCGTTAGAGAAATGCAAATCAAACTGACTCTTAAATTCCATTTTTCACCAGTCAGAATGGCTAAGATCTTCACCAACACTACATCAGAGGGCTAATATCCAAAATATACAAAGAACTTAAGAAATTAAACATCAGCGAATCAAATAATCCAATTAAAATTAGGGTACAGATACTTAAGAAGCTCATCAAGAAGGAGGACTCTGGCTAAGATGCTCAGTCCCCATTCAGAAAGGCAAAGAAGATGGACAACGGAGAAGGGAGAAAAAAAAGGAACGGGACAGGAGCCTACCATAGAGGGCCTCTGAAAGGCTCTGCCCTGCAGGGTATTGAGGCAGAGGCTGAGATTCATAGCCAAACTTTGGGCAGAGTGCAGGAAATCTTCTGAAAGAAGTGGGAATAAGTAAAACCTGGAGAAGACAGGAGCTCCACAAGGAGAGCAACAGATCCAAAAAGTCTGGGCACAGGGGTCTTTTCTGAGACTGATACTCCAGCCAAGGACCACTCATTTAGATGGCCTGGAACTTCTGCACAGAGGTAGCCCATTTCAGTTCAGTATCCAAGTGGGTTCCATAGTAATGGGGACAGGGACAGTCTCTGGCAGGACTGATTATCAACTGCTCTTTGATTATCTCCCCCTGAGGGGAGAGCAGCCTTACCAGGCCACAGAGGAAGACAATGCAGCCACTCATGATGAGACCTGATAGACTAGGATCAGAGGGAAGGGGAGGAGGACCTCTCTTATCAGTGGACTGGGGGAGAGGCACTGGTGGGGAAAGGGAAGAGAGGGTAGGATTGGGAGGGGAAGAAGGAGGGAGCTACATAGGGGATACAAAGTAAATAAACTATAATTAATAAAAATGAAAATAATTTTAAAAATAAATGAATAAATAAATAGACAAATAAATGGGGTACAGAACTAAACTGAGAAATCAAAACAGGAATCTCCAATGTCTGAGAAGCACTTAAAAGAAATGTTCAATGTCATCAGTCTTTAGAGAAATGCAAATCAAAATGACTCTTAGATTTCATCTTCCACCAGTAAGCATGGCTAGGATCAAATACTCAGGTGACAACACATGCTGGCCAGGATGTAGAAAAGGGGGAATCCTTCTTCATTGCTGGTGGGAGTGCAAACTTGTCAACCACTCTGGAAATCAATCTGGCACTTTCTCAGAAAATTGGGAATAGTTCTACTTTTAGATCCAGCTATACCATTCCTGAGCATATACCCAAAAGATGTTCTGTCACAGTGGTTTTATTTGTAATAGCCAGAAACTGGAAACAATCTAGATGTCCCTCAACCAAAGAATGGATACAGAAATTGTGGTACATTTACATGATGGAATACTACTCAGCTATTATTATTTTATCTTAACACTGTGAATTTGAAGCTTGTATTTCTTATTACAGACTACTCATAGAACCCCATCAATCAAAATATGTTGTAGAGCTAAACCTAAAATCACAGTGGGAAGAATTGCTAATTTTCCCCACAGAATACCATAAAAGTAGTACTGAGAAGGAAGTGTGGGTTATTGGACAATTCCCAACATACCACATTATTATAGAATATGATTTTCTTATTTTTCCAATTCAAATGTATAAGGAAGATAGCAATTCTTACTACTTATAATATAATTTAGTGTGACTCTGAGTTCTGAGCCCCTGAGGTGAGAGTACTTTGTCAAGTTTCAATTTTAGTTTCAAGCTACCCCTTAATCTAGAACATGGGGCAGTACCCTTTCTCATACTGTGCCACTCTTCAGTAAAATATGGGTCTCCTTTGTTTGTGAAGTTAGGCTGTGGTTCAGAAAACAGACTTACAGTACTTTTTTAGGCCATTGAACACTGTATTTTTTTATTCCAAAATGGAGACATGGAGAGCTTGTTAATTCACCATTGTTCTTGAAAAAGCATACCATGAAGCCATGTTTTTTATAGAGACTTGCCACATCTGTGTTAGTTTCAATCTAAAACCGGAGTGAGGACTGCTTACATAGATCCTATGATCCTAGATTCTATGAAGGCTTCAAGACTTGAAGCACCCCTGGCATCTCTGTTCTGGAAGTAAGTGAAAGTATTTGCTACCTTGTGATGTCTTAATTACATTTCTAATGTGACAAAACATCACAGACTAAGGCGACATAGAAAATAAAGTGTTTAATTGGGGGGCTTGCTTACAGTTTCAGAGGGTGAGTGTGTGGTCATCATGGTGGAAAATATGGCAGCAGGCAGGCAGGCATGACTCTGGAGAAGTATTTGAGACTTACATGTAGAAACAACAGATACTATGGAGGGGAAGTGGGTTATAACTTAGAAGGGTACATGCTTTGGAAATCACAAAGCCTATCCCCACCACACACCTCTTCCAATAATGCCATATCTCCTAATCCTTCCCAAACAGTTCTACCAGCTGCAGAACACATATTAAAGTACATGAGCCTATGGGAACCATTCTTGTTCAAAACACCACATAACCTGTGGGCTTCTTGGTGTCTTAGTTTAGATTAGTCTTTTTCCAGGATCTAGACTTCCAACCAGGCCAGGAGATAGGAATATACTTCAGGACTACTGAAAATACCAATAGATATGTGGAATATTGTATACAGTTTTCGAGTGATCTAATAAGGGACTGGAGCTTCTTCCCACATAGAAATATTGATGAAGTTTCATACTGAATGCAACAAGAAGGAACTGGCATGCACACAAAACAATTCTTGGGAGATGTTCTGTATGTTAAGAAAACATTCCATAAACCCAGTGGCTCTTAAGTGTGACTGCCTGGGGCTGACTCCTTTGCTACTTCATCACAGAATGAGGCTTTGTTCAGTTCGGAGGAGGAAGGCTCCTGGTTCAAGATGCAGATACTGGAGTCACTGATGAATTAAATGAGTTTCACTGAGAGTTTGAAGGATAACAGTAGGAAAAACTTTTCAAAGTCTGTGTTACCATACCTTACAATCAGGGGAATCTCTAATACATGGGAACAACTTTTCCCTTCATGCCTTTTGTTAAATCATTTAGGACATATTCACATACTCACAAAGTGTTCTGGTTCTAATACTTTAAATTATATATTGTTGCGGAAGTATAAGATGAAAGGGAGAGTTATGAGTTTCTGTTTCATGGTCAATTGGCATGTAACAGCCTAACTTCACAGTAACATATAACAATACAAAACTATTTCTTACTCAGAGCACAATGAAATACAAGTTTTGGGGGCACACAGTAGTGGGGATCCCAGTCTGTATTTTAGCTGAATCTCTTTTGGGACTTGCCATGTATCTGTATTAATTTTTGTTTAGGAAGGTTCTGTAGGGTTTTATTCTTGCCAGGGTTTTGTGTAGAAGTGTGGAGTTCTCTTCCCACACTCTACTAGTCAAAATTCAGTCACATGTCTGACCAGGAAGTCTAGGTAATGTACACATTTAGGAGAGGATGATAAGCCTCAGAGCTGGCCAAACATCTTTGCCATCCATATTCACACTATTTTTCCATCTTATATTGCTTTTTTCTTTCGTTATTTTTTTAAATTACTTACATCCTGGTTGTTGCCCCATCCCTTCTTGCCTTCCAGTCCCTCCTTCCCATCCTCTCCTTCCCAATCCCTTCCTCCCTCATTCTTCCCCCTCTCCATTTCTGAGAAATGAGGAGCCCCCCATTCCCATATACTCCAGCTTATCAAGCGGCATCAGGACTGAGCATGTCCTCTTCCTATGTGGACTGGCAAGGCAGTTCCATCAGAGGGAAGTGATCAAAAAGCTGGCAAGTTTGTCTTTGTCCGAGGCAGTCCCTGTTTCCCTTTCTAGAATGAAACCTAAGCTGTCCATCAGCTACATCTTTGTAGAGGGTCTAGGCCCATGCATGGTCCTTGGGTTGATGCTTCAGTCTAAGCAAGCCCCTTTGGGCTCTGATTAGTTGGCTCTGTTGGTTTTCTTGTAGAGTTCCTGTCATCTCCAGGTCCTTTTCTCTTTGATCCAACGTTTCCACAAGATTCCCTACTTTTTGAACAATGTTTGGCTGTGAGGCTCAGCATCTGTTTTGAAGAAAGTCATGGTAATGACTCTCATAGGACAACTCTGAACTCTCTTCAACCACTACTTCTGTCTTTTTCTCCTTCCAAGTAAGATTTAAGCATCCTCCCTTGGATTCTCTTTGTTGATTATCTTTTTAGGGTCTGTGTCTTATACTATGTTTGTCCTGTGCTATATGGTTAAAATTCACTTATAAATGAGTGCATACCATGTGTGTCTTTCTGGGACTGAGTTGCCTCACTCAGGATGATCATTTCTAGTTCTATCCATTTGCCTGCACATTTCATGATCACTTTGTTTTTAATAGCTGAGTAGTTATTCCACTGTGTATATGTGCCACAGTTTCTTTAGCTCTATCTTTGGTTGAGGGACATCTAGGTTGTTTCCAAGTTCTGGCTATTATGAATAAAACTTCTATGAACATAGTTGAGCAAATGGTAAAGAATGGTAGAGATTCTTTTGGGTACATGCCCAAGAGTGGTATAGCTAGATCTTATAATGAGGAAAGCTCCAGACTGATTTCCAAGTTGTACAAGTTTGTACTCCCATCAGCAAGGGAGGACTGTTCCTCTACACATCCTTGCCAGTATGTGTTGTCACTTGGGATTTTGATCTTAGTCATTATGAGTGGTGTGAGATGGACTATCAGAGAATCTCAGAGTAATTTTGATTTGCATTTCCCTGATAACTAAGGACATTGACCATTTCTTTAAGTTCTTCTCAGCCATTCTAGAGTCCTTCTATTGAGAATTCTTTGTTTAGTTCTGTGGCCCATTTTAAAAATTTTATTTATTATTTATTACAATTTATTCACTTTGTATCCCAGCTATGGCCCCATCCCTTGTCTCCTCCCAATCCTTCCCTCACTCCCTCATCTCCTCCCATGCCCCTCTCCTTGTCCACTGATAGGGGAGGTCTTCCTCCTCTTCTATCTGATCTTAGCCTATCAGGTTTCATCAGAACTGGTTGTTTGTTTTTTGGAATTCATTATACATTTTCAATTTTAGTACTTTTGTCAGATGTAGGATTGGTGAAGATCTTTTCCCAATATGTAGACTGTCTATTTGTTTTATTGACAGTGATGGACATTAATTTAAAAGCAAAATGCTGAACTTGGAATTTGAAGTAACTGATTTTTATGCCTTTTCTCCACTTAGGATCACTGTGATTCCTGAGCTAGTTGCTTTACTTCCACAAAGTAGTTGTTGTCTTTTAAGCTCAGACAAAAATCTTTACTGCTTCTTCAGATCCATAGACTATTAAAATCCAAACAAGTACTGGAAATTTTGGAGTTTCAGTATGTTTTTTGAGACTAACTGTCTTTATTATATGGCTAACACCAGTTACTGCCAACTAAGAATTGGTGCTATAAAATGGCAGTTATGTTTTCACTTTGTAGTTTTTTCAGGGAGTTCTTCAGTGTATAAAACTTGGTATTCACTGTTGTTGTCTGAGCTTCTTTTTTTAATTAAAAACTGAAAAAGCCAATGATACAGGATAGCTCATTAGATTGTGCCAGTATTGGCTTAAATCAGGAATCTGTCCACACACACACACACACACACACACACACACACGTATATATAATTCTTTTGTCCTAAACTCTCTTGCTTAATATACTCCTTCTGGCTTGGCATCTTTTAATGGTTTAAGCTGTTAGGATGCAGGCATCCTTGACCCTGAGTTAGTCATAAAAACTGAGATTGTATTGTGAAATTTCAAACTGCTGTTAAGATGATGAAAGAAATATTTTATAAATAATCAGATATGACATTACCAACAACTATTTTTATTCTTTGGCATTATGCTGAAATCCTTGCTATGACTGTTGCCAAGGAAATGAGTAAAGGAATTTGTGTATATTAAAGGAAATGGAAGGATATAAAATTCCCACAACACGCAACATGATACTATATTTATTTTTTCTATTGAAAACCATTTGGTTTAAATAAAAAAATTACTAGTATCTGGAATAATGACTAACTTGTGAACTAAGAAAATATTCATTTTAAGTCTAATATACTGAAATATGGTAAAGTCCTTTATGCAGCTAAGAGCAGCTATAACTGTAGCTACCAACAATAAAGCCCCTGCACTGGGCAAAGAAGAAATAAATAAATACTTGAGAGAAAAGATAGCAGAACACGCCGATTACAGGAAGGGTGCTTCTATTTCTGTTGTCCTAATTGTCCCCGACCTTGTCAAAACCACTTTCATCCCTCCCAGAGTATTTTTTTTTATATTTAGGATCACGTTTATTCATTATTTTATTCATTTATTGGGACAGGACCTCTTGTATTTCACTTAGTATCTCACTCAGTAGCTGAAGATAATTTTGAACTTCTGATCTTCCTTCTCCTGCCTTCCAAGTGCTGAGTTCCTAGGTGTGTACCACTCTGCCTGATTGATGTGATACTAAGGGTCAAACCTACTGCTTTGCGAGTGTTAGGCAAGAAATCTGCCTAGTGAACTATATCCCTCACTTCATTTAAAAGATGGTTTTGTAGTAGTGGATAGAAACTAGTGTCCTGTGATGCCTTACAATTACTCCAAACTTGAGCTGTATTCAGACCTCCTTTTCATTGTTTATTTTGAGGCAGAGACTCACTAAGTTGTCTAGGCTCATGTCAAATTTGCATTCTTTCTGCTTCATCCTCTTGAAGGAACTACAGGCATTTACCCCCAGGACTACATAAGATTTCTTAAATGTATTGAGTCAGTGAAGCTCAAGATAGTATAGATGGTCTTTCCTGAGAAATGTTAATTTGTTCATTCATTCATTTAACAAATAAACCTGTGTAGAAGTCATGGATACTCTCCCAAGGTGATAGCAAATGGTAATATTTACTCCAAAGTGTGATGATCTGTATACACAAGCAATGTTCATGACCCAATGAATGCTGAATTATCAGGAAGTACAGAAAGCAAGTACAGACATTCAAATGTTTCTAAACTGTACAACTCCTATTCAGAGATAAAGAAGCATTCACTCTGATTAGAATAAAAATGTTCATTTATTTCACTAAGCAAAACTATTTATGTGCCCAATAAATATGAATTAGGAGATAAAATATAAAGCGGCTAGATATAATCAGACGACAGGCCAAAGGCAGGCTTGGTGAGGACTGAGACCTCATAATTCCCAGTTAACAATGGAGAAAAGATTAGAAGAACCAAGAAACCCAGCGGAGCCTCTGGAGGACTATGTAGACAAGCTTGACCTTCTACCAATATTCTAAAGACAAGGAATTTGTTTCATGGCATCTGGAACTTCTTTATAAAGTGAGAGTAAAAGATATTTTCACTGATGGTTTCCATTAAATTCATCGTGACACAAACATTTAAAACATGTAGTTTCATGAAGGAAGAAACTTCCCAGGTCATGGTGGTTACAGCAGCACATAAGAACGATCCCCTTTCAAAAGTGGCAGGAATTTAGGCTAAAAGAAAGCTACTTGTCACACATTGAAAATGCACACCACAGAAAAGGAAGTAGAGGGAATTTAAGAGCTGAGGTTGAAAACAACGGAGGTTGTGTTTGACCACAATGAGGGCATAGTGTCTGTCAGAAAGGGACGGCGTCAACTACTGAAATACAGGACAAGGACCAGCCCCAGATCCAAGTGTGTGAAAATCAAGTCTTTATAAAGCCACAAATTCTAGGCAGACATATATAACTGGCAGAACTGTTGTTTATTTCTATTAATATATTTAAAGATGGCGAGTTCTGAATTTGAGTTGTGTCCTTTCGTACATGGATTTTTGCTCTTAATTAAAATGCTTCGTATCCTTTAATCCTTCCTTATCCTTCAGTTTTTTGCAGTATATGAAATTTTAAATCATGTAGAATTAGTGAGAATGTAAACTGTCTTTTATAATGGCTTTATTTTCATACCACCAAAATCTTATTAAAATGTAGAAATGTTAAAATATTAAGTGTCTGGAAAATGTGATGCTGGTATTAATTCGGGAGGGTTTAAGTTTTTGAAATGGATATTAATTGCACTAAAGATTGCAGTGTTATTCTTTGATGTTTCTGGAATGTATTCATCCCTTGAGACATGCCATTACACACCTTTCCTTCCCAGAAATTCTGCATTTAGGAACTTGAAAGTTTAATTTACATAATTGACTCCTTTTCATTTTTTTTAACCCATTAAGTTTTAAAAAGATCCTACTACCTTAAAAAAAATTTTTGTGGTTTCACTGGAGTATTGAATATGCTTGGAGAACAAATTTAATTGAAAATATTTTTGTAATGTATTTATGAAATACTCAATGACCCAGAGGTAACCCAGAAAATGACTTGCATAAAAGGGATGTATTCTGGAAGGATTGATTAAATCAAGGATGGAAGAGTACAGAAAACAAACATAAGAGTGCAAATATGTCAAGTTAGAGAATGGAGATTACTGCAGACTGGGATGATTGTCAAGATGTGATCAGACTTGAAGAAAGGGCTTCATTTAGGATGAAGGAGGTGTTCTTCCCAAACACAAAATTCAGGCTGAGTACAAGAAGAAAGTTCATTGCAGAGAGAGAGTGAGGGAAGAGAGAAAGAGACTGAGGGAGGAAGACGAAGGAAGAGGGAGGGTGAAAGATTGTATGAGGTAATTCAGCATTTTGGGGACTATAATTTAGAGTCAAATTCTCGAGGGCCAATGAGAAGGCAATGGAGGAAAGAAAGAGAAATTGATTAGCAGGAGAAAAAATGCCATGTGAAGGTCAAGGAAAATTTGGATTGAGATGGGGCCACCGAAGGAGGTGAACTCCAGAGTGAAGTTTCCAGAGAGCATTAACAGTTGAAGCTGCAGTTTAGAAGTCCAAGCAGAAAAACAGTTATGATAAATGGGGGCAGCAGGAATAACCCACTCATCTGAGGAGAAGAAAATTAGGGTCAAGGAAAGTTGTAGAATAAGATCTGTATGGGTGTTCAGGAAAGATAAAATGTGATGAAATGAAAGTCAAACACATACATGAATATGTGGAATGTATTGCATTTCTCAAATACAGAAAATGGACAAAATTGCATCATTCAGAGCATTAGATAAATTTAATATTCAATGTATCATGAATCCCTTTGACACATAAGCATCTTCATCTTCCAGAGATGTAATTTTGATAGATAGCAAATTTTGTTATGCTTCTTTTTCTGCAACAAGTAATCACCAGCAATGACAAGGTACCATTTATACGAACAACAGTGAGCAACAGTGGGGAAGAGTCAGGGCAATTACTGCTTTACTAACCAAACAGGTCTGCATAAGCCCTGTCTTCCTGTGGGACTATAGTGTGCAATGACATGCTCTTCCTATTGCTACACCTGTTGCTTACTCAGCTACCTCACCACTGAGAGAATCCTCTTTTCTGACAACAGAGTGGCTAGTCTGTAGCTTCTGTGCATCCTGATCTTCCCCCAACTACAGACAACACAAAGTTATCATCTGATTCATACTGCACACTGTGAGGGGCAATGGCCTCAGGATAGAGAGGCATGTGACCCAGGCAGGCCAGCTGCTGTGTCCCCCGGGCTTTCACTAAAGGTAGCAACGTGAAAGAGGAATGTTTTTGATTTGCTCGGAGAATGCTACACTTGGGGGACAAATAAACCCAGAGCTGCGAGTTATTGTCATAGTCATAGCAAAGAAAGATTCTTGAGGTGGAGGCAATCCCTGAACCCACGGGGCCTGTCTGTGAGAACTGTGCGCAGCGCTCTCTCCCTGGCTTCGTGGCACTTTATGAATATTATTTTATTTTTGCTGCCACAGTGAGAAGCAGAGGCTTTTGTCTTTTGTTCTTTTCAGATATGGACTGTCTAGCAGATATTGTAACCCGGCTATCCCCTCACCACTCTAAGATCTTCCCTTTTGTTTGCCCATTGCAGGAAAAGGAAAACCTCACATACTCACCCGGTTTCTGCAAGTAAAGTTGTCAACCGGTCGGTCCCGTCCATTGAGATATAAGTGGAGTATGCCAGGAGAAATACTTAATCATCCAATGAATGATGCGTATGTCTGACGTTTCCTCGTGTTAGTGATTGGAAATCATTTGGCTTATTTTTTTTCTATTGCTGTGATAAACACTCTAATCAAGTGCAACGAGGAGAGGAAAAACGGCTATTTTATCTTATACTTCCTGGTCACAATTTGCCATGGAGGCAAGCCAGGACAGGAACATGACTTTAAGAACTGAAGCACAGATTATGGAAGAACATCGCTTTTTCTCCTTGGCTCCTGCTCAGCCAGTTTTCTTTATAGCTCAGGAATATCCTGCCCACTGTTACTATTGCCCACAGTGGGTTCGGTGGTTTATTATCAATCAACACCCAAAATCTTTTCCTGCAGACTTGGCAACAAGTCAATTTAATCTGTGAATTCTCTCAACGGAGCATGCCTCTTCCAGTGGAATTTTTGGTTGTTTCTTGTTGGCAATAAAAGAGGCCAGTAGATATATGGCTGAGCAAAGTTGATGTCCTGACTTTTTACAGTGCTGTTAGAAGGAGGCTGTGACTATAAAAACAAGGAGAAGCCAGGTTACTTACAATGGCTTCTGCACCAAGACTGAAACTACATGCATCCAGATTTTGCTTTTCTCTAAGTAACTTAGAATTTGATGAAATCTGTTTAAGATCACTTGGACCTTGTGTTATGGAGCTAGGAATTAGTTTCCAACCTTTAAGTTCCCCAAATAATATATAAACTGCAATCTGGATGCTATCACCATTAATCAGTAATCTAAAGGCTGACAAAATATTGTGGTAGAATGAATATATACACAATGTCAGAAGTCTTTTTAAAAATTTTTTTATTAATTTATTTTTTTGTTATCAATCACAGGTTAGGTACTTTGCATCCCAAGTGTAGCCCCCTCCCTCATTCCCTCCCACCCTCCCCGACCCTCCCTCATCTCCTCCCCGCCCCCTCCAAGTCCACCAACAGGGGAGGACCTCCTCCCCTTCCATCCAACCCCAGCTCATCCGTCTCCTCAGGGCTGGCTGCAATGTCCTCCCCTGGGATCTAGCCAGTCTGTCACTCCCTGGTATGTATGGGGGAGGGTCAAAGAGTGAGCCATCAAGTTCAAGACTGAAACAGTCCCTGCTTCCCTCACTAAGGTCTTCAGTCCTACACCGAGCTATCATGGGCCCCATCTGAGCAGGGGTTCCAGGCCAAATCCACACGTGGTCCTAGGTTGTAGAAACGGTCTCATACAAGACCCCTGTGCCCTGCTCAATTTGGTCTTTGGGGAGCTCTTGTTCTCTCCAAGTCTCACCAACCTCCTCCATTTCTATTATCACTTTTCACCCTCTGCCAAAGGATTGAACACGAGTCTTAGTATCTGCTCTGATACATCGCTACATTGACCCCCCCAGAGGTCCTCCTTGGCATGCTCCTGTCCTGTTGCTTGTTTTCTCCTCCACTCAATGTCCATTCCATTTGTTCATCCAAACGAGCATTGATCATACCAACCTGGGTCCTCCTTCCTGTATATCCTCCCCAGGTGTGTAGATTTCAGCATGACCTTCCTATCCAATAGGTCTATATAAGTGAGTATATACCATATGTTTCTTTCTGCTTTTGGGATACATCACTTAGGATGATCATTTCCAGGTCCCACCATTTGCCTGCGAATTTCATGATTTCCTCCTTTTACTTGCTGAGTAGTTTTCCATTGTGTAAAAGTACCACAATTTCTGTAT
>CM053752.1:78274997-78285646 GCA_028658305.1 Pachyuromys duprasi | reverse complement strand
ATAGGTGTGTGGGTTCATTTCTGGGTCTTCTATTTGATTCCATTGATCCACTATTCTGTTTCTATGCCAATACCATGCAGTTTTTATTACTATTGCTCTGTAGTACAGCTTGAGATCAGGGATGGAGATACCTCCAGATGACCTGTTGTTGTAGAGGATTGTTTTGGAGATTCTGAGTTTTTTGTTTCTCCATATGAAGTTGAGTATTTTTCTTTCAAGGTCTGTGAAGAATTGTGAAGGTATTTTGATGGGGATTGCATTGAATCTGTAGATTGCTTTTGGCAATATGGTCATTTTCACTATGTTATTCCTACCAATCCATGAGCAAGGGAGGTCTTTCCACCTTTTAATATCTTCTTCAGTTTAGCTCAGTTGGTAGAGCGGAGGACTGTAGTTGTGTCTCCCAGACATCCTTAGGTCGCTGGTTCGAATCTGGCTCGAAGGAATCTGTAACCTTTCCCGCAGCTGCACTGTGCAGGTGCACAACCCTCTGCAACAGCAGCCGCCACTTTGAGCTGGGGCACACAGTACCCCGGACGGACTGAGTTTCACCCAGAAGTCTTAAGTAGATGTCTGTTTTCAACTGTTCAGTGGTTTTATGATAGGATCATTTGAAAGTCTATGATTCTTTATGCATTTATTTTATTACATATGGGTATAGCTAACACTAAGTACTTTAGAAATTGTGTAAAAAATCCAGGGGTAAAACCCATACAAATGTATGCTACTCATTCTATATTTTGTTGGTTTTTAAGTATTTGTTCTGATTATTTTTATTTTTTGAATGTGTGTATGCATTATGCATTTATTGTTTGTTTCTGTCTCTGTACACATATGCTATAACATGCATATAGAAGTCACAGGAAAACTTATAGAACTTGGTTCTCTTCATCTACAATATGTATCTTAGGAATGCAACTTAGGACTTCAGATTTGTTGGGAAACACTTTTACTCACCGAGTCATTTAGTGGCCCTGTTGTATTTTTTAATTTTTTAATTAATTACAGTTTGTTCACTTTGTATCCCCCCAAGAACCTCTCGCTCCTCCCCTCCCAATCCCACCTCCCCCCCTTCTCCACACATGCCCCTCCCCAAGTCCACTGATAGGGGAGGTCTTCTTTTCCTTTCTTCTGATCCTAGTCTATCAGCTCTCATCAGGAGTGGTTGCATTGTCTTCCTCTGTGGCCTGGTAAGGCTGCTCCCCCATCAGGGTGAGGTGGTCAAAGAGCAGGCCAATCAGTTCATGTCAGAGGCAGTCCCTGTTCCCTTTATTATGGAACCCACTTGGATACTGAACTGCCATGGGCTATATCTGTGTAGGGGTTCTAGGTTTTCTCCATGTATGGTACTTGCTTGGACTATCAGTCTCAGGAAAGACCCCTGTGCTAAGATTTTGGTTCTGTTGTTCTCCTTGTGGAGCTCCTGTCCTCTCCCTATCTTACTATTTCCCACGTCTTTCCTAAGATTCCATGCATTCTGCCCAATAGTTGGCCATAAGTCTCAGCATCTGCTTTTATATTGTGCAGGGCAGAGCCTTTCAGGGGGCCTCTGTGACAGGCTCCTAGCTTGTTTCCTGTTTTCTTCTTCTGATGTCAATCTGCTTTGCCTTTCTGGCTGGGGATTGAGCATTTTAGCCAGAGTCCTCCTTCTTGATTAGTTTCTTTAGGTGTACAGATTTTAGTAGGTTCATCCTATATTATATGTCTAATATCCACTTATGAATGAGTATATACCCTGTGTGTCTTTATGTTTCTGAGATACCTCACTCAGGATGATCTTTTCCATTTCCTACCATTTACTTGCAAATTTCATGATGTCCTTGTTTTTAATTGCTGAGTAATATTCCATTGTGTTGATGTACCACGATGTCTCTATTCATTCCTCAGTTGAGGGGCATCTGGGTTGTTTCCAGCTTCTAGCTATTACAAATGAAGCTGCTACAAACATAGTTGAGAAATGTCCTTATTGTGCACTTGAACATCTTTTGGATATATGCCTAGGAGTGGTATAGCTGGATCTTGAGGAAGCACTATTCTTAATTGTCTGAAAAAGCACCTGATTGATTTCCAGAGTGGTTGTACATGTTTACATTCCCATCAGCAGTGGAGGAAGGTTCCCTTTTCTCCACAACCTCTTCATCATATGTTGTCACTTGAGTTTTTGATCTTAGCCATTCTAATGGGTGTAAGGTGAAATCTCAGGGTTGATTTGATTTGCATTTCCCTGATATATATACTGGATATTAGCCCTCTGTCAGATATAGGGTTGGTGAAGATCTTTTCCCAATCTGTAGGTAGTTGTATTGTTCTGAGGACAGTGTCCTTTGCTTTACAGAAGCTTTTCAGTTTCATGCGGTCCCATTTACTGATTGTTGCTCCTAGAGCCTGTGCTGTTGGTGTTCTGTTCAGGAAGCTGTCTCCTATGCCAATGAGTTCATCCTCTTCCCCACTTTTTCTTCCAACAGGTTTACTGTCTTTGGTTTTATAGTGAGGTCTTTGATCCACTTCAACTTTAGTTTGTGCAGGGTAATAAATGTGGTTCTATTTGCATTTTTCTACATGTAGACATCCAATTAGACCAGCATCATTTATTGAACCATTGTATGGTTTTGGCATCTTTGTCAAAGATCAGGTGTCCATAAGTGTGTGGGTTAATTTCAGGGTCTTCTATTTGATTCCATTGATCCTCCTTCTGTTTCTATGCCAGTACCATGCAGTTTTTAGTATTGTTGCCCTCTATAGTACAGCTTGAGATCAGGAATGGAGACACCTCCAAAAGATATTTTATTGTAGAGGATTGTGTTGGCAATTCTGGGTTTCTTGTTATTCCATAGGAAGTTGAGAATTTTTCTTTCAAGATGTGTAAACAATTGTGTTGGTATTTTGATGGGAACTGCATTGAATCTGTAGATTGCTTTTGGCAGAATGGCCATTTTTACTATGTTAATTCTGCCAAACCATGAGCATGGGAGATCTTTCCATTTTCTGATATCTACTTCTAATTCTTTCTTCAGAGACTGGAATTTTTTTTTTCATAAAAGTCTTTGACTTCCTTGATTAGGGTCACACCAAGGTATTTTATGTCCTTTGTTACTATTGTGAAGGGTGTTGTTTCCCTAATTTCCTTCTCAGCCCTTTTGTCTTTTGTATACAGGAGGGCTACTGATTTTTTTTTTGAGTTAATTTTGTATCCAGCCACTTTGCTGAAGGTATTTATCAGCTGTAGGAGCTCTCTGGTAGAATTTTTGGGGTCACTCAGGTATATTATCATGTCATCTGCAAATAGTGATACTTTGATTTCTTCCTTTCCAAATTGTATCCCCTTGATCCTTTTTAATTGTCTTGTTGCTCTAGCTAGGACTTCAAGAACTGTGTTGAAGAGATATGGAGAGAGTGGGCAGCCTTGCCTTGTCCCTGATTTCAGTGGGATTGCTTTAAGTTCCTCTCCCTTTAGTTTGATGTTGGCTATAGGCTTGCTGTATATTGCCTTTACTATGTTCAGGTATATGCCTTGTATCCCTGATCTCTCCAGTACTTTAAACATAAATGGATGTTGGATTTTGTCAAATGCTTTTTCAACATCTAAGGAGATAATCATATATATATTATATATATATAATCATATATATATTATATTTAACAGGCTTCAGCTCTACTATTCTAAGTTGTATTTAAGTTGTGGTAAGTTGTAGTGATATGATATGATTGTCTAGTTCTTTTATTTTTTTCCTTTTGTCGAAAATGTATTTTTTCTTTATGTCCTAATTATGGTTTCTCCTCTTTACTTCTCCTATTTCCTTCTCATTCGTTCCCATCTGCATCCACCCTCAAAACAAACAGGCTTCTAGGAGTTAATAGTATTAAATGTAATATAATGAGATAAACCAAAAAATAAAACATTGGGAAAGACAAAACAAACAGACAGACAGAAAAGTTTCCAAGAAAATGCCTAAGAAACAGGTGTAGATGTAGAGACCACTCATTCATATATGGGAGCACAATAAACACAATAAACTAGAAGTCATAATATATATGCAAAGAACTCCTGGGGTAAAGAAAAGAGAGAAAAATATATCTATATATAAAATAAAAATAACAACAAAAAATAATTCAGAAAAAAAAGTCGATACAACATTAAGTGAGGAACCTCCAAAGATGCCAGTGAGATCGTTTTTCTGTTGAACATCCACTGCTGGGCATGCAGCCAACTTGTTTTTTAAATTTATTTATTTTTATTTTTTACAATTTATTCACTTTATGTCCTGAGTTGAGGGGGTGGCTGGCTCTTTACAGAATTTTCACCCCAGTAGAACTCCCTTGAAGGAAACTAAATTTTCATTTGCAAGTGGTTATCAATTGGAGATAACATCTGGATTAAGGGTTGGGGCATGTGTCCACTTCTGTCAGCTAACTCTAAGACCCCAGCAGATACAGACCTGCTCAGGACATGTGCCTGTAGTCTCTGTCTCTGCACTTTGTGAATTCATCCTATTGAGTTTCAAGAGCCTTGTTTCCTTTGTGTCCCTCTGGCCCTTATACTTTCTACCTCTTCTGTAGGGTTTTCTGGGCCCTAAAATGAGGGATTTTGATGGAGACATCCTATATAGGGTTAAGTGTTCAAAAGGCTCTCATTTTCTACATATTGTTTAACTGTAGGTCCCCATCTGCTGCAGGAGGAAGCTTCTCTGATCTTGGCTGAAAAAGACACTGACCTGAGTATGGCAGAATTATATTAAGCATTATTGTATTTCCATGTTCTTTTAGTAGAATAGTGGTTTTGGGGTTTACCCTAGGTTCCTTGGTTATCTAGATTGATTCTTGGTCACTCTAGCAGTGTAGGGTATGGTTTCCATCATGCAGAGTGGACGTAGGTTAAAACCAGGTATTGATTGGTAACTTTCCCAGCTTTGTGCTTCCATTACCCCAGCATAATGGCACTCCATGTGGACCAATCATTCAAACACATGGGTCTATTGTGGCCATACTTATTCAAGCTAATGCAATGTCCAAGAGTGGATCTTGAGTTAATTTGATTCCTATCTTCCTGAGATAACACAGCACTGATTTCCATAGAGTCTGTCTGAGCATGCAGTCCTACATGTGCATCATGTTGAGGGACATCTATTTTGTTTCCAACTTGTGGATAATATTAATATAGTCTATTATCATAATGGCAGGAAACATGGCCATGTGCAGGCAGACATGGGGCTGGAGAGGAGATGAACATTCTACAACCAGATCAGCAGGCAGCAGGAAGTGAACTGAAACACACTTCCTCTACCAAGGTTATACCTAGTCCAATAAGGCCACACAATTCTATAATGCTACTCCCTATGGGCCAACCACTCAAAACACATGTGTCTATTGTAGCCACATCTATTCAAACCAACAAATCTAACACAGCTGTATCTAAGAGGGAGATGGGTGGATCTTGAAGTAGTTTCATTCATATCTTCCCGAGAAAGCACAACCCTGATTTCCACAGTGTCTTTATGAGCTTATGGTACCAGAAGCAATGAATGGGTGTTGCCCTTACTCCACATTCTCACCAGCATGAGCTGTCATTGGTTTTATTGATATTAGCCATACTACTGTATGTAAAATAAAATCTCAAAATAGTTTTATTTGTATTTTCCTGATGACTAAAGATCTCAAACATTTTTTGAGTGTTTCTCGGCCATTTGTATTCTCCCTCTGAGAATTCTTTGTTCAGTTTTGTACTCTATTTTTAATGGGTTATTTGTTTTCTTGATGTCTAGGGGTTTTTTTTTTAGTTCTTTATATGTTTTGGATATTAATTCTCTACCAGATGCGGAGTTGGTAAAGTCTTTTTTTTTTCTATTCTGTAGACTGCTTGTACAAATGACAGTGTATTTGCCATGCAGGTTTTTAGTTCCATGAGGTCCCATTTATTGTTGACCTTAGTGTCTGTGCTAATGGTGTTTTGTTCAAAACATCTTTCCCTGTACCAATGAGTTCAAGGCTATCCCCCATTTTCTCTTCTATTTGTTTCAGTGTATCTGCCTTTATGCTGAGGTCTGGAGTTGAGTTTTTTGCAGGGTGATAAATATGTATCTATTTGCATTCTTCTGAATGCAAAGATACAGTTTGACAGCACCATTTGATGAAGAAACTGTCCTTCTATTTTCCAGTATATTCTTTATCAAAAATCAGGTGTTACTAGGTGTATGTATTTGTGAATCAATCTGCCTGTTTTTATGCCAAGCCCATGCTGTTTTTATTAGTATAGCTCTGTAATACAATGTGAGGTATTGTATGGTGATACCTCCAGTTTTGGGGGTTTTATTGTTATTATTATTTGGGATTGTTTCAACTACCCTGGGTTTTTGTGTTTCTACATGAAGCTGAAAATTATCATTTCTAATTTGTGAAGAACTGTGTTAGAATTTTGATGTGGATTACATTGAATCTGTAAATCACTTTTAGTAGGATAACATTTTTACTGTTGTTTATCCGTCAAATCCATGAGCATGGGAGATCTTTCCACAGTTAGGGCCTGAGAATCACTAAAGAAAGAAACTAGACTAAAGTAGTATGCACAAATAAGAAGGGTTTATTCTGAAGAAATTTACCAGCATGCTGGGGCCAACATTCCTTAGAATGGGACCAAGAAGTAAGCACATGGGCTCAATTTAAAGGCAAATAGGGGGATTTCCAGAAGGAGTGAGGTAAGTTTTCATTTGATTGGTCAGTATTGACTCAGGAGGTAGGGGAGGATTTAGGATTGGCTAAACACTTAGGAACTTACCACAGTTGCTAAGGGCTTTGCCTCAGGTTTGGTAAATCATTATACTTAGATCAAGCCCATATGTTAATCTTTAAGCTGATTGGTTGCCTTCCAGCTACAGTTTTCCCAGAAACTGTTTTTATATGATCTGAAAACAAAAACAAAAACAGAAATTCAGGCCTAGTTAGGCTAGTTGAAAATGAAGCATATCATCCAGTCAGATATTAGCCAAACAGACTGAAGCCTTCTGGGGGGTCTCTCTGGGGCTTTGGAATTATGAGACCTCTCACCACCTTCTGGTGTCTTCTTCAGTTTCTTTCTCCCGTGCCTTAAAGGGTTTATTTTGAAAGTCTTTCACTTTCTTGGTTATCATTACCCCAAGATTAATTATTATTCCATGCTATTATGACAGGTATTATTTCCCTGACTTCTTTCTCAGACGATTTGTAAATTTTATATTGGAGCGATACTGATTTTTGTGAATTTTGAATTCAGCAACTTTACTGAAAGTGTCAGCAGTAGGAGTTTTCTAGTGGAATTCTTAGGATCACTTACCTATACTATGTGTCTACTGCAGTAAAGACACTTTGAATTCTTCCTTTCTAATTTTTAACCCTTAGATCTCCTCCAGTTGTCCTATTGCTCTAGCTAAGACTTCAAGTTGAATATTGAGTAGGTGTGGAGAGAGTCGACAACGTTCTCTTGTTTCTGATTTTGGTGGAACTGTTTTCTTTCCATTTAAGTCACTGTTGGCTATGGGTTGGCCGTGAACTGCAGTTACTATGTTTAGATGTGTCGCTCGTACACCTCTTCTCTCCAGCACTTTTATCATGAAGGGGTGTTGAATATCGTAAAAGAATTATTCTGTATCTAAATACAATGAGGTTTTTGTCTTTGAGTTTGTTTATACGGTAGATTACAGTTATTGGGATGAAGCCTACTTAATCATGGTAGATGATCTTTTTCGTACGTTACTGGATTTCAATTTCAAGTATTTTATTAATATATTTGCATCTATGTTCATAAAGGAAATTGGTCTGTATTTCTGAGTCTTCTTATTCTTTGTTAGGTCTTTATGTGGTTTAGGTATCAGGGTAACTGCGGACTTGTAAACGAATTGGACAATGTCCTTTCTGTTTATATTTTGTGGAATAATTTAAATAGTATTGGCATCTGTCTTTTTTGAAAGCCTGGTAATACTCTGCATTAAAACAATCAGGCCCTGAACTGTTTTGGTGGAATTTTCTTTAACTTTTTGTTGTTGATGATGTTGTTATACTTTATTTTATTTTTTACAGTTTATATCCTGATTGTAGCCTCCTCCCTCATCTCCTCCTAGTCCTAACCCTCCTTCCTGTTCCTACCATTTCCTTCCCTTACTCCACTGAAAGGGGCAGTCCTCTCTGTCCCCTACTAACTGACCCTTGCCTATTAAGTCTCATTAGGACTCCCTGTATCCTCATCTTCTGTGGACTAGCAAGGTCACCCCATCACAGGGAAGTGATCAAAGAGCAGGCAACCAAGTTCATGAGGACTGCTTCTATTTCACTAGTGGGTCTACATCTTTGCTTAAATTGCTTATTTGATATTTATTTAACTTTAGTAGGTGACATGTATTGATAAAATGATTCATTTCTTTTGGATTTCCAAATTTGCTGGAAGTTTTAAAAGTATGTCTTTATGATTCTCTACATTTCCACAGTGTCTATTGTTATGAGCCCCTTTTCAACTCTAATTTTGTTAATTTGCATATTTTCTCTCCACATTTTTGCTATTTTTGGATAAGGGTTTGTCAATATTACTGATTTTCACAAAGAGCCAACTCTGTTTCATTGAATTTTTTTGTATTTTTGTTGTTGCATTATTTTATTAATTTTTAAATTTTTTACTATTATCATTTATTATAATTTATTCAATATCTATCCAGTTGTGGCTTCCTCCATAGTCTCCTCCCAAGCCCACCTTTTCTCCTTCTATACCCCTCCCCTCGTCCACTGATAGGGGAAGGGTCAAATAGAGGGGGAGGAAGACTTCACCTATCAGCCCCTTTGTCATTTGTATACAAAAGGGGTCGGAGGTTTGGGGGGTTTTTGAGTTAATTTTGTATCCAGCCATTGTGCTGAAGCTGTTCATTACCTGTAGGAGTCCCCTGGTAGAATTTTGGTGGTCAATTTTGTATAAAATGATAACACCTGCTAGTACTGGTACTTTGAATTCTTCCTTTCCTTTGTATCCCCTTGATCTCCTTTGTCTTATTGCTCTAGTTAGGACTTTAACTACTTTTTTTAAGTGTTTTTCTGCCATTCTATAGTTGTCTACAGAGAGTTCTCTGTTTAGCTCCATACCTCATTATTTTTTGTTTTTTGTTTTTTATTGTTGTTTTTTAATTTTCTTTTGGGCAGGAGGTTACAAGGGCAGAAGGTGGATATGAAGAGACCAGAGATGAGTGGGGTTTGTTGCATGTGAAACTCACAAAAAAATCAATAAAGTTTTTTTTAAAGAAATGATACTTAATATAATATTTAGAAAACAAACCATTAGATAACTACAACTGCTTTAAATTTCCAGCATTCTCTCTTTAAAAGTTTAAGTTTTATTTTCTAACAACAAAGCAAACACAAGTATCACATACAAACCTATTATAAACCACACATCCTCTCAGGCTTGGTGTCATATCCAATGGTTTGGGTTTTTTTACAGCTGAAGATTACAGAAAGTTCCTTTTAAATAAATTAATGAAAATGAGTTCCCCCTTCAGATTTTGGTGTCAAAAACAGATAATTTCTTTAATAGAGGTTAGAAAATCATTAGAATTTCCGTATAAATTATTATGTGATTTTCTTCTTTCCTTAGCCTTGTAGACTGTTGAGAAACAGAAAACATTTCTCATAGACTTTTTGGACTCCAAATGTAATTTCTTCTAATGTCTCTAAACATTCATAATTTTAGGAATCACTTTCAATTAGATATATTACCCCAAAACATCACAATCTGTGTGCTGAAGTCCCATTTGTAAACTAGCACAGTACTTTCATGAAACCTCCATAAGTCCTCCCCACAAATCACCCTCATACCCTATTTTTTAATTGGATTACTTTATTTGTTGGTGTTTAACTTCTTGAGTTCTTTATATATACTGGATATCAGCCCTCTATCAGATAAAAGGTTGGTGAAGGTCCTTTCCCAGTCTGTAGACTGTTGTTTTCTTTTGATGACAGTGTCTTTTGCTTTACAGAAGCTTTTCAGTTTCATGAGGTCCCATTTATTGATTGTTGCTCTTAGAGCCTGTGCTGTTAGTGTTCTATTCAGGAAGAAGTCTCCTGTGCCAATGAGTTCTAGGGTCTTCCACACTTTTTCTTCTAACCGATTTAATGTGTCTGGTGTTATGTTGAGGTCTTTGATCCACTTGAACTTTAGTTTTGTGCAGGGTGATAAATATGGATCTACTTTTATTTTTCTGCATATAGATATCCAGTTGGTCCAGCACCATTTGTCTTTTTTCCATTGAATGGATTTAGTTTCTTCATCAAAAATCAAGTTTCCATAGGTGTGTGAGTTTATTTCTGGGTCTTCTATTCAGTTCCATTGATCCACTACTCATGTCCTTAGCCATCAGGGAGATGCAAATCAAAACGACCCTGAGATTTCACCTTACACCCACCAGAATGGCTAAGATCAAAAACTCTAGTGACAACACATGCTGGAGAGGATGTGGAGAAAGAGGAACCCTCCTCCATTGCTGGTGGGAATGTAAACTTGTACAACCACTCTGGAATTCAATTTGGCGCTTTCTTAGACAATTAAGAATAGTGATTCCTCAAGATCCAGCTATACCACTCCTAGGCATATATCCAAAAGATGCTCAAGTACACAACAAGGACATTTGCTCAACTATGTTCAT
>CM053752.1:78185070-78274897 GCA_028658305.1 Pachyuromys duprasi | reverse complement strand
CCTGAAAACAACCCAGATGTTCCTCAGTCGAGGAATGGATACAGAAATTGTGGTACTTTTACACAATGGAATACTACTCAACAATTAAAAATGAGGAAATCATGAAATTTGCAAGCAAATGGTGGGACCTGGAAATGATCATCCTGAGTGAGGTAAGCCAAAAGCAGAAAGACACACATGGTATATATTCACCTATATAGACCTATAAGATAGGATAAACATACTGAAATCTATACACCTAAAGAAGATAAACAAGAAAGAGGACTTGGGGTAAGATGATCAATCCTTTTAGAAAGACAAATGGGATGGACATTGGATGTAGTAGAAAACAAGTAGCAGGACAAGAGCCTTCCACAGAGGGCCTCGGAAAGACTCTACCTGGCAGTGTATAAAAGCAAATATTAAGACACATAACCAACCCTTTGGCAGAGTGCAGGTAATCATATGAAGGAAGGGGGAGTTAGTATGATCTGGAGAAGACAGGAGTTCTGCAAGGACCAAATATAGCAGGGCACAGGGATCTTTTATGAGACTGTTTCTCCAACCAAGGACCATGTATGGATATATCCTAGAATCCCTGCTTGAATGTAGCAAATGGTAGCTCAATACCCAATACCCAAGTGGTATACTAGTAAGGGGAACAGGGACTATTTTGGATATGAACTCAATGGCTGGCTCTTTGACCCCTCTCCTGCCCCTGAGGGAGGAACAGCCTTGCTAGGCCACAGAAGAGGACATTGCAGCCAGTCCTGAATAGGCCTGATAAGCTAGAGTTAAATGGAAGGGGAGGAGGTCCTCCCATATAGTGGACTTGGAAAGGGAGGGAGGGATCGGGAAGATAGGGAGGGAATGTAGGAATGGGGCTACATCTGGGATGCAAAGTACATAACCTGTGATTAATATAAAATAAAATACAAATGTTAAAAAAAGAGTAAGAGAAATTTAAAATTTTTTAATTTTTTTTTAAAAAAGGACTTTAACTATTATATTGAAAAGATACAGAGGGAGTGGCCAGCCCTGTTTTGTCTCTGAATTTAGTAAAATTGCTTTGAGTTTCTCTCCATTTAATTTGATGTTGGATATCGGCTTGCTCTATATGGCTTTTATTATGTTCATAAATGGGTTTTGTATTCCTGATCTTTGTAGTACTTTTTTCATGAAGAGGTGTTGGATTTTCTCGAGGATTTTTCTACATCTAATGTGATCATTATATATTTTTTTCTTTCAGTTTGTTTTTATGTTGAATTACATTGATGTATTTTTTTTTTTAATGTTGGACCATTCCTTGATTTCTAGGAAGAGGCCTACTTGATCATGGTGAATGATGTTTTTAATGTGTTCTTGAATTCCGTTTTCAAGTTTTTATTGAGTATTTTTGCATCAATGTTCATGAGGAAGATTGGTCTGAAATTCTCTTTCTTTGTAAGTGTTTTGTCTTGTTTAATTATCAGGGTGATATCTGTGTATATCAGGGTGATGTAATTATCTGTGACATCATAGAATGAGCTTGACAATGTTCCTTCTGTTCGTATTTTTTTGGAATAGTTTGAGGAGTATTAGTATTAGCTCTTCTTTGAAATTCTGCACTAAAGCCATCTGGACCTGGGCATTTTTTGTTTAAGAGACTTTTGATAACTGGAGTTCTATTTTCTTAGGGGTAATAGGACTGTTTAAAATGTTTGGCTGGTATAGATGTAATGTTTGTAAATGAAATCTATAGAGAAAATAATCGATTTCCTTTAGGTTTTCCAATTTTGTGGAAAACAAGCTTTTGAAATAAAATGAATGATTCTTTGAATTTGCTCAGGGTCTGTTGTTAGGTCCTGTTTTTCATTTCTGATTTGTTAATTTGGATGTTGTCTCTCTGCCTTTTAGTGAGTTTGGCTAGGGGGTTTTTCTATCTTGTTGAATTTCTGGAAGAACCAGCTCTTGGTTTCATTGACTCTTTGTATTATTCTCCTTGTTTCTAAGTTAATGATTTCAGCTCTGTGTTTCATTATTTCCTCCCATATAGCTTCTTGTGTATGTTTGTTTCCTTTTGTTCTAGAGTTCCTAAGTGTCCTTTTAAATTGTTCATATAAGAACTCTCCAATTTCTTTATTGCTATTTACCCTTAGTACTGCTTCCATTCTTTCATTATGCCCCATAAGTTTGGGTATGATGTGCCTTCATTTTCATTGAATTCTAGAAAGTTTTTAATTTCTTTATTTCTTTCCTTCCTGACCCTGTGGTCATTGAGTAGGGAGTTGTTCAGTTCCTTCACCTGATTGATTGTGCTTTCCTATATTTCTTTGAGGGATTTATTTTCCACTTTTACATCCTCTATCATTTTCTTCACCTCAGATTTAAGATTGTTTTCTTGGACTTCAAGTGTGGTAGCAACTCTAGGGTTTGGTGTGGTAGAATAGTTGGTTTCTTGTGCTGTCATATGGCCCTGTCCTGCCTTTTGTTGCTTGTGTTCTTTTTCTTAATTTTTAATTTAATTTTTTAAATATTAGTTACAGTTTACTAACTTCGTATCCCTGTTGTATCCCGCTCCTTCATTCCCTCCCAATCCCACTCCCCCTCCCTCATTTCCTCCCTGCCCATTTCCAAGTCCACTGATAGGGGAGGACCTCCTCCCCTTTCATTTGACCCTGGTTTATCAGGTATCTTCAGGACTGGCTGCAAAGTCCTCCTCTGTGGCCTGTTGCTTGTGTTCTTATGCTGGCCTCTAGCCATCTGTTTGTCTCTGGTGTTGGTAGGCTTGGTTGTACCTGTTTGTCAGGGAGTTTGGGAGTAGGAGGAGGAAGCACGAAGCTGAATGCTGCTTAGACCTACCACTGGCCTCTTTAGGATGGCAGACAATGGGGGCTGAGGCCTGCCAACAGCTTACTTCTGCTGTGTCCCAGGCAGACCAGGAGTATATTAGGAGTCTATGGAAAGTGCTCCAAGCCAAATGATCCTTGGGCCTCTACACATACCCTCACCCTTCACCCCCATTCGGGTAGTCTGTGTGTCTTTTTATTGATTGAGACCATTGATGCTGAGAGTTATCAATGAGCAATATTTGTTCATTCCTGTTATTTTGTTGTTGAGCATGAATGTGTATATGTGTGTATGTGTGTGTGTGTATGTATGTGTCTTTCCTCTCTTGATTTTCTGGTCTGTGATTCTTATTCATTGTATTTCAACTAAAATTAATATTGGAGTTTCCCTTCTAGTGATTATGGAGCTGTATTTGTAGATGTATATTGTCTACTTATTCATAAAAAGAACAGATTTCACTGTAAAATAGATTTATTTCACTGTGTTATGAAAACCATACACCTTTAAATGATTTATTCATGATCAAGTCCTGTACTTAGAAGGATCATGGAGATAGCTGGAAATGTTCTGTCTATGTGGGGACAAAGCCTGTTTCATAGCAATTATTCCAATGGGCCAGTGCTGACACTTTAAAGTTGGGTGATGAATAATTATGAGTCTCATGATACCACTTTGGTACTTTTATTTGAAAAGTAATATGGAAGAGTCCTTGAATGTGTCCAGAACTGCACCAAAAAAAATTCAATATTTGTGCAAAATTTCATGGGATCAGCTGTTTAAACAACAGCCTGATTAAATATCAATACATGTTTTGCAAGCATTGTAAATTTTACCTCATTGTTATCTGATAACACAATTTTCACTTGGTAAACAGGTTTTTCTGAAAACAACCAAATTATAGTATACGGTGTCCTTGTCCTAGAATGTAAGAGTGTTCCATCAAAATGTAACAGGGAAAATAGCCAGCTCTCATCTTGCCTTTTCCTATATAGTCCAAAGACTACAAAGGTCATCTGTTGGGTTTAAACTCTTTTCAGTCCAGACATGCAAGAGAATTTATGCCTTTGCTTAGTCTCATGAAGCATAGGGTCCTCTGACATGTATTGTAGGAAACAAATACACTTCCAGTGACAAAATACAAATTCTGAAGGGGGGGAAAAGATAGATGGGAGCTTTGCTTCCTGTTTAATGGTCTCTTTTTTTATCATACCTTCTCTTGATTTCTCAAAGGTTATTTATTGTGAGTGATATATTTTCCTTTAGCTCTCTGGCCACTTGACTTTCATCACCTCCTCTCATTTTGGGGGGGAATACATGACTAATTATACTCATTTGAGACTCCGGACACTATGGCTGCCTGTTAATTTAACTTGAAAATCTGTGGTTTTAAGTAGGTACCCACTTGAATACACATGGATGATAAGCCTTCTGTAATAAGAACATCCTCCTGTTTCCTTTATAACTGCCCTGTAAGAGGGTGTGGACAGACAATATGATAACCAGCCATCCATCAGTCCTTGCTTGAATGACACACACAACAACATTACCACAAACCACTAGCGCAACTAGGTGAAATGAGTCGTCCTAGCCACAACTTGCCACAGAAATATTCTGGTTTATTTTGTTGTTTAAATAATTTCACTTGTTTCCTGAGATTAAGCATCTCTTAATCGATCTGTATAAACTGAACTGTTTTAGGAGCCAGTGACGTTCTGAGTAAATGTGTTGTTGATATAGGCACAGTCATGGCAGGCTTCATTTGAGTGGCAACATCTTTCCTACACAAGACAGAAGGATGAGCGCAAATGTCTACAGTGTGTAGAAAACAACCACCATAGCCCATAGCTCACACTCTTCTCACAGATGTTTATGGCCTAAAGTCTGCTCCCCTATAGAGAGTGCTCCTACCATGATTGCCTAAACCTGTCTTCTTATTCAGGTATATATAATAACCGTCATCCTTGTTTATCTGTATGCAATGACCCTAATAAATAGGCTGAGTTCCCAAGTGCTGTGGCTTCTCCATCAGAGAGCCCAGTCCACTTGATCCCAGCTCTTCTGTATTCACATTTCTGTTTCTCTGTCTTTTCTTCATTCTTTTGCTTCCCCAGTTTGTCCAACCTCTGGAGCCATGTAAGGAAGGGGCAAAATGTTATTGATTCAGCTCAAATTGATACAAATTGATAAACATATGGGAATATAGAACTTTTTATAGTCAGTGATTAGGAGTTCAGGATGAATTTTCCTCATTATTGATACTAAATTAAAAATCTATATTGTTCTTTCCCAGACAGAAGCAAGTTAAATTAATTTCAAAAACACATTACCACTTGTCTCATTTCGGGTTTGAGGAAGTGATTTTATTTTTGTTCATAAAAAAAATTTCACCTATCAGATGTTTTTTTTGCTCTGTATGCACACCCATTATCTTCAGCAATCATAACAGAAGTAGAAAATGCAGTAAAGTCTAAAAAAATTATTCTTATACCATCTAGTTTTGATCTGAATGTAAAAAACATGATTCTATATTTAATGTCACAAAAATATTTTATAAGAACATATTTTAAAATTCGTTTCAATCCGCGGTAACATTCTGATGTACTCTTTTGCAACAAATAGTAAAAAGAAGAGAAAAACAAAACACAACAGACGATGAAAAAAAAAGTATGTTCATCGACTGCCAAGAACTTTTCGTAGGGATTTGCACAGTACATCTAATTTCTAATGGTTGCTTTTATGGCTTTTGGAGTGTTGCCATTGAATTTTCCCTTAATTTATTGTCAGATGGTTTCTCGAGGATTCATCTCAGTGGTTTGCTGAACTCCCTCCAGCAACCTGCTCTGAAGTCACCTGAGCTGCAGCCAGCAGAGGACTCTTGACCTTTGTCCATGGGCTGTTGAGCTCAGCCCAGGGAATTGTCCATCCTGACAGCCAAAGCTTATCCAGGTAAGGCTCCCACTTCCAAAGAGTCTTTGGCACTCTCCCAGCACGTTGGCAAAGTGACTGCTGGATGCCCCAGTGAACTGGCAGAGGAGAATCAGTTAGTCGCTGCCAGTGACAATGTGGCTCAAGCCACTCAAAAATGACACTCTCATACTTGTACAGAGAAAGTAATGCAGTCATGGTTATTTTTTTTTAATGGAGTTCCAATGTTCAATGTGGAAGAAGCGATTACTCGCCACAAACACTGACTCTGCCACCCAGCAGGCTGACAAATGAAATCTGAGTTAACCGAATTTTAAGTATCGATTTTTCCACTGGTCCAGTTTTTCCTCTGCCAAAGCATGTCTCCCACTGTAACCCACCATCTATCAGTACATGTGTTATCAACCAACTCTTCCGTATTTCTACAGGCCTATATAATAGAGATTCCGCTCAACTTCAGTGTTTGGCAAGCTTTTAACAGATATTAGTCAAGTATGTTATGAAACGACACTATTCCCTGGAATTGTTTCATAAGTTCCCTGCGCAGACCTTAAGATCATTTGATTAGAGAGATTTCTTAATAGAGAAGTCACACACCTATGTCTTCTTTTCATGTATTTTCATGAACAAGAGATCAGATACTATTATTCCACAGTTCTATATTCTCTACGCTGTTTTATGAATTTACTTAAAAATTAGGAATTACTATTTTGTGAAATTTAGAGTGCCTCTGGAAACCTGTTAGCATTACCTGTAATTAGAAATTTGGTTTTGATATTAGTACATAGTTTCTTCTTTAAAATCCATTAGCAGTATCAATAAAATTTATAATTGATATAAAATTCATGGCTTTTGTATTTTTCCATGATTTCTGGCTTATAAAAAAGTTACAAGAACAGTATACCACTTCCCAAATGTTGACCTATACTTAAAAATTCTGCTTCTATTCGTATTAAATGTATTCGTGTAATTTCTTTTTAAAAATTTGAAGTTACTTTAGTAGTTGTGAGTGCTAAAGTAATGGTAGATGTTGAAAAAAGGAAAAGAAATTGAACAACAAGAATTTTATCGCAATAAAAGAAACATCTTGCCTTTAACCCGGGCTCCTAGGCAACGCCCCATATCCTTTGAAATTTCTCGCACAGAAGTGGTGTTTTGTTTTAAGGTACCTTAAGATACTGCACTTCATGCAACAATGTCACTTCCTATCCCCTGTTACTCAGTTCACTAAGATGACTCAAGCATCTAGAAAGGCCAACCATGTAGTTACAGGTATAGGAATGACGGGGCTGGAACTTGACTTTAACAATATGAGAAATGGTGTGATCCTCCATTATGAACCATGAGGAAAACTGAAAGATGTTCCCAGATCATCTTTGGTACATATTTCCATAATTCCATGTAGGAGAGGAGGCTGCATCCTTCCAAGCTCTGATGACAGATGTGAGCTTAGAATATATTCAAGACTTAGCTTTTATACTCTGGGCAGGATCTAACTTGTGACATTTCCTTGAAGTAAACTGTAAATCCAAAGCTTCCAATGAATTCTAAGAGGTTTTCTAGCAAATTATTTCACCTGAAGATAATCTTAGGAAATCCTGAATATGGACACAAAGGAAAACATTCCCTACATCCTCTAAACATCTGAAGAGCACTGCAAATAGACTAAACAGAAGAAAAAACTAAATTAATACATGCACAGTGACAATTGCATAGGCAACTACCTATTATCCCAGTATATCAGTTAGTTAATGGTCCTTTTCTTCACAGAGGAGGAAGGGAACGGGAAGTGTAGACAATCCTTAAAAGAAAGTTAATGTTTCTTAGAATGTAGTGGGCTTGGAGAAACATACAATGGTGTGGGGTTGAAAAGGGGGAAAAAAGGTCTTTATCTATAAATTGTTTTATCTTAGGTAACTCTTACATATAATAACTCTTACATGTAATTCCAAAGCCACTGGTCTCATATGATAGTACTTCAGTATAGCTGTTTTCAGTTGGGTCATCTACTTACCCCTAGATATTATGAAAAAGTCCTATTGTGTGCTATACTATTGTATTCAAAGTATTATGCGTTACAGGTTCTGTGCTGGGCACTCAGGTAATAAGGGTTGATAAGAGTTTCCATACAGTCTTAAGAACTGTGTGTAGTGTTGCTTATTTTGTAAAGAGCACATGGGAGAGACAGTGTGCAGCATTCCAGTATCTTCTCTTCACACAGTTCCAGAGCATGACCTGTAAATGGCAAATTGTGTTTCTCATAGTTAAGAGAAGAAGGAGGAGGAGGAAAAGGAGATGAGAGAAGAAGAAGGATAAGAAGAGGAAGCAGCAGCAGCAGCAACCTTAGCAGCTCAAAGTGGCTTTTTGTTACTCAAAGTGTGTCCTATCATGCTTAGAGGATGGCAGAAGAACACACAGTATTAACAATATACTGATGAGAACGGGTATGTTGAGTGTTTTGTATTATTTTTAAGCCACTCACAACCTTATAAAGTAAGCAAAACTGTTATTCTCATTCTCATCTGAGGCAAACAGACAGACCTGTAGAGGTTTAACAAGTTGCCAGAGTTCAACTTAGCAGTGATATAGAGGGATTGAAAACCAGAAGTCTGAGGTCAGAGCTTAATTCTCAGCCAGTAAGGTATAATAAGAAAAGCCAGACCTGTGATCTTACCTCACCAGGATCTTAAAATATGAGATATAAAAATATTCAAAGTGCATCACTGAGACATCACAAAAGCAAGTAAAATAGAAAGCTAGCTAATTAAGGGAGGTCCTCCTTTGGACCAGGGAGGAAGCTTTATTGATTGCCTGGCAGAATCCTCAAGGTTCACCCTTATCTCTTAACTCCTCACACTCCTGCAGGCCACTGCACAGTCAGGAAGAGCTTCATTCTTGCCTCCCAAGTTTTAGGAGTACCCTCTAACTAATTTGTACCACAGACTCAATCCTTTTAAAGCAAAATCCAGATATGCTGGGTTAAAACCCTTTGAGGGCAGGCACTGTTTCTGTTCCCATCTCTACAGCTTAGGGGAATGAAACCGAATAGCAAAATGAATACAATGATAGCTGTTTCATATATTTTTCTAGGAGTACTAGTCACAAAGAGGCCGTATATCTTGTTATTGTACCCAGTGAGAACCCAGGTTCCTGGTCTATTTGTCTCTATAGCTCAGCACGTTCACCTGCAATGAAACAAGGTGAAGGCAAAGAGAGGCAGGTGGAATACAGTCTATGTCTAAGCAGAAAGAAATGATATGCTCTATTGTATTAAAGAATGTAGCAGACATGCTTGTTACACTTTTTGTTCTAAATATAGAGACAAGGAAAGAAAAGGGAAGGAGGAAGGAAGGAAGAAGGGAGAGAAACTTACAAACCATCAAGAAAAGCTGAATTTGAGCTCTCAACGCAATGATAAAAAAAAATGTTTCCTCAAACATGTGTCTGATCCCGGTTGATTATAAAGACTGCCTTATAATCCTGACATAAGTTGATCTGAGCAATGTAAAAACACAAATGAAAATTCTGCCTTTCAAAACTGCTTCTACTCCTAGGAAGGATCAACGAAAACAGTACCAGTACAGGATCTGCAAATTTTTAAAAATGCAAACGAAAATATCACCAGCTTGAGTTTATTTTGCCATTGGTGACTGGTTTGGAATCCAACCATCTATTGAGGCCTTTCATGGTCTGCCTGGAGACTCATAACTCCCCACAGGGCAGAAACTTTGCCCTAGAGCAGCCTGAAAGTCTTTTTTTTTCCCAGTTTATTTTTTAAGTAATTTATTTATTTTTATATTAATCACAGGTTATATACTTTGTATCCCAGCTGTAGCCGCCTCCCTCATTCCCTCCCACTCTCCCCATCCCTCCCTCATCTTCTCCTTGCCCCCCTCCAAGTCCACTGATAGGAGAGGGGGGGTTATAGTCGACAAGCCAGCCATTGAGTTTATGACAGAAATAGTTCCTGTTCCCCAGCCTGAAAGTTTTGCCACCACATCCAATACTGTTTCAGAGCACAATATCTTGCACATGTAGCTTCATCTCCCTTGCCTCCCTTGAACAGCTATATGCCAGTTTGAGGGTGAAGAAGTGGATAATTGAGTAGGAGAATTGGGTCCTTTGTGAAAAGGGTTAAAATGAAGTGCTTTCATTGTAAACTAAAGAAGAAAAAGAAAAGAAAACCAACCAACCAAAACCTTGTATGTGTACCAAATGAAGCGAAGGAAAGACTGAAGTACAGTAGAACTTGGAATGGTTAGGATGAGATCACCAATCAGAAAACTTACAGGTAATATTTCTGCTGTGATATTGCTGCTAATTTGTGGTGTGCAGTGTAAGCTACAGCTGTGGGCGGTGCTCAGTGTTAGAGCCTTACCTAGCAGGTATAAAGGCCTAGTCTTCATCCCCAGGAGAAAGATAGGAAAAAGGATGAAAAAGGGAAGGAAGAAACGTAGGAAGGAAAAAAAAGTGCAAGCCAAATAAAGTCATTTCTTCCCAAGAAGAAATGGTAAAAATGATTTTTTTAACATTGTAGGTCCTATCTTTAATATAGAGTTTTAAAAAAACCCTAACAATTCAACATGCAGAAGTGGGCATTACTAGTAAGGGCAGGCTATTATTCTGTCCTGTAAGTACGTTAAAAAGTGACTCAAGCACAAACTCTTGGTTCAATATCCCACAGTATTTTTTTTCTAATTTTTTGACCACATTTTTAAATAGAAGCATAGCATTTCTAGACGATGATTGTTTTGGGATGATCATATTTTACCTAAAATGTCAGATTCATTTGTAATCTACAAAATTCATTTAGGCCACATCACCAGTAATCCTTAGTGATCCTTAAATCAGACAAATACAAACACAAGTTGCATAATGAATAGCCATTCATTTTGCAAGGATAGATACTGAAGACTAATTTTTAAACAATATTCACAAAACTTACTAATCATATCAAACAATAATTTTCAATTTGCATTGTGGATTAAGCATTGATGTACTAGAGGCTACAGGATATCTGAGAAATAATATATAGAATTCCACAGTGTCTACCTCAGTAATGTTATTGATTTACTAACAAAATTTCTTTTTTATTAATTCATTTGATTAATGAAAGAAAAATAAATGGAACCATTGGTTAAATTGGAGCTTGGCCAGTAATGGAAACTGCTGGTAACTAGTAATACTAATAAATAGTATTATTTATTATTAATTATTAGTATTAATAATAATACTAATAAATAGTATTATTATTACTACTGAAAAATGGAACACATATTTTTAATGCAGCCATTTTAGAATGCTGTCAAATTTCATCACAAAATTTAATTTCTGTACCTGTTCAAACAATGCGCTGTTTCTTCTTGGGACTTAATGCTGAACTTTAGATTCCTGCTTTTGACGTTGACCTCTTAGGTGGCATCATGATGGATCTATAAACTGTGGAATGCTAAAACAACATCAGATGGATGTATTTGTCTTCTATCACCACCTTAACAAATCAGCAGAAATATAGTGGCTTAACACAACACACTTTTATTGCCTTACAGTTCTGTAAGCCAGAAGTCTGACATGGGTCACCCAGGGGTGAAGAGAAGGTGATATCAGGGCTGCATTCCTTTCTGGAGGTTCTGGGGATAATCTGATTCTGCCATCCTGTTTCTAAAATGTCCTTTTTCCTGACTCATTCATGGCACTTTCCCTCCATCTGAGTATCAGCAGCACCCCATCTCTCCAGAGGTTTCTTCTAAATATATTTCTTTCTTTCTTTCTTTCTTTTTTACTTTTTTTATTAGTTGCAATTTGTTAACTCTGTATCCAAGCGGTATCCCACTTCCTCATTCCCTCCCAATCCTACCCTTCCTCCCTCATCTCCTCCCTGCCCCTTTCCAAGTCCACTGATAGGGGAGGTCCTCTTCCCCTTTCATCTGACCCTGGTTTATCAGGTATCTTCAGGTCTGGCTGCAAAGTCCTCCTCTGTGGCCTAGCAGGGCTGCTCCTCCCTTGCAGGATGGGGAGGTCAAAGAGCCTGCCATTGAGTTCATGTCAGAAATAGTCTCTGTTCCCCTTACTAGGATACCCACTTGGATGCTGAGCTGCCATGGGCTACATCAGAGCAGAGGTTGTAGGTTATATCCATACATAGTCCTTGGTTGGAGAAACAGTCTCATATAAGACCCCGGTGCCCAGATATATTTGGTCCTTGTGGAGCTCCACAAGGAAGTGTTTTCACTTGTGAGAGTGCATTCACTCCAACTGTGCCTACCAGGATAACAGAGAATAATTCATCCCACTTTGATGCCCACATCTTAATCACATCCGTGATGCCTCTTTGCCATGTCTTAGTCCCAGATCTTGGAATAAAGGCACACCTAACTCCAAAGGTTTCATATTTGCTTACTACCATCCAGCCTTTTAATGATGGGATTATGATTTTTATTTCTTACACACTTCTATGTATACTTTAATTCATCTGTACTCATTCATTCGTTTCTTTACTCTAGCTGTAGGAAACATTTACAAAAAGTATCACCTGTTCCAGTCTGCTGGGAAGCAAGCTCATCTCACTCCCTCTAGTACATTGCCCTTATGACTAATGGTAGTTTAGCCTGTCTGACTTACTTTCTGCTCTGAAGGATCATAAATTCCTTTAGATTGTGGAACGTCGCCAGCTGAATGCAAGAGGAACCAAGTATGAAAATCAGTACACAGTGACTGACTCTCAGTACCTGCATAGACTTTCTTGGTAGAACTGTGTCTTGAAACAATAGAAAATACATTCAGAAATTTAATATTGTTCCAATATTTCAAGTTTCTTTAGTAATATGAAACTGTAAGAAAAAGAGCATAGTGAATTTTTTGGAGTTTGAAGCCATGTAGTAAAAAATTCCATGTGACTTGCCAGTTTTTTGAGGCCAAAATGGAGAATTATAGAGAAATTTCCCTGCAGTTTCTTTGAAGCTGCCAAATCAGACAGCCAAAATGAAGTTTACAGTCACTCATATTTTTCAACAATGTGTCTTTCATTGCCAACACAGGCAGGCTTTCTCTGTGACCTTGAGAATGGCACCTTGTTTCTTATCAGTTTCACATCTAATAAAATTAGGTTAATTTCTTTTACAATAAATTGTCACCAGAATCTGTGATGCACAGCTTCTATTGATGAATTACTGTGCTGAATTTTCCATCATAAACCAGTAAACTGAAAGTAAGGGGCTGGAGGCTGTCTGTGGAACACGGATTGGTAGACAAAATTCAGGGAAGGTTCCCTGTAGACACCCATTCCCATTCAGATTTATTCTAGCAATGATCTCTGCTTTGCTGCTCTGTTTCTAATTGATATAATTTTGAATGCACTATACATGTTTACCCACGTAAGAAGTGTGTATGGTGGCCTATGAATTTCTGAAGCATGCCTTTAAACAATATGGAAGATTTTAAAAATAAAATCTTTACCTTGAAATTAAGAAGAAAGTTAATTGTCCAATTTGGACTCTAGTTCTCTCTCTTGATTAATTTGAAATCTATGGTTAAAGTTTTGCCAAGGCAAATAATTTCTTTTTAACACAGAATACATTTTCTCAAATTATTGGGAAATGGGACTGTAAGGACTGTTTAGATCCACATTTGAAGATCGTTTTTGAACACTAAAAAATTAAAAGACTCAACCCGTGGGCTTTGATGTCAGGCATATTTTTGGCTCAAAGCCTTATTACGCTAAGAGCATGCGGTAGCTGTACTTTGTTTCCACTCTTTAGTCTTTGCTCTGCTCATTGAAAACTGAGTTCTACCATAGAGAGAGTTGAACAGTAAACAAATAAATATAAGGAAAAGGCTTAGATTTTGCCTACCATGTGAAAATGGTTGGACCACAGGTATGCCTTAAATTTTCCAATAAAACAATGAGTTAGTTAATGGTAATAGACAAAATTTTAAAAAATGGTCTTGACCAAATTTGAATCATCCTGCTTTTGATGTGATTTATGGACAAATTTATTTTGAGCTTTTCTCTGTTTTCCATCCTCCCCCAGAGTCTTGTTTATAACAAACAAGTAAATAAATAAACAAACAAAGTAACATTTTGACATTTCTTATAGACACAACTACTGAGAACTTTTCAGGATTGACCAAACCATTGAATTTCACAATATTGAATGGGTCATATTTTACTAAAGCACCACCAACAGGAAGAACTTTAAGATGGAAAACCAATTTGTTTTTATCAATACGGAATTGATGGAGTGTCTGTGATCTTTGGGTTGCTATACTATAACTTTTCTAAAAAGTTAATGCAATGTATCTCCTACTGGGAGGGGGAAAAAATTCCTGTTCCTTGATAAGAAAAAGGAGGAAGCAGGCAACACCAGTTTTTATGTTGTGCCCTATCCAGCTGACACTGTCCTTTTGGAGGAACCAATGACTTGTTAGTACCCCTAGCAGCAGTGTGAACAGATGCGTCCCTGACAGGCGATGGATGGTCAGGGTCCATCTGGCCAGTGCAGCTCGGACAGAAATGATGTATACAGCTTCATCAGCGAATGACTGTCATCAATCCTGGGCCATGGATAGCGTAAATGACAGCTATGCTGCAGCTGAGACCCCAGGTGTGAAACTGGGGAGGACTGATTTAAGAATGCTGGGTAATCAGGAATGTATAGGCTCCTGGACTTTAATTTGTATCTTTAACCTCCTATAAATATCCTATTCTACTGTAGCAGGTATGTGTTTTTTAGTGTCTCATCATGAAATTAGCTTCAGGATGACAGCTGTTCTTCGCTCCCTTTTAACTACCGATTACATCGGCTCCTGAGCTCCAGGTCTAACCAAATGCATGAGGCGTCCTGGCTGCTGTGTGTGCTCTGTGGTGTGCACACAGTTTAATTATTATCTCATTGATTTTTCATATATTTCAATTTTCTCTTCTTTAAGTCACAGTGGCTGTCCTATTTGGCTCTTTTGGTTTTCCTCCCATGATTTCCTTATGGGATCATCCAAAGTTAAAAAAAAAATGGTTTTGTTTACCTCCTCTCCTCCCCAGTGATGCCTCCGTTCCTCTCAGGAATGTCTAGCAGCAACAATCTTAAGGAAGCCTGTCCTTGCTGACCATTCACAAAGGAAACTTCCAGTTTGTACAATATCTCAGAAAGAAAAGAATGTCCCACGGCTTACTCACCAACAAAAGGTACCTGGCTTTTAAATGGCTTCTCTTTAGTATGCATTAAGGATCATGCATAATTTGCATCTATTAGCATTTTATTTTACCACTGGCACTGGGGAAGGAAAATGAAAACAATTATTGTATCCTCAGAGGACGTTTCTTTACTTATAACTATTTTACAATAAATCATTTTTGTTTATCAGTTTACTGGATGCAGTAAATGCAGAAACTGGAGACTGAGAGGGCCCTAAAAGCTTAGGAATTCGTAGAGTGGCTCCATGTGTTTTCACAGAAAGCTCTTCAAGTACTTCTAACTCATTAGAATGAATTATGTCAATTACCACCAGCAGATCTGGAAACATTTGAATCTGGTGGAGGGGGATTCCCCTGCCCCCAGGGCATCCACAGTTATTAGATTCAAGCCAGTTAGTACAGCCAATAGAGTTTCTCACAGAAGCTAACTTATGAGAATTCTCTTCCCAAAATTGGAATAAAGTTGCCTCTCTGAAAGGCTGGCCAGCAATTAGGGAGAGGAGTTTGCAAGAGAACTCAAAGCTATGTGGTTTATTCCAGTAACGGCTATTCTAGAAGCATCTCAGACCCAAGAAAGGTCATCTGCTGTTAATACTCTCTGAAGGAGAGTGAGATAGGAGACAGTGGTATGAACCATCAAGCAGCTCTGCATAGATTTTAAAGGCATGATGTTTCTGACATTATTCACTGCTTCTGCATTTCCATCATTATGCATTTTTACTGACAGTTCTTATCATAGGATGGAACGATTTTTGCATTGGGTGCTAAAGTAATACCTACATTTCTTCACAAGAAATATGAAGGGAAATGGCTGAATTCTTTTTTTTTAAATAAGATGTGCTGTCAACAAGGAAGGGGAGCTATTATGATTTTTGCACACACTATCAGCATTTACATTTAGACAGTGAAGCCAGGCTTGGATGGTTGCTTAGGCTGAGGCATTGGTCCATGGTGTGGCCTTGTCCCTGCCAAGCCATACACAGTCACAAGCACTATGCTCCTGCCTTGCTCAATCAAAACCACATTCGGATAAGAATCAAGAGCTAATGATAGAAGCTTCCAGAAACAGTTTAACACATAGCTTACTTAGTGAGGTCTTTCTCTGAGCTCTCTTACTTTATAGATAACTCCTTTGTATTGGAAGCTGGTGAAACTGCCCTGTATCTCAGAACTGATGCTGTGTTTCTTTTAGATCCATTTTCCTGCCCTGAATGGTCTAGGTAGGGTATGAGAGATGAAAGTAAACATTAACTTACATAAGCCTGTTTCCATCTCAGGCAAGGGTCACAGTGACATTCCGGTGTAACACAAGCCACAGGACAGAAGATACTATATATATTTGACACTAATGTATGTGATATTAGTAGTGTGTCTCTTTGCCTCGAGGGTCTCATGTGGGAATCTGAGATGACAATTGGTGGATGATGAAGAATTTGAGGTTTCTAACAGTACTAATCTGTATTTGAAAATGAAGTTTTCATTTCTCAGAGATTATGTGGTATTGTGCGAATAATAAAAACACCCAGACTGTTGACTGACAAACTGCAATGTAGGTTCTTGGTTTGAGATGGAGCAAATTCAATAAAAAGAATAAATTTAGATGCCAAATGCCATTAGTATTTATGGAATTAAAAATATAAAATATAACCTATTTGATTTCCCCCTCCACAGAAAATTACTTTTTTTTAATGTGATAATAGACATATTTTCATGCTCCTTGACATGAAACTCAGTGGAAGGGACACCAGTTCCTTAACAGGGATAGAATTTTAAAGCAATTTCCAATGGAGAGAAGTACATATTTTTAGATTTCCCTTAACTCTGATGCATTAGATTATGACATAAGAGCATCATGTATATAGATGGTAGGTACATGAAGAGTAGAAGGGTTTTCCCTCCTCATTATCCTAAAAAACACACTGCTTCATGATATAGCAACTTAATCAATATTCATCACCTGAATTGTAAGGGTTTTTAAAAAACCCAAGTCAGTTAACTTACTACATCAAAAGCTATGCAAATTTTATATTATTACGTAGACACTATTGTGTGACTGTATTTCTCTCTGCAGGCAGAGAAGCTAGAGCAGATAGCCATGGCTGACTGTGTAGTCTTCACACTGGTTCAGAGCAATTACCTGGCGATCCTATTGGAAATGCTGACCAAGCTTAAAATGAGCAAAGGGATGGCACCAACCACACGTACCAGAAGATGGCAGCTACAAAGCAAGAAATATGAGGACTGAGATCTTTGTACTCTTTTGAACTTTAATTATTTTAAAACCACCTTGGAAACAAGTCATAGTCTCATCCAATGCTGTAAGAGTTTTTGTTTGTTTGTTTGTTTTCTTTTTTCTTTTTTGCTAGAGTTAGTGTCCATCTTTGGTACTTTTGAATACTTGTCACCTTCCCATTTTTAAAACTTAAGCACATGGACCATGATAATTGGACACATTAGCTATTCACTCTCTTTTTTTTTCTTTTTTTTTCTTTTAATCAACCCAGTCCCCTTCAGCCAAGCACCAGTGAAGCCCGACGTCACGCCACATTTCACCACAATATACTCACACTCAGCCACCACCTAGGAGGAAAAGGAGCGAGAGGACTATTGAGCACTGAGAATTTCTCCAATGAATCACAATTACGTGAACACCTGTGCTAACTAAGTTTGTGCTGAGCCACTGTGAAAATTTGCAAAGTGCTCGACAGCCCTGAGAGTTTCTCATTTATTATCTCAGGTAGGGTGGTCTGCAACTGTACATTAGGTTGCAATGTGAACCATGTAAGGACATGCATCCAAGACCTCATCTAGGACCTTTTCATTCTACCTGCAGGGTACAGCTGTGCTTCTTAACAGGCCAGAGTTCTGCTTCTGAATGTCTGCCCAGAAAAGTTAAGGGCAAACACAGGATTTCTTCTCCTCTGAGCGAGGTGACTTTAGAACAGGCAGCGCATTCACTTACATTTCAAGATGAATTTACCATGGGATTGATCTTGGGAAGAACCCAAAAATCGATGGTGTTTTTATGAATCTATAACCTTGTCTTCTATTAGACTGTAAAAGTATCAAAACTCTAAAGGATGAGAAAGAATTTGACTTATAAGCATGAATTTTAAACTGTTCACAGATTCTTTGCTTGGCAGGTAAAAATGTAGGAAAAATAATCTAGATGCCAAGACGTTTTTAGACAGAATTTTTTTTAGATGCCAAGAACTTTATAGACAGACTTTTTTTTGAGTGAATGATTGATGAGAATTGGAAAAATAATTTGTAAATGAAGTCATCAAAATAGCTAAAGCCTTGATGTAAGCAGTATGACCAAGTTTTTGAATAAGCTGCATACAGGGTCAATTGTTGATTACAGAATAATGATTCTACATAAGTCCCAGACAGTGGCTCTTGTTGAAAGTATCCTCTGTATCAAGAACTAGAAACTACTGTGTAGTTTTCTGTTAATGTAATTTTAAGAATGGAAATTTCTGTGAAGTTCTCTAAAAACAACAGATAGATTTAACCAAGATCTTTAAGTGAAAATTGTATTTGCTACCTCAAATAACAAAGTCGAATAGAAGATAAACTCAGAGACATAGATGCAAAGCCAAGTTACCTTTCTGGTACTTATTCTTCCAAGCACTACTCACAGAGTACCATGTTCTGCACAGAGGTCCAGAGTGTTCGGTGGCTAGTTCTGCTCTTATGGATAGCAAGTTTGTGGTATGAAACAGCAGGAGATGATGGAAAGGAAAATCCTGATGCCATGGAGCGAAGCAGCCCATTGAGACAGCCCTTACACTCCAAGGCATTGATTGTGGGCTTGGAAACATGTGAGAGGTTGTTAGGAGATCATAGAAGTTTTCCATCTGGCTCTGGCATTTAGCTGAGAGATGAGAGAACCCTGAATGTTCAAGTTTTGATCTCCTTACCTTCAAGGTTTTACTTGTCTAGGTTTCAGTCATTCTGTACTATTAGCTGAAAAGATACCTCTTCTTCCTGCTGTTGCCCCTGTAATTAGATGAAAGGAGAAATAAGACGCACAGGAGATGCATGGCTGATAGTGCCTTGTCTTAATGCCAGAGTCTTCTAATGAAAATTAACGCTTTCTGCATCTGGGTCCATGACATTCGTTTTGAAGACAGGAGTTTGTAAGAATAGCTAAGTGAAAAAACAATTGTAGAATAAGATTTTCCACTGGAAGAGATCCATCATTTAGGAAATGAGTCTATTTGGGTTTTATGAACATCAACTATGTTGATCCCTTGACACACAGTATCTCATTTAATCCTTACTGCACAATGCAGTAGCAATGGATCTTTATCCATTTTTTAAAGTAAGAAAATTGAATCTGGAAGTGGGTAACTAGTCCACACTAGTTAGCTTCACCCTGGAACCCTTTTCTAGCTGATGTTAAAACTCAAGATTTTAATTGCTACAAAATACTGCCTCCTAGTGGCTAGAGTTTGGTAAGCACCCAGCCAACTTCAGCTACTGAGGGGTTGGTGTTTGTCCTAGTTGGGAAAGCTCTTAACCATTCAGTCTCAATTCTCTGTCTCAAAGACATGTAGAAAATGTTTGTCAAAATCATCTAGGTGTTTTATAGCCTCCAATTATTTTTAAATATTTTCATTTAAAGTAGATATTTTTTCATACAATACATCCCAACCACCAGCCATAGCCTCTGCACAGGTGTTCATGCAATCACAGGCACAATCATATACGTTTGCACACACATGTAGAGACATAGTATTACCAGGTTTTATTCTTACAATATAACTTCTTCCTCTTTGCCTATCAAAGTAGGATACTTAACTGTACTAGCATTTTTTTCTGGCAAAGCTTATTAACAAATTTATATTAAGGGTTTAGATTTCATTTTTAGATTTTATTTCTCATTCATGTGTCTGCATGATTTTTTTAAACACATTTGAGGGAACCCGTGGAAGCCATAGAGAATGTTGAATCCCCTGGAACTGGTGATCTGTGACACATCAGGTGTAGGTATTGAGTATTGAACTCTGGTCCTCTGGAAGAACAAAGCACAATCTTATCTGTTAAGCCTTATCTCGAGGACCCCCAAATCCCACTAAAATTTTAATGAATATTGAAGGCATAATCAGCTATTTAGTACTAAATTGCATTTATATCATATCATAGATTTTCTACATAAATGCCTCAAGTCAGAGAAAATAATTATAAATAATGAGAATTTCAGCTCTTGTGGCAGACTGGTGGAAGAGATTTCTGCAAGGCTGGCTATGCCCCATATTCTTTAAAATATACTAGACAGTGAATGTTTACTTTGCCTCTGCATAAGGCTGACCCTACTGAATAGGTGTATTGAAATATAATCCTTGAGATCACAGGCTATTGATAATGGCCTACATGCCATCAACCCTAGCTTCCTATTAAATGATGCCTCACCATGCAACATTCTACAATTGATCTGGTAAATGAGTATTAGTGCCCTTGAATCAACAAACTTTGCTTCTCTTGACACTGGATAGCCCGGGAAATTTTAAAATTCATAGTTGTGTTTACTTTTTAAATGGAGTTTCAAGTCTTTAAATGTCTAGGAAGAAAGCCTGAAGAAATACCCAACCTTTAATGCTAGGGTAAGTTGATGCTTCTGGCCACAGAAGTTACAGCTCAGCAGTCAGTACACTGAGATGGCAGAATCTCCCCACAAGCATGTCCTACAAATTAATTAAGAGATCTTTTTAACTTCCTGAGCCACAAACACAATGCACTGCTAGGCCCTTGGCCATCGGCTGTATCTGTGCATTGTTGTCATAAGAGCTAGGTATGGTTAGTAGTGTTGGAACTCTCAGCACCAACATCCTCATTTGTTGTCTGTGATGTTTCTCATCTCTGTTCTATATGACTAAGCAAAATCTCCCTTCCTTTTCTCTAATTCTCTCCCTTAATGGCCACACCAATAAAGTTTTTTTTTTCTTTACAGTTACCTCATCAAAATCAGTGCAGGATGACTTCTTCTGCACAGTTATCTGAGTTCCTAGGAGACTTGGAATTGTCCTTTAAATTTTATAACACGTCAATCACGGTTTGGAAAAATCAAGCAAACAAAACATCCTTACTATTTTTAGTGTCAAAGTGGAACCACCACAAAGAGAATCTTGCCATGTTTTTACCCATTAAATTACACAATACAGGAGACCTCACTCTCTTTTGAACAATGCATGAACCAATTATGTAATAGCCATAATGGTAATGAAAACTTATTTGGCAATTAAAACAAATGAGTTAATTCTATATGTATGAAAAAGAACACATGTTGAAAATGCAATGGTGTATCAAAATTGAAACAACATTTGTGCAAATATAAAACCAGAAGATAATGTAACTCTACTTATGGTTACTTTTGTACATAGTTAGCATGAATAAACATGGATATGAAAGCAACACAGCTATTTTAAGATCATTTTGTTCCCAGTAGAAAGGTGGAATGATTCTGAGAAAGGTTCATGGCATCACTTTTGGGAACACAGGAGTCTTCATTTCTTTTGCAATGTATTTTGGGAAAACAAGCAAACATTTAAAACTTTTGGTCATGTATCACAAGTGTTGGATCTCAGTGAATATCTGTGTATTAATCTATATAATGTTACATATTTGAAACATTAAAAAAATAAGCTTGAAGCTTATAAGAGATGCTCCATGTTAAAATAAGAAATAGTCAGTAATCCTTAAAAGTGTTTCCTCCAACTTTTCACCAAGAATCCCAAGAGGATATGTGAAAAAAAAAATAAAGACACAATTCAAAGTAGGGCATACCAACCAGTTAAGCATGGAATCTGGGAGGAATCAATTCACAATGAAAGGTGAATACTACTGGAGAGAGACAAATCTCCCAGCTTTGGGATAACAATTCTATTTGCTTTGCGTCATAGCAAACAAATGTGTGCCTTTGTGGTGTTAGGGTGTGCACAGAGACTCCCAAATAAAACATGGAATGATTTGGCAGCCTGTACATGGTGAAAGAGTTTTGAAAAGTACAAAAAGAGAGAGAGAGAATGGAGAAAAGCAGAGCACATGGCTGTGCCAAGTGAAGCCAGCTAGTCCTATTTCCAACCTCTGAGCTACGGTGGCTTCTGACCGCAGGGAAAGAAAGGAGACGTTCAATGCTTCTCCTTTGATTGTACAATGAGGAGGTGTTCAGCCACTGGGGGACCTTCATTTCATGTCCTCCTTCAACCTCACAGCTCAAAAGCCATGTGGAATATATATATATATATATATATATATATATATATATATATATATATATTTGAGGCAGAACATTTTTTCCACATAAAAAGTTTTTCCTGAATCTCTTTATTGCCTATTCTTCTCTTAACTTTATTTCCCTGCAGAAATGTTCAGTGTCTAGAGAATAAAAATGGAAAAGAGGGGGAAACCCCTGAAGCCTGCCACAGCATTATTGGAAAGAACTAAGTTTACATTTTGTATCTCCATTTTTAAATCAAGTGACTTGATTTGCATGAAGTAACATTGACAAAAGTAAATACAGTACAAAATTAAATTTCCAGATTGAGAATTTCTTCCCTTACATTTGTTCTGAAGATTTTTTCCCCCTATGAACAGGTCATATACTCCTCCAAAGAAGAATTTTTTTAAAAGAAAACTCTGGCCCACCTTTATCTCTAATGGCCCGGCTGGGAGTTGCTATAATAATCCGTTTGCTTTTATGTAGCCATCTGGAGGCCTATTAAAAACAGTATCTAAAACCAACTCCCCAAGTGTGCTGAGTTTGTATGTTTTCACCAAGTCACCAAAACAGGACCATCTTTCTTACAATGAAGTGAATGGACTTTGTAGAGTGAGGCTGGAGGGAAGAGGAAACACAGCCTGGCCTTTCCCCTGGACATTCTGGACAGGTAGTAAGAACAGCAGCTGATCCCAGTGCATGCTTTTCAAGGATATGTAGATCTGCAACAAGGCTTCCTTCTATCTCTGGGGCTCTGTGATGAGATGGAAGAGGTGAGGGAACGTGGGAACCAGCGACATTGAGAACTTAATGAGGCATCATGTTTCAACTAGAGAATACTCCTTTTTGATTCGTGTGGAAAGCAAATATGAAATATTGAAATAATATTTCAAGTTCCCAATTTTGTGGCACAAATAGAGACACAGAATATTCTGCCCTCTCTGGAAAATACCCCTTTTATCAAAAGCACAGTCTAACCAAGTTGAGGACAGAAGGGCAGGTTATGAAATGGAATTAGATAAAAGTTGGCGTTTGTCTTTAGTAGATTATTAAAATCGCCACAGTAAGAAATCAGCTCATAAAGGCAGAACAAGTTAGCAGGGGCAGCAGATCATTTGTCCCAAACAGAGGTTTTTCTCTATACTCATTAACTATCTTGCCCAGTAATGTGCTTGTAATCCTATTAAACCTGATACATCAAAAATTAAAAGAAAAAAAATTCAGTTGCTGTGTGAAACCACACTGCAACTCAGATCTAGGACCAAATAAGATGCATTAATTGCTTTACTGCTTCACCGCAAAGCCACTCTTAAAATATAATTCCTTAATGAAGTCCGTTAATTTGTTCATGGCAGTACACAAGCTGTTCAAAATGACACAGGATTGCACTCTGTTTTCTAACCCCTGCAGTTTCTTCTGTTAGTCACTCTGTCTTGTGTTGTTATCCCATGGATAGTAATTATTTTATAGTGGCTGTAATTAGGAGAGAATTAGGCTTGGTAAACAAAACCTGCCTTCTCCCGTTAATAGCTAAGGATAATAAATTTGGCTCTGACATTCACTATATTTGGACAAGGCTTGGCCTACTTCCAGTTTTCCCAATAAGAACTTTATTATATAATTATGCCTTGGAGGGGCTCATATTACAAGGTAATTTTTTTTGTAAGGACACATATTGCATGGCTTCCAGCCAGTAAGTGATATACTGTAATATATGCCTCCAATAAATGTTTTAAACACAGCCTCTCTGAGTAAAGCCCTGCTGGGGCTTTGCATTGCTCTTCAGCATGTATTATTTACAGGATTTGTTTGTTGAGGTCTTCATAATGTAAATTATTTCCTTTGCTCACGTTGTCCAATGTTAGGACAAGTGTCAGTTTAAAAGGAACATTTTTTTTTCTATCGGTAAGTGATGTATCAGATCTCCCATATTTCGGTTCCCATAGGTGATCTCTTCCAGATGGTACCCCAAAAGGGGGCACTGAAACAGCATTTTATACTTTTGCAAAGATTAGCTGTATTTTTCATAAATTGTGCTTTCTTTGCTTAAACTGATTTATTTTTCCCATTTTTAACACAAATAAAATTATGTCACTGCAAGCCAGATCTCTGAGATTCATGTGCCTTTTAGTTGACCCTTTACTAAAAAGGCCACCCAAACTCGTATAGATCAATGATAAGATGTGGAATCACAAACTGCTAAAGCAAAAGGAACGGCATTTTAAACAGGTTCAAAACCAAGATCATAAAACTGTAACCTCCGCTTAGGAAAATCATGAGAAAATAGGCATAAGTGACGACATTAACTTCCGAGCCCGAAATAAAAGCATGAGATTCTAAGGAAGCATACAAGTAAAGATATGAAGTACTGCTTCCTTGGATGTCAAATTCAAAATGGGAGCCATTTGAAACTCTTTGATATTAAGCATAAATAGCTTACAAAAGGGGTGTTGTGTAACAGAGTCTTGCAAGTTGGAAACATTTCATCCTGCAGAGAATGTACTTAAGCAGGAAGGCAGACTACTCAAAGTAGTTTCAGGAAGTTCCTAAAACTAACCAGATTTACTAGGGCCACTCCCTGTCGGTGTTTTTAAATAATAAATAAATAATGCTGTAAAAAATATTTAAACAAGCCTAGGGGCAAAGACTCATATCAAGTCATCTGCCTGGAAGACACAGAAATTAGCTGAGATGTCTGGAAAAGGTTTAGACCAGAGGCATTTGGAAAGGACAAAGGACAGTCCCCAAGATGCTGAACTACATGCAGGTTGTGTAGTACCACCCCAGGTTTCCAGCTTTGAACCAGCTTTTAGTGATGCAGTCTCTCAGTCGTCTCTTGTAAGTGATTCTTCACCCTTATTCCTGTAAGTGACCTGTAAAATCCATTGATTTATCAAGTTGTACTTTGGTGGCATCCATACTTTGTAAAGCTGCGGGATGCTTATCTGCATTTTGAGTAGAAGTGCATTGCACCGCCACAGGAAAAGTTTTGTCACACAACAGGGAGAAATCACACATCAAAACAACAACAACAACAAAAAACCTCTTGTAATATTTAAACTGAAGGTGATGTAAACAATTTGAATACCTAAGATATGTACTTCCCCTCCAAAAACTGGGTTTCAATCACCTACCTACAAAAGAAAAGAGGTTTTTCAGTGGCTTGCCATCTCGGTGACTGTAGTAAAACTAGCATGTGTATCAGGGCTTGTAAGACACTTAAAGCAGGGGCCAGCTGCATTTTAAAGTGGATATTAATGTTTACTAGTGGCTTCTCTTTATTTGTTCATATTTTCTAGGTCTTCACTGTAGTCTCAAGAATTATGTATATATAAAAATTCTTTTTTGAAGGAGACTTCATTCCTCCATCTCTTTCCCCTTTTGGGTTGGAATGAAGTAGCTACCTTGAGTCCACTAACACCTAGTTCCCACTTTCAGTGGAGGGTCTCATGAATTACATGAGGCCTGCTCTGGATCAAAAGTGTCTTTACTCCCTCCTCCTTTCCAGTACAGTGCTGACAAGATCTTGGAGACCAGAGTTCCCTGTAATTGTTCTCCCATTGTTACTATGTACCGTGAATCAAAAATGAGAGCACATTTATCTTTCTGTTTGTTATGCAGTGCAGACTTTTGACATTCAGACTGAATGCTTTCTTCAGGAGACATAATTATAATTATTCTTCCATTCCAAGAACACCATCCTGTGTCAGTAACATAAAACTATTAAAAGCATACATTGTCCTTCTGAATGAGGATTGAGCATCTTCTCTAGGTTCTTCCTTACTGTTTAGCTTCTTTAGGGGTATAGATTAATATCTTTATCCTATATTACATGGCTAATATCTACTTATAAGTGAGTGTATACCATGTGTGTCTTTCTGCTTCTAGGTTATCTCACTCAAGGTGATTTTTTCTAGTTCCCACTCACCTCCCCTTGGGGGGTACAGCCTTGGCAGGCCACAGAGGAAGACAATGTAACCAATCCTGATGAGACCTGATAGGCTAGGGTCAAATAGAAAGGGAAAAGGACCTCCTCTATCAGTGAACTGGAGAAGGGGCATAGGGGGAGAAGAGGGAAGGAGGGGCATATTGGGAGGAGATAAAGGAGTGGGCCACAGCCGGGATACAAATTGAATAAACTGTAATAGATGAGAATAAAAAAGAATAATGAAAGCATACATTGTAAGATGACATAATTTATAAAGAAATTATCCAATGTAACACTTGTTAAATGTCTACTGTATACACTAACATGAAATGTAAACCTGGAAAGTCTAAAAGTATGTAACACATCCACACGCATATGCACACACACATGCTAGTTTAATAGCTCAAAGCAGTGAAAGCAGCAATGCTGACTTTCCTTAGGAAATTGCAGAAAATGTCAAAATCCTGTCTCCTGCTCTGGCTATGACTACTATTGCTCTTCTCTCTTGCTCTGGAGAAAAACAAGCACACACACACACACACACACACACACAAACAGAGAGTTAAGTTGCATGTTCAAAACATTGCAGTAAATCAGAAAAGATCGCCTGGCTATTCTGAAGCAGCTTTCCATCAGTGCTTCCTTCTGTTCCACCAGAATTACATCTATCCAGGCTTAATTAGACCAAAGTACTCGTATGCCTTTGATGATCAGTAGGTAATCCAAACTTCATTCCTAATAGCAACAGTATCAGGAAAATAGGACAAGCACTGGTAGCCATGTTCCAATTAACAAAATATATTTTTTTAATCCATTAAAAATGACCTTTATGGAACTAGCATTAATGATAGATTTTTCACATAACCAGAAAAGCAGAAAGAAAGTCAGGTTCTTCATTCTTTTCTTCTTTCATTATCATCCTTTAACATTGTGAAGTGTTTCATTTGGTTGCCAAGAAAAAAAATCACTATTATACATCTGTATTATAGTTTCTTCTGTGGACGGCCATTTTGATGGATCTATAAATAGATTGACAGAGAAAAGAACTTAGATCCCCTTTTCTATGAATGAAGTTATTGACTTTACATCCTGATCACAGCTTCCCTTCCTACCTTCTCTAGCCCCTCCCTCTCACTTTCTCCCCCAACCCTCAAATTAGGTATTAAAGGACTGTGATAGGAAATGAAAAGTCTTTTCACTTTCAAATGAATTTGGAAAAACAAAATAGATAACTCAAAGAGGGAGAAAAGGACCACAAACATCAAAAAGACCTGTTAAATCATCCCATTTACCCCATCCCTGCTTGCTCATGCACCTCCCTAGAAGTACTTGTCCATTTTTAACAACATTCTACAGTTGTCACTCTTATCTGCAAAGACCCTCCCCTTATCACTCTGAAGAGAGCAGAATATGTAAAGTCCCTGGTCATTGCCCTTTACACAAATCCAGCTAAGTAAAAATGTTTCCCTGCCCTTTCCAATGACCACTCTGTCCTTGAAATTTTCTGTTCACAAGATTCCCCTACAACTTTAGTGTGTGGAGCTGGGTCGAGATTTGGCCACTCTATTATGTTCCTAGGTTCTTCCCCATAAATCAGTACCTTTAGCTCCTCCATCATGGCAGTGGCTGTTATGTGACATCCTCTCATTTTTGGACTTACCCCTCATATTGACATCTCCCAGTCCCAAACAGAAGCTGACATGGGAACTGTGTCCTGACAAACACAAAGCAATCCTACCTCCAACTCCTTTATAGACATTGACACACTCCACTAGGGATAGTGTGTGTGTGTGTGTGTGTGTGTGTGTGTGTGTGTCTCTTGCATTGTACAAGGTAAAGAAAACCTCACACATAGTATTTTGCTTACTCCCTATCGCATCTAGTTTATAGCAGGAGCATGCAGATTACATGGAGTGTGGCTGGATCAGACAGAAAAAGCCAGTTTGTATCAGAGCAGTTAACTTGGCTTCCACAATTCCTCCCCTGCTGCACTCCCCATCCCACTTCAGCTGTATTTCACTCCATTAACTACAGCAATGGGTATTTGCACTCAATAAATGTGTGTGGGTGCGCCTGTGTGTTTGTATTCGTGGAGAGTTTATGCAGACTACTCTAAATAGCTCTGAAAGTGATTGCACAATTAAAGCAACTCTTTCCCGGCTGTGGATGCTTATTTCTTAAGGCGGCATCCGTCAGCCTAGCTACTGAGATTGATGTTCTGAGCACAGCTTTCCCTTTAAACCCTAGGGGAATATCTTCTTCATGTCTCTGCCCAACTGTATCGCTCTTTTCCTGTCTTTCTTGTAGTCTGATTGTGAGATTAATTCCCAAAGGGCTATCAACAGCCACTGACAATGTTAAAGGAGCGAGTTCAGGTTCGGGTCCTGTAAGGTTCTGAACTCTCTGCAGACTGTCGCAAGCACTTTGAACCTAAGTTCTGAAATTTCCTATTAGCTTGTGAAAATGGTAAAATAAGCTCCAACATGGGGACTTCCAGCTGTGGTGATCTTAACACAAGCCTGATCTGCTTACAGGGGGGCAGAGGACAATTTGGGGCTCACCTGAGGGGGTTACAGTAGTCACAGCATGGTTTAGCTTTTTTGGGGGAAAAGAGTGTTGGGACATAGCTTTTATGCTGTAAGTTCGAGTGAGAGTCTTTTATAAAAAACTGTGATGAAGATGAAGATGTATATCTGCTTGAGACTCTCCCTGTTCTTTGATCATTAGCTAAAGAAGTAAACAGAGAATAAAATACAACTTTATTAACAGAAATCAGATGGTAGGTACTGTCTTGAACTGGCCTACATAAAGGAGCATAGGCACAGATTGCAAACTGTGCAAACAATGCCATCGTTAAGTACCGTGTAGGAAAGTCTGAGCTGCCTGTTGTTACTTACTCTTATGAGCTTTGTTGGAAATATCTTTGAACACCAAGTGTCCTTCCCGTAGTCCCTACATTCTTAGGCTGTTATTTATAGGGAGTAAGAATCTTTGTGTATTTTATCATACAATTTATATTAAAAATGTACGCAGTGCCAATTGAGGCCACACCCAGCTACAAAGGGCTGATGATTTACAATGAACGGATTCTAATGTGGATGCATAAAGGCCCATACGTTTAGACAAGAGGTGTCATTAAGGCGGAGAGAAGATTAGATGGCCTTGGGGGATCCTTATCATTGTGAAGCTGTGAAGTTTAGGGATAAACTGTTTGGTAACTTACTCATTTCTTAAGGTGAAAGCCATGCACCCCTCAGTCTATATCTAATCCACGCTGCCCTACTCTGGACCTGTCCGTAGAAGTCAGATTACATGGAAGCATACAGATATAGGACGGAGCCAGGCAAGACTGGGGACTCTAGGAAAGAAAATGCATACACGCAGCACACACACACAAACCCACACACAGGTCCATCTCAAACTTCTCAGCAATTTCTTCCTTTTGGGGAATCCCCTCAGACAATCCTTTCAACAATCTCCCTTCCTATGTTTTGAAAGTAAGCACTGTGGCCCTGGAAGGTTTACTGGCAGCGGCATCCTGCTAGATGACAGCTGCTCACCTGATGCAGGTGGATGGGCTGCTGCCTCTGGGGCCCGTTGGCTCTCCAGGTTGTCTGCACACTGCACCAAGTAGGAGAAAGCGCGCTGGAAGCAGGCAGCCATCTTTGAATCCAGCCATTCCCCCTGAGTCGGGACAGGCACCCTGAGCAGCACATGCTTCTTTATCTGTGAGGGGAAGGGGAGAGTTTCCACCAGCCTTATCTTTGAGGACTGTTCCTGGGAGCGTATCTCACAGCAGGCTAGTCAGCACAAGTTCGCAGTGCCAGCGAGGCTAACGGGCACACTTCTTCCTGCTTCCACAACCCTCCCGAACTTTACAAACGCAGTAATCCAGTTTCTATGGTTTAAAAATGGCAAGCGCAGCTGCTCTCTTTTTTCTGTTTTGTTTTTGCTGTGTGTGTGTGTGTTTGTATGTTTTTGTTTGCGTGTGTGTGATTGTTAAACATGTCCCCGTGTTAAACAAGACCTCACGTGCGTTTGATCAGTCAAAACCCAGAAACCCAGGGTCTCCATCCACAGACAGTTTCACATGTTATTGTGTGTCTGGGACTTCTCTGGCTACAGAGAGATTCTATCTCATTGGAAGGCTATCTCCAGTGATTTTCCTGTATCTGCTGTAACCTTGCAAAGAACACATGTCCGTGCCCAAATACCTCTCCAAATATTTACCACCCAGCCCTTCCATCTACTAAGCAAGCACAAGTCAATGCTGCCTCTGGGCCTCTGTGCTTGCTGGTAGTTCTGCCACATACTAGCCCTTCAGCTTGTCACCAGACAAGCTCCGTTCCTCACCCCAGGCCTCTCTCAGGTGGGTTATCCCTGTGATCAAGCTTTATCACACTGCAGTACTTAGTTTCCTCCACTGCACTTATCCTTGTATGAAGTCCTCACTGGTTACGTATTTACCATGCATCATCTATGTCCATGTACTGATTTGTAATTCCATAAAGACAAAAAATTGCACTTTCTTTGTACTAACCAAATCCCAACCCCTTATATGTACTGAATGAAATTTTTGAGGAGTTAGGTACGAGAGTGCTTAATTAGCTGTTGGAAGCTGCCAATTCCTTGGGGCTACAAGAAAAAAAAAATTAGGGAACTCTAAATCATAGGTATTTAAATCTGCCTCTGAGAAGAGACAGCATAGATGACTTTACACATCAGTGGCATCTGAGCAGAGCCCAGTGGAAAGCACAGGGAGCCCACAGACCCTTGAAGAAAATAAATGCCATAGTGTACTAATTAGTTACATCTGCCAGCAGACACAACCGAGGGTGAGTGTGCTGATGGTGGGAGAGGAAGATGTCGAGTCCCTGGCATGATAAAAAGAATTGTGTTCCTTCCCTTCAATTCCCGTGGGGATCATTGACTTGGAAGAGTGACTGCCGTGTGTTCTACAGCTCCTACCAGGTTGGCTGAGATGGGCAGGGGACACAAATGGCAGACACACATTTCTCTTTAGTGATGGTCCTGGCTGGTGACCAATTCCAGAGAAGTAGTGTGTAGCCTGGGAACTTGAGAGGCCAGCACAGCAGCTACCTTTTTATGCTTTTCATAACAAATAATAAAACGCTGTGAAAGAAGCACAAGGGAAGAGGGTACCAAACAGGGCCCTTCAAATAAAAGCAAAGATCCCTAAAGATACTGAGACTAACAAAGGAAAACTGCAGCTGTTGTGAATGTGGTGTGTCTCACTCCTCAGCCTACATAAGGGGACTCCTTCGTTTAGCTAGTGCTCTCCCTGGGCACAGGTGAGGGGAGCACTGTTTAATAACAAAGACAGTCCCTAATGATGGCAAGTCTAATTACTGGAGAGAAAAAAAAAAGCTTACAGAAAGAAAAGATTTGGTTTCCCCAGGACAGAATTTTATCATGGAAACTTCAAGGGTCATTCCTTTGCAGTCAGTAAAATACTGAACCAGTCAGGCAAGCATCATAGGGGCCACAGCCAAAGCCCCCTGATGCTGCATTTCAGAAGGCACCTGCGCACAACGGTTGCTTTTAAAACATTGTTTTTCTACTTTTAATTAAGGAAACCATTTTGTTTCTCTGGATATGTATAAGTGCTCCACACACAAAAAAGAAGAACCGTGATAATGACAAAAAAATGGTGAACAAACATTGGAAGCCCAGGAGTCAGGTAAAGGGAGAGATTCAGGGGCTTAGAGCATTAAGGGAAAGAAAACATAATGCTGCTTAGTATCTGGGAAGCTTTCAGAAACAGGAAAATCTCCTGTTATATGCCTAAAGTCATGTTGTTGTTGTCGTTCTCTCAAATGAGGAATAAACTCTGAAAGTACCCATCCACAGAAGATATACCACAAAAGATGGATAATGTTTAATGCAAAAAGAAATTCCTGAGGTATAATTTCTCATAACAGCATCTCCTGATAGAAATATTGATTAGAGTTACCCCATGGATATAAATGACTAAAGCGGCATATTTGTAAATATGTTTCATAACTCTAACTTTTAAAATTCTGATAGAGCCTTAATTGCCCTGAATTCAGGGGAGATACCATGTACAGAATGGAGAGCTGAGGAAGAAGAGGCAAGCTCCAGGTCACACTTTGATATCTGGAACTCCTGGCTTCCTCTAGAGAATAAGTATAAATTTCAGAGTTGCATGTGAAACAGATTCGTGGCTATTAACTTCCATACCTTTGTTTCTGTGGAAATTCCAATGTGATTCTTCTCAGAAAAAAATTTAGGCTGAAAGGATTTCAAAGTCCTATGACCTTTAAGGGTTGCACAGGGCAGAGACAAGTGATGTTTGTCCTGCTCAGACAACAGCTACAAGGATTCAGATAAACAATATGATGCATAGTTCACTGAGAATTCCTGACACCTGTTTCTGCACCTCCTCCAGCTTCCCTCAGTGAATAAATAGTTTTTAAAAAAGGGTGGATGTGAAGGAGTGAATCCTTAGCCCCTCTGCAGTTCCAGGAATGTCATTTGACTGTCTCGGGCACTTGGCTATAAAGAACAAGGACCACTGTCAGGAAAGGCAACTTTCTCTAGTGTCTCTCTGGTACTGAGTTTGAAGCTCTAAAAGTTCTCCGCTCATTTCAGTTCTTGGCCTTATATGGAGAAATCTGCATCTTTGGGTTGCAGTTTCCTTTTATTTCCGTATTTTCTGTCCATTTCTGTTATCCTGCACAGCGGATGCAGAACAATCTGTAAAAGCATAACTAAGGTTCTCTTAGGAAGGCATATGAGAAGTCTTCTTAGTGAATTCCCATTGTCCTCAGAAAAACAAATCCAAGCTTATGGACCTAGACAACAAGGTGTCAGGTCATCTGATGAAGCATCACTTCCAACACACTACTCACCGCTTCTCCCACTATGTTGGTCCCCTCAAGCTCATTCCTCCACCAGGGTGCAGCCTGGCTTCTTCTGTTTCCTTGCACATGCCATCATTTGAAAAGTAACCTCTCTATGTTAAACCCCACAGCACTTCCCAAGGCCACAGCTCTTCAGCATGTCCTCTCTGCTCCCAAAGAGAAGGAACTTGGCTGGAGAATCAGTCTCAGAAAAGGCCCCTGTGCCCAGATATATTTGGTCCTTATGGAGCTCCTGTCCTCTCTAACTCCCGCTTCATATGATTCCCTGCACTCTGCATAAGGTTTGGTTATGAGTCTCAGCATCTGCTTTGATACACTGAGAGGTAGTCTTTCAGAGGACCATGCATAGATAAAAGATATAACCCCTGCTCAGACATAGCTCCTGGCAGCTTAGCATCTAAGTGGGTTTCCCGAGTAAGGGGATCAGGGACTGTCTCTGACATGGATATCGCCTCCCCCCCAACACACACACACACACACACACACACACACACACGTGCCGAGGGAGGAGCAGCCTTGCTAGGCCACAGAAGAGGACATTGCAGCCAGTCCTGATGAGACCTGATAAACTAGGGTCAGATGGAAGGGGAGGAGGACCTCCCCTATCAGTGGACTTAGAGAGGGGCAGGGAGGAGATGAGAGAAGGAGGGTGGGATTGGGAAGGAATGAGGAAGGGGGCTTCAGCTGGGATACAAAGTAAATAAACTGTAATTAAGATAAAAAAATAAACACTTATATAAAAAAGAACTTGGCTGGCTGTTTATTTCTGTATCCTTAAAACCCAGCATGGGTCTATATAGCTAGCCAATTAGCAGACAGATGAATGAATGAAACTTGTTTACAAAAACGCTGAATTTTTAAAGAAGGCTTTGGTATTGGAGAAGGGGAGGGGCTTGTTCTGTTTTGTTTTGGCCTGGTGAAAGGCTGCCTAAAATCTGCTTAAATCTTACAGATGCTAGAATTAGAAAGGGACGGTTAAATTCTCACTAAAATGATTGTAAGTTATTTACAGATCGTTCCCCAAGTTTAGCGAGTATCCGCATTGCGTTTGATCCTTTTTACTGTTATCGTTATGTTTTTTTCTGTTGAAATGTGTGAGAACATGGAAAACTACTGCTAGAACTAGTGTTATATCTAGAACTGTTCATCAGCATCGCTACAGTGCTACCACATTGAGTGCTTGATTTACCAGAATCCAATCTGATGCAAAGACATCAGTGAGAAATAAACATTCCAACCTTACCTTGGAATTCCTGGCACCAGTTGGCTAAAATTTTAAGAATCAAAAAAAAAAAAATAGAATCCACATTGAATTAATTAACTGAAATTTAGATAATGATATTCAGCGTTTTCACTGTCTATATAGAGGTTTGGTTGAGTCTCCACCGATGGGTGGCAGGATGGGGGATGTTTAAATGGTTGAGGTGTCTTTGTTAAGCTAGTGAGATGACTCACGTCGAGCCATTCCCTAGAGATCGTTAGGACCAGGGTTGGTTACCAAAGGACCAACTACTCTGATTAGTAAGTTGAGCCTAACCTCTGAGAGGTAAGGAGCAAGAGGCCAATTTGAAACCCGGACACAGTCACAGGCTCTATCATTTCTTCTCATTGAAAATAGGAAGCTGCTGGTATATTTGAAAAATTCACTTCTATCTCCATGTTCCTTTCAGACAATGTCTAAAGAATGTGGCTACCCTTGCAGGATATGAGGATCAGAAAAAGCATCCACACTTAGAATAGTGATCTTTGTTCTGTTACATCACAGTTCCCACCTCTAAATATCAACATGGGACCAGAAATGCATTAACACATTAATGTACAGTCTTCATTTTTTCTTAAACATCTCATTGTATTACTCTTTCCTTTGTCTACCTTAATGTATCTGAGAATATTCAGAATATGTTTAGTTAAATATTTATCATTCATGTTTATTCATAAAATAAGATACTTCATGTGGACAATGTTCACTGAGTCTATTTTCTCCTTTATTTAATGTAGGATATTTACGCACATACACACAGATACACACAGAGTTACTTAGCTATACAGTCAGGTAATATTTATATTCAGAATAATCTGTGTGTACATGTTTCTGTATGTATGTATGCATGTACATGTATGCATTTACAATGCTTAGTATTGAAAAAAGCAAAGAATATTTTTTACCATAGCTTCATTTCTTTGGTTTTTTCATTGAAGTACTGGTTGCTTCTTTGTGCCAAATGTATTAGACTATTTTTTTCTTAAAATAACTGATGAAAAACTTTCTGAATATTTATGTTCTCAGGGAAACATACAAAGTATCGTTTGCTTTAGTTGACTAACGTTGTATAGCACTGACATAGCTATTGCCTTAATATTCTCTCTACCAAGTATGTACTTCCTATTGAGATGACGTCAAAGGACTTTGCAGTGTGGACAGAACCATAAATCTACCTAGTTTCAAACTGAGATGAAGATCTCCAAACTTAAATTCGGTATAGGTCATGGGCAGTGCAATGAATCACATTCTCCAAAGACATTTGACCTGACTGCAAATTATTCCCATGTTTTGTAGATGCAACAGCCTGTGTAAGGAAACTCTGGCCCTTCTGCCTGCCAAGAAGACACAGAGCCAAGTCCCGAATCTTGACATGGGAGCGAGTTAATGAAGTAGAATGAGGTTCTTTTGCTTTACTTGTGTCAAAAATTACTTTTGGTTTTTTTTTTAAAAAAAACAATATATAAATTCCATATTATGTGTGGGGTGCTTCCAGATGAGGACTGAATACAGTGTCTCTTTCGCTTTTTTTATTAGCTGGTGGAAACTGACAAATAACAGCCTACCAGTTCATACTGAGGGATTCTCTTCTTGTTTTCTGGAAATGACAAAATTATCAACAATATCCTCTAATTCCATTTTCTCCAGTGTAATCCCTGGCAAATTTGGTTGCCAAACACTCCAAACTACAAACTTACAAAAGCACTCAAATTTCAAGGCAGTCAATTCCACAATTTCAAAGGAAACACAAAAGAAATAGCAAACAGGTATGTTTGATAAAACTTCAGGCTTCAAGTCTGCTACCGACCCCAACGAAACAACAAATGTGGTCAAAATGATCCACTCTAAAGTGTGCTTGTCAGAACAGGCTTTGCGTTTGCTCTGCAGATGGAGAACTACACCCTGTCTACATTTTGTCTGCACACAGGCTCACAGAAGCTGCTGAGTGCTGAGGAGAAAGTTCCCAATGAATTTGGTATCGGATTCACACCATCACAACTTTCTGAACAAGCTTTGGTTTTTTTTAAGGTGAAATTGTTGTTATATCTGATTTTTTTGGTTGTTGTTATACAAATTGGGACAGGATGCCATTTCCCCTCATTCTCCTTTCATTTAAGCACTTTGAATCCACTTTAAAGCCGAGTGAGTCTCTAATAAGAGCAAGAATTACTGACTTTGGTATATAGAACTTTTCACAAATCACTTGAAATCATGGAATAGACAAAGTAAAAAGCTATTTTAATCTTAGAAAATGAAATGAATGCTTATGTACTTCCACATAAATCAGATAATGGGAGATTTAAAGTGTATACATGGGAAAATTTGATTTGGACAGCCTTCATTAATTGGTTTTTTTTTGATGTTTTGTTTTTTGGTGTTTTTAAAAAAGAATTTCATATGTCAATTTTGCATTTACATCATTTCCACCCCTTCCTATCATCCTCTCAATGGTCTTCTGTCCTTCATCATCTCAAATTCATGACCTACACACAGACACACACACACACACACACACACACACACATACGTACTCACTTTTTCTGATGACATTCAGACTAGTGTAAAATCCCATCATGCTTTAACTTCTTAGTCTGAGATTAAGCCTTCCTAACAGGCATTTAACTTAAATGCAAAGGGCAAAACCAAATATAAATAAGTTCTAATTCTGTTTGAGAGACTAGCTCTTTTACCTTTATCCAGATCACCGTTAGCCAGAGACTGAACGTAACTGAGCTTTTGGATTTTATTTGGAAAAAGCAGGATTTCAGGGTGTTGAGCACAGGTACACTCCACAGAAGCCCATGGATCAGCCTCATAAAGGTTGGGGAACACAAGCTAGGAAGCCAGCTTCTCTCAATCTCTTGTCAGCCAAAGCAGCCTGGTTCTCTCACAATCATTCACCTTGATTTGCAAATAGAAATTTGTTTGTTTACCTGTTTTCAACATTAAGGAAACATTTAGAATACTGCTAGTCAAGAAGACACCTTTCACCCAGTTTCCGTCTTTGGTTTCTTGCCCCTTTATCTGAGTTGAGCTATCAGTCCCTCCATAGACCACTTCTCTCCCTTTCTAGTAAAAGTGGTAGACTAGGGAACTAAGCTGAGTAGCTGGGTTGTTCTTAAGGCATGGTCCACACTTCATATACTTAGGAAGTCCAAAGAAGCTGTCCAACTTCTGGAAAAAAATCACTGAACTCAGTAAGAGAACCTTAGAAGTTTTATGGTGGCTTATTTTTAGTCTACGTTAGTAATTCATTTATGACTTATCAGTTCTTTCAATATCAACTTGTGTTCTGGGACTTTTGCAAAATAGATCACCCTTGAGCACATTTTCCATCTCCCTCAATACTATAGCATATTTTTGCAGGATGTTGTCCAGTCTATAAACAGCCAAAAAAGACATGTTTTATTCCCTTAGTCCAAATATCTATTTCTCTCTGCCAAATGGCCATTTCAGCTCCATCTTCTTCCAGCTTTTTAAGACATATACCAATGCTGGTAGTTCATCCCTGATGTAATATCTCAAAGCATTACACATTCCTGGAAGTCACCCATTTTCATTGCTTCTTTTGACTTCATTAAATTTTCTCTTTGTGTTTCTCTTGCTGTCCTCTGCGTACAAATTAGCCTTAACCTCCATTCCCTGGCATTTTTATTTCCATGTTTCCTTCATGCCCAAATGGATGGTACCCCTATTCACACAGGCCCTGGCTTGTTGGCTAGGCTTACATTGTATCCATGGATTTTCACACAGATTTTATACCAACACATCAAACATGTGATGCAAATTAAAATTCCCCTCCTTCTCTCCCTACTCCTTACCTGTTTTTTTCCCCTCCCCGGCAGTCTATTTAAATCAATAAGTGGAATCATAAATTTTCACAAGTTCCTTGTTCTTAGAAAAACTATGTTTAGATATTTTTTCTCTAAAACCTTTTCATTCCATTCTCAACTTGTATAGAATATAATAATAAAGATGCTATAGGAACAGTGCCACTTAGAGTAAAGGTTTGATGATTATTTTCTACTAGTATTATTCCCTCCTCACTTTCTTCTATAACTAATATTGAAGAAAGTTTCAACCTTACTGTCTTAAGATTCAAAATTGACCTGTTTTCCTTCACCTGAGTTTTTTGCTTTGTAAGCAAGTTTTGTTTTCTCTATAGCCTCTGGACAGATGTTTGGTTGGTTCTTAGAATCATTCTGTCTATTTCCTCACCTTGGTATTGCTCTTTGGTAGCCCTGTTTTCAAACTACCCTGGCATTTATGGAAGTTACTGTTTTCAGATTGACTAAAATTTTGAAAGTTTTACAACTATGTATATAAACAGCTATAGCATACTATTATGATCCCAGCTCTTAAAATGGAAGAGAGTTAAACAATGAATTTGAGTCTAGCCTGTAGAACGTATAAAGACCTTGTCTTAAAAGTGAAGTCAAATATATACATACCTGTATCTGGGCGGTATATTATATAATGTTTAAATTAAGAGAAATGTAACTACCTCCTCAAAGTTTGTTGTTTCTTTGTGGTAGAAATGTTCAAAAATTATCTGTGTATCTTTTGGAAATATAATGCATAGTTTACTCTTGTTATTGATAATCATTCTATTAAAACAGTGTATCAGAATTGCTGCACTTTTGGACAACTATGCTTTAATACTCATTGATCAACATATTTTTTTATCTATTACTCTCCCCATCCTCCCCATTTCCATGATAACAACCATTCTGCTCTCAATATCTTTGAGAGAATTTTTTTCTATTCTTCTTTTATCTAAAATACTTTTTTTCATACATTATATTCTGACTATGGTTTTCCCTCCTCCTACTTCACTGAGATCCTTCACACCTCCCCAACCATCCAAATCCACATCCTTTCTGATTCTCCTTAGGAAACAGGCATTTTTAAATTAAATTTTTATATTTTAATATTAGTTACAGTTTATTAACTTTGTATGCCAGCTGTAGCCTGCTCCCTCATTACCTCCCAGAACCACCCTCCCTCCCTCATCTCCTCCCTGTCCCTTTCCAAGTCCACTGATAGGGGAGGTCCTCCTCCCCTTCCATCTGACCCTACCTTATCAGGTTGCTTCAGGACTAAATGCAGTGTCCTCCTCTGTGGCCTAGCAAAGCTGCTCCTCCCCCAGGTGTGGGAGGAAGGTCAAAGAGCCAGCCATTGAGTTCATGTCAGAAATAGTCTCTGTTCCCCTTACTAGGGAACCCACTTGGATACTGAGCTACCATGGGCTACATACGAGCAGGGGTTCTAGCTTATATCCATACATGGTCCTTGGTTGGAGGTACAGTCTCATAAAAGACTCCTGTGCCCAGATATAATTAGTCCTTGTGGAGCTCCTGAAGGCGGAGTTAGTATGACCGGGAAACAGGCATCTAAAGAATAATACTAAGATAAGATAAAATAAAAATAACCTAGATGGAATAAGACAAAACAAACAAACAGAAGGAAGGGGGAGGGCTAAAGAAAAAGCATGAGAAATGCATATAGACACAGAAACATACAAGATAAACTTTTAAAATTTTTCATATGTAAGTAAGATCATGTAGTTCTTATCTTTTTGCCTCTGGATTCTTTCTCTTACCTCAGTAATTTCCAGTTCCAGTCATGTTGTTATAAATGACAGAGTTTCATCCTTTCCTTGACCAAATAGTATTCTATAATATATATGACAGTCTTCAAAAATTCATTTATTAATTGGATATAGTTGTCTCTGCTTCTCACTTATTGTGACCAGTGTCACAATATACTTGTGGGTGTGCAATGCCTCATCCCACAGTGATTTCATTCCTTTCGTAGGTATTCCAAATGCTGGAGAACAGCATCGGATATATACAATTCTTTTATACAATAGCTGTAAAATTTACATTTCTGCTAATACTGTATGATAGTTCTTTCTTGTTCAAGCTTCATTGACACCTTTTGTTAATAGCCATTCCTTCTCGGGTGAGGTAAAAATCTCACTGTGGTTTTCATCTGTGTGTTTCTCGATGATCGGGGATGTTAAAAAATTTTTCACATTCTTTTGGGCCACCTCTATCTTTTCTTGAGAAATACCTATTTAAGTCTATCACTCATATGGGCTAAGTGTTTTTTAGCTATTGAGTTGTATAAATTCATTTTGGACTCTGAACATTAATTTATGATATTCTAGTATAGAAATATTTTCTCTTAGTCTGGACTTTTTTTTTCCTTTTTAGTCCCATTCCTGTAGTTTCTTTGGTGTGAAATCTAGTCACTTCTCAAATTAGTATTCACTGCCAAAACTTACAAAAAAAATGACAGATTTTTTTTTCTTGGGTACACTGTTCTCTGACTATAAATAAAAGAAAAAAAAGGACAAAACTGACTTAAAAAATAGGAACTTTTTTCTAGTTTAAGAAGCATAGAAGTTAGAGTGGCCCCCACTTTGGCCAATTCAGTAACTCAAAAAGTAAAGAATTAGTACCTATGCTTTTCTTCCATACTTGTCCACATTCCAGTCTTGAACAGTTCATGTTTTCATGTTTCCAGGTTGCCTCAGTAGAAAACAAAATCAGCTGTAAGTGTGGGACTTCTTCATTAAAGAGCAAGAAAAATTCTTATCTTACTGGCTAAAAACGAGTCACACACCAACCTTCCCCCCAACCTGGAACAGAGTGAATAAAATGTTAAGATTACCTTAGACAATTAAAAGTGAGAGACCCACAGTTACTTGAGCAAAGTTGGGGTCCTGCCTGCAGAGGAGAAGTAGTAAGAGTGTGTAGGAAGATACAAGCAGTCACACATTTTACAGATAATGCATCTAGAAAAGCCCCTGAGCGTTTGTAGCTCACATAATTCTCATAGCCCTTCAAGCAGAGTTAGGAATAAATCGAATAATTTGATGCCACTAGAAACTGTGTAATAACCATTTTTAATGTCTGTGATTAATCTAGACAAATTAATAGTTTTTTTCTTCTTAATGTGTGTAGGATAAACATCTGTTTTAAACTAGAAGTGACTATCAGAATGGATGCAGAAATAAGGTGATGGAAGCATTTGGGTGAATTAGAGGAGCTCAGATGTTTAGCTTTTTGAAGAATCTCCTTAAATTCTGGACCCTACACACCTCATACCTCACTTCCTTGACCCTGGTCTATGCCGTAGTGACAATATTAAAATGTGGTTCTTTCCTTTAGTGAACAGCATGAGATTAGTCTTGCTATAGCTGCCATTCATTCAGCAGCACAATCTTTGTTTAATGGTGACATTAAAATAATTCTAGGCCCTTGGCAAGACAATTCTGGTTTTTGAGTATCTAAAACAACACTAACACCAATATGATGATAGGTTATATTTTCTGAGGCACTAAAACTCAGTTATAAAATTATTTTTTAAATTTCTCAATGCTTGAAGTCCTGACATGACTGGCACTGGACGTGACCCAAGGATGGAACTAAGAACATGAATGGATGACTGTTACCTTAGCAACGAGAACCATATATTTCCTCAGAAACAGAAAGTCAAAAGAACCTCTTCCCTTCTGTTTTTCCTTCTATGTGCTTAGCTTCTTATAGAGAGGTATAACATTTTAATATTCTCCACCACTGTCATTTAAGACCTTCTATATGCAAAATAATAGTTCAATAGGGCTCACATTCTTTGATGTGCACACAGCCACTTTACTAATGTATAGTAAACTCTGAAGTAAGGCTATCTACAAACACATGAATCTCAGTTCTTTCTGAATGTGAGAACTGAGAACTTAAACATTTAAAGAAAAAGATGCTTGCTCTCCTAGAAACCATTGTTGTTTTCATTCAGCATTCCTGCCCCTAACCAGATCAGTCTAATATCACCCAGCATTGAGAACCATGCTCCCTAAGAAAGTCTAGGGCATTAGAAAAATCAACTAAAAAACGTTAATTATATAATACACATGACACACACACACACACACACACACACACACACACACACATATAGCAAGATTCATGGCAGAAGTAAGTCAATGCTCAGGCTTCGTGTTCTACGAGCTATAGGATCCTGTACAGGGATTGCCACCTTCAAACTAAAGGAGAGGCAATACTTTTAAGTCACACTTGATACTAGACCTTGAACATAAACTAAGGTCAGCAATTCACCCACAGTAGCACAAAGAATAAAGTGACAGAGCTGTTTAAAGTGTAGTAGCCTGGCTTTCCATCGGAGGCTTTCTTTATCCGCAAACAAAGCCATCTTAAAAGGGTGCTAAGTGAGCAAGTCCGTCATTGTCTTGGAAGCTGGTTTGGACTCACTTCATAACTCTCAGAAATGTTGTTCTTCTTAAATTACCAATCACAGAATCTATCTGCATGGTTCTAGCAGATGTTACTCTAGGTGTAACACTTAGTTACACTACACCTAGCACTGTTACCTAGTTATGTGAGCCTTCTGATAGCCTGTGTCTCCAGGAGCTTTTATATGCAGATCTTCCTAAGGAGGCTTATACCTATGGACTTAGAGAGGGCCACGGAGGAGATGAGGGAGGGAGAGTGGGGCTGGGAGTAAATGTGGGAGGGGGCTACAGCTGGAATACAAAGTAAATAAACTGTAATTAATATAAAAAATAAAAATTGAATTAAGAAAAAAAGAAATTGAACCCCAAGTTCCTCAGTGATCAAACCGAATTTCACAAACTCCAGAAATCCCTGTGCATTTCGGGACCCGAGGTATAATTTTCTTTACCTTACAATGTAAGTCCTAGATGGCGTATAGCATCCAAAAGGCCATTCAGAATTCTATCAGCCAAGTTAGAGGTGAAGCAGAAAGAAGAAACCACCACAGAACACCGGACGCAAGATTCCTCAGTTTCTTTCAATCAGTTAAGGAACACAGTCTTCTAGCTAAAAATCAAAACAAAATGATTTTCAAAAATGTCTTTTCAGTCATTGGCACAACCTTAAAATTTTGCTCTCGTAAGGTCTTTTCAAATTCAATAGGTGACATGCAGCACAAATATGTCAAATTCATTTGTTTGCTTTTAGAGAGACAGGTAGCTCTCGCACAGCTTGGATGACTGTTTTCAAGTTTGCTCTAACAGCAACTTAAAAGCAAGATGACTGTAATCAAGGAAAAGACGTGGCAAAATTCTATAATGAAAGTACATATTTTACTTTTCTCAGCCTCTGAGAGAGAGGGAGGCTGGAAAACCAAAACAATTGCTCTAGAGACTTTATTGTCCAGTTCCACACATGAACTACATACAGAGGGGGTATCGTCCATAATAATCACAGGCTCTTTAATTAACTTTTCTCTATTCTTTCTAGGTTTGTGGGTAACAACGATAAGGTTAGAGCTGGCTGTTTCCTTCAACAGAAAGATGCAAAATGTTAGATTCACAGACTACCCCAGGCAGTGTTGCTGGATGATAATAATTTCCTCTTTTATTTAGGTGAACGTTGTGGCTTTCATAGGAATATGTTAGAGGTATTTGTGATGCAATTGAATGAGACCGTTTTTCTGCGTGTTTATGTATGTCTTCATATGTATATGGGTAAGTATACATGCACTTGTATGTGCACAAATGTGGATGACAAAGCATAGTCTCAGGGGTCATTCCATAATAAACATCAGTGTATCCGAGTTTATTAAAATAGAGTCTTTTACTGGTCTGGATCTCACCAAGTAGACTGGAATGGTAAACCAGAAGGTCCCTGTGGATTTGCGTGTCTATGATTCAGCGTGCTAGCCTAATAATACCGGTCCATATGTCACACTATCTTTTATCCCTTGGGTAACAGGGTCTGAAATGGCACCGGAACTTGGGTGGGTTCTCCTGATTATAATGCAAGCACTCTACTAAGGGATACATCTCTACAACCCCCTTCTCTGTGCTTTTAAAGAAGCAATTAGCAGGAGGGAGGTTAATGGCAACTATCAAGTCTTCCCAGAATGTTGCTTCCTGGGAAAATTAAAAATTCTCGTGGCACTTATGAATGTGTATTTCTCTCTTGTATGCTAAATCGTCTGACAGCCTTCAGATAGTATATTGCAGATCCAGTACACTTGTACTGTGACTCTGTCACAGACAGTTGTGGTCCTAGTGAACACATGCCAGATTATTTACACTACCTCACTTTGGTCTTTGCTTCCCACAGGACAGCTATTAGGCACATTTTCCTCATAGGCTTTTGTGCTATTACTGTAGTCATGCTTGTGATGCTTGCTGCTAATTGTCATCAATGCAGACTGTATAGTCACTTGTGAGAGCGGTTGTTGTCTTCATTATTTTCACTGATGTGAGAACACCCATATTGATTGTGGGTGAGACTATTCCCTCAGCTTGGGGAAGGATGGAGGATCTTGGGCTAGGTGCAGTGTAAATTTTTGTTTTATTTCCTCAAATGAGGAAATGAGGTGAGAGTCATTCCCAAGCTTTTCTAACTCTTTCTGAACTCAACTCAGCTGCTCTGACCCAAACTCCTTTCAGAGTTAACTGATTCAAATGGACTTCTCTTCACTTTTGACAAAATTGGTCTGCCTGGCCTCAAGCTAATTCTGGTAATATGTTTTAATCTTCTTGCTCCTCATTCTCTGGCTCACTCTATCTTTACCTGTGTCTAGCTTGTTCTCTCTCTGTAACCTGTCTCTGTAAAACTGTAACATATATAATTTTTCACAGATATCTCCCAGTTTAAAAAACAATTCTTTCCCTGTGTTGCTCTTTAAGTAGCCTCTCTTTCCTGTCCTGAGAGTTGAGTGTATGTTCTCTCTGACTCATTCTGTTAAATCTTTTTTCTGATTTGTCACTTTGCCTGACTCCCAATTATATGTCACTTTCAAATATAGCCCTTCCTTCTATAAAGTAACCTTAACTTCATTGTTTGGGATTAAAGGTGTTTGCTAAGGTTGTGTCTATATTCCAGCCAGCTCCTACTGTAATCCAGAATATGTCTACATTTCAGTTGGATCACGTCTTGGGATGTAATCCTTTGCCAGAGCAGCCATGATGCTGGATTAAATTCCTCCACAATGGAATTGTAATAAGATTGTACTGTCATCCACATATGTGCACATATATGTGTATATACACATGCTTGCATAAACACACACACATGAGCGCACACATGAAACATTCACCTCTTTTTGCTTCTTGACTGAGGATGCAATTAAATAGCTCCCTCAAACTTCTCCCACTGTGGCTGCTCTAATATGCTAGACCCTAAGCCAGAAACTTCACCAAAATAAATCATTTATTCATTAAGTGGATTGGCCAGAGTATTTTATCTCTGTAGTAATAAATGAAATGAAGATTGCCAGAGGTACAAGGCCCATGCGGGGGCAGCACACACAGGCCTGCTTAAACTTCCTCTTGGAACCAACCTGAAGTCTACCACTAATCCGAGAGACCGAGAGGTAACCAATAAGAAAGAGCCACAGCTGCAGAGAGGAACCAGGGAGCCAATGGGTCACAGGGAGGGGGTATAAAGGTCTACTATATTTCTGCAATAAATGAGTCTGCTTTTGTCACTTGCCTGACTGACAGAGTCTGTGTCCTTGACTCTGTGCCTTCTCCCCCTGGCCCCCAAGGATCCCAGGATCCTTGGGTCACCACAAAGTCAAAATTGATACCAAGTAGTGAAGTTGTGTCCATAACAAATAGCTATGTGGTTCTTAAAACGTTAGACCTGTTTATGGCTATGGGGGATCGCCTTGATTACATCAATTCAAGTGGAACAATCCATCCACTTTGGGTGGCAGCATTCCCTGAGCACTGAATCCAGGACTATATAAAGTTGAGAAAGTAAAAACTGAGAGCTGGCACTCACTCATTCATCACTCTCTTTTGATTATGGATGTAATATGACCAGCTTATCCAAACTCTTGGTGCCTTGGCTTTTCTTTTTTTTTTCTTTTTTCCTTTTTTAAAATTATTTTTATTTTTATAGTTGCAGTTTATTCACTTTGTATCCCCCCTGTAGCTCCCTCCCTCTTCCCCTCCCAATACCACCCTCCCTGCCTCTTCCCTACCCATTCCCCTCCCCCAGTCCACTGATAGGGGAGGTCCTCCTCCCCTTCCCCCTAATCCTAGTTTATCAGTTCTCATTAGGAGTGGCTGCATTGTCTTCCTCTGTGGCCCAGTACGGCTGCTCTCCCCTCAGGGGGAGGTGATTAAAGAGCAGGCCAATGAGTTCCTTTCAGTGACAGTCTCTGTCTCCATTACTATGAAGCCACCTGGACACTGAACTGCCATGGGCTACCTCTGTGCAGGGGTTCCAGGCCATCCCCATGAGTGGTCCTTGGCTGGAGTATCAATCTTAGAAAAAAAAACCCTGTGCTCAGACTTTTTGGATCTGTTGCTCTCCTTGTGGAGCTCCTGTCCTCTCCAGGTCTTACTATCTCCCCCTTCGTTCATAAGATTCCCTACACTTTGCCCAAAGTTTGGCTATGAGTCTCAGCATATGTTCTTGGCTTTTTTTGCCAAGATAAACTATACCTTGAACTTCGAGCCAGAAAATCTTTCTCCATTAAGTTGCTTTTGTCAGAGTATCTTATCACCACAACAGGAAAGCAAACTAAGGCAACATCATTGTGTTCTCGATATAATTAAGTCCCCAAGCCATCCATGGCTTCTCATAAGGTGTTACTATAAATGTGGGGAATGGGTGGTGATTTACATTTCTTGCTAGGCTTATGCATAGAAAAATGTGGAAAGCCTTTCCTCTCATTATACATAAAAACTAAGCTGTTACTTTTCCTTGAAAAGTAGATTTGCAAGAATTACTATCAGGAGTTAATTGACTAAATTAGAAAGAAATGTATCTCTCATGTATACCAGCATGCCATCCGATTAGAACAGGAGTGCAGTGACCAGAGACAAAACCTGTGGTGCATCTTCTCAATTGATGATTGACTTTGGAGGACTCGCACCATGGGCAGTACCAACCCTGGACTGGTAGCCATGGGTGCTATGGTAAAACAGAGTCAGCCAGGAGGGTCAATGCAGGAAGCAGCACTCTAAGGCTTCTGCCTTCAAATCCCTGCCCTGTTTACATTCCTGACCTGACGTCCTCCAATAATGCCGCATGAAGTGGAAGTGGATACAATAAACAAACAAACAAACAAAAAGCTCTGAAGAGATCTGGAGTAGGCACCAAAGTGAAAGGTGAGTGGGAAGCCCACACATATAACTTTAGAGAGAAACCATGCTGAACAGTGCCTCCTGGAAAGAAGCACATGTAGAGGTGAAGTGGGGTGGCAAGGGTATTGGAAGAGCTTCACTAACAGGTTAAAACTCATGAGTTTCATCTTCTATGTTTAATCTTCACTATTAGCTTCTCTACTATTTCTTTTTTTAACATTTATTTTTATTTTATCTGCATTGGTGTTTTGCTTGCATATTTATCTGTGTGGGGTTGTCAGATCCCTGGAACTGAAGCTACAGACACTTGTGAGCTGCCATGTGGGTGCTGGAAATTGAACTCAGGTGCTCTGGAAGAGCAGCCACCGAGTGCTCTTAACTGCTGAACCATCCCTTCAGCCCCCTCTCTACCATTTAATTGTAAATATTTTAGGTTTTGCCTTCATTAGTATTTCATCTCAGGTTCAGTGATCTAAACTGAAGTCATCATCCTAGTTGATGGAACAAACAAACCATAACCATGTCAGTTTATTCTTGATTTTTTTTCTCATTCTTTTAAGTCTGATTAAGGACAGAAGTGACTAATAATCTATTCTGACCAAGAAATGTGAGTTCGGGCTCCTAACCATGTCATTCACAAGGTAAGCTGGGAAATAGTCTAGGTGCTGTGCTCAAACAGCTATATAGTGGTGCTGAAACAAGCAAGATTAAAAGCAACTTGGTGCTGAGAGGATTTATTCAGCTTATACTCCCACACCACAGCCAGCTACAAAGAGAAGTCAAGGTAGTAACCTGTTGGCAGGAACTGAAGCAGAGACCATGGGAGGATGATACTTCACTGTCTTGCTCCTCATAACTTGATAAGTCTTCTTTCTTATACAACCCAGGACTACCTACTCAGGTGTAGAATTGACCTGTGTGAGCTTTCACAAACACACCATCAATTGTCAATCAAGAAAATGCCCTCGCAGGCTTCTTCATGGGCAAGTTTTGTAGAGTCAGCTTCTCATTCGAGGTTTTGTCTTCTCGGATGAGTCTGGGTTATGTCAAGTTGAGCCAGACCAACTGACAGGGGGTAAGTAGACAATTTATCTGGCCTACCCAAAAGGTTTGCATAGTTTGCTTAAGACAGCTTCTCATGTACATCGACCCTGTATTAATTCCAGAACATATTATATTGTATTCATTATAACTATAACATATCTTGTACTGAGTTCATTTTCTTTTTTTAATCAGTTCTGGCTTCATGTTATTCTTCCACTTTTCTAACATATGCAAAGCACAACCCTCTTTTTCTACCTTGCTTTATAAAGCACCTAGTGTGGCTTTGTGACATAGCTAACATTGTGTTTGCCCATGAGGATGAAAATAGGGTTGGTTCGGTGTGTGGCAATAAGCAGACTGTGAGAGACAAAAGTATTTCATCTTTCAAGTGCTGGTCACAATCCTGTAAGACAGAATATCAAGTACCACATTATCATTGGATAATATATGCCAAAATGATGTACCATATTAATTAATTTTTTCTGGTTGCCATGACAAAATACCAGGCAAGAAGCAGTTTATGGAAGGAAGGTTTTGCTTTGGCTTACAGTTTGAAGGCTACAGTCCATCTTTTTAGGGAAGGCTTCAAAGGAAGAATGTGAAGCAGCTGGTTAGAGGATGTCTGCAGTCAGGAAGCAGAGAAAAGATAAGTGGCGCTACCTGTCTAACCTCTAGGCCAACCACTAGTGACCCTTTTCCTCAAGTGAAGACACACTTCCAAAATACTGTAATCCTGTCAAAAAATCATCACCATCTAAAGATCAAGTGTTCAAATGCATGAACCCAAGGCAGTGGGCAAGGGTGGGGGTTTCATCTTCAAACTGCCTCATGTTATAATAACTAGTTGATTCCTCTTCTGACTATTTGTCAGTGAGAGTGAAATTCAGTCTGAAATTGGAATAGTATCATTATTAAATTAGCTCGAAAGTGTAAATAGAGCATTTAATACTTTTGAGAAACTTATTACTTCAGAGCATTTACAGTGTTTTCTGTCAAGTGATTTTGTCATTCTCTGTGATATGTATTCATTGAAGAAAAAACTGAATTAATTTGTTGATATCTTGGCCTATATTCAGTCCCTTGAGTTATTTTAAATACAACTGTACACTTTCCAGTCCTTGGCCAAAATCCAAGTGAGTGCACACTGGAGACTTGCAAGATGTATCATATTCGTTCTTTATTTGAAACTCATTCCTAATGGTTTGATTCTAAAAGGTAAAATTTAAAACATCTTGTCAAGTGCCTTCCATGACTGTTATTAAAAATACATTCATATTTCAGAGTAGATTCATGCCATATGTTCTTATTTGCTCCCATTTAGCACATTAAACTGCTACTTTGCAAGAGGGGATCAATACCCAAGGAACCAGAGACTCTGTCTTAAAAATAGCTTCATATGTTTCTTCTTTCAGTATAAAGTAATACTTCTTCTCCCTACCTGCCAGGATGGAGCACACCTGAAAGGGTTTATATTTAACCCAAGTTCAGACCTCATGAAACAGGGATTATTTCTAGACTTGGGCAGTTATATTTGCTTGACTGAGGTCTGTGTTAGAAGTTAGAACGCTGCCTTGAATTTGTTTGGGCCATTTTCTTCCATATTTTTCTAATGATTTGAACAATTAGAAGATTGGATATCAAGCATCATTTATCTGAGCATTTTAAAACCGTGCCAAAATAAAAGCTAATCATTTGGTAATCATTTTTAATCAGTATGCACAGAAGAGCGGCGGCATCAGTAAAGCAGTTGCTGCATGTTTGCTGACAAAATATTTAATCCAAACATTTAATTTCAATCTGCCACTGTTCTCAGTCTGGATAATTACTTTAAGCAAATACCACATTGGAGAAAATGGTCGCAGCCACTGAAGTGTAAATAATATAATATAATCATCATCACACTCAAATTCATATTCTATAATTTATTTGGATCAATTTCATAAATACAGGTATAATCAATGTTTAGATTGTTGTAAACATACAGATCTAGGCCACACTTAGAAGAGCTGGTTTTATTACTCTTGCTGGATCTGTGTACCCAGATTAGAGCTGTTTAACAGAGGGAAATAATGTGGACCTTCAGGTCATGCTAATAGGGATGGAGGAAATGACTTTTATCCTTATTGTCAAATGTCAAATCCAGACAAAATATTTAATCTATAAAATTTGGCAAAATAACTTATCCAATATTCATTTGTAAAGTGAGCCAAATACATTGAAAATGATAGGGACTATACATACCTATGCACATATATGATATGTTTTAAGTAGATGTTTCTAGAACTATTACAAAAACATCAGATATTGTCTGCCCTAAAGCAGATTACTATGAGCAAAGTGTTCCCTGACTTTTTCTGCAAACAAGAACTCATTTAAATATGACAAAATGAAAAGAAATACTGTAACCTTTCAGCAAGCCCTTTCCTTTACCTTCATAACCTCAGCATTTACAAAGTGCTCAAGTTCTCAAAGGTGAGGGTTATAGAATGTGGCCATTTTGCCAGCAGTCTGCAGACTGAGACAGTCAGGCTGAATCCGTTTCATGACAATCATCAGGATACTTCTCACAGCAAAGCATCAATTGTTGCCGAGTCACAGCAGATCCCAGGATTCTCAGTAAATATGCAAAGTAATTGGATAAGTCAAGCTCTCTGCAAAGGGATCTGGACCAATCAGATAAGGTCCAGATTGATAATGATTGATAAAATAATTGTTTAATTAATTAAAATATATTTTCAAGTTATATAAGAGCAGATAATAATTTTATTTGAAATAAAACTTGTCATGTTCTGATAATTCTCAAAGACATGTATATAATTAGGAGAATTTAAGTTATCCTTTCTACCTTATATATTTTAAATAATTTGCCATACTAAAAGCACCTATTTTTATGCTTAAAGTCAACCATGGACCCAATAATATATGAGCTTGTCTTCATAAATCCCTGGGGTACACAAATAAGTAAATATTGGTATAATTCTCTTAACTCTAGATTTCAGTTCATCAGTTTTTCCACAATTAACCAGGTTTCCCATTTTTATCTTTATTCTGCTGTAGAACTCAAGACGTCACACTGAATTTCCTGGTAAATCCCTTTCCTCTGTGCATCCCTTCAATTAAGGAGCATTTCTCAACCCTTCATATTCTTTTTTTTTTAACCCTTCATATTCTTAATGACATTATCAACAGTTCTAGCCAGTGATGGTTTTCTATAGTGTTCATGATATAATGTGTATGTATATGTGTGTATATACACACATGTGTATGTATAACATGTATGTATAATGTGTATACACATATGTGTGTATATACATATGTGTATATATAATATATATACATATATATGAATATATGTATATTGCGTGTATATATATGCAATATATATATACATATATATATATATGTTGTTCAAGTGTTCTATACATTCAAAGTGTTCTTTTAGGAGCAAAATAGGATCATGAATTTGGAGGATGATACCACAAGGATGGAGTATGCTTTCATCATTACATTACATTATACTACATTACATTACAAAAGGTGCAGATCCTCAATATGACTTATTACTCTGAAGCTATCTTTAATTGTCTGGATGCAGTAGACTAGCATGTTTGAGGTATATTTAATTAGCGTTTTTCTTTCCATATTCCTTTAAGCAGAACTGATTCACACATTCAGCTGGAGGAGAATTAAGATACCTCTTTGATTAGAGAATATTGACAGGTTAAGCTAACAAATGCATGAATATTTGGGAATACATAGCTATGTGAACTTTCCTCTAGAAGTTTTTTCCCAGCCTGTGGATTTTACAAGCAGCATTTGTTGCCATGGTAGTCGAACAGGGACTTTATACTCCATCTCTTCTCTATTTTATAATTTGGAGTATTTATTTCTTCTCCTTTGTATTTTTAGTCAGTCCTTAGCATTCACGTGCAGTCTTGAGTGCTGGTTCATTGATGACAGTATAGCACTGTGACCACTGTTTCACATTGCTCAAGTTATGACAGCTTTAGCCACTGGGACACATTTGAGGCAGCTATCTATATAATTTTCATGCAACTGATGTTATATTTTTAGAATATGCTTGCTATTTATCTTCATAATAATAAGTTTTATTTATGTATTTTTAAAGGAACTACAGAGAGGACACAATACATATCTCAATAAACTGTATATTGAAATATACAGTTGATATTATAATCTGACTTGATTTTTTAGAACATTTACCCCTCACATTTTTCCTCTTGCTTGATCAGAATGGCTTGTATCTCATGTACAGCTCATATACTAATAAAAATAATTCTTGATTTGTGTATTTAAAAAACTGAAATAGATTTTAATACAATATATTCTTATTATGGTTTTATCTCCTTCAACTCCTCCGAGATCCCATCCATCAAAATCCACACCTTTTTCTCTCTCTCAATAGAATACAAAGTCATCATCATCATCATCAATAAAATGAAAACAAACAAAAGAAGTACAAAACAAACAAACAAAAATGCCAAAGGAAAAGCTTAAGCAACACATACAGAAGCAGGGACACACACATTTGCATGCACAGACATCCCTATTTTGTTATTTTCTTAGGTTTATACAGCACCACTGTGGTGACTTTGGTTCTTGGATATCTTCTTGAATACATCTGGAATTACTGAATGGCTGGTATACCGGTGAGGATAGTTTTCAAAAAATTAACTCATTTGATGTATGAAGACATAGAGCTTACTTCTTCTGGATTCTGGCACATTTTGAAGACCAGCTGAGGCAGGCAGCTTCATGGACTGATCATCTACTGGGTTCTTGAGCTTTGTATTGGTAGACAGCCACTGATGGACTGGCAGGATTGCAGCTTCTAAACCAGCAGTTCCTGTGGGTAAGCTGTGGGTCTCAACCACTCTGTGGGTTACATATCAGATATCTTGCATATCAGATATTTAAATTACCATTCATAATAGTAGCAAAATTACAGTTAGGAGGTAGCAATAAATTTATTTTATGGTTGGGAGTTATTGCAACTTGAGGAACTGTATTGAAGGATCACAGCATTAGAAAGCTTGAGTGAAAATCACCTAATAAACCCCCTTTATATGTAGACAGAAATAGCGATAGATATAGACTCATTCTATAAGTTCTGTTCCTCTAGAGAACAATGACTAATACAGCCTCTGCTAAAATGAGATAAATACACTATGAGTTTATATCCAACTGAAAATTTTCTTTGGAAACAGCTGCCATTTTGAGTATGTTGCTCTAATATTGTCTGTCCTTAATTTACAGTATCACATTTCAGTCAGTAAAGGGGATTTGTATGTTGACACATTTTTTTGCCTTATCATAATGTCAGATACCCATTTCCAAATACTTGGTGACAGCTATCACCTGTTGACAATAACAAAACATGTAACTGATGGAAAAATTATCAAAACATGTCAAATATCAAAAAGTATTTCCATGATGTTAAAGTATTAAAGCTTGGTTATACCATTTATACACAGGTGGCATGAAAAACACGACACTTTTCCTCAAACAGCTCATTTTGATATCGATGTGCTATTTTATTGTGCTCCCAGACTTCATCTGTTGTCCCTTTGTGTTTAAAGAAAGTTGTGTTGAATTTTAGTACGCATAGTCTAGCCACTTGATTTGTAATATTTTTTTTTTTGATTTTAGATCAATTGGCTATCAGATCACCTGCATTCCAAACTCCTAGCAGAATTTCTTTCTTTCAAATTTGCATTTAATTTAAAGTTTATTTGGATATTTTTATATGTTGCTAACAATTCTTTATTCGTGTTTTAATTTTTTCAACACAGAGTTTAACTGAGTAACAATTTCTCCATTTTGTGGCTATTTTTCCTTTCCCATTATTGCTAGCCTTGTATGAGATGTCTGTTTTGATGGTGTTAACTAATGTTATATCTATTTTATGCTGTATTTTCCTAAGAATATTCCATTCTTAATGCAGAACTTCCTCTTTTATGTTTAGTGAGTCAGTGTTTTCCAGTTTGTCCTTCTTTTCTAACATCTTAGGCGCTGAAAATTTTCTAAATGTTTAAAAAGAATTGGTATGAATTTTAAGAAAGCAAAATTTCCTCTCTTCTCTATTTTAAATATATCACAACAATTCAGATTCATACACCTCTCACTAGCCTCTTGACACGTCTATTTCATTCACATTTTGGTGACTTGAATGTCTTTTGAGGCAGAAATTATGACTTTTATACCTTTCCTTATATTTCCCTGGGTGGGACTGTCTATCAGCTTCCTTTCAACTTCTCTAATTTGAATTGTATTTATATATATATATATATATATATATATATATGCTTAGACTTGCTTGGAGAGAGGATCTGGGACATCTTACGATAAGCGTAGCAGCCAAGGAACACATTAGTTGGATCACTCATGGCAATGGTAGCTAATTGCCTCTGTGTTTTTCTCATCACATTTCTTTCCATGATTCTTACAGTCATCAACAGGCAGACCAAGTCAGAATGCTCAAGGAAGGGTTTCTTTAATCAATGATCTTCTTCACTGAGATTTTTGTAAGCCTTGGTTAAACCCCAAGACACAGCATGGTATGGCATTTGTTAGCTAATCCTATTTCCTTTCTTGATTGTCTACCTTGAATCCTGTCCTGGAGGTTGCTCCTACCTCTTAATTCTCCTGCTCTTTACTTCAAGTTCCCATGAGTGTTTTCCTTGGAAAAATCACTGTCCTGAGTCCTTTTGTATCTGCCTCCTTGAGAATTTGGGCTGTCAGTGAGTTTCCACTACATTCAGAGACAAGAGAGATATTTTGTTGCCAGGTATTGCTAGTATTTTACCCACTTACCCTTTACCTCCCACTAGTGTGGTAATATCTCTTTCCCAAGTTCTAACGATTCTGTGTTGACCGCTTTTCTATAAATGCATTTATTTCAAGTAAATAAGACAATGTTGACAATTTTGCCTTCTTTCTTAACCCTTGTAATTTGCTATTTGCTTTTTGTGCCCTTCCCCACATCATTCTATTTCTATTGCTACTAAGATACCCCATCTTCCACTATTCACTATTGTGTTTGTTCCCTTTAAAACAAGTGATAGGCAACAGTTCTGTATGTACGTAAAATATGACATAACATTTCAAAACCAAATTTTTATACCCAAATGGAAACACTGGCCCCAGCTTTATGACATGATGTTAGCCACATTGCTGCCACACAGACAGTGTGACACAATCAAATATGGTTCTATGAGGAGATTATTTCTGATGCCTTGCCATCATTCTTTTTAAAATTCAGACTGTGTTTGGAATGGCTCTTTCTGCTAGTTCTGCAGTCACTGTTCTTGCTCCATTGTTGCAATGAATAGATTGACTTCATTCAGAGTACACCTTTCCCTATCCATATATATGATTTTTCTTTGTAACTTTTTCTTTATGCTTCTTCCTGCCACCATCCTCTCTTTTGTACTCTCTGCTTCCACTCCACCCAATCTCAGCTGCTTTTGATGCATTTGGATGTTTGAAGTTGAAGATAGTTGTCTTACTAGTACTCTGAAGATGAAATTCCCTGTGACCTTTATTCTTCTTATTTATTTTAATTCAAAATCATGCTTACTTACCTAAAAAAATACATTATTCTCACTTTTTGTGATTCAGAGAACAGTATGATTAAACAAAACTGAATTGTCCAAATTTTAAAAAGTAAAGTATGTTTTACATCAATTCTAACTGTAAAGGGGGCATATTCCTCAGTGGTAAAAGAATAGTATGTACCATGTAAACTATTCTGAACATATTCATTATTTCAATAACCCATCAGCTTAGTTTTCATGAGGAACTAAATTTAGGTAACACAGTTTCTGAGAAGAAGCTACACAATAATTAATTAATTTACTTAAAATAACTATGAACTGTATCTTAGAAATTATTCAATTAACAAATCTTGTTTACAAACAATTAAAATCACAAGAACCAAAATAGACTGTAGTATGTGCAGAAGTGCTGTTCTCTGTTAGTACAAAGAGGTTAAACACAGGACCTGGCATGAGTATGGATGTGGGCAGCATGTACATACTATATATAATATAGGTAATAGAGCATATGACATGCTCTCTTTTGTCTGTGGTAAAAATGAGGTGAGGAAGACAAAGTTAGAACTATTTCACTAAATGATTAGTTTCTTTTCCAATTATTTAATCATAATAATTGGGGATGTTTGTTTTATTTTCAATATCATCTGTGAAAGTCAATATTAGTTGATATTAATATTAATCAATACTAGAAAACTAATTTCTCATTGATTCACTTGGTTGAATTAAAAAGTTTGAGAAACTCATAAGAATCAACTTCTTATTTCTGTTTTTCAAATGGATCTCAAACCATTCCTAACTGATAGATGTCAAGTCTTTCTTATCTATGATGCGAGGCAGAAACAGCATGTCTAAAGAAAGAAGGTACACTGTTCTCTTGAATTTTACTCATAACAGAGTCATTTAAGTTTTTATAAGAAAAGAGCCTTTGCATGTCTTATCATGTAATAACATTTTTAAGATATTGTGAGAGATCAATTTAATTAAGGATGAAATTAACAGATTCAGTTCTTTCAAAAGATGGTTCAAAAATGGTCTTTTCCTTGTACAAATATTGAAGCAAACAATGAAATATTTAAGACAAGAGTTATGTTCAGTAAAAACAAAAATATGGTCAAAATAGTGGCAATACTGTAAGCTCTTTTAGTGAGGAGCTGTGTCTAGGAACCCCTTGCTTGTTGATCATGAGTGGATAGCAGACACAACAGCATAGATGAGTGCTAGTAGAAAAGTCTAAAAAAAAAAATCAGGCAGATAGGTGCGTATTGATTTCTGGAACAAAGTTTTCAGGGAGAAAATGTACTCTAAGAGTAACCTAAGGTGTTTTCCATTACACAACCTACAAAAAAAATTATTTTTGAAAACTTGGAAATTATAAAAACAAAAAAATCCATCATCTAGTTATAACCCTGTTAAAAGTTGAAGGCACATTTCTTTTCTGGGCATTTTTACTGTTGGAGCAAGGCTTTTATGAGTATTTCAAAAAAGATGGAAGACTTTCAGGAGAAATAGGTTGACCTGAACACCTACTGTCATTCATTCATTCTAGGAAAGCTTTTAAGTGTGGTCACTGGTAAAAAGTTTATTCTGAAGAGGTGGGAAAGTTAAAGGAAAAACTACTCTGCCTCCTCCCTAGAAATGGTTCCTGGGTGCCCACCATCATGGAGATCTTCTCTCTCTTGGGGTGAATTAGATAATCCTTTAATCCTTGCAGCCAATACTAAGGAAGGAGGCTGAGGGTTGAGGGGGGCATAGTCAAAGATAGAGAGAGAGAAAGAGAGAGGAAGGGAGGGAGAGAGGGAGAGGCAGACACAGAATGACAGAGAGAAGAATACAAGCTTTTAATACAGATAACCACTTAGATTTAAATCTCTGATTAGGCATTAAAATGTTTTGTTAAGAAGATTCACTGTTCTAAGTAAATCAAGTGGAAAACATCTCTTAAAACTTATTGACCTTGTTAGTAATTGAAATCCAACAGATTTTACCCAATTTCTTTTTCCAACAAGCCCGTATCTAAAGAGTGCTTGGAACTTGTGTCTCATGGTGCCAGATACTGGAGAATCAAAAATATGTGAACAAGGACAAGTAGAAAATATCAGGCATATGGTATGAAACACATTTGATTCATTTTACAGAGGGGAAAACATTTGAACAGAATGCAAAATATTGTGCTGTGGTTCACTTGCCAAATAAGAAAAGTGTGAATTCTAACAAGAAAAAAAAAAATCAATGGCCAGTTTGAAATGTAGGAGTTTAGACTAATTGGTATAAGCAAATAATTAGGTTGATGTTTGAATGATAAATCTGAAGGAACCGTCTGGTGGAAGGTATTTGATTTTCCTCTTCTACTTTCCAAATGGAAGATTTGGCCCGATGAATCTGATTTCTATAGAAATCTCAATTTCTGCTGATCTGAAACCAACGACCCATTGCTACATGCATGCACAGAGCTTCTTAGCAGGTGCATTTCACCGTTTTATGAAGCATCACGGATAAAAGAGACATTCATAACTTCACTTATAGTGTTTGTTATCTTCACTCTAGAAATAACTGTGAGACCCCTCAGGGTAACTAGACAAGCTGTGTTGGCAGAAAGCATTACGTATTCAATCTACACAAATCAAAATCAACTACCAGTTCTCATTTGTTAACTGTGAAGCTATTATCACCCAGTGGGAAATAGACCAGTGAGCCACGCCTACCACAAAATATGCTGAATGGCTTTACTTTCCGAGAAATTGCAACATAGCGTGCAGAAGTAAAGGCTTGTTATGCTATAAGCTGAGAGCGCACATCGCATCAAAAATAACCAAACAGCAGTGGCTCACCTTCCCTCCACCCATCAGATTTGTTTACAAGGCAAAGCAGAACTCATCTCCCCTAAAACTCAGCAAAGAAGAAAAGACCGACTCAAGGAGTGAACAAGGGAGGAACAAACCCACAAGGACAGTCATACTTCTTTATTTATTGCTCCCAGCAGGTGTCAGATGCCATAGTTTCTTCGCAACCATCAACACCCTGGGGCTTTTTAGTTCCACATCCAAGACAAGGAAGAAGAACACTGGTGACTCACCCCAAGGGATTAGGTACCTGAATCTTATCCTGACTACTAGCAGGCTCCAGCTGCGTTTAAAAAAATTTTTTTTAAAGAATTTCTGATGCTCAGCAGTTGCTGATTACTTCCAGATTTTAGTTCTACCCCAGTGGACTATTCTCCAAAGAGTTTATCTGTTGTTGAAATTGCAGTTGCTACAAAGAAATGTCCTCTCTTAAACCAGTTCCCAAAACTGTTTAGAACAGTTAAAAAAAAAAAAGGCAAAGCAAAAACAAAACCTACCCACTTAAAAACACGTGTGTTTGTTACACAGACAAGGAAGTTAGTTCTGACTTCTGGTGGCATTTACTTCGGATTCTCAGCCAATACTCTCGGAAATCAAGATGTAATTGCAGATGTTATGAAATTAATGTCTTTAAAGGGCTTGAACATATCAAGTACAGTTATAAACTGATAGAGAAAATCAGCGTTTAAATCCCAGAATGAAAGTCCCACTAATAAATGAACATAACCACTCACACTTTTTTACTTCAGTTATCTGAGAACACACTGACTAGTGAATAGTGGATAAGACTTCACTGAAAATTTAAAATGTAAGGACCAAAACAATTTTCTCAGATAATCTGTGTATATATATATGTCTGTGAAAATGTAGTCAAACACACACACACACACAGAAAGAGAGAGAGGAGAGAGACTTAGCATTCTACTTGGGGATTACATTTTTAAATCCCCTAATGCAATAAATTGAACTTTCTTGGTTCAAAAGAGTGCTGATTGCTTCTGTTCAAATGTTGCTTCTGTCGCTGCTGCAGCAGCTATTTTTAGCATCCTGGGTTACTGGAGGTGCTGGCTCTTGGAGGTCTGTTCTGTCTGCAGGTTTTCTTCTAGAAATTTCTCTATCTCTGATATCAGCCAGGACTCTCCATTGCCCCCCACTGCTGCCCACTTTCCTCTCAACTACACTAAATATGTTACATGTTAAAAATACTTCCCCTAGAGTTTGTCAAGTGAGTGTAACTCCATTGTGTACCACAAAACAGGTCATTTGGAAATACAAAGTCACCTCATTCCACAGATAGGTGACTTATATCCCCCAAAACAAAACAAAACAAAACAAACAAACAAACAAAAACAAACAAACAAACAAACAAAACCCAAAATAAAAAAAAGACAAGAAAACCCACAGACTACATCTGTGATTAATCCTTACTTGTATTGCCATTTATGCTGGCTCTCGGCTATGAAAGGGACATATTTTACTGGGTTTGAGTTTGTCAAGCTTGCAATTCAACTGCGCAGTTTAAATAAAGTGAATAAATGAAGATCATATACACACTGGCAAAGTAAGATGAAAATTGAGGAAAGTGAGTTCCTTCAGTTATTCTTATCTCTGTTATTCCTAAGGGAGACCACCTATAACCAAGGGAATCCTGTGACTGCCGTTCTAGATCACTATCACAGTTGCTTACATCAGCTTTCGCAGGGAGGCAAGAATATACCAAATGGCATCCTTCCTTCCTTTTTTTTCCCTCTGTCACTCAAGTGCCTCGAGATATAAGTATGCAAGACATTACCTCCTTCTTCATAGCAACCAGTCCTTAAGAGATATAACATTATCTATGAAACCACTCTTGCGTAAATATTTAAGTCCTGACTGTGGTTTTCATTTTTTATAATGTTTACGTTGTCTGAGAAAAAGACTCTATTTTGTAAATTTATATTGCAAAGTTCTATAGTAAGAGTGCAAACAGCATTGCCAATGTGGTTGACTACAATCATGTGGGTTTATAGCTCCCTGAAGTCAATTATGCTCTGGACATGAGCTCTGCACTAGGGAAAAGACAGTAATGTTTTCTTAAAAAATACTAAAGGCATAAAAAAGAAAATAAGACCCACACATCTAGAGGATAAACACCACATTAATCAGAAAAATGTTCATTTGTCTGTGTACCTGAACATCATACTGTTCTGTGTATTTTCTCCTAAACTCCATAAGAACAAAATGAAGTAAAAATTGTAGTAGACATCTATTTAACTGCAACTGTCTTTCATAAGCTTGATGAAGACAATATGAATTATAATGATATGGACATCGACTCGTAAAATTTAAATGATAGGTAAAGAGGATGAAAATACAGTGAATGTTCATAAGCAGTGATCATAAGAGATGGATGAGAGGCACGTGATAACCACAGGAAATCTCTGTTGGCTTCAAAAAAGAGACATTAGTATTGGGCTTTATGGTTTTGTTATGGGATGGCTAGTTGGGTGACTCATGACATTTTGTGGCTAAATTTCCTATTGAAACAAATTTTGGTGAATTTGAAAACACATATTTGCTGTTTCACTATTGAACGTTCATGTCGTAGACAGAAACTTAGGGTAAAGTTAGAGTTTCATTTAGTATGTGGTTTTCATGATATACCAGCATCATTCTCTCCTCATAGTCTCTGGGTATGTAAATGAAACATGAGTGACTTGAGCTTACACTATTAACCATTATATGAATAGAGGAGAAAGTAGCTTACTACCATTACTCTACTTTGGAAAATCTAAGTTAAAACTCCCTGGACAGGGTTGCATCATATGATTGAATGTTAGATCAAGGACTAGGGCAGAATGGGGAGGGTTGGAAAAGGCAATGCTGTTTTCTATCACAAAAGAATCTGAAGAAAGAACTGTAGATGAAGGAGCTACAAATATTTGCAGTATAAGGCTGGAGAGGATAAGAAAGTAGTGCAGGAAGTAGAATAAATAACCCTGCAAAGGAGTGTTGGGACTAGATGGTGAGACACACTGAAAATGAACTGAAAAGCTTGAATAGTTAAGTGTCATAGGGAACCCCCAGACGTGTAAAAGAAATGATCAGCTACATTGTGTGAGGATTACATGAAGATGAGAGAAAGAGGGAGAGACAGACAGAGAGAATGAGGGAGGGAGAGAGGGAGGGAGAGAACTAGGAAGGTTAGAGACAAAAAAACATGATATCATCTAAATTTTAAAAAATGAAATAAAAGTTTTTTCTCATCCATCTCATAATGGTACTAAAAAACAATGCGTATGATTGATTACCTTGAATAACCTGAAACTATTAAATAAATGCAGGTGCTATTATTCATGATAGTGACATTCAAAATCTCCTTCCATTCAAACATACCACCATGGATAAGCACTTCTTGCCTAAATGGCAAACCTAGCTGCACAGAAAATAAAAGAAAAGAAAAAAAGTTGTAACTGGATTAAAACATTTGATTAATGTCTTATATCAATTCCTCATTCTAATCCCTCAAGAAAACAAACCATGAACAAAATGAGAGATCAGCATGCAATAATGGAATGTTTTCAGTTTTGGCAGTAAACTTGCATGATATTTAGAGCCAAAACACAACATTCAGAAGAAAGTTAACCTTTCCCTGTTATTAAAAAAATAGAAAATACATATACTTCCCTGAACAATAATTAATCTATTTTGTTCATAAATTATCTATATTTTATAAGGATTAAAAATATATCAGATCCCCATAAATTATCTTCATTAATAAATGTTCGAGTTTCTATATTTTTGGCTCATAATATGGGTCTAATATTTTCTAATCCTTCATTAAACTAAATATAGCAAACTTTTGAACAATCTCTCTATTCAAAAAGTATTAACATAATTTCCAGAAGAAGAGTATTTTTCCAATGATCATTTGAAGACAAGTATAGAAAATAAAAGGCTTAAATTTAAAAATGCAAAGAAAAAACACATCTAGAATATTGGCAGCGATGAGGAAATCAACTTGGGAACCCCTCCATTTCTCCCTTTCTCTAGAAATGAGCAAGAATTTGAGAAAAACACATGCCTTTTAAATCATGTGTTAGTATAATGTCCTTTTGAAATGTACACACCTTACCCTTGCTCATTCAAATGCTGATTTCTCTGCCTCCCACCCCCCACCACACTCTCTGGTTTCAATCTGGATATTGTATTGTGATGCTTATTCTAAGCATCCTGTCTCAACTCTGTGTAAACAGGACAAAATAAAGCAACTAGACACAACGTTGAGCTGGGAGGAGCCAGAGGGCAGGAAAGAGGAGAGGAGCTAGAGGGTAGGACATGAGTGGGAGGAGAGAGGGCAAGGAGAGCCAGGAAGGCAGAGCTAGAGGGAGATCTTGGAACTGCGTGGACGGACTGGCCATATTTCACAAAAAGCAAGTATAATGTGGGAAATCTAAATGTTAGGAAACTATGAGGGCTTGGAGGTTTAGGAGGGAGTAACTATTGCCCAGCATTGGGTTCTAGGTTAACTAAATAAATCCAGTCTCTGTGTGGTGATTTGGTTATACAGCTGTTCAGCAAGTTTTACTAAAAGATAATTAATAGTAAATATTAGTTATCACTTACAACAATCATGAGTTACAACTGTGGTTTGATATAAGCACACATTTTTTTTCTTTCAAAAAGAAAACTATTATTAAAATTTGAACATTTTATTTTTAAGCACGTATGAAATTCATGACACGTTCACTAAATAGTTCTAGATGGCAATAATAGGAAATAAAAATGCAGATTACAAAGGTTTTTTTCTTTTCCCTTCCATCTTTTAACATTACATAAGCAATGATGCTAGACACCAACGCTTTCCATTCTGTGGGTTACAACTCCTATTGGTAGTGCATCCTGAGCTTCTGAACTGTTTAGCTATGAGACAAAAGTTGCCAGATTTTAGTTTTCAATTTTTAAAAATACTTCCAATAAGAGGAAACAGTTATTGCTGATATGACTTGATGTACGGGAATGAACTGGTGCAGATGTATGTAGGAGCGCCCTTTTCCGAGGAGAATGGGAGAGTGAAAGGGGGAAAGGGGTGGGAGAGTGGGACTGGGAAAGGAGGAGGGAGGGGCTGCAATTTTTTGTAAAGTGAATAAATAAAGAATAGAATAAAATACTTCCAATAGTCTTAATTGCAACATTGATAGCTAAGAAATGTTGAACTCCTGTCCCCTCCATGTCTTTCTAGCTGCCTGTTCTTTCATAAGATTCCCTGAACTCTGCCCAAAGTTTGGCTATGAGTCTCAGCATCTGCTTTGATACCCTGCTGGGTAGAGTCTTTCAGAGGCCCTCTGTGGTAGGCTCCTGTCCTGTTCCCTGTTTTCCCCCTCTTCTGATGTACATCCCCTTTGCCTTTCTGAGTGAGGATTGAGCATCTTGCCCAGAGTCCTCCTTCTTGATTAGCTTCTTTAGGTGTACAGATTTTAGTATGTCTATCCTGTTTTATATGTCTAATAACTACTTATGAGTGAATGTATACCCTGTGTGTCTTTCAGCTTCGGGGATACCTCATTCAAAATGATCTGTTCTAGGTCCCACCATTTGCTTGAAAATTTCATGATTTCCTTGTTTTTAATTGCTCTTTTTAATTGTTTTGAATTGCCAAGTAGTATTCCACAAGGAGCTCCACAAGAAGAGCAACAGAACCAAAAATCTGGACTCAGGGGTGTTTTCTGAGAGTGATAATACAACCAAGGACCATTCATGGAGGTAACCTAGAACCCTTGCACAGATGTAAACCCATGGCAGCTGAGTGTCCAAGTGGGTTCCCTTGTAATGGGAACAGGAAATGTCTCTGACATGAACTCAGTGGCTGGCTCTATGATCACCTCTTCCTCCGGCGGGTGCAGCCTTACCAGGTCACAGAGGAGGACAATGCAGCCACTCCTGATGAGACCTGATAGACTAGGATCAGATGGAAGGCGGGAGGGACCTCCCCTATCTTTGGACTGGGGGAGGAGCATGGGAAGAGGGGAGGGGGGTTGGGAGAGGGAGAGGGAAGGAGCTACAGATGGAATGCAAAGGAAATAAACTGTAATTAACAAAAATAAAATATTATAATAATGATTTTTAAAAAGAAATATTGAACTCTAGAGAATGAATAATGCTGAGGTCTCATCATTTTTTTAACCAAGCACATAGAATGGGTTATACAAACTGTAATAATGGACAATTCATCTCCAAAATTTGTTCAACAAGAAGGAGTTCAGTTGATTTTTGTTGTAGCATACCACTCTGAGTGTGTGAGTATATGTGTGTGTGTGTTTCATCTATTTTTCTTCTGTATTTTACAAGATCAAGAAAATAAGTTAGAATGAGGGCAATTGCTCCAAACTAACTCCACATACTTAACCAGTGCTAACGTTTTTAGTAGCTCTATCTAATGTTGAGAAGAAGACATTATTTATAAGCCAACAAATTTTATACAAGAAAACAAATGTTATAGCAAGACCATTTTAAGGGTTGGCAAGTTATATCTGCATGCAAATCTAAATATTAAAATTCAAGCACCACAATCCCTACACATTATAAGCTATTTAAGCAAAAGCTGACCTTTGGGATACATTCAAGCCACCCACTAAACTTAACCCAAGCTGAGTGCCACCTTGCACATTTGCATTGTTTACAGTCAGCACCAATTCAAACACCTGCCCACATATTGGTTTGTTTAGTTTTAAGCTTCTTTCCTCTATTGTAAATACCACAATGGTAACGTCAGTCACAGTGATGGGTTCATTTGAAATAATACATTCCTGTTGGAATGAATGAATAAATTGATGTGTTTTCTTTCTGAGTGAGTCACTTTGGTAAATATTTTATCCACTTAAGTCACAGGTTAGTGTTTCTTAATTTAAATAATAAGTGCAGTGAGAGATAAATTCTGTTGTATTCCTGGAGTCATCACACTTGGATGTTAGACATCCAAAACCAGAATTTACATCTACAATCTTATTCCAAAAAAGTAACTATTTCTCCTTATCCTGTGTGGCTTGTTCTGGAAATGTGACTGCAGAGACAAGGGAATGAAGAAAGAACAGACACACACATTCACACAAGCTGGATTCAGGTTTGCTGGGCTCTCACAGATGGAGCAACACCAAGAACCACCTTCCACCCCACCACTTTTGTTACCTATGGCACAGTGAGAAGGAGTTAACTGGTCTCCAGAGAAGGTCCCTGTAGGGAGCCTTCTCAGCTGCAACCATCTTGGAAGAGGAAGCTGCAGCTGCTAATCACACACTGGTTATTTGTTCCTGGACATTCGTATTTGGACCTAAGGAAGGCTTTGCATTGCCTCTGAGCTTCACCTGGAATCAGGATTTACCACTTCTGTTGGGTCCTAGGCATTGGTGTCCTTGACATGAGGGTGCCATGTTAATAGTACACATTTACCTGGAACTTCCTCAGCTTCTCGCATGCTTGCTTTACTATATTTGAAAAAATAGAAAAGTTCTGTATATAATATTAAAAGTATGTGTGTGTTAAATTATAACAGAAAAAGCATAACACTTAAAGCTATTGGATCTCCAAATATATGTCCTCAGACCTGGGCCTTTCAAAAACATGAGTTTGGGATGGGATAGAAAAATAGACATTAAGTTCACAGTAGCTAGCCATGGAACAGAAAAAAAAAAGATTACATTCATATTCAGAAAAACTGCAAAGGATGGCCTGGCCTTATTTTTACGTTTAATTAATGTATTTGTTGATTTTACATCCCAATGGAAACCCCACACCCTCCTCTCAGTCCCACCCTCGCACCCACTTTCCCTAGACCAGCCACCTATCGTGTATCAACCAACCCTGGCGCATCAAGTCATGTCAGGACTAAGTGCCTTCTCCTTCACTGAGAAAACACAAGGCAGCTCTGCTAGGGAAATGGGATCCAGAGGGAGGCAACAGAGTCCAAGTCAGAGACAGCTCCTGCTCCAATTATTAGGTCGCCTGCTTGAGGACCAAGCAGCCCAACAGCTTCAAATGCATAGGAGACCTAGGACCAGCCCATGCGTGTTCTTTGATTGGTGGTTCAGTTTCTATGAGCCTCCATGGGCCCAGGTTAGTGTAGGTCTACTTATGATATTCTAGACGCCTTCAGCTCCCTCAATCCTTGCCCCAACTCTTTCATCACACTAATGTTTGGCTGTGAGTCTCTGCATCTGTTTCCATTATCTGCTGGATAAAGCCTCTCAGAGGACGGTTATGCCAGGTTACTGTCTGCAAGGATAGCAGAGTAGCATTAACAGTGTCAGGGGTTGGATCTCTCCAGTGGGGTGGGTCTCAAGGTGGCTCAGTCATTGGTTGGCCATTCTCCCAATCTCTGTTCCATTTTCTATCCTTGCACATCTTGTAAGCAAGACAAATTTTGGGTCGAGGATTTTTTTTTTTTGGTGGATAGCTGTGCCCTTCTATCCACTGGAAGTCCTGCCTAGCTACAGAATGTGACCTCTTCAGTCTTAGTATCCCCTGCTGCTAGGAGTCTCAGCTAGCATGTCTCCCCCATGTCCTCCCAGGAGCCTTCTCATCCTAGGTCTCCTTTTTAGGAGGAAATCATGAAATTTGAAGACAAATGAATGAAACAAGAACATGTCATCTTGAGTGAAGTAACCCAGACCCAGAAAGACATACATGGTATGGACTCACTCATAAGTGGATATTAACCATGTAGTACAGGATAGCAGAGCTACAACCCGGACCCAAAAGATGCTAAGTAACAAGGAGGGTTCACTGGGAGAAGCTTGAATAGACATAGGAAGTGGAGGATGAGAGAGGAGGTAGAGAAGGGACAGGACATAGGGGTTAGAGAGCAGGTATGCTGGTGAGAGAGCCAGGAGAGAAAAGGGAAATTGGTGTCAGAGAATTTCTGGGACAAGCTAAAGGCTATTGGTAAGTATTGAAAAATTGGAGTAGGGAGAGCCTACTTTACCTAAAGTTAAATACTCATATGACTTAAGTGACTGCAGAAAAAATATGTAAATAAACTTAAAAAGGAATCCAGCATCCTAATTTATAGCTATTTTGTAAGTTCTTTATGGGAAATTTGACAAAATCACTGCCATTGAAAAGGATTTTCATCTCTTCTGTATGAAAAGTAACAATACTTGTAATTTTATGTTACATAGAAACAAGACAATACACAGCTGAAAAATATGTAAGGTAGAGAAAAGCGAAGCATAGTATCAGTCATTTCTGGAAGCTTAATGAAAACATGTTAATAATGCACCAACTTCCTGCTGTTTAATAGAATTATGTATCTTCACCTTAATGAAATTAACTAAGCATGTATTGTGTATCTATAAAGGAATTTGAAAGAATATGCTGATATAAAGTCAGAGATTAGTACCAATGATATAGGCTATAACTAAAGAGACAAAGGGGAAAACTTGGATTCAAACAAGTCTGTATTAAAATGAATAATGAAAAGATAATTTTTTCTTTGAAATATTAACACAGCTGGTAAACTTTGTGTGTTTTTAATGCTAGAAAATAAAGAACAAAAATAAAATAAAATAGACTGGGTTGTAGCTCAATGGTAGCTTGTGCAACATGGAGAAAGTCCTGGGTTCAATTGCCACCCTTGCAAAATTAGGCAAAAAACTAAGAACAAAGTAAATACATGATATTAGCAATAACAATTAATTAAACTTTAATTTGTCTGAGAGTTCTAGGAATCACCTGATAACATTCCACAGCAGCACCAGGAACATGGAGAAAAATCTGAGACCCAGAATACTGTCTTTCTAAAGCCAGTGGTGATCACATTTATTTGACTGCTTTTGTATTGTTTAGTTTTGTCAAGATACTAAAGATAGCTTGGAGTGGTGGCTCATTCCTGTCATCTAAGCTGTTGCTAAGCAAAAGGAGAAGGATGACAGGTCTAAGGCCAGCCTTGGCTATATAGGGAGTTGCAAGTTAGCCAGGGCTACATGGCAGGATCCTGCCTCAGAAGAAAAGAAAAAAGAGAGAAAAACCACATATATGCAAAAGGTGATTTGAGTATTGTAAATATGGAAGGGTGGATACAATCCCTGTCCCTTGAAAGGGCAAAACATTACCAATCTTGAAAACGACATGAAGGAAACACATTATACAGTTAGTACTATAATTCTAGAATGTTCTAAGCAACAGATTGAAGAAGTCATCAAAGGTTTCATAGTCGGGCAGGTGCTCTAGCTTTGAAGGAAAATTCATGGTGGGCCTTTGAAAAAGATGTTGCCAGCTTGTTGGGGGCTGGTCTGATGCTTGTATTTTAATGCACATTACTGGCCCTCAAGATCTGGTTACTGCCTGGATACACCTATCCTTGTTGTGTAAATCTGTCTAAGACATTATACAGAATTGGTTGATTGAAGGCCTAAAATCTGGGCAGGACAGAATGGGGTAGGCATGGCTAAGGTTCCCAGTGTTTGGGTTCAAGAGAATCAAGGAAAACAGATGAACAGAAAGAGAGGAGGAAGGAGGATGCCGTGATGGGTTAGCATGGAGAAAAAACCACCTGAGCCAGAAGGAAGAACTCCAAGGACATATGGAGAAAATACCAATTATAAGCAAGTATTCATAAGATTATGGATGAAAAGTAGCCCGTATGAGGATAGTTAAACAGAATGGCATTGGATTGGGGCTGGAAAATGGATGGTGAGGTTATTGAGATAGCATAGGTAATAATATCTGCTGAGGCAAAGGTAAACAAGGCAATTATAAAATTTAACAAGTATCTGTGTTTTATTAATTGTAATAGTGGGTTAAATAATATTGCTGCAATATTGTAGGGCTAATAAACAATAGTATTTAGCCTGACACCCATTTTAAAATTATACACTTGCATAAAGGCCTAAAGCTAAGGAAGCAAGGATAATATATGAGGAAGATAGAGATAATTCTTCCCAGAACAGTGTTTCACAGTCACTGAGTAAAATTGCAGCTAAACCTTGAGCCTTATGCTTCTAAATCTGGCTCCTCAATCTACAGCATCAAAACAATTATCTAGTGCTATGTGAAAAGCCACCACAAAATTGTGTGAATTGTAATTATAACCGATTTTCAGCTCATTGTTATGGGGGCTAGCAATATAGACATGGCTGTGAGGGCCGATTCTTCTGGTTTGGGCCAACTTTCAGTAATGCTGTCTGGGATTACTCAGCAATTCGCCATCAGCCACAGGTCAACTAGAGTTGGATGGCTCCAACTGGGATAATTCATCACTATTCACTGGGCCTCTCATCCTCCAGCAGGCTAATCCTGGCCCATTCCCATGACAGCTGGACCAGTGTTCAGGAGCGCCACTAGAAGCCCTGACTCTGCCCTGGCAGGCTGTGAGTTCTGTCACACAGGACAAAGCAAGTTCCCAGGCCAATCCAGATTCAAGAGATGTGAAAATGGAATTAGCCTCTTGGAGTAACTTCAATGAACCCTCAAACAAAGGATGTGGACATAGAAAGCCGTGTTGAATTCGGGGCTATTCTAATCAGCCTAACACACAACCAGTTAGGTGGGAAAAAAAAAAAAAAACTAGTCTTATAAGTTTTTAGAGACAGTTTATTTTTGTCAGATAGACGCTAGACTTTAGTCCACAGAAAGTATATGGTTACATAAACATTTATCACAAACACACAACCAGTCAGTGCTTTTCATCTCAGGAAATAAGCACTGTTCCTGTCTTCATTTCACAGCAAATTTCCACCCAGTCCCTGGCAGAGCTGCATTGGACTGAGCATAGAATTGTGTTTTCTTTCTTCCATTCTCTGTCTTTTAACTTATCAACTGCCATCACAATACGGGAACATCATTTAATGCTAAATTACAAAGGAACTCTTGTGGGATTGCCTATTACAGCTGCCTTGATGCCAAAACTATTCAAAATGATGAATGTTTTACACTGAATACCAAATACGCTCATAATTATCTTGCCATTTATAGAAAGTGTTGCCAATCTACCTTTGATTCTAAAGAAACCGCACATCTTTATCCACTTGAAAATAAAAATCTTGTGCTCATGAGATCTACACAAAGGCCTTTTCATGTGGGTCAAAAAGGATGCTTCCCCATGCCCATTTAATATGTTTTCTCTGAAGTTCTTTATGCTGCCCTGAGGGCCGTACACATAGTGGTGATGAGCATGTAACTTGCATAGCAAACTCCCTTCCTCCAGTCCCACATCACAGCATTCAGTGGCTCTGAACATACCATAATAAAATCGTATTTTTTGTATGCTCTACACATAGAGCTAAGGTATTGCTTTGTGAATAGAGCCCAACAACACAGACACAGTTTACCAGGAGCTTAGCATTTAAACGACTTTCATCTTGACAATGACTGACATGTCTCGCTGAGAATATTATATATTTAGAAGATTTTTTTGAAGGCTCCATACTTAAGAATCACATCTCATTCTATTCAGTGAACTTCTGAACTAAGTCTTAAATGTTTAAAAAAGGGTCAGAAGGCCACCCTGCTACAAAAGCCTGCAACTTGCACCCAGCTCATATCACAGAAGAAATTCATGCATAGAATAATTTTCCTAAGTTTTCTTTCCATTAGAAAAAAATTCTTCTACTTTTAGCTTTGAATATTTATCACTGAGATGAGAACTTTTGCTGGAATCAAAGTAGGAGAATCAGGGAGGCATGGGGAACACATCACTGTCTTCATAAACTTTGAGAATTTCTTCAACCCATGCTTCTCCATTTACACAGCAGATCAGGGAAGGCTGGAATCCAATTTCAAATCAAATAACCACCATATCGACGTGCAGGGTAGTTGACAGGGCACGCTCATCAAGGTGCTGCTTTCTGGTGGGTAATGTGCTCAGTGTAACTCAGAGTAGCCATTTGGCAGAAAGCGCTCCAGTCAAATTGAAATAGCTTTAGAGGCTTGGTTAGAATGGAAAGACACAATGTATGCTTGTCCTTAAATGAAAAATAGTGCGTTCAAATTAAAGGGTGGGGGGAAACCCTGTGGTCCAGATCCAAGCCTGCACAATGACACAGGTGTCAAGATCTTATTTAAACGTGTTAAGATGCAGCGGTGCTCAGCAGCACAATTTGTAAAAGAACATAGGATCATGTGCCAGGGACTGAAGATTTGCTGCCTGATATGAGCTACAGGTAGTGATAAAATATGTTTCTTCCAGATAATTACTTGCTGCTCCAGGAAAGTGGCATTTCTAAATTGATATTTCAATGCAGTGTGTGCAGATTACGTGACACAGGTGGACGTGGTTGATTTTATTTTTCTTCAAGTCATTGGGCTAGCAATCTTTGAGAAACTGAAAACTAATTTTGTTTTATGCTTACAAAGCACCTCAACTTCTCCAGAGTTAAGCAAATGCTCACTGATAGGGACATAATGAAAGATTTAGAGTTTGGATGACAAGGGACAAATGTTTAACTTTTTTTTGGGCTGCTAAGGATAGTCACGTTGGGTAGCACTCTATAAATATTTAAAACTAAAACCCTTCTACCATGTAGAAAACTTCCCAACTTGAATAAAGAAAAATCACTGATCTTCCAGGTGCTATGATCAGGAGTTTATACAGATCTTATTCTATCCTTGAAACAATCTGTATTTCATGTAATGTTTTTCTAGAGGTCTAAGGTCTCATAGCTGGTGAGTTAGAAGTTTTCACATTCATAAATTCTAACTTCAAAGCCCATGTTTTATCAAATACTTCAAGTGTTCCCAGTTAGAATTATTAAGAAATATACTTCAAATTAATTATCCATGAATATAAATAAAAATGCTATAAGCAAAAATTAATGTATATTTATTAGGGAGCCATTTTTCTGTTTTCTTTCTAATACTTTAATAAAAAAAAAACCTCAGTGTATCACATGGTATATACTCACTTATAGGTGGATATTAGACATATACTATAGGATAATCATACTAAAACCTGTACACCTAAGCAAGCTAATCAAGAAGAACCATGGTAAGAAGCCCAATCTTCAGTCAGAAAGGCAAAAGAGATGGACATCAGAAGAAGGAGAAAACAGGGAACAAGACAGGAGCCTATCACAGAGGGCCTCTGAAAGACTCTACCCAGCAAAACATATGCTGAGATTCGTAGCCAAAGTTTTTGCAGAGTACAAGGAATCTTATGAAAGAAGGGGGAGATAGAAAGACCTGGAGGGAACAGGAGCTCCACAAGGAGAGCAACAGAACCAAAAAATTTGGGCACAAGGGTCTTTTCTGAGACTGATACTCCAAACAAGAACCAAGGAGATAACTTAGAACCCCTGCACAGAAGTAGCCCATGGCAGCTCAGTGTCCAAGAGAGTTCCCCAATAATAGGAACAGGGACCATCTCTGACATGAACTCAGTGGCTGGCTTTTTGATCACCTCCACCTGAGAGGGGAGGAGCCTTACCTGTCCACAGAGGAAGACAAAGAAGCTAGTCCTGATAAGACCTGATAGACTTGGGTCAGATGGAAGGCATGGAGGACCTATCCTATCATTGAACTGGGGGAGGGGCATAGAGACGAAGAGGGAGGGAGGCTGGGATTGGGAGGGTAGGGAGAGGGGGCTACAGGTGGGATACAAAGTGAACAAACTGTAATTAATAAAAATAAATTTTAAAAGAACCCTAAATAAAGTGGGTTTGGTAAAAAAAAATACCTCAGTGCATAACTATATATAATGCAAACCGTAATGAAAAAGACATGAGGGCCTAAGATAGAATTCCAACTCTTTTGTTTTGGTAAATAAGCAACGGCTTGAAAGGTTGAATACAATGTGGAAGTCTAAAGGTTTACCAGTTTTAAATATGTTGTTTTTTTCTCTTCGTTGAAGAAATAAAATTCTACAAACTTGCAAATTCCTCTGCTAATATGGAAAAACCAATGGATTTTTATTTTCAAATTAAAATTTTAATCTTTGACTTTAGATAAAAAGACAGTGAGTTGAAATGTGCTCCAAATGGCCAGTGCCCTTGGAGCCAAGCAGAATATGGAGGTTAGCAGTCTCAGCATTTGGTAAATAGCTCTTTGTGTCCTTGCTTACGTTAATCTTTTTGAATTCATATGTTCTTAAGCTTCTCAAAGGGTAGGATATTGGGGGTATGGCATCCAGATGAAGAGGAGAAATGAGAATTTTATTGCTTCTTCTATAGGCTTCACAATATAGCCTCATTTCACTTTCATTCCTATTGTTTGATAGTTTTCTTTTTTAAATATATTTTTATTAATTTTTTTGAGTTTCATATATCCACATAGTAAATTTTGATCATATTCTCCTCTACTCTTCTCCAGAACTCCCAGATCTATCTCAACACCCCACTCTGTCTAACTCCGTGTACCCACTGAGTCAAATTTGTGCTGCCCATATATTTATTTATTTATGGAATTATTCACTGGAGTGTGGCCAACTTGTCAGTGGCTACATCCTCAAAGAAAATCATCACTCCCAATCAGGAATCTATTGTCTATACCTCCTCAGCTTGAGAGTGGGGCCATACCATCTCAAAGCTGAAATATTGCCTGGCTTGGTCCTTTGCAAATAATCACAGTCACTGTGAGTTCATGAACTCATTGGTTCTGTAATGTCCAGAAGACACAGTTTCACTTCTGTCCTCCCCATGCTCTGACTCTTATATTCTTTCTGCCCCCTCTTCTCTCAGGGGATCCTTGGAGAGATGTTTGGTTTCTGCTGTTGTGATTAACACTATAACCAAATGTAATTTTGAGAGGGAAGGATTTATTTAATCTTACATGTTGTGGTACATCCTGGACAGAAACTAAGAAGGGAACTCAAGGCAGCAATTAGGGCCATACACTGAAGTAGAGACTAGAGGAATATTTCCTTTTGGCTTACTACCTAGCTCATGTTCAACTTCCTTTCCTACACATCCCAAGTCTACCTTCATAGAGATGACATCATTTATAGTAGGCTCGGTCATTCTAGATCAACTATTGATCAAGAAATGATCTCACAAACATGCCCCTGAGGCATTCCGATGGAAGCAAGTCCTCAGCTGATGTATCCTCTTTCCAAATATGACAACTATGCAGCCAAAATTAAATGTCACAAGATATGATACAGACGTCCCACTTATGGCTGAGAACTCCATGGACACTTCTCAGCCCTTTGACCAGTTGTGAGTTTCTGTGTGTGCTACTGTCCACTGAACAAAGAAACTTCTCTGGTGAGATCTGAGAGTTTCCAATCTAAGTGCCCCACATTCTCAGTGCTTTGTTACTTACAAAAAAACCCTGATCTTGAAATGTGCTTGTTTTAGGCTTGCTAGTATGCAAGCACTTAATTTTTAGACTTATATTTTTGAGCTATCAAGTTAACTATGGGTCTCCCAGTCAAGTTTTAGGATCCAAACAGTGTTTTTCCTTATAAATAAAAGAATTTTCTCTCTAATATTCTGTACTCTATACTTTTTTTAAAAGCTAGCCAGTCAAGAAACTAATCACAGTTATGTTCTCAGACATATAAGTATTTGAAAGGAGCATTAGTGAGTACATGCAATAAGAAAATGTGCATGTGCTTTCTGAAGAGTTCTTAAAGATACCAAAGATATTAATCATAGGCAAAGATGTCAAATATCAGACAAAATGATGTCTTCAACTTTGTCTGTTCTTGTGGCAGCTAATGTCACATTCCATAAGAAATCAGTGTGTTAATTATGTTTTTACTAATTCTTCTATTTGTAAATATCTTCCTATAATGTTTCTGTTCCATTTTTTCAAGACGCTAGTCACTTAATGAATAACATTCTTTAGTTCTTAAAACCACAAATTACTTTTTACCATTTTTCTTATACTCACCAATTTAAAATGGTCAAACCACAGACCTGTCCTCAGCTATGGAAGTGCATGTTTGTTTCTTTGTTTTTAATCAGCTCTGAACATTTAAAACCTTATGTCCTTTCCCTTGAGAAGTCTCTCCTTCCTTGATTTCTGTGACATTTCAGTTCTGGTTCATACCCCAAGCTGTGCAATTTTCTGTTTATGTTTCTGTCACCCATTTGGTAATTAAATGAAGGCCTTTGCTAAGGTTCTGCCTTTGATCCTCTGTTACCAGTTTTTAATTACTATAGACTAAAAGGCAATCTCTAAGCAAATATCTTACAATTTTTATTGCTATGCCTTGGCCAGCTACTTGTCCTCTATACCTATACCTCCCACCTTCTAGATCGAGCCTTGTATATTTAATGTCATTACCTAATAGAGCCAAGCATATGGCAGAGCCTCAATATAGGTGCTGGTCCAGGTGTTAGCTCTTTGGTATGTGGTTTGAGGACAAAGGTCACTCTGTTAACTGCAAGGTTGCACGGGCTTAGTCACAGAGACATGTTCTCAGAATTCACTGGGATATAGTACCCCAGTACACAACACTTTTTATATTCATTATTTTTTATTTATTTATTTATTTATTTATTTATTTATTTATTTATTGTATTAATTACAGCTTATTCGCTTTGTATCCCAGCTGTAGCCCTATCCCTCATTCACTCCAAATTCCACCCTCCCTCCCTCTTCTTCTCCTATACCCCTCCCCCAGGCCAATGATAGGGGAGGTCCTTCTTCCCTTCCTTCTGACCCTAGTTTATCAGGTCTCATCAGGACTGGCTGCATTGTCCTCCTCTGTGGGCTGGCAAGGCTGGTCCCCCCTCAGGGGGAGGTGGTCAAAGAGCCAGCCACAAAGTTCATGTCAGAGACAGTCCCTGTTCCCATTACTGGGGAACCGATTTGGATACTGAGCTGCCATGTGCTATATCTGAGCAGGGGTTCTAGTTAATATACATGAATGGTCCTTGGTTGGAGTATCAGTCTCAGAAAAGACACTTGTGTCCAGATATTTTGGTACTGTTGCTCTCCTTGTGGAGCTCCTGTCCTCTCCAGGTCTTACTAACTCCCCCTTCTTTCCTAAGATTCCTTGCACTCTGCCCAAAGTTTGGTTATGCATCTCAACATGTGCTTTGATACACTGCTGGGTAGAGCCTTTCAGAGGCCTTTTTTCCTGTTTCCTGTTTTCTTCTTCTTCCAATGTCCATCTTGTTTGACTTTTTGAGTGAGGATTGATCATCCTACCCAGGGTACTCCTTCTTGTTTGGTTTCTTTAGGTATACAAATTTGTGTAGGTTTATCCTATACTGTATTTCTAGTAACCACTTATAAGTAAGTATATAGTGTGTGTGTGTCTTTCCACTTCCAGGATACCTCACTCAGGTTGATCTTTCCTAGATCCCACCATTTGCCTGCAAATTTCATGATTTCCTTGTTTTTAATTGCTGAGTAGTATTCCATTGTGTAAATGTACCACAATTTCTGTATCCATTCCTTTGTTGAGGGACATCTTTGTTGTTTCCAGGTTCTGGTTATTATGAATAAAGGTGCTATGAACATGGTTGAACAAATGTCCTTATTGTGTATTTGAGCCTTTGGGTATATGCCTAGGAGTGGTATAGCTGGATCTTGAGAAAGTCTGAGAAAGTGCCAGGTTGATTTCCAAAGTGGTTGTACAAGTTTTCATTCCCACCAGCAGTAGAGGAGGGTTCCCTTTTTTCCACATCCTCTCCAGTATGTATTGTCACTTGAGTTTTTGATCTTAGCCATTTTGATGGGTGTAAGGTGATATCTCAGGGTCGTTTTGATTTGCATCTCCCTGATGACTAAGTATGTTGAGCATTTCTTTAAGTGTTTCTCTGCCATTCTATATTCCTCTACAGAGAATTCTCTGTTTAGCTCTGTGCCCCATTTTTAAAAATTGGATTACTTGCTTTGTTGCCTTTTAAGCTCTTTAGTTCTTTATATATTCTGCATATTAGCCCTCTGTCAGATATAGGGTTGGTGAAGATTCTTTCCCAGTCCATAGGCTATCGTTTTATTGTGACTACATTTTATTTGCTTTACATAAGCTTTTCAGTTTCATGAGGTCCCATTTATTGATTGTTGATCTTAGAGCCTGTGATGACACAACACTTCTTAATTATCTGAATGAGACATATTTGCTGTTCTCTTGATAACCAAAGCAAGTCACATGGCTAAACTCAGACTTCACTTGGTGGAACTTCAAAATCAAGGACACCTGGAAGAGAAAAGCCAGTTCTACACCCCCATGGAGCTTCTTTCTCTTCTTAGTCTTCTCATCATCTTCATGATAACATTTGTGCAAAGCTTTTATAATTTTTCTTGTCCCAAACATACTCTGACCTTTCCACCCTCAGTCATTATTTATAGCATGGGACATCAGGAGTTCATTTTCAAGATTTCTTTTCATTTGTCCCATTCAGATTTGTCATTTTACAATTTAAAAATAATTTGAGAATTATACGTTTTTTAGTAAGTGTATATACATTCTCACACACACAATGAAATCTGAGACCGGGAGAACTATAAAAATGGATTTTGAGAACCGGATAATTGAGTAATTTGAGGTCCATTCAGACTTTTAGAAGGTCACTGGTGTTCTTTAGCATATCCATACTCTTACAGGTTGCTATCTATGTTGTGAATGTGGGCTGGTGAGCTGTTCTGCTGGGCTCATCATTTGCATGTGGGCTTGCCTGCTCTGTCTACACTGCTCCTCCTTCAACTTTTGAGTAGTTCTGTAAAACCTTCCTCTACATGTTTAGAGCAATGCGGTGGATTGCTCTAAATCCCCCTTCCTGGTGAGCTTTCCATTGTCCTTACTCTAGCACTCAATAACAAATTCTCTTAGATTCATAAAGGTACTAAGTAGCAAATGCCTCCCGTGTCCATTGACTGGCTGATCAATATGAGAAATAAAAGAGCCTGTAAGTGTTTTCTTTGTGCCAGTCCTTCTGGGGCTTTTGCTGTAACAAACATAGGAGGAAAACAATGTAAGAAGAACTGATTTCTGCTCACAGTCTTAGAGTGTTCATAAGCCTTTTTCCTGGCTTAATGGCTGTGGGCCTGTGGCCAGGCAAGTTGTAGAAGCTTGCTTACCTCATGTCAGCCGTGTAGCAGAGAAAGGATAGTACAAGGAAAAGCACATCCTTCAAATACAGTGAGCTAATTCTCTAATTACCTTCTACCTCTTAAAGGTTCCCCTGAGTTCAACTAACAGTATCAAATTAGGACTCCATCAATAAATTCATCAATAGATTGGATTCATGCCCACATGATCCAATCACCTTCAAAGAAGCCCATCAATTGGCAATCTAAATCTTAAACACCTCAGCCTTTGGGTGACGTGTTAGGTTCAAACCATAACACTGTTTTATCGTTCAAGAAACGTTAATCCGTAAAGATTTGCAGGCAGCCAATGAGAGGTGCAAAAAAATAATTCAAGCTTCTGCACTGAATCAGCAAGTATCTGCTCCAAAGGATCTCTTTGGAGTTTTTACAAATTTAGACCTATTACAAGTGTTTTACTTTCCAAATTGAGGGAAAGTAGGATGACATTAGCATGGGCTTTTGCCTCAAATTTGTAGTGGTCTATCTTGAGATATATCTATTGCAATTTATTATTTATTGCGAAAAGTACTCAGTTGTAGGAAGTTCATCACAAAGAAATTTCTATACAAGAAAATACATTCAAGTGTTGGCATTAGTCTATGAAATGTAGAAAGGGCTGGGTGTTCCTGTGTGTTTTCAAATATCTCTGTTATTTTAATATGTTATATTAATTTGTTTTAATATCCCTTTTATTTTAATAGGGATTTGCTGCTCACAGAGAGAGCAAGCCATTTTCTAGCACAGACACTTGTGGCATTGTATTCAAGTTGGGCGAATCATATTATGAATTTAGTACGTTATACAGACAACTTAAAAAGGACTTTTTACCAAAAGAGCTGTCTATTAGGCTGCAAATAAACATACTTTAACCACATAGCACATGGAGTTTCTTGGCCCATTTTATCACACAAAAATAGAGCGAGAATTGTCCTCTTCTTACCCCAGAACACTCAGTGGAAAACACTTCTGGATGCTGCGTTCTATCCATTCTGCTTGTTCTACTAGCTGGCCTGTTTTTTCCTGGAGTATTGACCATGAGCATTATATTATCAGTAACCCAACACTGCAGGAGACGTCATGGGAAGACAAGTACCTGGTAGTCTAATCAGACACGCCAACACCATCTGAAAAAGAAAGCTGCAGCAATGCTGATGAACACTCCAGTCAGCTCTTGCTAATTCACCTTCCACGTTAGGACGGTTCGAGTATGACCTTTGAGTCTCAGTATCAGCAAGTATTTCAGGAGTTGTGGAGAAGCAGGTGAAGTAAAAAGGGATATGTTTCTTAGAGTAACCAAGTCAAGAACAGCAGTGTCTTGATAGCCCCTCTTGGGCATGCCACTGCTGTGGCTATTATGAAAAGGACACACATAGTCTGTGTGTTCCATAGACAGGCAAATCCAGTATTTACAATATGTCCTTTCAAAGCTGCCATCTGTGCATTGTGATACAATGCCTAGATTCTCTCTCCGGTGGATTGCGGGGAGTTCATATGGCCAGAACCCCCCCTCAGCTGCTTTGCTTTTTAAACTTTGCTATGTCCTTATAGTTTATTCAAGTGTTTTAAATCTAGATTTATTTCAACAGATATATCCCTTTTGTGATTTCCTAAATTAATCCAATTATGTTTAAATTAAAAGTACTCCCATAGGATAAAATTATTAAAAGTAATTTCTTCACTGCATTGTTATTTCTGTATTTATAAATGTCTCAAAGGCTAGTAGATCCTTGAGAATGCCTAAGACATAACAACTAAAACTTACAGAGGAATTTACTTTTAATGGTAGCATTCTATGTGTTCCAGTAATTTTTCAAACATTAATGGATAGGTGTGAAGGGGGAAAAAAAAGAGAAAGAGGGATATACAAAGAACAAAGTACTCTCTCTCCACAATACACAGGGCTCCCTGGACACAGTCTGACAAGTTTACATTAGTACAGTAGCTCCAGCTATCCAAACAGCCAATGGAGATTTGCCTGACTTACAGGTTTGGGGAAATGCAGACAGCAGCAGTAAAAGCATCTGCACCACATGGAAGAAGAGTGGGGACACAAGAGGCATCGTCATTTGGGTCATTTTAGTTCTAGCTACGGCAGCTTCTTGTTTGAATAACTTTGACAGCACGGTACAGTTGGAGTCCAGCTTCTGCTCCGTAGGTCATGACCTCAGAGAGCTTAGAGTGCTACCTGTGTGTCCTGACGGCCATACCTGACTCTAGATTCATTAACCTCCCTTATGTAATTCCTAAAAGTAATGGATCAAGAAAAAGCGAATAGGGATACACGCAGAACCTCTTAAGAGTGCCTGTAAATTGATAGGCCTTGAAAATAATTTTCACAAACTTCGAATGTCTCCCCTCCCTCTCTCTGGGTATATACAGTACTCTATCTTGATGACTAGACATATTAGAGGCAGAGGGATCTTGGTTATATTTTCAGCAAGGACATGACATTCTAAAAAGAATCTTCATCCTATGAGTATTTTTTTTGTTGTTCTAGTTGCATTAAATTCTGTGATTTCTGAATTTTTACTTTCAATGATTTAAATTCAACCTTCAGAGAATTAGCCTTAAATCTGCAACCCTAAAATGCTCTCTAGTGGCTGGCATGCGAGTTCACAGGCCTATGTGCCAGTGCTTATTAAATAACCCTGGGGATATATTTGTTTACCGAGTCTTACCTTTAAGCTAAAATTTCCATTGGAAACCATTTTATCTTTCTGTATTCCTTATTAGTTCTTCTTTTACACTCTTGCTTTTGCCTCTTGTCATAATTATCTGTAATGTGGAGTCAATTTTGAAAGTAAGCTCAGGTTTGCCCTAGAGGTGGTAGATTTTCTGTGATGGGTAAGTAGAATGATTTCTTCATCTAACTTTATAAAGTGGAAAGGCTCTGAGATGAAAGGAGCTGTTTAAATGTAAGGCTGTCATTTTAAATTGCCATTACCGTCGGAAATTCTCAAGAGAAACATTACCGAAATCCAGCGTATGCAGCATATTAGATTGCTTAATATCATTAAAGCATGTGCAGCAAATGAAAATACCAATTTCCTCTTATATGTAGCTCATGTTCAAGGCTGCGTATCCAAAGCCAGCCTGTCTCACGGCTCATTCCGGCACATTAATACTCACTGAAGGAAGCAGCAGTTAACAAAGTGTGAAGACGATGATGTTTCTGTAGCCACTGATGGCTTGTTTGTGTATCCATGCTAGCAGAGGCAGACACTGAGCTGCGAGCTCATTGTAAAGAGTCATACACAGGAAAAGCTTGATATGGCCAGCAGAGAAGGCTACACACAAACACATATATCACATAAATTTGCTGTAGCAGGAAATAATTACAAGGGATGAAAACATACCATGCAGTGGAAACAGAAAGCTATAATGTGAGACCAGTTTTGGGTGGACTCCTTCTGTAGCCTTTTTGTTTGTTTTATTTATTGTTTTTTTTGCAAGTTTATTTGAGAAAAGGGGGGCACTCTATTATTGGCACCGTGCACAACCTAGCAAGATTGCAATGCCAAGAAATAAGCAATGAGAGCGCGGCATCAGTGACAAATTGGAATCTAAGGCCTTTTGTGCTTGTTAAATGGTGGAATGATTATAATTGGAAAAAGTGATGTGCATTAGTTCTGAGTGAATGTACAAGAAATGACAAGCGTGTAACTTCATGATTACTTCACAACACTCCGGAATGCCTTCTAGTCTTGCACAGGGGAGTTCAGCCCTACAGCAGAGAAAGCCACAGACTTTCCCCTTCTATTCATGACTATTCTCCACAGGTCACATGGAAATAACCCTGAAGTGATAAGTCATGGTTTAGGAAGTCTTGTGCTTAAGTTCATGTAAGTCATTGTGACAAAGAAAGGTGGAATGTATTTTTTTTCTTTGCTAGTATCATCATGACCACTGACAAACAATTAGATGGGATCTAGCTGTCATGAAAATAGCCTATGTTTACCCTCCTGTGGGAATAGATGATGTAGGAGAGGGTCCTGAAAAATCAAATTAATGAGTGAAAAGTCAAATATTAAAATGAGTGACAGTGTTTCACATTCTACACACATCCCTTTATAGTTTTGTGTGTCCCATGCTTATTTTGTGATAGTACCAACTACACGGGCCTACTTATTTTAAGATGGGAGCTATCTGGAAACATTCATTTGGTGAAGGACTTCATCAAGTAGTGGTTTTCTAAAACATTTGCCAACTCAAATGTTTTCAAAATAATTTCAGACAGGAAGTGTATGAGAAGAGAGCTGACTGCAAAGAAGTGACAAAAGAGAGCCTAGGAGTTTACTGAAGAGCTCTGCTTTAGATCTGGTGGGGCGAGACTGCCCAGAGACATAGAGCTGCATTTCACAATCACTAAGTGTCATTCCAGGTTTAAAAGAGGCAGCTGTTAAGGGGATACATGTGTTAACTCCAATATTAACACCGTACACTATGTGCATTAGAGGAACCTCACATGTACCCCGTGAATACCTACAATACATATACACTTTAAGCTACCATTTAATGTTAGTTAAATGCGAGAGACAAAAAAAAAATAGAGAGACAAACAAAAGTAATTTCCAAAAAAAAAGTTTTTGTATTAAGAAAAAACATTTGTGCAATTTAAAAAAAATCTAGAACACAAGTAACAATAGTATTAACAACAATACTCAATCAACTAAATTCTGGATTCTAGTCAATAAGCACAGGAAAGTGTCATGATGCATTTCATTTTATCTTGAGAACTGGTTCTAAAATTGCTGTTTAACATCAATTAAAATTTGCATATCAATAAGCTAATGTAGATGACATTTCCCCAAATCTCAAGAAAGTCTACTGATAGTTACAAATACAGCTTTTGTATGAGAACATGTTTGAGAATGACATTTTTAAATTTAAATTTTAATTATTTTAATTATTAATTACACCTTATTCATTCTGTATCCCAGATGTAGCCTCCTCCCTCATCCCTCCCAATGCCACCCACCCTCCCTCTTTTCCCATGCCCCTCTCCAAGCCCACTGATAGGGAGGTCCTCCTTCCCTTCCATCTGACCCTAACCTATCAGGTCTCATCAAGGCTGGCTGCATTGTCTTCCTCTGTGACCTGGTAAGGCTGATCCCCCTCAGGGGGAGGTGATCAAAGAGGCACCCATTGAGTTTCTGTCAGAGACAGTCCCTGTTCCCCTTACTTGGAAACCCACTCGGAAACCCACTTGGATACTGAGTTGCCATGGGCTACAATTGTGCAAGGGTTCTAAGTTATCTCTATGAATGGTCCTTGGTTGGAGTATCAGTTTCACAAAAGACCCCTGGGCCCAAATTTCTGTTGGTCTCCTTGTGAACCTCCCGTCCCCTCCAGGTGTTTCTATCCCTTCTTTCGTGAGATTCCCTCCACTCTGCCCAAAGTTTGGCTAGATACACTAATGAGTAGAGTCATTCAGAGGCCCTCTGTGGTAGGCTCCTGTCTTGTTTTCCTGTTTTCTCCCTCTTCCAATGTCTGTCCTGTTTGCCTTTCTGAGTGAGGATTGATCATCTTACACAAGACCCTCCTTCTTGTATCTTTAGGTGTACATATTTTAGTATGTTTTTCCTATATTATATGTTTAATATCCACTTATAAGTGAGTACATACCATGCCTGTCTTTCTGCTTCTGGGAGATCTAGAAAAGGACATTATTTTTGATAGGAAAGTGTATACAAGTGAAACACATTCTCTGTCTCATTGCAATGTAAATGGTGGAGGTTAATAAAGTCTTTTGGGTTTGTGTGTTTTAGCAGTACCTCACAAAAATCTACATTTAAATTCCTTCAGTTATCAGTAGGTAGTATGTTTTCTCACCCAGAAAACACAGGGATGCCTATTGAAGGCTATGTTGAATAAGGCCTAGTGAAGAAAAAATATGGAAGAAAAGCAGGAAAGCCATAGAACTCTTCTGTTTTCTACAAAGCATGCTAATGCCACATCTTTAAAACCAGCAAACGACATGAACAGCCACAGCTACATAGAATGGCTGCTGCTTTACCCATATTTTGAGAAGACACTGTCTCTGATTTGGAAAGGCTGAGTGACATTCAATATCAAGAGGGATTTCTGGGCATGAAGGCAAAAAATGTCTTTTATTATCTCTTTTTCAAACATAATCTTCATTTTTATATATGATTTACTGGGGAGAGTTTAATAGAGAGCTTTGTTCTTTCTTAACATCCATTAGTATGATGGAGCAAAGATAGTTACAATAGAGAATACATTATCAAGACCACCGTGCAAGTAATATCCTGCACATTGAATCTAATCACCCATTTAAGTTCAAGTAAGAGTTGTTAAGAATCTGGAGAATTGTACTTTAATGATTAGTGATGAGAATCACCTGGATAATGAAATTAATATTGAGAAACATATTTTTAGGCAGAATGATTATCCTGGGAGATTGATTAAAAGGATAATTGAAGAAAATGTAACCTTTTCCACAGTTACCAGGTTAAACTTGCTTAAGGTAATTTATCACAATAGTGTAGCCAAGTCAAATCATAAAAGGGCTGACCACTGCCTTAAGAGGTGTTTATTATATATTAATGTAGACACATTGTCATACCAATGAAATATCACCAAAGAAAGTGTGGAGGATCATAACAGTAGTTGAGGCATAGCTCAATATCCCGCAGCCACTCTCCAAAGGCAGCAGTGATTTTTAAAGGTACACTATCTAAAAAGAAGCTCCTGGAAAAGCAGGATGACTCCATGACTCTTGGAGAGTACCTACCATTATGCCTAGTGGCAGTATTAGCAAGGATTACAAGCTACCTTCATTTTCTTTGTATATAAAATAAAATTCACTCTGGTCTTCTGGACAGTTCTAATTTTTGATGCTTTGCATCTCTTTAATTTTTTCTTATTTTTGAGAAAAAATATGGCAAATTTGACTTATTTCATTAATGGATTCTTTTCCTTGCAGCAGCATTAGCTGTGGTTGAAAAATTGAGTAAAAAGTTTGGCGAGTTCTCATTTATTCCCCCTTGCCCCTTGGCCCCTTCAGACACACATACTCATACTGCTTTCCTGTTATCGCCTTTCATTAGTGTGGTGCAATTGGACCAGCAGTGATGCACGGTTATTAGCTGAAGTCTGCAGTGCATGCTGGAGTTCAGCACTTGTACTATTCTATACATTTGGCCAAATATTTAATGGCATGGCACCACCATCGGTATTTTACACTCAAAAATTTCACTGCCTTCAAGATCTCCTGTATTCCACCAGTTTCTCTCTCTCATCTCTATTCCCATCCCCTCACAGCCGCTGATCCTCTACCAAATCTATGGTTTTGCCATTTTCATAAGGGCATAGACTTTGAACACCTTGTATTTAGCCTTTCTTTCCCTGGAGAATGCATATTCATTAAGCTTCCTGTGCAGCATTTCAGGATTTGTTTGTTCTCAGTCCAGCGTGGCATCAAACTCACTGTGTAGCTGAGGATCACATTGAACTTATTATCCCCCTGCCTCTTCCTCCAGGTTCCCTAGATTACAGGTACACAACATCACACTTGGTTCATTAGAAGCTTTGGTGACTCTCTATCAATGAATCATATCCCATAGTGTGGGAGTATCGCAGCTTGTTTATAAACGCACTTAATAAAGGACATCATGATTCCTTTGAATTTTTGAAAATTATGGACGTTTCTTCAAAACTCATGTGCAGGAACCTCTGTGAGTCTATTTCAACTCATTTGGGCATATAAAGTAGACTGACTGGCTTTAGAGGTAGATTACATTAAGCTTTATAAGCAAACACCAAATTGTCCTCCAATGCCTCTATACTGTTTTATACCCTCTAGCAACAGATGAGATTTCTGTCCTTCCAGCAGCATTTCAAATCAGTGTTTTGAAAGTTAGGTATTCTTACAGATGCACAGCGTTATAGAATTAGCATCATGACATCTTTAACATATACACATATTTGTATAGCCACAAAAAACATGGCACACAACAATTCTATCATCCCTCAAACCTCCTTCAAAATTCTGCTTGGACTGCACCATCCCCCGTGACTTCTCAGGGAGCTGCCATCTTGATTTGAGAGCACCATACAGGTTTTCATCATTTGGGGCTGGCTAGTTTTACTAAGAATTGTTCCACAGAAATTAATCTACCTTGTTGCAGGTGCCATTAATTTGTTCTTTTAATATCTAGTATTTTATTATGTAAGTCCATCATAGTTCAGTTATCTATTCATCTATTAAAAGACATTTGTATTGTTTGTAGGTGTTTCTATTGTAAATAAAGCTTTTATCGCTTCTGGGAACAGGCTTCATCTAAGGGTCTTCTAGCGTTTTCTAGGTAAATAGGTTGAAAAGGAGATTACTGAAGCACAATGGGTTATCATGACACAATGGGTTTACTGCTACATAGTGGGATTACAGGCACACATTGGGATTACTGAAACACAGGATTAACTTTAGAAGAAACAGGCAAACTGCCTTCCATGGTGTCCTAAGTAATCTTTATGCCCACCAATGAATGACAGCTCCCGATTTTCTCTATTCTCTCAGGAGTCCCCAATCAGCACCACCATGTTTCATTTCTGTCTTTCTCACTGATGTAGCATGACATCTTATCTTGGCTCTCGTGTCCATTTCCCCACTTGCATTAGTAATGTAGGATAGAATTTGGAAGTTTATTTGTCCCACCCATACCCTTTTGAGTAAACTGTTCAGATGTGTGCGGGAGTACTCTCCTGTGTGTGCATCTGTGGAAGCCAGAGGTTGACTTCCAATACCTTCCTCTAACACTCCTCATTCTATGCTTTGACAAAGATATCAGAATTCAACTCCACCGAAACTGTGTACTGACTGGCCCTGGAGTCTTCAGTCTCTGGGCACTCAGTGCTGAGGTTACTGACCATCACACCTGGCTCATACGTGAGTGCTTAGGATCAAATTTGAATTGCAAGACTTACAGCAAGCCACTGAGCCATCGTCTAAGCCCTTCGGTCTTGTTTATTGAATACTGGGCATATATGTAGTCATTTCTTACTATTTTAGATTAAAGTCTTTAGCCCAACATCTGTCTTACAACTATTTTCTCTGAACTGTAATTGTCTTTTACCAACTTACCAACAATCTTCGTAAACTACAAGTTTAAAATTTAGTGAAGTTTGATATTAATTTTTCTGTTATTCATTATGATTTTGCTGCTTGTCTGATATTGGGTTATGATTTTCTTTTAGTTTTTTTTTCTTCCAATAATTTGCTAGTTTTATATTTGGATTTCTGTGTGACATTCATATATGTAGGCAAGTCTGTTCTCTTTGGCTGCTTTGCTCATGGGTGTGCAGTTGTTTTGTTGAAAAACGATAGTTCCTTAGATGAATTTTATTTACATATTAGTCAACAGTCACATATTTGCATAATGGTCTCTAAACTCTCCCTCCTTCCCTTGATTTATGTCTCTGTACATTTGTCAACACTTCTCTATCTGGATGGTAGGGTTCTAGAGTAAGTCTTAAAACAGGTTGTATAATTTTTTTTTTTCTAATTCTATTCTTCGTTTAAAAATTGCTTTATCTCAGCCAGGAGTGGCGGCACATGCCTTTTTTCTCAGCATGTCAAGGCAGAGGCAAGCAAATAGCTCAAGGCTGGGGCTTTAGACTAAGTTTTGGAACAGTCAAATATATATAGAGAATCTTTCTGAAAAAAAAAGCAATACATAGATGATAGATAGATAGATAGATAGACCGACAGATAAAAATACCCTCAAATGCAGCTGGTCATTGGTGATGCACACCTCTAATACCAGCATTTAGGAGGCAGAGGCAGGCAGATCTGTGAGCCTGGTCTACAGAGTAAATTGCAAGATAGCCAGGGAATGGAGAAACCCTGTCTCAAAAACATAAACATAATCTTGTCTTGAAAAAGATTCCATGTAGAAGAGAGTGCCTTGCAAGTCTGTGTAGCTTTTCAGCCCATCACAGATGGGGATTTTAAATTTGGGGATCTGAGTATGTTGTTACTGATGCACAGTGATATGGTTGATATGGTGTACTGGCATTTTTTCCTGTGACTTTGTTAAATTCTCTCATTACTTATGGATTTTTTTTACATCTATTGACGAAACTTTTAGCCATGTTATCTATTATAGAAACTTATATTCTTGTTCCCCAGTGTTTGGGCATTATTCCTACAGTTTTCTTGAATATTGCTCTGCCCATGGTGGACAGTGAGACGCTGTGTAGAGGCTGTAAGAGTGACATCTTTATTCCTGTGGTTTGGGGAAAGCATTAAGTGTTCCATAATTAATGATGATACTATCTTGTTTATTTTAGGAATTTTTAAAGATTTATATTATTAAAGCCTTTGTCTATATGTGTGTCTGTGTACACGTATGAGAGCAGGAGCCATTCAGAGCAGAAGACATCTTCCAATTCCTGGATCAGGAGGTGGTTGTACATGAGTAGTGGAAATTGAGCTGAGGTCCTCTAGAGGAACAGTACATGTTCGCAATTGCTTAAGCTAGCCCTGTATTTTAGTTTTGCTAGATACCTGTTACCTACTTGCAGCTTTATCTTTCTTTTCTTAGTCTGTTGAGTTTTTTTAAGTCATAAAATGCCATCTGACATATTTTTATAATTTATGACATAACTACATGGCTTTCTTTCTAAAGCTATTGTTAATATAAAATGTTGCATTTATTGATCAATCAGTTGATTGAGTGATTAATTGATTTAGCCATGAGAATCCTGGATAAATCCAACTTGGTAGTAATGTATTCTTCTATGAAAATCGTCTTTGATATCGTTTGTTTTTTAAAATAATATTTATATCTGCTTTCTAAGATTTACTGTTCTTATATAGTTTTTCCATGGATTTATATACCAATCTGTAAAGTTTATCTTCTGTTTCTGAAGAACTACTGTATAAGGGTCAACGCTATTATTCCCTTAAATATTTGGCAGTGAAATCATCTCTTCATAGAGAGTTCTTTTTTTTTGTAAGGTTATAAACTATGAATATAATCCATTGCAGAGTTGTAGGATTATTTGGGCTATCCATATGAGCTAGACAGATTTTTTTCATTTTTCCT
>CM053752.1:78165671-78184570 GCA_028658305.1 Pachyuromys duprasi | reverse complement strand
GGTAGAGGGCAAGAAGTGATGATAGAAATGGAGGAGGTTGGTGAAACTTGGAGAGAACAAGAGCTCCACAATGACTAAACTGAGCAGGGCACAGGGGTCTTGTATGAGACGGTTTCTACAACCAAGGACCACGAGTGGATGTGTCCTGGAACCCCTGTGCAAATGGGACCCAGGATAGCTTGGTGTAGGACTTGAGGGCCTAGTGAGGGAAGCAGGGACTGTTTCAGTCTTGAACTTGATGGCTGACTCTTTGACCCTACCCCATACAAGCCGGGGAGTGACACACTGGCTGGATCCCAGGGGAGGACATTGCAGCCAGCCCTGAGGAGACAGGATGAGCTGGGGTTGGATGGAAGGGGAGGAGGTCCTCCCCCATTGGTGGACTTGGAGTGGGCGGGGAGGAGATGAGGGAGGGTTGGGGAGGGTGGGAGGGAGTGGGCGGGCTGCGCATGGGATGCAAAGTACCTAACCTGTGATTGATAACAAAAAATAAAAAAAAAAATAACTAAGACTGAAGGTGAAACCCTATATGCATTGTTGAACCAAATGAAGAGACAAGAGGCTGAAAACTTCAAGTGCTGGTGCAGCTGGGAACCCTTCACCTTTTGGCAACAATGTGGATTGCACTCTAAAAGGAAGAGAAAACCCAAGCCTTTTTCAAATTGTCTTTTTTTCCACATATACAAAGTTAGACTAAAATTAGACGGTTTTATTTTTTTGTATTTAAATCTTTGTCTACTATGTTATTGAACAGTGGTTGTGGATAGCAAGGTGTCTCCTCTTCTGTCCCTACCATATTTAATTCTGTCTTACTTTTTCCCTGCTGTATGTGTGAATGAGGGAACATATGGTATTTAAAATAATCTCTCTCTCTCTCTCTCTCTCTCTCTCTCTCTCTCTCTCTGTGTGTGTGTGTGTGTGTGTGTGTGTGTCCCTTCCTCCCTCTCTAATTTTATTTTGTGTGAGTTTAAGGCCGTATATCCTCAAGACTTAAAATTATCAAGGTTAACTTATTTAAGCAAAATATAGTCATGCCTGGTAATCTCACAATCAAAATGCTATTAAGAAACAAGATGAAGAAACAAAAACAGCTCTCCAACACCAGAAGAAATAGGCTTTGAAAATATTATTTCAGTTTTGTAATATTATTGGGAAAATGTTAAATTTATGAGCAGTTCTTAATTCAATCAACAAGTTAATGATCCAAACATTATAGTTTTATCAGGGTACTCTTGCTAGTGTTAATCTAATCTGTCTGAATTGTGGTTTCTTATTTAGCCTTTTTTGTTTTAGTTGGCTTGTAATTTATGGTCTGTCAACCCCTGCATTTCTGACAGATGACACAATCAGAACTTGTTGTACTCATTAAGTTCAATGTTAAAAAATCAAAGAGCAAAGTCACTGAGAAAAAATAAGAAGGAATGAAAACATTTACTTTAGAACTAAGGCAAATAAGGCCACTTACTAAAGACCAAAGGGCCTGGGGAAATTGGGGAAACCATTGTAAATTTCAAGTTGGTTCCGTAACAAAGTAGGAGTTTTGTTGTCCTCTTTCAATCTATATTTTTTTCTCATTTGCTCTTTTCTTAGGCACCAGAACCAACTGAGAGATCTTTAAAACATCAATTCACATCTCTTTAGTGAGGAATCTCCATCTGTGAAGGGTTTGACCAGAGTAAGTATCGATATTCAAGCTAAATCTAGCATATACAAAAACGTTGGGGAATCTCCCACTATTGTCTACTGGCAAGAACTCTAACGGAGTTGACAAAGTCACATGGAGACCTAGGGTAAAACCAAATACTACTAAAAAAGAGAGACACAGCAATAAAATGACTCCTCGTGACATACTGCTTTATTCATAGATCAATACCTAGCTCAGCCATCATCAGAGAAGCTTCTGCTGTAGCAGATAGGAACAGAGACCCACAGCCAGACAGAGAGGGAGAGAACCTTGGAACACTTTGCCCTAAATAGGAGGACTCCATTAAATCCCTCCCTTAAGGATTAGAGGAGTAGCACAAGGGGAGCCAGAAAGAGTGTAGCAGCCAGAGGAGCTGAAGGGCACCAAGAAAATAAGGCCTTCCGGGTCAACATGAACAAAGGGCACCAAGAAAATAAGGCCTTCCGGGTCAACATGAACAGAGCACATATGGACTCCGACACACTGAGGCAGTAAGCACAGGGCCTACGCAGGTACACACAGGCCCTCTGACCTAATTTTATTGCTTCCAAATTAGTTTTTTTTTTTAAGGGATTCCTGGGTTTGCAAGTGAGTGGGTTTCTTACTCTTAGGCCTTCTCTTGGGGTCTTTTCTTTCTGTTCGCTATTTCTGTCCCAAGTTTGAGGTGTTAGTTATTGCCTTACCTTCTCTTAAATTTTATTATTAAAAGAACATTCAAATTTATGATGACTGGGCCTGAGACTAAGGATTTAGATATGCTAAAGAATTAAAAAGGAAAATTAAGACCTTAAAAAAAATGGCAAGCAAAAGTAATATAGGTTAATTAATCTGAAATCTAAAAGTATCAAATTTTACAAAAATTGAGCTATACTCCTTGGAAACATCTAAATTTATATATATTCTAAAGTCATAATTAGATAAAAACCCAGGAAACAAAATTCTGAATTCTACCCTTTTTCAAGTATTCAGGGTGTTAATCATGTATAGAATAGCTGCTTTTCCCCTGTTAAAAAATTTTTTAAAGGAGAATATTTCAGAACACATGTGCTGTGTATATGTAGGGTAATGCTACAACAAAAAGAAAAAAATAGAAAGAGAAAATAATTAAGAAATAAATAGAGTGAAAGGCCAAGGGCAAGGGACTGTTCAACTGAATCATCAGAAAGTGTTATTTTATTTTTTTTTAAGTTAAGACCCAGAAAGCATTTGGTTGTATTTCTCTCTTTCTTCCTATGCCACGCTTGTCTGTTACCCTGAGCTAACAGACAGGACCTCCCATTTTCTTCAATTCCTTTCTTCAGACTTCAGTGCCCCATTGGCTGTGGAGAGAGGAAGCTATATTTTAGAACCAATACAGAGGTCAACATTTGTTTGTGTTCACCCTGGATGTCATCATCCTGAGTGGTTTCCAATGGACCAGTCAATGCCTGTTCTGCTGAGAGCCCAGATCACAAAGGAAGCATCTTATTTCTGATACATTCTACCCAAGGAGACAGAAGTCTCCATTAACCTATTAGAAAAGCTACAGGCAAGCCTTGGTATTAGAAGAAAAAAAATTAAAGTTGGCATTGTATTGTACAGGCTCACGAATGTCACTGCTGGTAGCCTTTGTGGTGCTGCCTTGTCACATGGTAGGTGTTGTGAGAGTCCTTCTGGATGCATGCAGTACCCTTCTACATTTTTAAAAAGTTAATTGAATGATAATCCTTGTTCATCCTTCCGTATCTATGTATGGATGAAGTTATCTATCATCTATCTATCAATTGAGCAATCATTGCTTATTTATTTATTTTTATATCATTCTGACATTCCCCTTCTTAACACTTACTGCAAGATGGATTTCTGTAACTCTCAGGCAGACTTAAGATATCTGTGCTCTCAGTATTTGGGCTTGAGTACCGAATCCCCAAACAACATAGGCCATCAAGGAAACAACTTTGTGTTGTCAGACATAATGGTCAGGAAGAAGTTGTACCTGTGCCCGAGCACTCAGTTTCTTGTACTGCATGTCAAAAAATACCTCTTTCCAATTTAGAAGTGGCCCAGCCTAATTCAACAGGCCAAAGGTCCTAATTGCTAATTTGCTAAGCAATTTATCACATATTACCTATACCATCTCAAGTCAGATCAAGTGCTACCACCAAATCGTGGCAATGAATCGAGACAAGGGGAATTGCGATTAATTCACTGAGATGACTTGTTGCTAAATATTGAAATCACACTTTTAATTTGAAACATTAGCTGTGCCTTCTATTGTGTGATTGTTTCTGTAATACATATAGAAAGTATATTTAAAATGTGCAGGAAGAAACATAAAATGTCTTTCTTGATATAATTAAATAAAATTAACACTTGGAATTCAGGTTCAAGTAGTGAGTATGGAGAAATTTTGCACAAATCTTTCCATATTGTATGGTGCTCTAAGTGACACAAAGATTTCCTTCTCAGGTAAGCTGCAAGCCTGGACAAAGGCCCAAAGAGAATGAGTCTATGGTAGTTCTTTTTTCAACAAGGACCATAAGACCTTTACAATCATCATGTCTGGGTTCAGAGAGCTTTCATATCTATGCTCTGTCCTTTATTAATTGCTAAATTTTGTGAACCTGGCTACCTTATGTATAGAGTCAGAGGGACTATAGCATGATCGCAGCGATTATAACTACCTCACACATGTACATAATAAAACCACTGCTGTATTTGAAGGTGATTCTACTATTAAGTCTCAGCAACAATGATCAGTGTTAAAGACAACAGCTTTCCAATGGGAGTAGGGACTGTCTGTGACACTGTTGCCTGCCTTCAGTCCCTTTCCCCTAGCAGGTTTTCCTTGTCTGGCCTCATTAGGAGAAGACAGGCTTGGTCCTGCTGTGATTTGAGGTGCCAGGATGGGTTGCTACACCCTAGCCACCCCCACCCCTCTCTGATAAGAGTGAATGGGGGAGGGGCCATAAGGGCAAGACTGAGAAGAGAGGAGGGTTGGGGTGGAATCAAGCTGTAAAGTGATTAAGCAAATAAAAAAAATAAAAGATATGAAAGAGATAACGAAAGAGAGAGAGAGAATCTTCCAGTGCAGTCGTGACAGTCATTAACCAAAAACAGAAATGTCCTAGGGATCTTGAAATTACGCGACCGAGAAAGCAAAGGCAAAGTTTACAAAAGGGATATTAACCATGAGGCATGTACACATACATCCGATGTTCTTTTCCAGCTCCAGTGCTGAGCAGCCATGCCAGAATACACACAGTGCACCTCGAGTCACACCTTTCCTGTTTTCTCCCACGTGCATCTGCGTCCTGACTTAAGAATAAAGTTATCTCTTGTGAGCTGGCCCCAAGGGGGGAGAGTGAGGGAGAGCTAGCCCTACATTCATCTGTTGTGAGGCAGGGATGTGGACCTCCTGACCCTGACTTCTTGGGGTATTTTGGAGAACTGACCCAACTCCTCCCCGGCTGCAGTAAGCCTCCCCCCACCCCGACCCCATGCCTCGACTAGGGAGCACAGTGGAGTTGGCTTTGTTTGCATGGGTGTTGGTGAGCCAGCCAGAGGGCATGCGGGCAGGAGAACTGACCCTGCCCTGCCTGTGGCAGTATTAGGTGGCCTACTGGGACGGTGCTGGAGCGCTTGCCATGAGGGCACAGTAAGGGCCAGCTGGCAACCTGGTCAGCTCAGTTACCACCCAGGCCCAGATCCAGGGCATCGAGTTGGCCCACCCCAACATCTACCCTATCCACGAACTGCTGGAACCTCTGACAGGACGGTCCTGCGGATGCACAGCGGCAAGATTTTCATGACATAGGGCAATAACAGGATAACTAGGAGGAGTCCCAGTGAGGATACAATATTGACACGGCAGAAGTCAGCGACCTTGAAGTAGACCAAAGACTCATTGCAATGAGGATTTGCAAGTGAAGATGGTTGGACTGAAAAGTATACTATGGGACTACTCCGACATAGTACAGCTTCTAGACTTTTGTTGTTGTTTGCTTGTTTGTTTGTTTTTTGTTTTCTTTCACGGGGAAGTCGCAAGGGTAGAGGGCAGATAGGAGAGGATGAAGTAGGGTGCACGATGTGAAACTAACAAAGAATCAAAAAAAAGTTTAAAAAATGAAAAAAAAATGAAGTTATAATGACAAAAATGAGAATAAGCACTGTTTTTATTTTATAATATCACAACTTGTAGTTTGCTGAAGAGTTAAGAGTTTGCTAGGCAAATGTGATAGAGACAATGTTGACATGTGTGTGTTCAGGAATAAACAAAATCTTAAAACTGTTACGTTGTTGTTTGGTGATAACAAGAAATACTGAGATATTCAAGTGTCTTATAGGCCCAGCTTTGAAAATTATTTCATTATGTAGAAAATATAGGAAGCTTCAATAAATAACATCTGCTTTAAAATACACCAAAGAACATGTTTAATTATAACATAGCGGCCATGGTCAGCTTACAAAGCAGAGTTTTATAAATGCCCTAAAAACAAATTATGTTTTCTTGTATTTTATATATACTTATACTAAGTGGAAGAAGGAGATAGTTCTTTAGAGCCAGAGACTGATGGGCAAAGTATAGCATAATTTACTGTCCAATTCAGTCGCTTTGGCAAACACTGTTCTTTTCAGAGCAGAAATGACAGTGACATTGTGCACACATCCGAGGGTGCTCTGGAAGTGAAATAGTCACATCTGCTCTGCTAGTTTCTCAAGGTAAGATGATCAGTAGTCCTTGGAGGAAGACAGTTTTACATAGCACCTTTTGATTTCGCAGTTTTGAATTGCTCATCTGTAAAGCACTTTTGTTGACTGAAGGATCTGTGAGTCAGAGTGAACAAAGACATATTCACATTATAACAGAGACGTGGACACACACTTCAGTCTAAGTGTCAAAGCTCAGTGGATATTTTTAAAAAAGGAATATCTCACTTGCCAAGAGTGACACTTGAAAACTAGCTTCACTTAGCATCTCGGGTCTCATGAAGAATACGCTGCAGCCCAAACACTGTGAAGGCATAACAAGAAATAAATAAACACCTTAACCACTTAATAACTCCACCTCTCTTTTAGTCTGAATGATGGGATATATTTAAAATTTTATAAAGCTTCAGTTGGGCATCCATGGCAGCCATTAATTAACCTGCATTCTGTTTATAAAGAGAGTAATTGGCATCTGTGCCTATGAATCTATTTTATTGATAACTGTTCTGAGATGCTTTCTGCAAATCTAATAGAGAGAAAATTACTAAGTAGGGCCAAAATCTTCCAAGATGTGTTTTTTTTTTTTTTTTTTTTTTTTTTTTTTTTTTTTTTTTTTTTTTTTTGCCAAGCCTTTCTTTGGCTTTGGAGCACTTTCTCATTTTATGCTCTCTAGAAGCCTGGTAGCTACCTCGCAGAAATAAATTATGAATGCAAGGCTTTCCCAAGTTTTTCACTTGTTAGTTACCCTTTTTGTTTGTTTGTTTCCATGGTGGGATGAAGCTAGGTCTCACCTTCTGCAGTTTTTTTGGCCCCCAGCTTGATGCTTGTCTCAAAAATATCTTTCACAGAGTGCTTGGAGGTCTCAGTTATAAAAATAGGGCTGGAGATGGACTAGAATCATCCACAGTCCCCCAATGATCAGGGCGTATTTGTGAGGGATCAAGTTATTGTACAGCAACTGAAAGGACTAGAAACAATCCTGAGCATCCATGGTTTTAAAAATCCGTTAGACTTTCTTGTAGTCCTCTGTAGTATTGCTTCTTCTCCAGATAGACTCCGACATATGCACAGTTTGTGCAGACTTATTTTCTTGTCCTTTGAACACCCAAAGAAGTCAGATAATCAGATAAGCAAGATGTATGGAGAGAGGAGGAGACAGTACTTACTCCCATAGCTGCTTGTTTCGACTGCTCACTAATATATCTCCATGGGCTTGTTGTCTGTTTCTTAGTGAAAATAACAGTGGCCAAGCACTTCCATAATTCTTTCTATATCACAACCATTTCTAAACCACACAGAAACATACACACACATACACTCAGAGAGAGACTAGTTCAGAAATCAAAATAACCTATAAATTCATTGAGCTCAATTGAAACTAAACTTCTTCCTAGCCCCAGTGGAAGACCAGCTGAGAGCAGCAAGCCTGGAGCCTGGCTCTGTTTAACCCTCTCCACTTCCCCACAGTGACCAGTTCTGCTTCTTACAGTGTTGAAAGCTGAGGAGGGAAGAGAGGTAGAGGGTGGCAAAGACCGGCTACGAATGGAACCCAGGTAACTTTGGTATCACTTTCATCTAAGAGAGTAGACACTTTAAAAATTGAGCCCTTTGCTTCTGTTTTTGTTGTATTCAAAGGTTCCTCAGTGCAGCCTTCAGCTCTGGAGAACAGACCTGTTTCATCGCTCTACTTTAGTTAACTATTTCCCTATAGTCCCTGCTTTCCTCTAATACTTTCTATATGACCTCTCTCTCTCTTCCTCTCTCTGTCTCCTTCCCTCCTGCACCCACAGTGGTGCACGTGGAAGAGGTACTATACAATTGAGGCCTGCGCTTCTGCTCAATTGCTAGTTGGGAAGCAGCTAGCCAACCATGTATTGCACATATGCCTAGCAGAACCGTTATTCCATGACTGTGCTTCCGAGAAGCCATCTAGTTAGTGTGTCTCTCTCTCTTTCTCTCTCTCTCTCTCTCTCTCTCTCTCTCTCTCTCTCTCTCTCTCTCTCTCTGTGTGTGGGTGGGGGGGTAGTGTGGGTGTGATGGGTTGGGCAGAAACATGAGTGAAGTTCTCTGAAAAAAAATAAAAGGTTCTTGAAACCCTTCTCACTAATCCCGAAAAAGAGTGGAGACCCTTCTCTTCCGAAAGTTTTCTTCCAGAGTTCAATTTTCGTTTTCCAATTGTATCACTGTTTCCAGCCAGAAATAGGAATTCAGTGGATGGTGACAGTTCCAACCTGGGACCACCTTCAGAAGTTCTGCTTCATGATCTTTATCTCAGGGTGAGAGTGAGGTATGGATGCTATCTTCTGAGATGCCTCAACAAAACTGAAGGAAAACAGTGTTAAATCTCGTCATCTTATCACAATGAAGAACACAATCTTATTCCCTTTATGAGAGGATTCTGTACCCTTTCCCACTTGATTGATTTGATCTAAGATAATTTTCTGTAGCTTCCAGTGCATACCCACTCTCTGTCCCTCACAGATTTTTCATGATAGGCCACTTCTAACCATGGGGTATTGTTAAAGTTAATAGTCACATCATGGTGTCTCCATAGATCTCTGCTGTGCATTTGGAACAAAAGTGTGCATATGTTTAGATGTTCTTTCAGCCCTTTTGAGCAGCTCTGGTGTGTGAGAGGAAAGCAAATATGAATCAAGAAAGACTGAAAAGAGAGACTGTAGAAGGTTTGAGGTCTTTCTTTTTTAATTCATTTGCTGGAGAACTATGTCTGTTTCATATGACTGAACATACAGAACTGGCTCCAAGAAACAGAAACTGAGAAGAAATCTGTGACTTGGAAGTGGTAACATGATCTTTTTCCTAGCATTGTTAAGATTATAATGGACACTAGAAAATGTTCTGTAAGTAGTGATTATTTATTGAATTCTAGGCCCAGCTCTCATGAGTGTTATTAAATTAAGTCATATTATCGATCTTCACATCTGCATCCCAAGAGCTAGAAGCATTCTCCAGACTCCCTTTTATAAGAGTATAGCATGGTGGTTGACTGAATGAATGCCTCCTTAAAGGTGCCTTGCTCTCTACAACTCTCAGGACAACTGTACAGAAACATTTTACACAAATACTGCTAGACTACTTTGTGGGGGTGACATTTGTCTTTCTTATTCATTGATAGACATTCATGTCTGACATATGCTCTTCCATGAGGTAAATGCTTAAAATATAAATATTTTGAATTAATAGGGGACATATTTAGACATTTATACTTTAAATCAGTAGCAGACATTTGTCAGAAAAGAGTAAGTTTACCTGAGAATCATTACTGTTGCTTTTTTGTTGCTATGATTTTCAACACTTGTGAAATAGTCAAACTTATTAAAGAATAAAACATTTTTAAAATAAAAATTTACTTAAATGAAATTCCTGCTGATGAACTTTCCAAATTTATTTCATTCTCTTTTCAGTAAAAATAAATATCCTAAATTAACTATTTTCCTAAATACATATTCAAATACATTAATAAATAATGTATAGCATTGTCTTATATTTTAAAATATGTAGATGTTTTTAATAAGAATGGTTGCTATCTTCTTTCATTTGCTTGTCTGGAGCCACATTACATTTTTGAATTTTCATCAAAAGGATTCATGTGGTACATAGTCATTCATCTCAAACATCATAGAATTCATTATGTGAATAGAGGACAAACATTTATCCATTTTCTAGCTAATGCATATTTGTTATTTGCAAATTTGCTTTCATCAGTGGCACTGCAACAGGCATGCATTAAAAAGCCACTTGTACACGGGCTCTGAGTTTGTCTCTGGTGTAGGACAGCAGGTGGAAGAGCTGAATCAGCAGCGGGGGCTAGATGCTGTCGATGGCTTCAGAACTGCCTATGTCAGCATGCCCTCTCACTAGCAGCGGATAGCAGCGGATAAGTAAGCTCAGTTTCTCAAGTCCTCATCAGCACAAGATGCCTTTTGACTTAAACCCTTTGCCTGTGAGGCTGGCATTTTGCTGCAGCGTTGTGGATTTAACATGATGCTCTTCCAGTAGATTCATGAGATTTAGTAAGTTAACTGATCATCCAGTGATCTCATTCACGAAGAGACTTTGAGGGTGTTTTTGTTTGCTTGATTTTACAATGTTTTAATTACTTCTGTCATATATTTAAGGATTCTTTTTTTATAATCTCCCAATCTGTGAATCTTTTTCTTTTTTCATATCTAATAACCAAATAGATTTTTTACAATCATCTCTCTTCTTTATTTGAAGTGGCAGCACACACCTTTAATATCAGTACTCAGGAGACAAGCAGCTGGATCTTTATGATTTCAAGGCTACCTGGTCCACAGAAATTCTAAACCAGATAGGGCTACACAGGGAAATATTGTCTCAAAAATAAAACACGCACGCACGCACGCGCACACAAACACACAGACAACCCAACAAACAAGCAAAACAGAAAACCACATAACCAACATATAATAAACAAGTAAAAACAGCATTACATGCAATTCTTTTTATTTGGTATTTTCATAAACATTGACTTGTATTTCAAGAACTCAAAACTATTCAAAAATGTAACCCTCTTTAATAGAGTATTGACTTCAATATACTTCACCAATTGAATATCTAAGAGTCCAATCTCGTTATAATATTCAGTCTTTACATTCAGTTGTTCACAAATCTTATGGCTTCTCTTTGGTTGTACTTTCAACATTTTTCTTCTTTTATTTTATAGCCTTCTGTTTTAGTAGACCTCTCAGTGAGAATGAATGAGTGGTAAGCTCATTGTGTTTGTGAAATTACATTTTTGTGCTCAAAATTATTTAATTTTATGTTATTACTTTTATTTTATGCATATTAGTATTTTGTCTATATATATATATACATATATATATATGTTTGCTCCACATATGTTCACTGACTGCAGAGACCTAAAGAACCCTAGAGCTGGAATTGTATGCAGATACTTGTCCATTGAAATGAGGATGCTGAGAACTGGGTCCTAAGCAAGATCCACTTACTCTTGAATCATAAATAACTCCATTGATTTGTTAATGCAACATACACAGGCGCAGTTTTATGGGAAGACAACAATGACCTATTATATAGTTGGTGCATCAGAGAGCAAGGACCTAACCTCATTAATAGGAATTTAGGCTTTGTGTGTGTGTTTTTTTTTCTTTTTGGATCTTTCATGTTTTTCTTTCTTTCCTTCCTTCCTTCCTTCCTTCCTCTTTCTTTCTTTCTTTCTTTCTTTCTTTCTTTCTTTCTTTCTTTCTTTCTTTCTTTCTTTCTTTCTTTCTTTCTTTCTTTCTTTCTTTCTTTCTTTCTTGTGTGTGTGTATGTGTGTGGGTGAACATAGCAGATGACAGCAGTGTTTAAGGCTAAGGAAGACATCTTGAAATTTAGGGTAGATAGTTGGCATAGGCATGCTGTCATTTCTACTCCTGTGGCCCAGAACAAGTCATACACCATGCCCAAATTTGAAGACAGAGGATCAATTCTCTACTTGCTCACTGAGTGAGGAAATGGTTACAGAAAAGGAAATGGGGACAGAAAACAACTCCCTCCTGCCAGGAGATTGCTCCTATTTAACTTGCATCCTTTTTACCTAGGCATTATTCTTTAAAGACTGTCTCTTCATTATTAATATTCTGAAAATTAAATATACTGTTCCTGGATTGGAGAGATGGCTCAGAGTTTAAGAGCACTTGATGCTCTAGTAGAGGACACGAGTTTGATTCCTGGTACCTGTACTGTGACTCAACTGTCATTCCTATTCCAGATGATTTACTGCCTTTTTCTGACATTTCATGGGCATTAGGCATGTAGGTAATGCACGGGCATACAAGCATGCAAAACACCTATACATATAAAATAAAAATGTACAAATAAAATGATATGTAATGATTTTCATCTTATTCCTATTACTGAGTGTAAGTTGTGTAGTTAATATCTGCTCCTTATATTTCAGCTTTTCCTTTTTTCTTCCTCCTCTTTTTCCCTATTCTGCACAAATACTTTGTAGAACATTTTAGTTTGCTGGCTTTCTTTTGTCTCCTGTGGCTAACCTCAATACATATGAGCTGCTGGTGGTTTGTAACAAGTATAAGAATTTATGCTTAAATCTTCATTTTGTGTACAACAGATCCTAGAACAAGTCTGACCTTTTGTTTCTTCATTTCTTGATTTGTTTATTATGCATGTATATACATATTAATATGTTGATTTATATATTTATCGCATAGGATTTGTGGATTCAATTCACTGACACAACATATCAGACACATACTGTAGTGCTGAAGCTAAAGCCATAATCACTTTTGCCTTCTTTAAAATGAGTTTCTTTCCTCATCTCTATGAAGACATGAAACAAATTTCTGTAGAAATGTTTGTCAGAGAGTTGGATAAATATATTTTCTTCTGCAGTGACACTTTCCTAATGATGTTGTACAAACTAGTCTCCTGATATTTTTATTAACTCTCGGGTTTAAATTTGTAGGCCTGAATATATGTCTGGCAGTCTGTGTTTCTGACAAGCTCTCTGGTGATGCCAAGGTGTCCTGTCCAAGAATCCCAGGCAAAAAATGTTCAGCTATGATTAGTCTTTTAAAATTTCCTTCCCCTGTTTGACATGATTGATATAAGACTCATTTTGAGTGTAAACTGTTTGTTTAACTTCCTTTTCTTCAAGCTTTTTTTTTATTTTTTTAATCTCTCCTATTCACTGTCTGCTTTGGTGTTTGATGCTACCCAATTCTCAAGCCTTCTGGTCTGAAACTATCTTTCCCTGACCCTGACATACTCAACTGTGGCACAGTAAGAAGACATTGGATCCATTCAAAGACCAGGTGTATAGTTTTGCTCATCTCTGCTAGTGTGTCCTTGTCTCCTACCTCCTCCTAAAAGAAGCCAGAAATACTTTTTTAAAAAAGAAAAAAGGAAAGAAAGAAAAGGAAAAATATCAGCTGTGTTTTATGAATGGAATTGTAGTTATTTCAAGAAGAATAGCACAAAACAGTGAATTCCATTTCTTTTATTGTTTTACCATCTCAGATGAAACCATTTTAATGTATACATTTTCCAGTAATTAAACTTTTGAGTAGAGTAGAATTTTGGCTTTAATTTGACTCACAAATTTGAATATACAAACTGTTGCTTTCACAGATAAATTTATCTTCCTCATGAGGACACACTGTGTGTCCACGGTCTTTCTCTCCTCTGTTTAAATTCCAACTGCTATTGTTATGTATTAGAAAAATGAAGAATGAATCAGAAGATATGAATCTGAAGATATCAAAACCAAACTGTCTGTCTCTTCATAAAGCAAAGATCAGGGTTTCCATTCTTGAAATTAAAGATTAGATACTGAAATGTAATTTTAAATACTTATATGTAAGAACATGTTTTCATCATTTTATATACCATTTATATTAATTTCAAAATTTTGTGTTTTGTGTTTTTTAAAAATTTGGGGGAGAGCTGTTTTCTCTTTTTAAAAAATTATTTATTACCATTTATTTACTTTGTACCCAGCTGTAGCCCCCTCCCAATCCTACCCTCTCTCTTTCTTCTCCTCCTATGCCCCTTCGCTAGTCCACTGATGGGGAGGTCCTCCTCCCTTTCCATATGATCCTAACATATCAGGTCTCATCAGGACTGGCTGCATTGTCTTCCTCTGTGGTCTGGTAAGGCTCCCCCCAACAAGGGGAGGTGATCAAAGAGCCAGCCACTGAGTTCATGTCAGAGACAGTTCCTGTTCCCCTTACTAGGGAGCCCACTTGGAAACTAAGCTGCCATGGGCTACATATGTGCAAGGGGTCTAGGTTATCTCCATGAATGGTCCTTGGTTAGAGTATCAGTCTTAGATAATATCCCTGTGCCCAGAATTTTTTTTTTTGGTTCTGTTGCTCTCCTTGTAGAGCTCCAGTCAATGCAATTGTCATCAAATTACCAACACAGTTCTTTACAGATCTTGAAAGAAAAATTCTCAACTCCATATGAAATAACAAGAAACCCAGAATTGCTAAAACAATCCTCTACAGGAAAGGTCTTCTGGAGGTATCTCCATCCTTGTTCTCAAGCTGTACTATAGAGCAACAGTAATAAAAACTGGCATAGAAATAGGCTGATGGAACAAAATTTTGTTTTTAAATGAGTGTCTGTCAAAGTGAAGTTTTACAAGTATATTTATCCATAAAGATAGCTTCAAAAGCCTTACAGAGTATTAGGTGAAATAGCACATATACAGTGGAATGTCTGAAACATATAAGCAGATCTAAAGAATTCTGAGTTTCTTGGTAGGTTATGATTTTCTCTAAGTGTTCAACCAATAACTAAGCACCACTTACTATATTTAGCAACTATACCTGTATGTATGCTAGGTCCATATGGCTATTCTGTGGCACTAAATGGACCCTTATCATATACCATTCCTTTTTTACAGAACTAATAAACTATTTCAGAAAAATCATTTAGCTAATATTTCATTGCAAATATGTGAAAACAGGAGTCTTGCAATTCTTTATGTAGCATATTCTGAGGAATGTGATAGCGAGGAAAGGACCACAGATATGATGAAGTTAACAACAGACATGACGATAAGATAACTTATTTTCTCTCTGGACCTCACCTTAATCTATAAAAACACAGAGCAACATTTACTTTCCCCAACAAATTACTGTGAGGCTAAAATAAGGTAACAGAAACAAGTGACTTATTTTTTTTTAAAGCTAAAGAAATGTAATGAATTCATAATAGATAACAGCCACCAATACCTTATTATCAAGATGGTGGTTACCCACCCTGTTCAAAATGACAGAAGTAGAACAAGTAAGTAAAGGCTGTCCCCCTTTGGTGGTAAAATTTCATTGTTTGGCCAGCTGGCACAGGTAGAATACATTCCTTTCCATTCCATCCTCTGGTTTTCCCGGAAGCCATTGGGAAACACTTTTTACTGCCATTCTTTGAACTTCTACTTTTATTTGAGTCTTTTATTTTGCCACATCCTTCTTGTCTTTTGGTTTGTGGGTCATAGCTCAGAATGAGTTCAGAAGCAAAAGCATATTTCAGCAATTAGCACTCTGGAAACTCAAGCTGTTTTTTGGCAATATTCTAAAAAGATGACTTCAGCGCCTTTCACCTCAGTTTGTTTGATAACTCATATTCCCATGTCTTTGGATTTGGCAAGCTCTTCAGTGCTGGAGGCACATTATTAAGCTGGTGAGGAAAGTGAAAGCAAGTTGAAGATGCTAAACAGGGACATTAGTTGCATCTGAACTAGATACACTGAGTTAGTGAGTTTTGTTCCTGTCCCGTTCTCTATTTTTAAATGTGATTGTACTCAGAACTATTCTGAACATTTTAGTTAACTCTGTGCCATCCACCTACCTATCTTATTATTAGCCTCCCTCTTCAGAAATATTTTTAAAGAAGTTAAAAAAGACATGAAACAAAACATCTTCCAAACTGCTTTACCCCTGGCTTCAGAGGAAAAAGCAGACTCTGGGTTTCTTTTATACTTCCTCTCTGGGAGACAGGGATGACTGAATGCCAACAGACACTAGGAAATTTGGTCTAATATAGAAAGTGCTCTGTATTTTAAGGCATTTTAAATATACTCAGACTAAGGTCTGGGTTATCCACACCAAGGAACAAATGTTTAGGTCTCCATTAGCTCAAAGAAGGCTGCCCTATAATAATTAGCATAATTATAATTAGATGTTGTTGAAAGGGCAGGTAATCATTTCCCCTCTACCTCCTCTATCTATAAATGCTCAGCACCTCTCATACTCATGTCTTTGATGGTTGTTTTCTAATATTTGGCATGATTATATTTGGATAATAAATTGTGAAACAAAAAGTTAGAGTTTCAGTTGCTAGTCTGGGAAATACTTATCAAGCTTCCACTCTGCACAGGAAGGTATAAAAAGTTCACTGTACAACAACAACAAGAGACAAATTCGGTTATGTGAATACCGAACAGGCAAAAAAATAGATAAGTAAACGGTTATTTTAGGTATTAGTAATTGTTATGAAGTTCTAAGACAGCAGGTAATGTCACTGATTGGATGAGTCTTGTCTGACTGAGGACCTAGAAAGGTTACTAAAAAAGGACCCCAAAAGGCAGATGATTGGGGAGTTTTTTTTGTCATGTTGAGTGCATGTTCATTAGCTGACTGTGATGTTAATGTTACCTGATAAGATTCTTTTTTTTTCTTTCTGAAATATGTAAGATAGCAAAATGAGATGGACAGGGAACTATTGGTAAAGACTCTGCTTGCTACTTGATCTTCATTAGGGGTGCCATATACTATAAAAGGTAAGCAACAAGGTTATGAAGCCAAAGACACAGAAAAAAATTGCCAAATGGTACAGTAAATGCAAATATAATAATTACTGTACTACATAACATTTAAACAGATAGAATAAAAGAGATTTTTTTTTAGAAATAATTAAGAGGAGAACCTACCATGCATTACCACTAAGAGATTTGTTTCATGCTTAGCGCAGGTCAGGCTTCTTAGCCAGGAGTGGCTGGCCAGAGCAAAGCAAACTCCATATTTGTTGTTTCTGCAATCTTTTTTATTATATTGAATTATTGTTTTGACTTTCATTTTGTGACTTTTTGAGAGGGAAAGGGGAGGGAAACAGAGACAGGAAGATTCAGAGAGATGAGATAGAAGAGAGAAGGGGGAGAGGAAGAGGAAGAGAAAGAGGAGCTTGGTGTTGGGTGAGTAAGGAAGTCGTGATTATCTGGGAGAAATGGGGACTGGGAAAAAACATAATTATCATGTGTGAAAAAAAGTTTAGTAAAAAAGGAAAAAAACAACAATGAGACATTTCAAACACAATGGTTTTTACAGGAAAAAAGAAAATATTATGCAAACAAATACATACACTCAAAACTTGAAATATTTATACTAATTGTCATAAAAAATGAATACCATAGCATATAAACCAAGAAAAATGTAGACATTACATGATGACAAAAGATGTAATTTGTTAAGATGACATAGCTATCCTAAAATATTTAGGCACCTGGTAGTAAATCTTCAAAATATATAGGGAAAATAATGAGCAGAACTTAAGAGAAAACCAGGAAATGTACAGGCCTGGGAATGTAGCTTATAGGTAGAATGCTCTCCTAGTGTCCATGAAACTCCGAGGTCAAGTTCCAGTACTGCAACAGAACACAAAGGCACAGTTCAGTTTGAGGTTGCATACTTGGAAGAAATCGACCCAAAATGGGCAAGGATAATGGACAACTCAGTACCACCAACAGGCATCTGTGAAGAACTGTCAATTACTGGCCTCATCTTAAAACAGTACCCACATATAGTCCTTCCTTGTACACATGGGGAAAGTTCACCAAAATAGAAGTCAGTCTGGGCTGTAAACAATTTTTAAGGCCGTTTTTAAATTTTAATGGAGACAAAATGTTGTTGTTATCTCCAAGATGTCTGGACATTAGAGAATGAAACAGAAGTAAGCAATGAAAGCATAATAGTGACCTACCAACCACTGGAAAATTAAGTAAAATATTTATAAGCAGAGATTAAGTCTCAAGAAAAGGTTTGTGTGTGTGTGTGTGTGTGAAGGATGTTTTCTTTATTAGAAATGGATTTTCTATCATATAATATATCCTGATTATGTTTTTTTCTCCCATGTCTGCCTCACTTCCCAATCCACTCAAGTGCACATTTCTTTTTCTCTCTCATTAGAAAACTAATAGTCATCTAAATAATAATAATAACGTAATAATAAATAAATAAATCAAAATAAGGATAAACAGACAAGCAGAGAGGGGAAAAAGCCACATAAAAATGCAAAAGACAAATATAGATGCAGAGACACATGCATTCATACACACAGAGAAGCCATTAAAAATAAAAATTTATTCCATAGCGTATAAGCAAAAAAAAATCTGTAAGGCAAAGAAAGAAAAAGTGCCCTGAACAAGTGCTCTGAGACAAAACCCCCAAAAGTACCTTTGGGTTTTGTTTTGTGTTTGCCATGTACTTCTGGACATTGGATGTGCCCAACAGGGTGGTTTGTATGCCCACTGAGACTCCATTGGAGAAAACTAGGTTTTCCTTTGTCAGTAGTTATCAACTCTAGATAACTTCTGGGTTAGGGATGGGAATTATGGCCGCTTCCTCTCCCAGCACTGGGACCCCATCTGGCTTAGACTTGTGCAGACTCTGTGCATGCTGCCATGGTCTTTGTGAGTTCATATATGCTTTACTCTTGTTGTGTATAGGAGGCCTTGTTTCCTTGGTGTCTTCCATCCTTTCTGGCTCTCACAAACTTCCAGCCTCATTTTTCTGTAGATTTTCCTCAGCCCCAAGCAGAGGGATTTGATAGATGCATGCCACTGAGTGCTGAGTGTTCCAAATGCATTCACTTGCTCACTGTTTACTGCGGAGTTGTGGTTTTCTGTATTAATTCCCATCTTTAGCAGGAGGAAGCTTCTCTGAAAATGGCTGAGCACTGATCTATGCTTATAGTAGAACATTGTTAGAAGCCATTTTGTTGCTATGATTTTTTTTTT